>CM053028.1:592373097-592973097 GCA_028564925.1 Lithobates sylvaticus | reverse complement strand
CCGGACCAATTTGCAGCCAAAGGACCAGGCCCCTTTTTGCGATTCGGCACTGCGTCGCTTTAACTGACAATTGCGCGGTCATGCGGCGTGGCTCCCAAACAAAATTTACGTCCTTTTTTCCCCACAAATAGAGCTTTCTTTTGGTGGTATTTGATCGCCCCTGCGGTTTTTATTTTTTGCGCTATAAACAAAAAAGAGCGACAATTTTGAAAAAAAACGCATTCTTTTTTATTTTTTGCTATAATAAATATCCCTCAAAAATACATAAAAAAAATTTTTTTTCCTCAGTTTAGGCCGATACGTATTCTTCTACATATTTTTGGTAAAAAAAATCGCAATAAGCGATTATTGATTGGTTTGCGCAGAAGTTATAGCGTTTACAAAATAGGGGATAGTTTTATAGCATATTTATTAATATTTTTTTTTACTAGTAATGGCGGCGATCAGCGATTTTTTATTGTGACTGCGACATTATGGCGGACACATCGCACATTTTTGACACATTTTTGGGACCATTGTCATTTATACAGCAATCAATGCTATTTAAATGCATTGATTCCTGTATAAATGACACTGGCAGTGAAGGGGTTAACCACAAGGGGGCAGTGTAGGGGTTAAGTATGCCTAGGGGTGTGTTTCTTACTGTGGGGGGGGGGGCGTGTCTGTCAGCTAGTGAATGCTGATCTCTGCTCCAATCACAGGGAGCAGAGATCGGCGTCACTAGTTGCTAGGCAGAACGGGGAGATGCTGTGTATTTCCGCATCTCCCTGATCAGCCTTCCCGTGAGACGATCGCGGGTGTGCCCGTGGCGATCGAGTCCGCGGGACCCGCGGCCGGCCTCACGGGGGTCCCGACAGGCGCGGGAGCGCGCCACTCCCGGCGTGCTCCCGATGGCACGGACGGCATTAAGGAGGGACTTATATATATGCCCTCCTGCCTGTCCGTGCCATTCTGCCGACGTACATCGTCGTGCGCCGGTCGGGAACCGGTTAATTTATTAATGCATTACTGCAAGTTGCTGTGTTACTGCAAGTTTAACACTGTATATTTCAGTGCGTTACGTGCCGTTTAACACAGAAAGCGGAACCTTTTCCGAGTCCGGGAGCTCCAAGTTTTTGATACAGAAGCTGAGGGTAATTGGACCGCTGGAAGTGAAGTAGTACCCTATCCGGTATAGCCCCTTATCCAGCCTCCACTTATATGATGTAATGTCCAATCCAGGTTGAAAATCAGGATCGTGGAAGAGGTGTGCGAGCAGGCGTCCTGCGGAGACCAGAGCTGGGGTGTGCCTGAGCCTGTCCCATAAGGTACATGAGTGGGATAGAGTGGGTGAGAGAATAGGGGGCCGAGACTTTGGGGGGCACCATAGGAGGTAATCTAACATGAAGTTGGGGGTGGCCTGTCTTTTCGATTGTCACCCAGTCAGGTTTTACATATCTGGAATAGATAGTGGACAATTGGGCCAGTCTAGCCGCTATGAAAGTTTGGGAGGCCTAGTCCTCCTCTGCGTCTATGGAGGAATAGGGTGCTTTGTGGGATGCGATATCCCGCTTTACACCAGGTATATTTTAGTATTTTACTTTGGAGTGATCGCAGGTGGTCTTTCCTGATTGGTATAGGGAGCGGAAGAAATAAAGGATTCTCGGGAGTAAGGTCATTTTAATTGAGTTGATCCTTCCTAGCCATGATAGTTCGTGTTTTGACCAGAGTTTAAGGTCTGCCTCCAGTTTCTTGAAGAGTGGGGGATAATTGTGGGTGTAAAGAGTTTCTGTTTTGGCCGTCAATGAGATGCCTAGGTAGTGTCGTTCCATTCAAATTGGAAAGACTGTTTTAGCAAAGAGACTGTCTGGAGAGGCAGGGATACGTTGAGGGCTTGTGATTTTGAGAATTTGACTCGAAGACCCGAGATTTTGGCAAAGTCTTCCAGTACTTGGCACAGATTGCGAAGTGAGGTGAGGGGGGAGGTCAAGAAAAGGAGGATGTCGTCCACAAATAATCCGCATTTATGCGTCTGGTCCCCACAGGTCACCCCTTTAATATCTGGATTATGTCGGACAGCGATCGCAAGGGTTTCTATGGCTATGGCAAATATGGGTGGGGATAAAGGACACCCTTGTCTCGTGCCTCTTGTGATATCTATTGGTTTAGAGTAGTGCCCCTGGAGAGGGATGAGAGCCTTCGGTTGGGAGTAAAGTGCATGTAGGAGTCCCATGAAGCGGTTACCAAAACCCCATCGCTCTAAGAGAGTAGGGATGTAAGACCAGGATTCTGTATCAAAGGCTTTCTGCAGGTCTAAGGATAGGTGAAATCCCTGTTGTTTCGACCCCCCTCCCAGTTGGTTTGTAAGATCGAGGTTATGTCTATTGCCCTCCGGATTTGGTCAGGGCCCTATTATCTGGGTATGAAACCCACTTGATCTTTATGTATGTAGACTGATGGACGCCAGCCTGTTTGCTAGTATTTTGGTGAGTATTTTTAAATCGTTATTTACGAGGGAAATTGGGTGATAATTACTAACGTCTTCATGATTTTTGTCTGGTTTGGGTATGACTGTGATAAATTCCGTATTGATGTGGATATCTAGGGGGTCTCCTTTTTGGTTTTGAAGTTAAAAAATGTGGTCAGGTGCGGCATTAGGGTGTCCGCAAAGGATTTGTAATAGGGTATGGATAGACCATCAGGTCCCAGGGCTGACCCCTTTCTGAGGTCCCTGATGACCCCCAACACCTCCTCCTCTGTGATGGATGATTCCATCCTCTCTTTGTGGGCATCAGTTAGGGGGGTGGGAGGCCATCCAGGAATGGGAGTGAGTAGACTATATAGTTTTGAGTAGAATCCCTGGAAAGTTTTGAGTATCTTGACTGGGTTGGTCGTGGGGGGTTGACCTGCTACACTGATCTTGGGCATGGTGTGGACCCTGATGCGAGTGGATAGTTTAGCTGCTAAAAGGGGACCCATTTTGTCTGCCTGGGCGTAGAATTCATGTCCGCTCGTGTGGATGCATTTTTCGGCCTTAGCTCTGAGTGAGAGATTGAGATCTAATTTGGCTTTGTCAATTTGAGATATGGGGATCTTGGATGGGCCTTTTTTGTGTAGAGCCCTTAGTTCATGGACATATTCCCTGTCTAGACGAGATATGTCGGTCCGCCTTTCCTGTTTAACTTGGGTGGAGTGAGCTTGCCCCTGATGAAAGCTTTGTGAGCAGCCCAGAGCATTTCTGGGGTGGTTTGTTCTGTGTTATTGAGAGTAAAGTACTCTTGTAGGGCTTTTCCGATTTCTGAAACTCTGATGGGGTCAGAAAGCAAAGACTCATTCAGTCTCCATTGTCCTCGGGACCCACCCGAGGCCCCGGAGTGGATTGTTATGACTACAATTGAGTGGTTTGATAATGCTGTCTCCCTGATGTGGGCTTTGAGGACTACTGGGAGGAGGGTGGATGGGGTTAGGATATGGTCAATCCTTTCATAAGCGTTGTGAGGGTGCGAGTAATGGGTAAAGTCCCTCTTGGAGGGGTTGAGTTCCCTCCATGTGTCTGCCAGACCGTGAGCGTGTAATACCTTTGCTATTTTGAGGCTCTCTTTTGTTGGGCGAGTTAGTTGGGACCGTAGGGGTTTCGATTTGTCTAGGCCCTGGTCGAATGCGACATTCGAGTCGCCCCCAAAGATGATCGTTCCTTCTATCCTCGAGGAGAGGGTGCTCAGTAGGGAATTAAAAAATTTGGCTTGTCCTTTATTTGGTGCGTAATATGAAACTAGGGAGTACAGGTGGTCCCCCAGCATAACCAGAATAAACCTCCCTTCTGGATCAGCATAGTCAAAGATTTTTACGAATTTGCAGGTTTTGGATATTATGATTGCCACCCCCTTGGTTTTGTTGTCTGCGCTGGCTAGGAAGAAGTGAGGAAAGTGTGGGTGGAGGAACTTGAGGCTATACTGGGAAGGCAAGTGTGTTTAATGTAACATAAAAATGTCTAGCTTGAGGGACTTGTAGTAGTCTCCTCTTAATCAGGGAGTTGAGGCCCTGGACATTGTGGGAAGCTATGTGGAGTTTAGCCTCTGGGCCGTCAGCCATGGAGCAAAGGAGGTGGAAAGCTGTGTGAACTGCCCTCACTTACCCTTCGGATGTCTTGGAACCGAGATAGTTTTGGAGGGTTCTCCGCTTTGTTCTGGTGGAGCCTTGGCTCCCATTTCCTGCAAGGTGTGTTGTTGATCTGAAAAAGACACTGGTATTAGGTACATTTTTGAAGACAAGGAAGAGGGAGGAGAGGAGGGGGGAAGAATAGATGAGAAAAGGTCTCCAAGAAAGGTGAACCGGAATTCGGGGAGGGGGGAGAAACCTCCTGAATCTCCTAAATAGTAAACAGGTAACGTCTGTCCCTTTAGGGTTCAGGCAACCTAGCCATCAGAGACCCTCGGGTGTCTAAGGGTTGGGTGGAGGCGCAAGTGTTCCGTCCCAGGACAGGGCGCCCTGTGAATAAAATTTTCCTTTCAAGTAAAAAATATGAAGTATAACACGGTTTTCATATGATTTGTCTGATGTGAGGCCTCTACCCTTCTCAACCGCCCAGAGGGTCCCACCCTTTGACCCCTAGTGAGGGGTCGGGGGGAACCCCTCCAGCCAGTCAGTGAATAGCATCCCTGGGAGTCAGTGTCCCCCCTCCCCACTACAGCAGAGCGTCCATTGGGGGGACAAGTATAAATACTTTACGCAGTGTGTGAACACTGCCCCTTAGAGGGGTGTAGGTAAAATCTGAAGAGCAAACCGGAGAGGCCTGATAGTCTTGGAGGGCCCAGAACCTTCCATGCTCAACACTGTCAACAAAAAATAAACTCGAAACTGCGAACAGCTAACTCAGTAGTTAAGGCCTAAGTGGTAAATGAAACTTAGGGCGTGGGCTGAGTAAAGCCCACATCAGTGAGGTTACGAGTCCTCTGGTCCGAACTGTAGGTTCGGAAGAAAAAAGAGGCAGTCCATGGGGGAACTTGCTTCAGGTGGCCTTCTTCGCTTTTCCTTTGGTCCACAGGGGGGACTGGGGGCTGGTTGGTGTTGGTCTTTTGTGGAGCCAGTGCCGTTGTTGGAGGTGTCCATTTCAGCTTCTTGGGATATGAACTTTAGGTGCAAGAGTCGTTTTTCTCCCTCCGTTAAGGTGGAGAAAGCATAGTGTCTCCCCTTGTCGGTAAACTTGACCACGAACTGGAAGGCCCATCTGTATATTATATCCCTCAGTCAGTGTGTGGAGTAATGGTTTCAGAGATCTTCTCCTCTAAACCGTGGAGGGTGAGAGGTCCGCAAAGATCTGTACCTGGTGGCCCTGGCACATCACTTTGGGAGCAGACCTAGCTTGTCTCATCACTTCCTCTTTCACTGAATAGTAGTGGGGTTTGGCAATAATGTCTCTTGGAGTGCTGTCTTTCCTGGGGGGCCCTAGGTCTCTGTGGGCCCTATCTAATTCAAGGCGATGAGGAGAAATATTGGGTAGCAGGTTTTTAATCAGGTCCTGCACTGCTTTTGGAACATTTAGTATGGTCTCTGGGAGCCCCTGGATTCTGATATTTTACCTCCTGGACCTGTTCTCCAGGTCATCGATACGGGCCAAGGCTAGGTCTAGTTATTCCTGCACTGTGTGTATGTGCTTGGAATTTTGGTTTGTCACGGCTATAGTTTCCTCCATTTTGTGTTCGATCGCGTCGATCCTAGTCGATCCTTAAAGTCTGCTTTTAGGTCCCCTGTAATTTTTGCAGCCGTTTACGCTAGGCCTCTGTCTAGGAGTTCTGAGAATTTTTGGAAGAGGTCCACCATGTGGCAAACAGGGTCTCTGGCCTGGGTCTCATGGATGGGGTAGCCTGGTTGCACCGCTGCGTTAGGCCCCAGGGGGGAGAGGGTGTATTCAGTCATGGAGCGCTCGATAAGGGATTCCGTGGAGGCAGGGGAGGGGGTGATGGCTTGCAAGAATCATGCCTGCCTCCCTGGGGTGAAGTGTTGTGGGATGAGGGGTGGCTCTGACCTGTAGTCCGCCAGTCCTGTGGAGCTGGGATTGTGGAGCTGAGGCTGTGCTGCGGCGGCCATATTGGATATCCCGCCCGCTCCTGCCTTCTGAAATTGCGGCCTGAGGTCCCTCTTGACCGGTGCCCCATGCATATGGGGATGTGCCAGGGTATGTGGGGAGTGCCTCCCATCATTGTGGTTCCGTCAGGAAACAGTGCTTTGTGCTGTGGGCACTGCTGGTTCGGTCTGGAGCGGAGCTCTCGGCTCAAGCGACCATCTTCAGAGCTCCGCGCATGCGCACTTGAAAAACATAATTTTGAGGTTCTGTTGGTCAAAAGAGGAGCGGGTGAGAAGGCAGACGCCTAAGTAATGCATTTCACTATTTCTTTAGTCCTCGTTGCCCAGGGCTCTCAGCTTTCACATTCCATCGGCAGCGTCTGCTTCACATGGTGGACAATTATCTAGGGGCGAAAACATAGATGGAGAGCTTTCCAGTTGATGATCCCCTGGCTTACTGGGTCATGAGAATGGACCACTGGCCAGAACTTGCCCAGTATGCAGTATGCAGTTAAGCTGCTGGGCTTCCCTGCATCCAGCGTTCTTTCTGAATGGGCATTCAGTCCTTCTAAAGGTTTTGTTACTGATAATAGAACACGTCTGTCCACAGACTCCGTAGACCATCTGACATTTATCAAAATTAATCAGTCCTAGATATCCAGCAGCTATGAAGCCCCTGATGCCGATGTCGCTGATTAAGTGTTTTTGGGATGTGTAATCTCTGCAGGACTTCTAGGCTGCCTAGCGTCGTGGGTGTTGATTTCATCTGCAAGAATGTTTTTGGTGTAGGTTTCATGGGCACAATTAATACCCAAAGACCATTTTTTTCTGCACCTGTTCGACAGGTGCATATCATTTAAATTCTTGCTTTCATCAAGAGTACCTCTATAGGGTTATGGTGTGAAGGCGCCACCGACACCCAAAGACCAATTTTTCCGCACCTGTTTCTTCTATCCAAAGTCTGTGGAAGAGACACCAGAATTTATCCAATAAAATCTCTAATCTTGTTCCCAGTGCACTACATTGTGGCCTCATCATACAGACTGGCTCCCCAAGCCGTTGTTCATAAAATAAAGAAAGCTTGCAGGGAAAATTTCATTTTTTTGTCTTTATAAATACAATTATTGCTGCAGCAGGTTCTATACATGGTTCTATACATGCGCCACTTTACAGGTAGTAAACTATAGCACTATATTGAAAGGCATTTTTCATTTTTATGCTTTCACTGTAAGCATGAATAAATCACTGCTCATTTAAAAATGACGTATTTTACTAATTTTATTTTTATTGATACATGTCCCCCAGGGCAGTACCTGGACCCCCATAACCATTGTATGCCCAATAACTTGCATATAAGCCTTCAAAATGGGCACTTTTGATTTTTCCAGTTTGAGTCCCATAGACTTTATTGGGGTTCGTAATTCGATTCCAAATTTTTGCGATGTTCGAAAGTTCTGGTGCGAACTGGACAGGGGGTCGTTCGGCCCATCCCTAGTCCCCGGTCCTCTAAGATGTAACAAACACTAAACCAGGCTCAACAAACGACAGGTGCCAGGCCGCCATGACGACAAACAATTGTGTCCTGGTGCCTGAGCTGCCACCCAAATTCTCCACACACCTCATGCGCGCCCTTCGCTATGTATCCGATTGCCCATCTGCAGGCTCGGGAGTGGCATAGAGGGTGCCACCAGCTAGAGGGGAGGGTGGAGAGCAGACACACATCTGGTCTCCTCCCCTTCTTGTTGCTGACCCAGAAGTTGACATGTATGACATGACTTCCATGTCCTCATTGACAGTTTCCCCCGACCATTGAGGCGTTGTGCATTGCATTACATTACATTCAGTGGAGCTCAGGGGAGACATTGGGGGTCTTTTAGACCCTGGATGTCTCAATAAAGAGAACCTGGCACTTTTTGTCCCGTAATTAAAAATGTAATGAAAAAAAAAAAAATGTCGTTGTAAAAAGTTAAAGGTACACCCAAGCACCTAAACCCCCCCCCCCAAAAAAATTGAGGCCCCCCCACCACCACATAAACACACACAGCGTGGCGTCTACGCCTGATAACGCTGATTGTGCTACACGCATTAAGTATTGCCGCACTCGCCGGAATATGAGCGATAATTCTAACACCAGACCTCCACCGTAACGCTAAACTGATGACCTATAGGAGGCTTTCAAAGCAGATATAAATTTAAAAAAAAAAAAAATATATATATATATATATATATATATATATATATATATATATATATATATATATATATATATATATATATATATATATATATAATAAATATCGGGTACTGAATTTTGTCACCATTTCACGGGCGCACGCAAATTTCAGGTTTGACATGTTTGGTATCTATTTACTCGGTGCAACCTCATCTTTTATATTTTACCAAAAAATTCTGTAATTCATTTCAATTTTGTGCCCCGTAAAAAAATTACTTTCAATGTGTTTTTTGAAATTTTGTGTTTCCTAGACCTTTGCGGTAATATTGCGTGACATAAAAATTTGGAGCGACCACTATTTTGTTCTCTAGGGTGTCTGCTTTAATAAAATGTATCGTGTTTTGTGGGAATTTATGGAATCTTCAGATCTAAAATTATTTTTTAAACGTGTGCAAAAAACTTTTCTGCCTGAGAAAGGGTTAAAGGATAAATTCATCTTCGGGAACAAGTTCCACCCGTAAGATTCGTTAGTTACAAAAAAACTGGCTTCTAATATTTTAGCTCCTATATTCAATGCAAATTTGTCAAGCTCAGCCCTAAACAGTCCTAATGAAATGTGTTCCCATGGGGGTAGTAGTTCTTCAACGTACATCAACCCACCTAAATCCAGCTCCCCCCCACCACATCGTATTATTGTGTGACCAATACCACCAAAATCATTTGTACTTTCATTTCCCAAAGTTATCCGTCTACAAGGAGACCTGTATAGATCAAATGACGGCACCAATGAGGATGGAGGAGGACCGGAGTCACATGACTGAGAGGATACTAAACCTCACCCTGGAGATCATCTACCTGCTGACCGGAGAGGTGAGGAGGATTCTGGGAGGTCACATGACATCACTCTTATCTCTATTAATAAAACACAGACCTGACCGGAGAGGTGAGGAGGATTCTGGGAGGTCACATGACATCACTCTTGTCTGGTCAGTAGACCATGTTCTTATTGTAGACCTTTAGATGATGTCAGATGATTGATGTCGGTTTATCTTTCTCCTGATCTGTAGGATTATGTTGTAGCGAAGAAGTCTAGTGAGGAGCCAATCTCAGGAGGATGGAGCAGGACCCAGAGCCCCACCATGGTGCCTCCCCCTCCTTCTCCCACACCTGAGAGGAACAAAGAGCAGAAGATCCTGGAACTGACCACCATGATGGTCCATCTGCTGACAAGAGAGGTGAGGAGGATTCTGGGAATTCTGGGACATTATCCAGTAACAGACAAGGGATGTGTCTGGATGGTGACTGTATCATTGTGTGTGTCAGGTTCCTATAAGGTGTCAGGATGTCACTGTCTATTTCTCCATGGAGGAGTGGGAGTATTTAGAAGGACACAAGGATCTCTACAAGGACGTCATGATGGACAATCAGCCGCCCCTCACATCACCGGGTAAGAGGAGACTTTATTGTAAAGGAGAGAGCAGTACGGAGGCTCCACCTAGATCCCCCATCATCTGATAAACACATAGAAACAATGTATTCAGTCAGTGTGTGTGTTTCCTACAGATGGATCCAGTAATGGGAACCCACCAGAGAGATCCCCCCGTCCTCTGTATTCCCGGGATCCCACACAGGAAGATCACACCATCCCC
The DNA here is from genome assembly GCA_028564925.1 of Lithobates sylvaticus. NCBI lineage: Eukaryota > Metazoa > Chordata > Amphibia > Anura > Ranidae > Lithobates > Lithobates sylvaticus. Next base: position 592,963,233 of record CM053028.1, on the reverse strand, counting down.
CACCATCATCAGGTAGATGAGGAACAATCACTGATAGTATCATTAGGATCTGTACATTATCTGCATTGTTACCATTGATGTCATTTTTATTTTATCTTCAGAGTGGAAACCTGAGAGATCCTAAAGTTTATATTAAAGAGGATATAAAAAAGGAGGATGAGGCATTATCAGAAGGACACAAGGATATGATGGAGCCACCAAATACCAGGAACCCACCAGAGAGATGTCCCCGTCCTCTGTATTCCACACAGGAAGGTCACACCATCCCCCACTGTTACAAGGTTGGTGGGACGGAGATATTAAAACAGACTAATGGGATGATGTGTGGATTTCTTATGTGATGTCACAATAATAAATCTTATATCTTACAGATGATATTTTCTCTCATTTTCTTGGTTTAGAGTGGAGATCCAATCGATATAGAATTTGAGGTGAAATCAGAAGAAGAAGAAGAGAGGTATGTGAGGGATGATCAGCAGTCTATGGAGGAGGATGGAATAACGGGGACATTTATAGAGGAGGACACTCCTACAGAGATCAGCACAGGTGGGTCATTAATACTAAATCCATTCCTCCACCCATACTGCTCACTGATTGGTCCAGAGTAGGGCGGGGACTGGGTGATATCAGCCTGTAATCCCCTGGTCACTTTCCTGAGCTGTGTTCCCCGTCCTGTATTCCTGTATTTCTCTCCGATAATCTTCCTTCTCTGTGCTGCCGACACAATTTATGTATCTAGACTGGATTTATGGAGATTCTGGGGTTCAGCTGGCAGCAAAATGTTGATTTTTGGCATAGGCGTTGCTCGGCACCAGGGGTATGTGTTTTGGATCTTGGCAAAAGGAGGACCTACTCAATATTAAATGAATGGTTATGATTTTATGGCTGATCAGTGTATTGTATGATACATAATCCTGACACTCGTCCTATAATCCCCTCATCACTGTCACTCCTATAAAAGACAGTTCTCGTTGGTTCCTCACTCTCTGACTGTGACAGATCTTGGATACCCCAGCTGGGCACCTCCGCCAGACCTGATCAGAGACCCATTTACTAGTTACCTTGAGGGGGGAATTGTAAGATCCTCAGAGACAAAGCTGCCTGATGTGGGCGGAGTCCTGGTTTAGGGGAACCAATCAGCTCATGTCTAGTAATAATCTTTGTATTTCTATTTTAGTAGATGGACGGGAGATGAGGAAAACCTCAGAGGATTGTCTCACTTTGTCTCCAGACTGTAAAGTAGAAGATGAGGACATCACACAGTATAGTCCAGGAGAAAACCCGACTACCTCAAATGTCCATCCGGCACCACACAGTGTAGATGGACCATCGTATTCCTCTTATCCTGAGGAACCTCAGACTGTGCGGGGCGGTGCGGGACCATCGTATTCCTCTTATCCTGAGGAACCTCAGACTGTGCGGGACGGTGCCGGACCATCGTATTCCTCTTATCCCGAGGAACCTCAGACTGTGCGGGACGGTGCCGGACCATCGTATTCTTCTTATCCTGAGGAACCTCAGACTGTGCGGGACGGTGCCGGACCATCGTATTCCTCTTATCCTGAGGAACCTCAGACTGTGCGGGACGGTGCCGGACCATCGTATTCCTATAATCCCGAGGAACCTCAGACTGTGCGGGACGGTTCCGTCCTTCCAGCACATAAGAAATTTCAATGCCCTGAGTGCGGGAAGCATTACCGTTCTAAATACGATCTTAATGTGCATAAAAGATCTCACACAGGAGCAAAAACGCATTCCTGTCTTGAGAGCGGGAAATGTTTTTCAAAGAAGTCTAGTCTTAACACACATCAGAGATCTCATACAGGGGAGAAGCCGTATTCCTGCCCTGAGTGCGGGAAATGTTTTTCAGAGAAGTTCAATTTTTACAAACATCAGAGATCTCACACGGGGGAGAAGCCGTATTCCTGCCCTGAGTGCGGGAAATGTTTTTCAGAGAAGTCCTATTTTTACAAGCATCGGAGATTGCACACGGGGGAGAAGCCATATTCCTGTCTTGGGTGCGGGAAATGTTTTTCACAGAAGTCCAGTCTTAACACACATCAGAGATCCCACACAGGGGAGAAGCCGTATTCCTGTCCTGTGTGCGGGAAATGTTTTTCACAGAAGTCCAGCCTTAACACACATCAGAAATCCCACATGGAGGAGAAGCCGTATTCCTGTCCTGAGTGCGGGAAATGTTTTTCATTGCAGTCCAGTCTTAACAAACATCAGAGATCTCACACAGGGGAGAAGCCATATTCCTGCCCTGAGTGCGGGAAAGGTTTTTCAGATATGTCCAGTTTTTACAGACATCAGAGATCTCACACAGGGGAAAAGCCATATTCCTGCCCTGAGTGCGGGAAATGTTTTTCAGATAAGTTCAATTTTCACAAACATCAGAAAACTCACACAGGGGAGAAGCCATATTCCTGCGCTGAGTGCGGGAAATGTTTTTCAGAGAAGTCCTATTTTCACAAACATCAGAGATTGCACACAGGGGAGAAGCCGTATTCCTGTCTTGAGTGCGGGAAATGTTTTTCACAGAAGTCCAGTCTTAACACACATCAGAGATCCCACACAGGGGAGAAGCCGTATTCCTGTCCTGAGTGCGGGAAATGTTTTTCAATGAAGTCCAGTCTTAACACACATCAGAGATCTCACACAGGGGAGAAGCCGTATTCCTGTCTAGTGTGTGGGAAATGTTATTCAGATAAGTCAAATTTTTACAAACATCAGAGATCTCACACGGGGAGAAGCCACTTTCCTGTCCTGAGTGAGGGAATTGTTCCTCACTGAAGTCCTGTCTTCCCGTACATCAGGGGTCCCACACAACCCTCGAGGTGTATTAGTGAGTGCGGGAAATATCTTGTATATGAATGTTGCTGGACATGTGGGGAAGAAGCACACCCTGATATACACCTCAGATATACTCCATGGCTGATCTTCATCATGGAAGAAACTGTTGATAAGGAGATCAGAGATCACCAAAGACATGGATGAAGTGTTGTACCGTGTCGACCATTGATAGCAAGATAAAAATAAAAATGGAGTCATTACCTCTCATTGGCTGAGTACATTTTGTGGTACGGAGACTTAGAAGTCTATTATTCTCTTGCAAGAGGTCTGTTTTCTCAGGTCGTCTTCCAGGACGAAACGCGTTAACCCCACCACTTAAAAGGCAGCCATCTACTCCTTTTAAAATAAAATAAAAATAAAAATGGAGGAATTACCTCTCATTGGCTGAGTACATTTTGTGGTGGAAGATTTCACAAACACTTACAGGTCTGTTTTTTTTTAAACTCCTTGAAGAAATATGATGCACATTCACCCAACTGTGATGAATTTTGGCCATATTTTATTTCTTATGATGATTTCCTACGATCATTGGCTCCATCTTGTGGCCATAATGCTGTGTTGCACTCGTTTTACTGATGAAGGTATTTCAGGAAAAAATACTGCATTATAAACACTAGATGGAGCTGAGGATCATAGGAAATCACTGTGTTCATTATAAAATGGACAGAATTTTTCACGGCTGGACAAATGTTTGTCACAATCATCAACTAATATTCTGTAAAAATAGACCCCTTAGTTTCCTCCATCAGACGTGATTTCATACAAATAACTGAGATCATACACTTATGAGTACAGAAGACATCGAAGAACGTGAGTTAACTGCTTGCCGACCAGCGGCCGTCAGCGGCTCTCGTTCTCGGCGGGCGTCTTATGACGTCCGTCCATTTAAATAGGGCATGCGTGCGATCGTGTGCGTGCAGCCCTGTACTGTCGGTGGCGGCGTGTCACAGAGACACCGCTCGTCACTGATGGGGGTGGACAGCCATTGGGCATGGCTGTTTACCACGTGATTGGCCGATCACAGATGGTAACTTCCCACTTTGCACGGTGCATGCGCGTGAGCACGTCGGTGGCAGCATGTTTCCGGGAACACTGCTCGTCACCGACGCTGGTAAACAGCCATTGGCCGGCGGCTGTTTACGACGTGATTGGCTGTGATCCTTTCACTGATGATCACTAAATGTAAACACAGAGCGGTAACGAGATGTTACCGGGTTCTCCTCCTCACACACCGATAGTATGTGAGAAGGAGATTGCGGTAACATCTCGTTACCGCTTACAGTGTACACCAATCACACTGATTGCCCCCCAATAAAGAGGACCTGTCGCCACCCATCAAAGTACCTGTCACAGTTCATCTGAGTACCTGTCACAGTTCATCTGACTACCTGTCACCATCCAGAGTACCCAAGTACCTATCTGAAGCCCATCGGAGTACCCGAGTTCCTGTCACCAGCCCAATCGGAGTACCCGAGTTCCTGTCACCAGCCCATCAGAGTACCCAAGTACATATCTGTAGCCCATCGGAGTACCCGAGTACCTGTCGGCCCATGTGAGTACCCATCTGTAGCCCATCGGAGTACCTGAGTACCTGTCACCAGCCCATCAGAGTACCCAAGTACCTATCTGTAGCCCATCGAAGTACCAGTCACCAGCCCATCAGAGTACCCAAGTACCTATCTGTAGCCCATCGGAGTACCTAAGTACCTGTGATCAGCCCATCTGAGTACATATCTGCAGCCCATTAGAGTACCCAAGTACCTATCTGTAGCCCATCGAAGTACCAGTCACCAGCCCATCAGAGTACCCAAGTACCTATCTGTAGCCCATCGGAGTACCTAAGTACCTGTGATCAGCCCATCTGAGTACATATCTGCAGCCCATTAGAGTACCCAAGTACCTATCTGTAGCCTATCGGAGTACCAGTCACCAGCCCATCAGAGTACCCAAGTACCTATCTGTAGCCCATCGGAGTACCCGAGTACCTGTCACCAGCCCATCAGAGTACCCAAGTACCTATCTGTAGCCCATCGGAGTACCAGTCACTTGCCCATCAGATTACCTAAGTACCTATCTGTAGCCCATCGGAGTACCCGAGTACCTGTCACCAGCCCATCAGAGTACCCAAGTACCTATCTGTAGCCCATCGGAGTACCAGTCACCAGCCCATCAGAGTACCCAAGTACCTATCTGTAGCCCATCGGAGTACCCGAGTACCTGTCACCAGCCCATCAGAGTACCCAAGTACCTATCTGTAGCCCATCGGAGTACCAGTCACCAGCCCATCAGAGTACCCAAGTACCTCTCTGTAGCCCATCGAAGTACCCGAGTACCTGTCACCAGCCCATCAGAGTACCTGAGTACCTATCTGCAGCCCATCAGAGTACCCGAGTACCTATCTGCAGCCCATACCTCATAGAATATACGTTGGGGTGTTTGTTTTCCAAAATGGGGTCATTTTGTGGGTAATTCCACTGTCCTGGTGCTCAAGGCCCATTTAAAAGTGTAATAGGTAGGAAGGAAATAAGAAGTGTAATCTATGCTCATAGAATGCCTGAAGGTGCTACTTCAATGTTGGTCCTCTGTATGTGGCCAGGCTGTGTAACAGTCTCACACATGTGGTATCGCCATACTCGTGAAGAGTAGAAGAATTTATTTTGGTGTGTCATGTTTGCTATACACATGCTATGTGTTAGAAATATCCTATAAATTGCCAACTTTGTGTAAAAAAAAAAAAAAAAAATGCTTTTTCTTTTTTTCCCCACATTTTCCAAAAACCTCTGGAAAAAATTGAAATGTTCTAAAGACTCATTAGGCCTCATAGATTATACGTTGGTGTGTTTTCTTTCCAAAATGGGGTCATTTTGTGGGCAATTCCATTGTCCTGGTGCTCCAGGCCCTTCAAAAATGTAATAGGTGGTTGAGAAATGAGATGTGTCATTTTATGCTCGTAGAACGCCTGAAGGTGCTCCTTCAATGTTGGGCCTCTGTATGTGGCCCAACATTGCCACATACATTGCCACATACATACTTCAATGTTGGGCCTTTGTATGTGGCCAGGTTGTGTAAAAGTCTCACACATGTGGTATTGCCATACTCGGGAATAGTAGCAGAATGTGTGTTGGGGTGTAATTTGTAGTATGCATATGCTGTGTGCGAGAAATAACCTGATATGACAATTTTGTAAAATTTTGTAAAAAAAAAAATCTTCATTTGGCAAAGAATTGTGGGGAAAAAATTACAATTTAAAAAAACTCACCATGCTACTTACTTAATACCTTGGAATGTCTACTTTCTAAAAAGGGGTCATTTGGGGGGTATTTGTACTTTCCTGACTTGTTAGTGTCTCAAGAAATGAGATAGGCCGCCAGTACATCAGGTGAGATCAGATGTGATCAATTTTCAGAGATTGGCACCATAGTTTGTAGACTCTATAACTTTCACAAAGACCAAATAATATACACAAATTTGGGTTATTTTTACCAAAGATATGTAGCAGTATAAATTTTGGCCAAAATATTTGAAGAAAAATTACTAATTTGCAAAATTATATGACACAAACAAAGAAAAATGCATTTTTTTCACCAAATTGTCTTTTTTTATTTACAGCACAAAAAATAAAAACCCCACTAGTGATTAAATACCACCAAAAGAAAGCTCTATTTGTCTAAAAAAAAAGGATCCAAGTTTCATATGGGTACAGTGTTGCATGACTGAGTAATTGTCATTCAAAATGTGAGAGCGCTGAAAGCTGAAAATTGGTAAGTGCCTCCATTTGTCTTCTTCTCACTTGAATGAAGTTGCTAGACAAAAAGTAAGTTCTGTACAACGGTCACCGGATCTCCATGAGGACACACATTGCATTATTATTTTAACATGCTATATTAGAGAAGTGATGTGTGAAGAAATTAATTCTGGCAGTTGGGCGGCAAATGTGGCATTTGTTGAGTTCTAAACATTCCCTGAATGATAATACAGGGAGCACCCTCTCCCGCTGATCAAAAGATGATACCTGTTCTACATTGTAAGCTCCAACGAGCAGGGCCCTCTGATCCCTCCTGTATTGATTTGTATTGTAATTGTACTGTCTACCCTCATGTTGTAAAGCGCTGCGCAAACTGTCGGTGCTATATAAATCCTGTATAATAATATTCTGGCCATTGTACTTTGTGGTCTTTGTGGTCAAAAATGAATTTGGCAATTAAAAATGTCCATATAAATTTATTTACATATATGTCCCCCTTGGTGGGAGTGGAGATGACCCCATCTATAAGGATATACAGTACATACACACACAGCACAAGGCCGTGTTCACAATAAGAGACGTTTCTCTGGGATGCAGTTGCTCTGAGCTCCACAAGGTGGTGATCTTCTCACATCTACCATAGAGACAGGAAGTCTCTATGGAAGACAGGAAGTGATGTCAGGTATAAATAGGAAGTTCCGGGTGAGAGGTGAGTCGGGAGGAAGTACTGAGGAGACGTTGCTGGAATTGGCAGTAGAGGAGGTAATAAGATCTTATTTTCTATTTACACTCAGTAATCCCCCCCCGTCATGTCCGCCCTCTTCCTCCATAGTCACTGTGATGTATTTTTCTGTTCAATGTTTTTATTGAGGCGTACATAAGAAAGACAGAGAAGGCTATAAACAATTACATGGGATACAATTTCTTTGAACATTAGCATACAGAAGCTTAGGTGCCGGAGGTTGAACACATTAAGTACAATTAATACATAGCCAATAAAACGGGTTAGCAAGGAGGACTGAAACTTGGGGGTTACTAATGGTCCTTGTACGATGTTGAGTGTGCCTCCAGTCCGCCCACTCGCCCCTGATGGGATCAAACTGGGAACGGGTGGGGGCACATCTGTCAAATAACATTTCGTCATTAACAGTAGCTAGAGGTGTGGTATAGGGAGTATGCGAATAGTGTACACTTTAGGCCACTACCTTCATTCGCGTAGAAAATTGGTCTGATTTGGTGGATTGGTATGGATTTAACTTCGCTAAAACAAGCTATCGGTTGGGATGTGAACAGATATCCCATGTAAGTGGGCCAAATGGTTGCGGGTAGATTTAGAAAAGTAGAGGGGTGAAAGGCCCAGGTGTGGGTTAGGGTTTCTCAAGGGTTTGTAAATTTTAGGGATCACTACCCATTGCCCACTCCTAATGTATCAAGAAGAGAGAGAGGGGGAGAAAGTCTCCCATGACGGTAGTGCGATTCATGGTCAGGAAATGTTTAGTGATGGGGTGAAGTGTATAAACAAGGCAATAACAGAGATTTGTCAAAGTTAGGCGGTAAGTGGTGCTTGACCCATGTCATATTTTATCAAATTTCTTTATTTTATCGTTTTTAATAGTGGTCATTTTGGCGAAGACCAGGGCTCTATTCATTCTGTGTTTGGCTTCAGCCAAGGTTTGGGATTTCCATGCCCTGGCAATGGTTTTGTCTGGCTGCGGTGGTAAGGTGGATGAGTAATCGGAATTGAGCATGAGAAAGTACATCTTCTTTAAGGTTCAAAAAGGCTATGGTTGGGTCGGGGAGAAAATCAGCATTGGAGGCCATAGCAAAGATTTATTTCCAGAATTCTTGGGCAACTGGGCATTGCGACCATATGTGAATGTGGGTGCACAATTTGGGGCAGCCCGAAAGCAGGTCCCTGGGTACTAGATACCATCGTGCCAGAACTTGTTGGTTTCAAGCGCCAAGCTATCGGAGGAAGTAGAATTGGTGGCTAGCCATATGCTGGACTAATCTGAGATCTCAAATGTGCGTTCCATGTCTAGTGCCCATTTGGTGTTGTAAGATGGTAGTGCTTCGTTTGGGATTGCATTAAGATTTTGCATTAAGATGTTGGTATACTGTAGGAGTGATATCAGTCCTCTGATGTGGGGGTCACTGTTACAGATGCGTTCGCATTGTGTCATTGGGTTTAGTGGTGATCTCGTTTGGAGGAAGGGCATATAGAAATTTTTCGCCTGCACTGTATTAGCAACTGTACTATGACTGCACTGTATTTTATACTGTGTACACCACCAGAAGTGTAGTAGAAACTGTACACACTGTATCATATACTGTGTACACCGCCTGCACTGTATTAGCAACTGGACACCGCCTGCACTGTATTAGAAACCGTACTACGGCTGCACTGTATTATATACTGTGTACACCACCAGAACTGTATAAGAAACTGTACACACTGTATTATATACTGTGTACACCGCCTGCACTGTATTAGCAACTGTACACTGCCTGCACTGTATTACGGCTGCACTGTATTGTATACTGTGTTCACCACCAGAAGTGTATTAGAAACTGTACACACTGTATTAGATACTTGAGGCAATTCAGTTCGCATTTGCAGCGCTATACAAGTCATTCATTCATACACCACCTGCACTGTATTAGCAACTGTACACCACAGAATGCACTGTAGATATAGGCTACACTGAATGCAGAATATATATATGTATATATACAGTACACCCCTCACATTTTTGTAAATATTTTCTTCTATCTTTTCATGTGACAACACTGAAGAAATTACACTTTGCTACAATGTAAAGAAAAATCGGTTGTTGCTGCAGCCCACTAAGGAAAATTCTTTAGAAATTCTTTCGAAATTCGACCCATGTATGGCCTGCCTAACGAGCCACATGAAACCTGGGAGGGAAAATCGCTAATTGGGCCTAATTTGGACTTTTTCACTTAGGGGTGTACTCACTTTTGTTGCCAGCACTGTGTGTTGAGTTATTTTGAGGGGGACAGCAAATTTACACTGTTATACAAGCTGTACACTCACTACTTTACATTGTAGACAAGCGTCATTTCTTCAGTGTTGTCACATGAAAAGAAGAAAAGATTTACAAAAATGTGAGGTCTGTACTCACTTTTGCATATACTAGACTGTAATTATGTGTGTATTCATATATATATATATATATATATATATATATATATATATATATATATATATATATATAAATACACCACCCGAAGTGTATTAGAAACAGTACACCATGGAATGCACTGTTGATATATGCTACACCGGATACAGAAAATATAGGGAGTAGGGTAAGGGAAAAGGGAAAATGAAAGGGGAAAATTGGCTGGATACGGTCAATAATAGCCGAATATGATTAAAACAGCTACCGATCAGAACCAAAAAATAAGGTAGAAAAAAGTCACCGTAGCTAAATACATATGCAAAAATAAGAAAAAAGGAAATTTCTGGGACCAAGAACTCAGAACCAGAAAAAGAAAAAGAAAAAGGAAGGCAGCTACTTTATGGAGACATTAACTGATCAATTTCAAAATGCTTGATTAAGTAAAGGTTTTTATTATTATTTAAACACTCACAGGTGTGCTTCCTGTAAAAAACTGAGACAAATCAACATCGAATAGTCAATATAATAATCACAATTATTGACAATTACCGACAACACAAAACAAAACAAAAACGGACACCATATAACAACAAAGTGCACCATGTGAAACAACAGCAGCGAGCTAGATTGATTACTAAAGTGCCTGAATATAGTACAGATAATATAATATTGTTTCATTAAATATATAAATAAACTTCAGGCACGGTAATTAAAGCTATGCACTCTAAGGCGTATTTGGAAAACAGAAGTGATAGTGGCTTCCAGAGACATTCAATAAGATCGCATAAGGGATATACCGAGTCAAACCAGGTCACTATCCTGTCATATAAATGTCCCGCAGAAATGTTCTCTATGGGGAGCAAGACATGTTCCAATGTAGCAATTTATAGCTTTTGACTGTGTGTATTCTGAATTAGAAACACTGCTAGTTAGGAAAATGTTCACGACTGTTTCCAAAGATATGATCACGGCAAGCACAGCATTGTGGCAAGATATGGATAAAAGAAACTTGGCAATTTATAGCAAATTAATGGAAAATCAGGCGACCCTGTTGAATATTAATAATTGCCGTGTGGAAATCAACTGTCCCGGGTATCACAACAGGCTATTAATGAAGAATAGCACAATATAGTTCCAAACGTACCAGACGGTAAATGTCATAAATCAAAAGTTTAAGTCCAGGCTAAGGAACAGCTTATTGATGACAGTAGAGCCTTTCAACAGACATAAAGTATAGAGACAATTGGTTAACGTTACCACTTCGTCGGTGTCTCCCGTGTAGAGAAATGTCTGTGGCATTTATTGTCGTCCAGCTTGGATGTCAAGGGTTTATAACCGGCTGTTATGCTGTCCTTGCTGGGATGAAGTTTGGCGCGCGTTAAGCAGCGCTGGATGGACTTTTGATGATGAATTGTCTGATGATCGAAGGGGAAGCCTGTTGGTGGCCAGGTATTGCCAAGTTGGGGCCGAGTACTGTTCCCCGTGATGGGGAGCTGATAAGGCTGTGATTTGTTCCGTGAAGTTCCGTGCTGGGTATTCTGAGCTCCGGTTACAGAGAGACCGCTCAGAGAGTGCTAGTCAGCTGTTCGTCACATGGTGCATCACGTGACGCGTTTCGCTGAGGGCGTAGTTGCAGTAGCTTCTTCCGACGTGTACACCGGATACAGAGTATATATATATATATATATATATATATATATATATATATATATATATATATATATATAATCCACTGACTGAATATAGAGTAAAAACTGAATATATAGTCTATGCTAAATGCAGAGTATGTATGTATGTGTGTGTGTGTATATATATATATATATATATATATATATATATATATATATATATATATATATATATATATAATGTCTCAAATACACTGCCACTAACTGAATAAGCTGCCTGCTTAATCTAACTCAAGCTATCTCTCTGTCCACACCAACAACACTACATGCAGCCGCTATGTAAGCTGCCTTATATAGTGTGGGGCGTAGACTTAGTCCCCTTGAGCCATGATTGGCCAAAGGCACCCGCTTGAATTTTCCGCAAATGCATATGTTCGGTTCGTTTTAGAACGAAGGAGCCCCCGATGTTCAAGTCGAACTTTAGTTTGACTCGAACCGTGGGCTGATCCCTATTCCTTACAGAACTCCTGCCAGGAAATGATGACTTTCACCTTCTTACCATCTCATTGGTCAAATGAAACATTTTCAAGATACCAAGTGGAATGAAGAAGGGCAGTTCTTGACCCCTTGGTGGTCACTCGGATGGTTTGGGGTCAGTGCTATGCATACAGGATTCAGTCCAATACCTTCCCATGACACAGGGTCTGGCAGTGCCCAGTGCTGGAATTCAGAGCCCCAGAAACCCACCACCACCCTGTATAATGTCCTGGATACTACAGTATACTTGGCAACCAAGAGAACTCCCCCCTGCTGTCCTCCTCCTACCCACACTGGGCTGCCATTGGAGGGAAGAAAACAGACTCCTCCCCTACAGCTCTCTACTCCACCAGCAACATCCTCATGTTATCCAATCCAATCCCTTCTCTTACTGCAGAGAGTGACATCACTCCTGTCAGTCAGCAGGGTGCCGAAGATTGGAGCCTAGTAATTATTTTGATTAGCCGGCAACTCCGGCCAAAAGTCAGCAAGTTCCCCTTAGGATGCACAAAATCTCTGGATGGCTGCACTCTATAAAATTTCAATTTGAAATCTTTGTGCATCCTAGTCTTTAGGTAACAAGCTGGACATTGCATCTGCAGTTACAAAGATAGCGTGAGAGACCATATAGCAGACCCACCTAGAGCTGAGTCTATTTGTGTAGGAAGTTCCCCTTCCTGGACATCATGATGACCCTCCACTGACCTCACAGCACTGCCTCAGAGCAAACAAATCACAGGAAGGATCGTATTTATCATTCCTTGTCTGCAGATCTAAAACTAATCAAATCCAGTCCCAAGAATATGTGGCATAAAGGAGAAAGATCACTATTAGTTGGCAACCCTCCTTAACCACCATTACAAGAGGAAAGTCTCAGAACTCGTCCTGTCCTCACAGAGAGTGCAGAAGATGAAATCTCTTGACGACACCTTAAAGAGGAGTTTATCTAATGCCGCGTACACACGAAGGGACTTTGTCCGCCGGACCTAGTCCAGCGGACAATCCGCCGGACTTTCCAGCTGGGCTTCAGCGGACTTGAAAGCGAACGGACTTGACCACACACGATCACTTTAAAAGTCCGGCGGTTCATGCGATGACGTACAGCACGTACGACGGGACTAGAAAAAGAAAAATACTAGAAAAATACTTGCTACTGAGCATGCGTCCTTTTTGGTCCGCCGGACCATACTACAGAAGAACGTATTGTCCGCCGGACTGCCAAGTCCAGCGGATAATTTTAAAACAAAACTTAAAACCTAGTCCGCCGGACTTTTGGGAAAAAAAGTCTGTCGAAGGCCCACACACGAGGGGATTGTCCGGCGGACTCGAGTCCAGCGGACAATCCCGCGGGATAGTCCCTTCGTGTGTACGCGGCATAACACTTTTCCCGACTTTTTGAAATCACTGGGCAGTGCTGCCGAATTGCCTGCAAAGTGCTTTGGCAGCGGCGCTTTTCAGGCGCTTTTAACCCCTTGTTAACCCCTTCCCGCCCGCACAGCGCAGGTAAAGCACAGCTAAAACGAGGGGAGCTTTACCGCGAGCACGAGGCAGTGTTCAGTGTGAAAGTGGCCTAAGTGATGCGTTTCACTATTTCTTTATTCCTCACCGCCCAGGGATGTCAGCTTTCACATCTCATCGGCAGCGTCTGCATCACATGGTGGATGATTATCTAGTGGCGAAAACAGAGATGGAGAGCTTTTTAGTTGATGATCCACTGGCTTACTGGGTCATGGGAATAGACCACTGGCCATAACTTGCCCAGTATGCAATTGGGCTGCCTTGCATCCAGCTTGCTTTCCGAATCGGCATTCAGTGCTGCTGGAGGTTTTGTTACTGATAATAGAACGCGTTTGTCCACAGACTCCGTGGACCATCTGACATTTTTTAAAATTAATCAGTCCTGGATTACCAGCAGCTATGAAGCCCCTGATGTTGATGATTAAGTGTTTTTGGTATGTGGAATCTCTGCAGGACTTCTAGGCTGCCTAGCGTTGTGGGTGTTGATTTCATCTGGAAGAATTTTTTTGGTGTAGGTTTCATGGGCACAAATAACACCCAAAGACTGAATTTTCCACACCTGTTTGACCGGTGTATAGCATTGCAATTTTAGACAGCAAGACCAATTCTTGCTTTCATCAAGAGTACCTCTATAGGGTTATGGTGTATAGGCGCCACCGATACCCAAAGCCAATTTTTTTCGTCACCTGTTGCTTCTAGCCAAAGTCTGTGAAAGAGACACCAGAATTTATCCAAAAAATCTCTAATCTTGTTCCCAGTGCACTACATTGTGGCCTCATCATACAGACTGGTTTCCCAAGCCGTTGCTTACAAAATAAAGAAAGCTTGCAGGGCGAAATTACATTTTTTTGGCTTTATAAATGCAATTATTGCTGCAGCAGGTTCTTTACATGGTATGCGCCACTTTACAGGTAGACTAATGCCGCGTACACACGAAGGGACTATCCCGCGGGATTATCCGCTGGACCGAAGTCCAGCGGATAATCCCCTCGTGTGTGGGCGCCGGCGGACTTTTTTTGGCCAAAGTACGGCGGACTAAAGTTTCAGGTTTTGTTCTCAAATTATCCGCTGGACTTGGCAGTCCAGCGGATAATCCGGTCGTGTGTAGTATGGTCCGGCGTACCAAAAAGGACGCATGCTCAGTAGCTATTATGTCACGGACTCGCTCGGTCTGGTAAAACTAGCCTTCGTTTTGAAGCTCGCACAATCGTCACGCTGTTGAAATTTTTTTTTTTTTTTTTTTCTGACAGCGGGATTTGTATGGTATCGTACTTGAAGAATGATTTTGCCTTGCTGCTTGTATATTCACGCAGAGTACTCCCGAACGTTTTTTCTTCAGCATTCTTTAGTGAAGTTATATATATATATATATATATATATATATATATATTATATATATATATATATATATATATATATATAGATAGATATATATATATAGATATAGATATAGATATCCAAATCACCAAATGAAAAATATATCTATATTTCTCAATAAGCGCCAAAAAATATATATCGATATCTACATATATATATATATATATATATATAAAAATATATATAGATATATAGATCTATACGTGTATAAAAATAAAATTATATATATATATATATATATATATATATATATATCTATATATTATATATGTACATATATCTCTATATAGATATTTTTTATTATTTGTTGGTTATCAAAAGGATTAGTTATTACACATGATACAATTGTGGAGTCAGCAGAGCTTGCCCTTAATTCCGATGTTAAACCTCACCTTTCCAGCGACTGCACTTGCAGTTCCATTGAAGTTGCACTTTACACTTGTATTGTCAAATGAATGTTTAGACATGTACCTGCCTACTCCTAAAGAAACTATGTTTTTGAATAACAAGCACGTATATCATTATTTGATGAAAATTAAATGACCATTTATTCTGGTTAAAACAAACAAGGCAAAACAAAATAGGAAGGCAACACTGGAGCCACTTGTAGATTTTGTCAAGACTTTTTGCCCCAACGGCAGACACCAAGTTTGTGAAGCCAAAAATTAAGCTTGGGCACATTTCATACAATATAGGGAGCACAAGAAGATTGACCAGGAATCAGACAGACCAGGAACAGCAGCAGATGACATCTATGTCCCCAAGCTGTGGCACTACAACAGCCTGTGTCTTCTGTGAGACCAGACTGAAGCCAGGCAATCACTTCCGACTCTTCGCACCACGCTTCCCTGCACTCTTCCCTGCAGTCTTCCCTGCACGCTTCCTTGGAGGCTGACTTGTGGTAGGAGGAGGAGTAGGAGGAGGAGGAGGAGGAGGAGGAGGAGGAGAAGGAAGACGAGGAGGAGGAGGAGGAGAAGTTGGTGTCGGGCCTTCATGGGTCAGGCGGGTGGATTCTCGTAATTCACCCCTCAAACCCCCCCTAATTGCCTCAGAAATTAGGCCCTCACACAGGTGCCGTTGGCCCCTCTCCATTTCCAGCAACCTGCTGGACACGTAGCTGGCATAGCCCTCTTCTGGAAGGGGGGGTTTGTCGAGAATCGCACTCGCCTTCCGAATCAGTTCCAGTGATTCCTCCTCCACAATGGTCATCCTCCTGGGCCTTCTTGGGGGTAAGGGCAGGGGTCGAGGTAGACTTCTTAATTGGGTCTGGCTGTCACTCTGGCTCGTGCTGGGCCCAGCCACCTCCTGGCTCTCGCTGGGCATGTCCTCCTCCTCCTCCATACCACTTGTCCCGGCATCATCCTGGGTCAGCTCATCCTGTGTGCAAATAAAAACAAAAATCAAACACCTGTTTTGTGGTTTCTGGCCTCCTCAATCATCCAATTGTAAACTTAGGAACGAGCATCTAAATTTTCCAAAAGATCCAAAAGGCTATCATTTGGACCCCTGCATTTTCCAAGCAGATCACCAATGTTGTCTAACGCTTTTTTTGCCACTACTGGATGTATGTATACACTATATATGTATCGATATGTTGCACCAACACTTTTTAGAAGTGTGCATAATTTTTGTCAGTTTTTTTCACAATTCTGAGTTCAGGGTGTTAATTGTTTCACATTTTAACGTTGACAGCATTAATATTCACACAATCACAATTTAGGCTACTAAATATATACCTGGCTCCAGCTGGGCGCATCAGCCTGCTCCAAGGTGGAGGGGTCTTCTCCTTCCGTGGAAGCCTCAGCTGGGGTGGAGGGAAGAGTGGAGGGAAGAGTGGAGGGAAGGGTGGAGGGAAGAGTCGACAGTGATTCCCTGGGTTCCATCTGGTCACCTATAAAAGTCAGTTGGTTGTAGTACCACAGCTTGGGTACATAAACATTCTCTGCTGCTGCTCCTGATCTGACTGATTCCTCAATCTTCTTGCGCTCCCGCTTGTACATGTGCCTTAAACTTGCAATTCTGGCTTCCACAAACTTGGTGTTTGCGTTGGGGACTTTAGTCTTCACAAAAGCCACAAGTGGCCCCAGTGTTGCCTTCCGGACATCCCTATTGCCATACAAAGGGTTCTTGAGCTGCCACAGGTTGGTATTTTTTCTGTACAGGGCAATGAATTCGGACATGAACTGCTGGTCCTTGAATGGATTCAACTGGGGTGATGACATGTTTGTTTCTGTTTTGTTAGTAATGGCAATACAAAAGACCAAAAACACAAATGTTACTTAAAACGCACAACCAGTTTTTCTTAACAAACATTACACAACACACCCACACACAGGCAGCAACACATCCACACAGGCAGCAACCCCTACACACAGGCAGCAACCCCTACACACAGGCAGCAACCCCTACACACAGGCAGCAACACATCCACACAGGCAGCAACCCCTACACACAGGCAGCAACCCCTACACACAGGCAGCAACCCCTACACACAGGCAGCAACACATCCACACAGGCAGCAACCCCTACACACAGGCAGCAACCCCTACACACAGGCAGCAACCCCTACACACAGGCAGCAACACATCCACACACAGGCAGCAACCCCTACACACAGGCAGCAACCCCTACACACAGGCAGCAACCCCTACACACAGGCAGCAACACATCCACACAGGCAGCAACCCCTACACACAGGCAGCAACCCCTACACACAGGCAGCAACCCCTACACACAGGCAGCAACCCCTACACACAGGCAGCAACACATCCACACAGGCAGCAACCCCTACACACAGGCAGCAACACACACATATCCTTAAAAAAATGCTGGCCCAAAACCCAAAAAAAAACACAGTAATGCATCCTAGAAAACACTTACCTTCGTACAGAGCGCTCGCTACTTCCGTTCGGCAACACGTGGGCCCCTCAAACAGCCTTATATACACTGCGCACGCGTCGAAGTCCGCCTGCGTCCTCCGCGTCGCCCGCCCATGACGTTCCTCATGACGAGTATTCCCCGCCCCGCTTCCCCTCGTTGCATTGTTGGTGAATTAATTCATGAATATGGCGGACACATTCTCAGCCAGTAGCGCGGAGGAAAGCCAAGAAGCCAACACATCTGCATCCAGCAGCAGATATAAGGCCACCAATATGGCCTTTGAAGAGATGGTGGAGATGGTGGACATCCTCCAAAGGGAAGATTACGACGGGGAAAATGGCCCGTACCCTCGACCCAACTTGCGCAAGGACAAGATTCTCACTACAATCGTCAGCACCCTGGAGCAGAAATTCGGCGTACGAAGGGGCAAGGATCAACTGCGCAAACGATGGTCCGACATCAAATCCAGGGAGCACGATCAATACAGGAGAATTCGAAAAGCCATCAAAAAAAGTAAGTCAAGCACGTGCGCTACTATGGTTATACTTGATATGTCTAATCTTGCGCAGATGTAATTACCATTCGTCCGTGAAACTTGCGCAGATTTAATTACCATTCGTCCGTGAAACTTGCGCAGATGTTATTACCATTCGTACCTGAAACTTGCGCAGATGTAATTACCATTCGTCCGTGAAACTTGCGCAGATGTTATTACCATTCGTTCGTGAAACTTGCGCAGATGTTATTACCATTCGTACCTGAAACTTGCGCATATTTGATGAAAGTTCCGTTTGTCTTCATAACGTTTATTGAGTTTACCTGGCTTTGGGTTGTTGGAGTTGTAAGGTTGTTTATTATTGTCACTATCTATACAATTACTGCTGTAGTAAGGGTTTTAGGGGTAACTTACACAGGGACTCCAGAGGCTGTTTTTGGGGGGGGGGTGATAAATATGTTAAGCAGGGTCTCATGCTCACAATTCCCAAAAAATGCTCATCATCTCTAAATACTGTAGGTGGTGACTTTTCAAAGAAGTACACTCACCTGTCCCTTGGATGGTGCAGCTACAATCTCTGATCTTGCAATCATGAAATTAATGTTTGCGGCTTCACTTCCCGGGTCACTATTGGGCATGCGCCAGTTGCGCAATGCAATAGGACTGGTCCGCGCGAGCTCGGGGACCCCTGTGTGTCCCAGCAGACAGCACGGTGGGACGGGATGTGGCGTATACTTCTGTGGGAGTCTAGGGCCGGATGTGTGTGCAAATACCTGCCTTACACAGGTATCTGCAACCCATCCCCCCTAAAACGTTCAAAATAAGACACCACAGGGGTGCAGGGATCCAATGAGCGGAAGTTCAAATTTAGGGTTGAAGGGCGCTTTAAGTATTGGAGTTTCATTAGATAGACATTTCAATTCTGTCTTCAAGTAGGATCTTCTAACAAACTGCTAATAATTGGCAAGACTTTTAAACAATGTTTACTAATCCTATTTTGGCACTCAAATATCAGTGTGATTCAAAAGTGTACCTTTTTGTGTTCCATTACCATAGGGGGCAAAAGACTCAGACGTCAGTCCGAACCTACGAGGACCTCCCGGCCTCACCAGACTAATTGGGCAGTTAGCCCAAGCCCACGCGTGGATGTGGCGGAACAGGTCGTTGAAGTCGATCAAATCTGCACCCCACCAAGTGAGTGTCTCAGAACACAGATTGAGCTAATAAATTAAGGTCTGCATGTTTTTGACACTTTTTTTCTTGTGTTTTCTCTACCCAACTTTTAGGTGATGCTGATCTGTTTGTGGAACGACAAGCTGCGGAGCCATTTACCACTGACAGTGCCCACAGGCTTATTGGGCAGATCATGGCCTGGAATCTGCAGCTGGAAAACATGCAGAAGGAGATGGCCACCATGCAGCAGGGAATGAAGGACATGATTGATGTTTTGGGGAGAATCTAAAGACCCCTTTTACATTTCTTAACATCAATCATGTCCTTCATTCCCCTTTTGAAGCGCTGTTTAACTAATTTTAGAGGCCAAATTTTAAATATGCACACGGTATGTCAACATGTGCTATGTGCCATCAGGGGATCTCAATGGACGCATTTTGTGTTTGCAACCCCTAATGCTAGTAGGTGAGAGGGAAGGGGTTTCACACACAAAACACGTCCATTGATTCCCCATGATGGAACATAGCACATGTTGACATTACCCATTTTCCAGTTAAATTAGTGTGCATATTCAAAATTTGGCTTCTTCTGTTCATGGGTTACCTGTTGAACTTTGTAAGTTCTGGACTTTTACATTGTGTAAATAATTTCAAATGCTAAGCCAAAATTTTTTAAAAATTTTAAACATGTTTTTATGTTTTTGTTTTAAAAAATAAATCCCAAAAAAAAAAAAAAAATATTTTTTGAGAAAAACACCAAAAAAATGTCAAAAAGATAACATAAAAAAAAAAAAAAAAAAATTCATGTTCCAAAAAAAAAAAAAAAAAATACCAAAAATACCAAAACAACCAAAAAAAAAAAAAAATAAAAAAAAAAAAAAAAAAAAAAGTTTTGGATGTGCACTATAATAAAAAAAATAATGTTTGCACAAACTCAAAAATGTGTGGCTTCTTCTTTTTAAATACTACCAGTTTGACAAAAACATGTTGTGGTTCATTGACAAAGGGGCTTATTTACTAAACGCTAAACAAGTTTGCCACTATTAAGATGTGCACTAGGACAACATATAAAACAGGCCAAATTAAAAGCCAAACAATACGAAACGACCAATATTTCAAACATAAATAACTGTATTTATTCATTGTAAATGAAAAAGATGGTTTAAGGGTCTGCTGCCATTTCAATGGCCCCCCTACCATTAAAATACTGTAAATAAAGGTCCCGCACTTGCTGGGCTGATTGTGGTGCGGAACCAAGAGGGCGATTATCCAGCCCTGTCATGTTGCCTTCCACTCCGGCCTCAGGGCCAATTGGTAAGGAGTATGTTCCTGAATGTTTCCGTAAATAATTGTGCATGACACAGCATGCAAGAATAATAGTATTGAGTTTGTACTCTGCCAGATGTAGCGATGTAAGGAGCAATCTGAAACGGTTGGCCATAATACCAAAGGCATTTTCCACCACCCTTCTTGCTCTGGCCAACCGATAATTAAAAATCCTCCTCTCAGGGGTGAGGGATCGTTGGGGAAATGGCCTCATCAGATGGTCACCCAGACCGAACGCCTCGTCGGCAATGAAGACGAACGGGAGTCCCTCCACATTATCTTCATCTGGTGGCAGCTCCAGCCCACCAGTTTGGAGACGATGACCGAACTCCGTGTGGTTGAAGACTCCTCCGTCCGACATCCGGCCGTTTTTCCCCACATCCACATACAGAAATTCATAGTGTGCCGACACCACCGCCATCAACACGATACTATGGAACCCCTTATAATTCCAATAGTATGACCCCGAATGGGGTGGGGGCACAATTCGCACGTGTTTGCCGTCAATCGCCCCTCCGCAGTTGGGAAAGTCCCAACGGGCAGCAAACTGGGAAGCCACAGTCTGCCATTCCTGTGGCGTGGAGGGACACTGTGAAGTCAAACAGAAAGATACAATTGAAATTATAAACCAGCCAAAACACCAAACTAAATGCAACAAATTAAAAAACAATTTGGAAGAACATATGTATTTATTTTGTAAATCCTTGAAATAAAGCCAAAAGATTAAGGATAAAAGGGACAAATCTCTGATTGATGACCCCTCTGATGGACCAGAGAAGATAATAATGGGGATGTGGGTGGGGAGTAAATAATGGTAAGGTCACACAATACACATGCAATTAATTAAAGGTGTGTGTGGGGGGGTGGGGATAATTACAAGCTGACTAAAAACACATGATATTAATTATCAGGGGGTGTGTGGGGGGGGGGGATAATTACAAGCTGACCAAAAACACATGATATTAATTATAAGGGGGTGTGGGGGGGGTGGGGATAATTACAAGCTGACCAAAAACACATGATATTAATTATAAGGGGGTGGGGTGGTGGGGATAATTACAAGCTGACCAAAAACACATGATATTAATTATAAGGGGGTGTGGGGGGGGTGGGGATAATTACAAGCTGACCAAAAACACATGATATTAATTATAAGGGGGGGTGGGGGGGGGTGGGGATAATTACAAGCTGACCAAAAACACATGATATTAATTATCAGGGGGTGTGTGGGGGGGTGGGGATAATTACAAGCTGACCAAAAACACATGATATTAATTATAAGGGGGTGTGGGGGGGGTGGGGATAATTACAAGCTGACAAAAAACAAATGATATTAATTATAAGGGGGTGTGGGGGGGGTGGGGATAATTACAAGCTGACCAAAAACACATGATATTAATTATAAGGGGGTGTGGGGGGGGGTGGGGATAATTACAAGCTGACCAAAAACACATGATATTAATTATCAGGGGGTGTGTGGGGGGGTGGGGATAATTACAAGCTGACCAAAAACACATGATATTAATTATAAGGGGGTGTGGGGGGGGTGGGGATAATTACAAGCTGACCAAAAACACATGATATTAATTATAAGGGGGTGTGGGGGGGGTGGGGATAATTACAAGCTGACCAAAAACACATGATATTAATTATAAGGGGGTGTGGGGGGGGTGGGGATAATTACAAGCTGACCAAAAACACATGATATTAATTATCAGGGGGTGTGTGGGGGGGTGGGGATAATTACAAGCTGACCAAAAACACATGCAATCAATTTAAAAATGAGGGTCAAGGGGGGTGAAAGGGGGGGTGAGTAAAGCTGTACAATGGAGCTGGTAATATACATTTTTAACCAAAGAAAGTGACTAGGCTAGGGGTGTTTAGGGGGCCAAGCTTCCATGCTGGGGAGGTTGGTGCAAGCAAATATGCATGTGACCCACTAAATAATACATTCTTAAAACTATTTCGATAAGTCAAACATAAAATACTAGACAAAAAAACAAAATCCAAAAAAAAAAGGAATAGGCGACATTCATAGAATAGTCCTATCATGGTAATTAGCTAATGATGACATTGATGCACTACATTAACAAACATACAAGACATAGGTAATTTTAAAAGAGAAGACTTACCTTAATGTATTCCTCCTGCAGGACGTGGATAATGGCAGAACAGGTCTCTGGAATAATGAGCCCCAGAGCCTGGGGGGAGATGCCTGTCGTGAACTTGAGGTCCTGCAAGCTTCTCCCCATCGCCAAGTAACGCAACGTGGCGACTAGCCTCTGCTCCGCACTGATGGCTTGCCGCATGCAGGTATTCTGCCTGCTAATATAAGGGGACAGCGAAGCCAACAGACGGTGAAAAATGGGGTCCGTCATCCGGAGATAATTCCTGAAATCATCAGGATTATTCTCACGGATCTCACGGAGCAAAGGCATATGCGAGAATTGGTCACGCTGGCGCAACCAATTCTTGGTCCATGAACTCCTCCTCACCCTGTTCATGGACCGGGCTCGTGCCAAGGTGCTAACCGCAACACCGAGCCCCTGCACAGCACGAACTCGTTCCCGAGTACGTCCACACTCCATGGCTTCAAAACGGTCGGCTGATCAAACAAACAACTTAACAGAACGCACTGAAGAACAGCAAGGCCTATGAAGAACGACCTGAAAAACAGGAACGAGCGGACCAGAACGGCCTGAGAACAGGTAGGAACTGATCCACACGCACTGAAAGCCAGATACAAACCTCACAAGCACAAACTGAACGGCAGAAGCGAACGAATTAAGCAGAAGTCTGAGAAGCGCGAATCGTCTCTAACCAAACGTCAACTAACACGCGATATACACGAGATTAGCTGACGGGGCCCAAAGGGTGTCGTTTGGGATCTCGAGCTTCCTTTTTCTAGTCCCGTCGTACGTGCGTACGTCATCGCGTGAACCGCCGGACTTTTTGCGTGATCGTGTGTGGTCAAGTCCGTTCGCTTTTTAGTCCGGCGTACCTAGCGGGAAAGTCCAGCGGATTGTTCGCTGGACTTAGGTCCGCCGGCAAAAGTCCGTACGTGTGTACGCGGCATAAGGGGACCCCCCAGGCACTATATTGAAAGTGATTTTTTATTTTTATGCTTTCACTTTAAGGTTCTTTTTCATTGATACATGTCCTCCAGGGCAGTACCCAGACCCCCATAACCATTTTATGCCCAATTAATTGCATATAAGCCTTCAAAATGGGCACTTTTGATTTGGCAAAAAACGATATAGAGAGCTTTCCAGTTGATGATCCACTGGCTTACTGGGTCATGGGCATAGACCACTGGCCAGAACTTGCCCAGTATGCAATTGAGCTGCTGGGCTGCCCTGCATCCAGCATGCTTTCCGAATGGGCATTCAGTGCTGCTGGAGTTTTTGTTACTGATAATAGAACGCGTTTGTCCACAGACTCTGTGGACCGTCTGACATTTATATTAAATGTATCCCGATTGCCGCTATGTATCCCGATTGCCCATCTGTAGGCCGGGACTTTCATAGTGGGTGCTGCCGGGTATAGGGGAGAGAGGAGAGCGGACACACATCCGCTCAACTTCTCTTCTTGTTGCTGACCTTGAAATGAGGTGTATGACATGACTTTCAGGTCCTCATTGACAGTTTCCCCGCCCATCGAGGCCGGGAAAAAATGTAATGCAGTGTGATGTGCATTGCATTACATTGGGGTTCTTTTATACCCTGGAGGTCTCATTAAAGAGAACCTGTCACCAAAAAAAATCATCACATAGAGGACTGTATGCGGTGGGGGGAGAAATTAAGTAAAATAAAAATTATTTTGATTGTAAAAAGTTAAAGAAACTTCCAAGCACATAAAATCCCCCCCCCCCCCAAAAAAAATTGAGATCCCCCACCACCATATATACACATGTTTCATATCGCTGCGCACGCCGGAATGAGAGCTATAATTCTAACACCAGACCTCCGCTGTAACGCTAAACTGATGATCTATAGGAGGCTTTCAAAACAGATATAAAGATATATAATAAATATCAGGTACTGAAGTTTGTCGCTGTGCGTGCGCAAATTTAAGGTTTGACATGTTTGGCATCTATTTTCTCGGTGCAACCTCATCTTTTATACCTTACCAAAAAATGTGCGGTAATGTTGCGTGACATAAAAATTTGGAGCAACTACTATTTTATTCTCTAGGTTGTCTGCTTTAAGAAAATATATCATGTTTTGGGGAATTTATGGAATCTTCAGGCCTAAAATTCTTTTTTAAACGTGTGCAAAAATGGCTCTGCCTGAGAAAGGGTTAAAGGATAAATTCACCTTCGGGAACAAGTTCCACCTGTAAGATTTGTTAGTTACAAAAAAAACTGGCTTCTAATATTTTTAGCTCCTATATTCAATGCAAATGTGTCAAGCCCCGCCCTAAACAGTCCAAATTAAATGTGTTCCCATGGGGGTAGTAGTTCTTCAATGTACATCAACCCACCTAAATCCAGCCCCCCCCCCCCCCACCACATCGTATTATTGTGTGACCAATACCATCCAAATGATTCTTACTTTATTTTCCCAAAGTTATCCGTCTACAAGGAGACCTGTATAGATCAAATGACGGCACCAATGAGGATGGAGGAGGACCGGAGTCACATGACTGAGAGAATACTAAACCTCACCCTGGAGATCATCTACCTGCTGACCGGAGAGGTGAGGAGGATTCTGGGAGGTCACATGACATCTCTCTTATCTCTATTAATAAAACACAGACCTGACCGGAGAGGTGAGGAGGATTCTGGGATTCTAACATGATAATCTTATTGGTTCTCCAATACAGAGATTTCCTCTTGTGAAGTCAGGTGATCATATGACCATTACAGTGCCTCCATGTGACTCCCTAAAACCTGAGAGACACAACATGGAGAAGATTCTAGAAGTCACCAAGAAGATGATGGAGCTGCTGACAGGAGAGGTGAGGAGGATTCTGGGAATTCTGGGAGATTATCCAGTAACAGACAAGGGATGTGTCTGGATGGTGACTGTATCATTGTGTGTGTCAGGTTCCTATAAGGTGTCAGGATGTCACTGTCTATTTCTCCATGGAGGAGTGGGAGTATTTAGAAGGACACAAGGATCTCTACAAGGACGTCATGATGGACAATCAGCCGCCCCTCACATCACCGGGTAAGAGGAGACTTTATTGTAAAGGAGAGAGCAGTACGGAGGCTCCACCTAGATCCCCCATCATCTGATAAACACATAGAAACAATGTATTCAGTCAGTGTGTGTGTTTCCTACAGATGGATCCAGTAATGGGAACCCACCAGAGAGATGTCCCCGTCCTCTGTATTCCCGGGATCCCACACAGGAAGATCACACCATCCCCCACCACCATCAGGTAGATGAGGAACAATCACTGATAGTATCATTAGGATCTGTACATTATCTGCATTGTTACCATTGATGTCATTTTTATTATATATTCAGAGTGGAAACCTGAGAGATCCTAAAGTTGAGGTTAAAGAAGAGATAAAAGAGGAGGATGATGAGGATGGGGTGATGGAGGAAGAACACAAAGATCTGTACCAGGACACCATGGTGGAGTCATCCAGCTACAGGAACCCACCAGAGAGATGTCCCCGTTATTCCCGGGATTCCACACAGGAAGGTCACACCATATCTCAATGTTACAAGGTTGGTAGAACGGAGCATCTACAACAGGGGTCTCAAACTGGTGGCTCTCCATCTGTTGCCAAACTACAAGTCCCATCATGACTTTGCCTGTGGGAGTCATGCTTGTAACTGTCAGCCTTGCAATGCCCCATGGGACTTTTGCAACAGCTGGAGGGCCGCAAGTTTGAGACCCCTGATCTAGAACATGGACTTCTGGAGATTTGTGGATTTTGTATGTAAGCTTATATTTTACAGATAATATTCTCTCTCATTTTCTTGGTTTAGAGTGGAGATCCAATCGATATAGAATTTGAGGTGAAATCAGAAGAAGAAGAAGAGAGGTATGTGAGGGATGATCAGCAGTCTATGGAGGAGGATGGAATAACGGGGACATTTATAGAGGAGGACACTCCTACAGAGATCAGCACAGGTGGGTCATTAACACTAAATCCATTCCTCCACCCATACTGCTCACTGATTGGTCCAGAGTAGGGCGGGGATTGGGTGATATCAGCCTGTAATATCCTGGTCACTTTCCTGAGCTGTGTTCCCCGTCCTGTATTCCTGTATTCATCTTGCATAATCTCCTTTCTCTGCGCTGGGAGGAAAAAAAAAAATTTGGGCATAGGCGTTGCTCAGCCTAGGCACCTGGGGGATTTGTTTCAGATCTTGGCAAAAGGGGGACCTACTCAATATTAGGTGGATGGTTATGATTTTATTGCTGATTGGTGTATTGCATGGTACATACTCCTGACCCCTGCACTATATACTCTATGTTGTAAAAGACAGTTCTCGTTGTTTCCTCTCTCTGACTAAGGTCCATGAATAAAGAAATGAACTGGTAGGAGATCAGAGACCCATTTACTAGTTACCTTGAGGGGGGAATTGTAAGATCCTCAGAGACAAAGCTGCCTGATGTGGGCGGAGTCCTGGTTTAGGGGAACCAATCAGCTCATGTCTAGTAATAATCTTTGTATTTCTATTTTAGTAGATGGACGGGAGATGAGGAAAACCTCAGAGGATTGTCTCACTTTGTCTCCAGACTGTAAAGTAGAAGATGAGGACCTCACACAGTATAGTCCAGGAGAAAACCCGACTACCTCAAATGTCCATCCGGCACCACACAGTGTAGATGGACCATCGTATTCCTCTTATCCTGAGGAACCTCAGACTGTGCGGGATGGTGCCGTCCTTCCAACAGAGAAGAGCTTTTCCTGTACTGAGTGCGGGAAGTGTTTCCATTTGAAAGGCCATCTTGATGTGCATAAAAGATCTCATACAGGAGAAAAAACGCACTCCTGTCCTGAGTGCGGGAAATGTTTTACACGAAAGTCCAGTCTTAACTCACATCAGAGATTGCACAAGGGTGAGAAGCCGTATTCCTGTACTGAGTGTGGGAAATGTTTTTCACTGAAGTCCACCCTTTACACCCATCAGAGATCTCACACGGGGGAAAAGCCATTTTCCTGTTCAGAGTGCGGGAAATGTTTTTCGCACAATTCCAGTCTTAACTCACATCAGAGATTGCACATGGGTGAGAAGCCATATTCCTGTTCCGAGTGCGGGAAATGTTTTTCACTGAAGTCTACCCTTTACACCCATCAGATATCTCACACGGGTGAAAAGCCATTTTCCTGTTCAGAGTGCGGGAAATGTTTTTCACAAAAGTCCAGTCTTTACACCCATCAGAGATTGCACAAGGGTGAGAAGCCATATTCCTGTTCTGAGTGCGGGAAATGTTTTTCACTGAGGTCCACCCTTTACACCCATCAGAGATTGCACAATGGTGAGAAGCCGTATTCCTGTCCAGAGTGCGGGAAATGTTTTTCACACAAGTCCAGTTTTAACTCGCATAAGAGATCTCACACGGGGGAGAAGCCGTATTCCTGCCCTGAGTGCGGGAAATGTTTTTCAGAGAAGTGCAGTCTTAACTCGCATCAGAGATCTCACACGGGGGAGAAGCCGTATTCCTGTCCTGAGTGCGGGAAATGTTTTTCACAGAAGTCCCATCTTAACTCACATCAGAGATCGCAACACGGAGGTAGATCCACTTTCCAGTTCTGATTGGAGGAAGTGTAACCCACAGAAGTCCTCTGTTTACAGTCATCTGAGATTTTACATGAAGGAGAAGCCGTATTCCTGTCCTGAGTGAGGGAAATGTTCCTCACTGAAGTCCTGTCTTACTGTACATCAGGGGTCCCACACATCCCTCAAGGTGTATTAGTGAGTGCGGGAAATGTCTTGTATATGAATGTTGCTATGTTTGTTGTTAGAACTCACTCAAAAATTAAATTGGCAATTAAAAATGTCCATATAAATTTATTTATATATATGTCTCTCTTGGTGGGAGTGGAGATGACCCCATCTATAAGGATATAAAGTACATACACACACAGCACGAGGCCGTGTTCACACTACGAGACGTTTCTTGGGGATGCAGTTCCTCTGAGCTCCACAAGGTCCACCCGGACAGGAAGTCTCTATGGAAGACAGGAAGTGATGTCAGGTACAGACAGGAAGTTCCGGGTGAGAGGTGAGTCGGGAGGAAGTACTAGAGAGGAGACATCACTGGAAGTGGCAGTAGAGGAGGTAATAAGATCTTATTTTCTATTTACACCCAGTAACCCCCCCCCCCCCCCCCCCCGTCATGTCCGTCCTCTTCCTCCATAGTCACTGTAACATCTTTTTCTGTTCAATGTTTTTATTGAGGAGTACATAAGAAAGACAGAGAAGGTTATAAGTAAGGATGAGCTCCGGCGTGTTCGCACAGCCCACGTGCAGAGCCCGCCAGGAAGTCGGCACTGCGCTAATCACAGGCAGTGAGACATTGTCCCGATGTGCGGCTGCAGAGATCGGGAAATGTCTCACTGCCTGTGATTAGCGCAGCGCAGTGCCGACTTCCTGGCGGGCTCTGCAACGTGTGGGCTGTGCGAACACGCCGGAGCTCATCCTTAGTTTTAAGCAGTTACATGGGATACAATTTCTTTGAACATTAGCATACAGAAGCTTAGGTGCCGGAGGTTGAACACATTAAGTACAGGGTTGAACGAACCCAAACTCTAAAGTTCGGGTCCGTACCGGACTTTTGGGTGTCCGGGTCCCGGACCCGAACCCGAACTATTGGCTGTATGTTCAGGTCCGGTGTTCGGCGATGTATTGGCGCCTTTTACAAGCTGCAGGGCAGCCAATCGACGCTAGTTTCACTAGTGTGCCCTTAGAAGCCATCACAGCCATGCCTACTAATGGCATTGCTGTGATTGGGCAGTGCAGCATGTGACCCAGCCTCTATATATAGTACAGACACACAGCACACAGCGTCATTCTGCTATAGACAGGTTCCTGTGCTGCTAAAAGAGGATTTTAGGAGTTAGTCTGATAAAGTCAGTCAGTCCACATTCCTTAAATTTTCTTCAAATTAGTTAGATCAGTGAGCGATCTAGATAGCTAGAGTAGAGAGTGTGTTTAGTAAGGAAAAGAAAGAGAGAATTATTCAAGAGATTCCTAAATCAATTGTACCCTGGCTGGGGTGCAGTGCACAGTCTTTTAACAGTGCCATGAGGCCAGTGCCAGACAAAATATAAGTTTTACCTGCAAGCTCAGTGCACCATCACTGCACTGCATATTTTAGTAAGAGATACACCATACTCTGTGTGTATTCTGGTATTGCATTTTCTGCGTGTTCATACACGCTTTAGACACTGTACGTGTATTCTGATATTGGAAAAACATTGCAAAAAAATTTAATTTTGCTGTGTTTTTTTTTTTTCCCAGTAGCATTTTCTGCGTGTTCATACACGCTTTAGACACTGTACGTGTATTCTGGTATTGGAAAAACATTGCAAAAAAATTTAATTTTGCTGTGTTTTTTTCCCCCAATAGCATTTTCTGCGTGTTCATACACGCTTTAGACACTGTCCGTGTATTCTGCTATTGACAAAAAATAAAATATTTCAGTGGTTTGTGCAGGAGTGTGGCATACAATCGATCGATATTTCTTCTATTGTATATTGTCCCCAAAAAAAATTGTAGTGACATTGTACGTGTATTCTGATATTGGAAAAACATTGCAAAAAAATTTAATTTTGCTGTGTTTTTTTTTTTCCCAGTAGCATTTTCTGCGTGTTCATACACGCTTTAGACACTGTACATGTATTCTGGTATTGGAAAAACATTGCAAAAAAATTAAATTTTGCTGTGTTTTTTTTTTTTTTCCCAGTAGCATTTTCTGCGTGTTCATACACGCTTTCGACACTGTACGTGTATTCTGATATTGGAAAAACATTGCAAAAAAATGTAATTTTGCTGTGTTTTTTTTTTCCCAATAGCATTTTCTGCGTGTTCATACACGCTTTAGACACTGTCCGTGTATTCTGCTATTGACAAAAAAATAAAATATTTCAGTGGTTTGTGCAGGAGTGTGGCATACAATCGATCGATATTTCTTCTATTGTATATTGTCCCAAAAAAAAAATTGTAGTGACATTTTTTTTCCCCAATAGCATTTTCTGTGTGTTCATACACGCTTTAGACACTGTACGTGTATTCTGGTATTGGAAAAACATTGCAAAAAAATTTAATTTTGCTGTGTTTTTTTTTCCCCAATAGCATTTTCTGCGTGTTCATACACGCTTTAGACACTGTACGTGTATTCTGCTATTGACAAAAACACCCATTTAGGGCGAGATCATAAATTTTGAAAATATGAGGAGATCATCAAAAAGGGGACGTGGCCCGGGTCGTGGTGCTGCTGGTGGCGCTCCTGTTGCAGGGAGAGGACGTGGTCAATCTGTGCCAGCTACACGCACAAGTGAAACACCTTCCTCAGGTGCGAGTAGGCGACAGAGCCTGCAGCGGTATTTCGGCGCGCCTAATGAGGCTGTACGAATGTTGAGGCCAGGACAAGTACAAGCGATAGTAGATTGGGTTGCTGCTGACAGTGCCTCCGGTTCCTTCACATTGTCTCCCACCCAGTCTCCTGATGAAAGTTCAGAGTTGGCACCTGCAGTCGATGTCCATCAGTCTTTCACCTCACCCCCTTGCAAATCAGCCAATCAATCTGAGCCCCAAATCATGCAGAAGTCTCTTCTGCTTTTTGATGACTCTGTTAGCAGGGTTTCCCAGGGCCATCCACCTAGCCCTGCCCCAGAAGTGGAGGAGATTGTGTGCACCGATGCCCATCCACTTATGTTTCATGATGAGTACATAGGAGGACCATCGCAGCACGTCTCGGATGATGACGAAACACAGGTGCCAACTGCTGCTGCTTTCGCCATTGTGCAGACCGACAAGGAGGGCAGGGGTGAAGACTGGGTGGAAGATGAGGTCCTTGACCCCACATGGAATCAACGTCATGCAGGTGACCAGTGTGGTTCGGAGGAAGAGGCGGTGGTCGCACAGAGCCACCAGCACAGCAGAAGAGGGAGCAGGGTGCAAAAGCGGAGCGTCCGTCCCCTAGACAGTACGTCTGCTACTGCCCAACGCAGCAAGGGACCAAGCACACCAAAGCCAGGTCCAAGGAGTTCCCTAGCGTGGCAGTTCTTCAGACAATGTGCTGATGACAAGACACGAGTGGTTTGCACGCTGTGCAATTAGAGCCTCAAGCGAGGCATAAACGTTCTCAACCTGAGCACAACCTGCATGACCAGGCATCTAAGTGCAAAGCACGAGCTGCAGTGGAGTAGACACCTCAAAAAACAAGAAAGGTCTCTGGCTCCTCCTGCTTCCTCTTCTTCTGCAGTCTCAGCCTCTTCATCCACCTCTGTAGTGACAGTGACACCTGCCAACCCGCAAACAGAGGATCTGCCAGCAACACTACCACCTGGGTCACCAACCATCTCCACAATGTCCCATGGAAGCGTTCAGCTCTCTATCTCCCAAACACTGGAGCGGAAGAGGAAGTACCCCCCTAGCCACCCGCGATCCCTGGCCCTGAATGCCAGCATTTCAAAATTCCTCGCCTTTGAAATGCTGTCATTCCGTCTGGTGGAGACGCAGAGTTTTAAAAGGCTGATGTCATTGGCTGTCCCACAGTACGTCGTGCCCAGCCGCCACTACTTTTCCAGACGAGCTATCCCTTCCCTGCACAACCAAGTGGGGGACAAAATCAGGTGTGCACTGCGCAACGCCATCTGTGGCAAGGGCCACCTAACTACGGATGCATGGACCAGTAAGCACGGTCAGGGACCTTATATCTCCCTAACAGCACACCACCGAGGATTGCAGGGCACTTCAGTTTGCCTCCTGTTGCTAACTCCTCCTACTCCGCCTCCTCATCCTCTACCGCCTCCTCATCCGGTCAGCGTAACACCTTCACCACCAACTTCAGCACAGCCAGGGCTAAACGACAGCAGGCAGTTTTAAAACTTTCCTGTTTGGGGGAAAAACCCCACACCGCGCAGGAGTTGTGGAGGGACATGGAACAACAGACCGATGAGTGGTTGGTGGCAGTGAGCCTCAAGCCTGGCCTGGTGGTGTGCGATAATGGGCGAAATCTCGTAGCAGCTCTGGGCCTTGCCGGTTTGACGCACATCCCTTGCCTGGCGCATGTGCTGAACTTGGTGGTCCAGAGGTTCCTTAAGAATTACCCTGATATGCCAGAGCTGCTGCAGAAA
The DNA here is from genome assembly GCA_028564925.1 of Lithobates sylvaticus. Lineage (NCBI taxonomy): Eukaryota > Metazoa > Chordata > Amphibia > Anura > Ranidae > Lithobates > Lithobates sylvaticus. The sequence goes on along the minus strand of CM053028.1, from coordinate 592,930,284 downwards.
GTGCGGGCCGTCTGTGCGCACTTTCGGCGTTCTCACCCTGCTGCTGCTCGCCTGTCAGCGCTGCAGCGTAACTTCGGCCTTCCCGCTCACCGTCTCATATGTGACGTGCCCACAAGTTGGAACTCCACCTTGCACATGCTTGCCAGACTGTGCGAGCAGCAGCAGGCGATAGTGGAGTGTCAGCTGCAGCACGCACTCGTGAGTCGCTCTGCGGAACAGCACCACTTCACCGCCAATAACTGGGCCTCCATGCGAGACCTGTGTGCCTTGTTGCGCTGTTTCGAGTACTCCACCAACATGACCAGTGCCGATGACGCCGTTCTCAGCGTTACTATCCCAGTTCTATGCCTCCTTGAAAAAACTCTTCAGGCGATGATGGAAGAGGATGTGGCACAGGAGGAGGAGATGAGGAGGAAGAGGGTTCATTTCCAGGGCTTTCATTTACAAGTGGCTACGAGGGTGGGTTCCTGCACCAACAAGCGCCAGGTACACAATTGTCTGGCAGCAAGGGCACAGTTCTGGAGGATGACAAGGTGGAGGATGAGGAGATGGAGGAGGAGGAACCATGTTCACAGCAGGGTGGCACCCAGACCAGCTCATGTCCATCACTGGTGCTTGGCTGGGGGGATACAGAGGACACAGACGATACACCTCCCACAGAGGACAGCTTTTCCTTGCCTCTGGACAGCCTGGCACACATGAGCGATTACATGCTGCAGTGTCTCCGCAACGACCGCCGAGTTGCCCACATTTTAACTAGTGCTGATTATGGGGTGGCCACCCTGCTGGATCCCCGTTACAAGGACAACGTGCCATCCTTAATTACCTCACTGGAGCGTGATCGTAAGATGCGCGAGTACAAGCGCACGCTGGTAGACGCGCTGCTGGTGGCATTCCCACTTGGCAGCGGGGGTACGGTGGAAGCACAAGGCGAAGGCAGAGGAGGAGGAAGAGGTCGCCAACGCAGCCAGGGCACCGCCAGCACCTCGGAAGGCAGGGTTAGCATGGCCGAAATGTGGAAAAGCTTCGTCAGCACGCCACAAAAACCAGCACCACCAGCTGAGATGGAACGTCTTAGCAGGAGGCAGCATTTCACCTACATGGTGGAGCAGTATGTGTGCATACGCCTACACGTACTAAATGACGGGTCTGCCCCCTTCAACTTCTGGGTCTCCAAATTGGACACATGGCCTGAGCTTGCCCTTTACGCCTTGGAGGTGCTGGCCTGCCCTGCAGCCAGTGTATTATCTGAACGTGTATTTAGCATGGCAGGGGGCATTATCACAGACAAGCGCAGCCGCCTGTCCAGAGCCAATGTGGACAAGCTCACGTTCATTAAAATGAACCAGGCATGGATCCCACAGGACTTGGCCGTACCTTGTGCAGAATAGACATGTATACCGGTGTTCTGACAAAAAAAGTGTCCGGCCACTTACTGTGCAGGCGCAGTGCTTGCGCAGTACGGAGGACAAGGAGATTCACAAAATCTCCAAAGATGAACATCGCCTGGGCAGTGAATGCAGGTTCAAGCCCCACCATCCAAGTGGACATACGGTAGCACATAGTAACAGGGCCCCTCACGGGCTCGCTTGGCTAGGCTTCAACCTCAGATGATGTGGCTTGAACCTGGAGTCACCGCGCATCGTCTTTAGAGAGTTTCGAAATCCCCTTGTCTTACGTACTAAGCAAGCGCAGTGCAGGGCGGACACTATGCGATGGGGGACAGAATTCGACACATCATTCACCCCTAGCCTTACCCAGCCATTGTTGTATTTTTGAGCCAGTGTTGGCTACCTCGTCCTCCTCCACATCCACCGCCACCTCAACCTCCTACTCCATATGGACCTCGTCCTCCTAGGTCAAGATTATAATTTTTTTAATTTCCAAGTATTTTATTTTCCCACTATCTTATCCATTAAATTGAATAATTTTTTCCAGAAAGTGCGTATTCTGGGGTATTCCCACCATATGTGCAGCATCGTGCTGTTGAGTTTCTGAGGTTCTTAATGACTTCCTGTACCTCTTCTGCTGAGAAGGGGGCCTCCAGCATTTTATTTTAATTTTTTTATGTTATTTTAAGTTATTTCCCTATCCACATTTGTTTGCAGAGCACTTGCCATGCTTTTAACAACATTTTGTTGCCATTTGCAGCCCTCTAGCCCTTTCCATTACTTTTTTACAGCCATTTTAGTCTTCAAAAGTTCGGGTCCCCATTGACTTCAATGGGGTTCGGAGTTCGGGGTCAAGTTCGGTCCCGAACCCGGACTTTTTTCCGAAGTTCGGCCGAACCCGAACATCCAGGTGTCCGCTCAACTCTATTAGTGGCCAATCACCTTTTCTTACCCTTCTCAAGGACATGGTTGATTTACAGCCCATCCTTCCTTCCATAGACTGTGTCCACATTGCACCTTCCTGAGGATACCATGTTACCCTCCATTTGTCTCCTTCTCACTTGAATAAAGTTGCTAGACAAAAAGTAAGCTCTGTACAACGGTCACTGGATCTCCATGAGGACACACATTGGATTATTATTTTAACCACTTTCCGACCGGCGCACGACGATGTACGTCCCTTTTTTGAAGAGGGATATCTCGGTAACGGCAGCAGCTGCTGCCACAACCGAGGTATCCATCTCTTCAGGCGCCGGTCGGCTGTCCGATAATGGTGGTCATCGCGGCGGATTCGCCGCGAGATCACCGTTATCGGCGGCGGGAGAGGTGCCCCCCCTCCCGCCGCTCTCCCACGCCTTCCGTCGCTTACCGGAACCGTCGGCAGCGGCGGAGGCGATCGGGTCCTTTCCCCTCCTGTGCATAGAGATGAGTGACGCTAAGATGGCCGCCACTCATCTCTATACCATAGGAGGGCGGAAGCGACGTCAAAAACGTCACTTCCGCCCATACCTCTTAAAGAGGAATTTTCTAATGTCATTTTTTTAAATGACATTTTTTTTTATTTTTTTCATTGAAGTCCAAATATGAGATCTGAGGACTTTTGAGGGTAAAAGTTTGATGCCATTCCACGAGCGGGCACAATTTTGAAGCGTGACATGTTAGGTATCAATTTACTCGGCGTAACATTATCTTTCACAATATATAAAAAAATTGGACTAACTTTACTTTTGTCTTATTTTTTTATTCAAAAAAGTGAATTTTTTCCAAAAAAAGTGCGCTTGCAAGACCGCTGCGCAAATACGGTGTGAAAAAAAGTATTGCAACGACCGCCATTTTATTCTCTAGGGTGTTAGAAAAAAAACAATATATAATGTTTGGGGGTTCTAAGTTTTTTTTCTAGCAAAAAAAACAGTTTTAAACATGTAAACACCTAAAATCCAAAACGAGGCTGGTCTTAAAGTGGTTAACATGCTATATTAGAGAGGTGATATGTGAAGAAAATCATTCTGGCAGTCGGGCGTCAAATGTGGCATTTGTTGGGTTATAAACATTCCCTGAATGATAATACAGGGAGCACCCGCTCCCGCTGAATAACAGATGATACCTATTCTGGCCATCGTACTTTGTGGTTAGAACTCACTCAAAAATGAACTTGGCAATTAAAAATGTCCATATAAATTTATTTACATATATGTCCCCCTTGGTGGGAGTGGAGATGACCTCATCTATACGGATATACAGTACATACACACAGCACAAGGCTGTGTTCACACTAAGAGACGTTTCTCGGGGATGCAGTTCCTCTGAGCTCCACAAGGTCCACCCGGACAGGAAGTCTCTATGGAAGACAGGAAGTGATGTCAGGTACAGACAGGAAGTTCCGGGTGAGAGGTGAGTCGGGAGGAAATAGAGAGGAGACATCGCTGGAAGTGGCAATAGAGGAGGTAATAAGATCTTATTTTCTATTTACACCCAATAACCCCCCCCCCCCCGCCCGTCACGTCCGTCCTCTTCCTCCATAGTCACTGTAACCTCTTTTTCTGTTCAATGTTTTTTATTGAGGAGTACATAAGAAAGACAGAGAAGGTTGTAAGTAAGGAAGAGCTCCGGCGTGTTCGCACAGCCCATGTGCAGAGCCCGCCAGGAAGTCGGCACTGCACTAATCACAGGCAGTGAGACATTGTCCCGATGTGCGGCTGCAGAGATCGGGAAATGTCTCACTGCCTGTGATTAGTGCAGCGCAGTGCCGTGTTCACACTACGAGACGTTTCTCGGGGATGCAATTGCTCTGAGCTCCACAAGGTGGTGATCTTCTCACTTCTATCCGGACAGCAAGTCTCTATGAAAGACAGGAAGTGATGTCAGGTATAAATAGGAAGTTCTGGGTGAGAGGTGAGTCGGGAGGAAGAAGAGAGGAGACGTTTCTGGAAGTGGCAGTAGAGGAGGTAATAAGATCTTATTTTCTATTTACACCCAGTAACCCCCCCCCCCCCCCCCCATCATGTCCGTCCTCTTCCTCCATAGTCACTGTGACGTCTTTTTCTGTTCAATGTTTTTTATTGAGGAGTACATAAGAAAGACAGAGAAGGTTATAAGTAAGGATGAGCTCTGGCGTGTTCGCACAGCCCACGCGCAGAGGGCTGCGCTAATCACAGGCAGTGAGACATTTCCCGATCTCTGCAGCCGCACATCGGGAACATGTTGGTTCGCGTGATCACGGACATATGTACACAAATGATCATGTAAAAGGGGTGTGCAGGTGATCACGGACATATGTGTGCAGATAATCATTGGGACATGTGATTTTACTGGGACATATGTGAGGGACATGTGTTTTTATTATTTGGGGACATGTGTGTTTTTGGGACATGTGTGTTTTACTGTGGGGACACTACACTGGTGATCAGTGAGTAAAAAACTGTAAAAAAACAGCTAATACTCACTGATCACCAGCCGGCTGCAGCGATCCGCTCTCCTCTCCTCACCGACGACTTCCGTGTGAGGAGAGGAGGGCCGATTGCCTAGCAACCGGCTGTTTGTTTACATCACATGACGGCTGTGATTCGACACGGCTGTCATGTGATCAGGAGGGCCAATCACTGAGCCCTCCTGCCGATCCGAGATGCGCCGTGTCCGGGTGACACGGCCACATCGGGATCGCGCCGCTGCGCGGGCACGCGCGCGCGTGATCCCTCTACTTCTGAAGGACGTTCTGGAACGTCCATTCAGAAGTAGACGGCTCCCACCCGGCCGTATATGTACATTGGCCGGGTGGGAAGTGGTTAAGAACATAACTTGGGGTGGATTGGTATGGGTTCAACTTCGCTAACAAGCTATCAGTTGGGGTGTAAACGGATATCCCATGTAAGTGGGCCAAATGGTTGTAGATTTAGAAAAGCAGAGGGGTGAAAGGCCCAGGTGTAGGTTAGGGTTCCTCGAGGGTTTGTAAATGGTAGGGATCACTATAATTTTCAATAGTGGTCATTTTGGCAAAGACAAGGGCTCTATTCATCCTGTGTTTGGCTTCAGCCAAAGTTTGGGATTTCCATGCCTTGGCGATGGTTTGTCTGGCTGCGGTGGTAAGGTGGATGAGTAATTGTAATTGAGCATGAGAAAGTACACCTGGTTTAAGGTTCAAAAGGGCTATGGTTGGGTCGGGGAGAATATCGGTTTGCAAGGCATTGGAGGTCATAGCAAATTCTTTCCAGAATTATTGGGCAACCGGGCATTGCCACCATATGTGAATGTGGGTGCCCGTTTCGGGGCAGGTCCCTGGGTATGATGGGACAAATTTTGCTATTCTCGATGGTACTAGATACCATCGTGCCAGAACTTTATAATTGGTTTCAAGCGCCGAGCTATCGGGGGAGGAAGATTTGGTGGCTAGCCATATGCTGGACTAATCTGCCAACTCGAATGTGCGTTCCATGTCTAGTGCCCATTTGGTGTTGTAAGATAGTAGTGCTTCGTTTGGGATTGCATTAAGATGTTGGTATACTGTAGGAGTGATATCAGTCCTTTGATGTGGGGGGGTCACTGTTACAGATGCGTTCGCATTGTGTCATTTGGCATAGTGGTGATCTCGTTTGGAGGAAGGGCATATAGACATTTTTCGCCTGCACTGTATTAGCAACTGTACTATGACTGCACTGTATTTTATACTGTGTACACCACCAGAAGTGTAGTAGAAACTGTACACACTGTATTAGATACTGTGTACACCACCTGCACTGTATTAGCAACTGTACAATGGCTGCACTGTATTATATACTGTGTAAACCACCAGAAGTGTATTAGAAACTGTATACACTGTATTATATACTGTGTACACCGCCTGTACTGCCTAACGAGCCACATGAAACCTGGGAGGGAAAATCGCTAATTGGGCCCAATTTGGACATTTTCACTTAGGGGTGTACTCACTTTTGTTGCCAGCACTGTGTGTTGAGTTATTTTGAGGGGATAGCAAATTTACACTGTTTCTTTATTCCTCACCACCCAGGGATGTCAGCTTTCACATCCCATCAGCAGCGTCTACATCACATGGTGGATTATTATCTAGTGGCGAAAACAGAGATGGAGAGCTTTTTAGTTGATGATTCACTGGCTTACTGGGTCATGGGAATAGACCACTGGCCAGAATTTGCCCAGTATGAAATTGAGCTGCTGGGCTGCCTTGCATCCAGCATGTTTTCCAAATGGGCATTCAGTGCTGCTGGAGGTTTTGTTACTGATAATAGAACGCGTTTGTCCACAGACTCCGTGGACCGTCTGACATTTTTTAAAATTAATCAGTCATGGATTGCCAGCAGCTATGAAGCCCCTGATGCCGATGTTGCTTATTAAGTGTTTTTGGTATGTGGAATCTCTGCAGGACTTCTAGGCGGCCTAGCGTTGTGGGTGCTGATTTCATCTGGAAGAATTTTTTTGGTGTAGGTTTCATGGGCACAAATAACACCCAAAGACTGAATTTTCTGCACCTGTTTGACAGGTGTATATCATTGCAATTTTAGACAGCAAGACCAATTCTTGCTTTCATCAAGAGTACCTCTATATGGTGTGAAGGCGCCACCGATACCCAAAGACCATTTTTTTCAGCACCTGTTGCTTCTAGCCAGAGTCTGTGAAAGAGACACCAGAATTTATCCAAAAAATCTCTAATCTTGTTCCCAGTGCACTACATTGTGGCCTCATACAGACTGGTTTCCCAAGTCATTGCTTACAAAATAAAGAAAGCTTGCAGGGCGAAATAATTTTTTTTTGGCTTTATAAATGCAAGTATTGCTGCAGCAGGTTCTTTACATGGTATGCACCACTTTACAGGTAGACTAATGCCGCGTACACACGAAAGGACTATCCCGCGGGATTATCCGCTGGACCGAAGTCGAGCGGATAATCCCCTCGTGTGTGGGCGCCGGCGGACTTTTTTTGCCCAAAGTACGGCGGACTAAAGTTTTAAGTTTTTTGTTTTAAAATTATCCGCTGGACTTGGCAGTCCGGCGGACAATCCGGCCGTGTGTAGTATGGTCCGGCGGACCAAAAAGGACGCATGCTCAGTAGCAAGTATTTTTCTAGTATTTTTCGTTTTCTAGTCCCGTCGTACGTGCTGTACGTCATCGCGTGAACCGTCGGACTTTTAGCGTGATAGTGTGTGGTCAAGTCCGTTCGCTTTTTAGTCCAGCGGACCCAGCTGGAAAGTCCAGCGGATTGTCCGCTGGACTTAGGTCCGCCGGCAAAAGTCCGTACGTGTGTACGCGGCATTAGGGGACCCCCCAGGCACTATATTGAAAGTGATTTTTTATTTTTATGCGTTCACTTCAAGGTTCTTTTTTCATTGATACATGTCCTCCAGGGCAGTACCCGGACCCCCATTTTATGCCCAATTAATTGCATATAAGCCTTCAAAATGGGAACTTTTGATTTTTACAGTTTGGGTCCCATAGACTTCAATGGGGTTTGTTATTTGGCTCTGAACTTTCGCAATGTTCGAAAGTTCTGGTGTGAACCGAACTGGGGGTCGCTCCGCCCATCCCTAGTCCTGGGTCCTCTTAGATGTAACAAACACTAAACCACGCTCAACAAACCCCAGGTGCCAGGCCGCCACGTCATCCTGGTGCCGGGGCTGCCGCCTAAATACTCTACACACCCCATTATCTAGGGGCGAAAACGGAGATGGAGAGCTTTCCAGTTGATGATCCACTGGCTTACTGGGTCATGGGCATAGACCACTGGCCAGAACTTGCCCAGTATGCAATTGAGCTGCTGGGCTGCCCTGCATCCAGCATGCTTTCCGAATGGGCATTCAGTGCTGCTGGAGGTTTTGTTACTGATAATAGAACGCTTTTGTCCACAGACTCAGTGGACCATCTTACATTTAGATTAAATGTATCCTGATTGCCGCTATGTATCCCGATTGCCCATCTGCAGGCCGGGACTTTCATAGTGGGTGCTGCCGGGTATAGGGGAGAGAGGAGACCGGACACACATCCGCTCAACTCCCCTTCTTGTTGCTGACCTGGAAATGAGGTGTATGACATGACTTTCAGGTCCTCATTGACAGTTTCCCCGCCCATCGAGGCCAGGAAAAAATTAATGCAGTGTGATGTGCATTGCATTACATTTAGTGAAGCTCAGGGGGGACATTGGGGTTCTTTTATACCCTGGAGGTCTCATTAAAGAGAACCTGTCACAAAAAAAAATCATCACACATTTGTCCCGTATGTGGTGGGGAAAAATAATTAAGTAAAATAAAAAAAAAATTTATTGTAAAAAGTTAAAGATACATCCAAGCACATTAAATCCTCCCCCCCCCCCCCCAAAAAAAAATTGAGAGCCCCCCACCACCACATATACACATGTTTTTTATATCGCTGTGCACGGCAGAATGAGAGCGTTAATTCTAACACCAGACCTCCGCTGTAACGCTAAACTGATGATCTATAGGAGGCATTCAAAGCAGATATAAAGATATATAATAAATATCAGGTACTGAAGTTTGTCGCCGTGCGTGCGCAAATATAAGGTTTGACATGTTTGGAATCTATTTTCTCGGTGCAACCTCATCTTTTATATCTTACCAAAAAATGTGCGGTAATGTTGTGTGACATCAAAATTTGGAGCAACTACTATTTTATTCTCTAGGTTGTCTGCTTTAAGAAAATATATCATGTTTTGGGGAATTTATGGAATCTTTAGGCCTAAAATTCTTTTTAAACGTGTGCAAAAATGGCGCTGCCTGAGTAAAGGATAAATTCACCTTTTGGGAACAAGTTCCACCTGTAAGATTTGTTAGTTACAAAAAAACTGGCTTCTAATATTTTTAGCTCCTATATTCAATGCAAATTTGTCAAGCCCCGCCCTAAACAGTCCAAATTAAATGTGTTCCCAGGGGGGTAGTAGTTCTTCAATGTACATCAACCCACCTAAATACCCCCCCCCCCCCCCCCCACCACATCGTATTATTGTGTGACCAATACCATCCAAATGATTCTTACTTTATTTTCCCAAAGTTATCCGTCCTACAAGGAGACCTGTATAGATCACATGACGGCACCAATGAGGATGGAGGAGGACCGGAGTCACCTGACTGAGAAGATACTAAACCTCACCCTGGAGATCATCTACCTGCTGACCGGAGAGGTGAGGAGGATTCTGGGAGGTCACATGACATCACTCTTATCTCTATTAATAAAACACAGACCTGACCGGAGAGGTGAGGAGGATTCTGGGATTCTAACATGATATTCCTATTGGTTCTCCAATACAGAGATTTCCTCTTGTGAAGTCAGGTGATCATATGACCATCACAGTGCCTCCATGTGATTCCCTAAAACCTGAGAGACACAACATGGAGAAGATTCTAGAAGTCACCAAGAAGATGATGGAGCTGCTGACAGGAGAGGTGAGGAGGATTCTGGGAATTCTGGGACATTATCCAGTAACAGACAAGGGATGTGTCTGGATGGTGACTGTATCATTGTGTGTGTCAGGTTCCTATAAGGTGTCAGGATGTCACTGTCTATTTCTCCATGGAGGAGTGGGAGTATTTAGAAGGACACAAGGATCTCTACAAGGACGTCATGATGGACAATCAGCCGCCTCTCACATCACCGGGTAAGAGGAGACTTTATTGTAAAGGAGAGAGCAGTACGGAGGCTCCACCTAGATCCCCCATCATCTGATAAACACATAGAAACAATGTATTCAGTCAGTGTGTGTGTTTCCTACAGATGGATCCAGTAATGGGAACCCACCAGAGAGATGTCCCCGTCCTCTGTATTCCCGGGATCCCACACAGGAAGGTCACACCATCCCCCACCATCATCAGGTAGATGAGGAACAATCACTGATAGTATCATTAGGATCTGTACATTATCTGCATTGTTACCATTGATGTCATTTTTATTATATATTCAGAGTGGAAACCTGAGAGATCCTAAAGTTGAGGTTAAAGAAGAGATAAAAGAGGAGGATGATGAGGATGGGGTGATGGAGGAAAGACACAAAGATCTGTACCAGGACACCATGGAGGAGTCATCCAGCTACAGGAACCCACCAGAGAGATGTCCCTTTCCTCTGTATCCCCGGGATTCCACACAGGAAGGTCACACCATCCCTCAATATTGCAAGGTTGGTAGAACGGAGCATCTAGAACAGGGGTCTCAAACTGGTGGCTCTCCATCTGTTGCCAAACTACAAGTCCCATAATGCCTTTGCCTGTGGGAGTCATGCTTGTAACTGTCAGCCTTGCAATGCCTCATGGGACTTGTAGTTTCGCAACAGCTGAAGGGCCGCAAGTTTGAGACCCCTGATCTAGAACATGGACTTCTGGAGATGTGTGGATTTTGTATGTAAGCTTATATTTTACAGATAATATTCTCTCTCATTTTCTTGGTTTAGAGTGGAGATCCAATCGATATAGAATTTGAGGTGAAATCAGAAGAAGAAGAAGAGAGGTATGTGAGGGATGATCAGCAGTCTATGGAGGAGGATGGAATAACGGTGACATTTATAGAGGAGGACACTCCTACAGAGATCAGCACAGGTGGGTCATTAACACTAAATCCATTCCTCCACCCATACTGCTCACTGATTGGTCCAGAGTAGGGCGGGGACTGGGTGATATCAGCCTGTAATATCCTGGTCACTTTCCTGAGCTGTGTTCCCCATCCTGTATTCCTCTTGCATAATCTCCCTTCTCTGCGCTGGCAGGAAAAAACATTTTTGGGCCTAGGTACCTGGGGGATTTGTTTCAGATCTTGGCAAAAGGGGGACCTACTCAATATTAGGTGGATGGTTATGATTTTATGGCTGATTGGTGTATTGTATGGTTCATACTCCTGACCCCTGCACTATATACTCTATGTTGTACATTACATAGTCCTGACACTCGTCCTATAATCCCCTCATCACTGTCACTCCTATAAAAGACAGTTCTCGTTGGTTCCTCACTCTCTGACTGTGACAGATCTTGGATACCCCAGCTGGGCACCTCCGCCAGACCTGATCAGAGACCCATTTACTAGTTACCTTGAGGGGGGAATTGTAAGATCCTCAGAGACAAAGCTGCCTGATGTGGGCGGAGTCCTGGTTTAGGGGAACCAATCAGCTCATGTCTAGTAATAATCTTTGTATTTCTATTTTAGTAGATGGACGGGAGATGAGGAAAACCTCAGAGGATTGTCTCACTTTGTCTCCAGACTGTAAAGTAGAAGATGAGGACATCACACAGTATAGTCCAGGAGAAAACCCGACTACCTCAAATGTCCATCCGGCACCACACAGTGTAGATGGACCATCGTATTCCTCTTATCCTGAGGAGCCCCAGACTGTGCGGGACGGTGCCGGACCATCGTATTCCTCTTATCCTGAGGAACCTCAGACTGTGCGGGACGGTGCCGGACCATCGTATTCCTCTTATCCTGAGGAACCTCAGACTGTGCGGGACGGTGCCGGACCATCGTATTCCTCTTATCCAGAGGAACCTCAGACTGTGCGGGACGGTGCCGGACCATCGTATTCCTCTTATCCCGAGGAACCTCAGACTGTGCGGGACGGTGCCGGACCATCGTATTCCTCTTATCCCGAGGAACCTCAGACTGTGCGGGACGGTGCCGGACCATCGTATTCCTCTTATCCCGAGGAACCTCAGACTGTGCGGGACGGTGCCGGACCATCGTATTCCTCTTATCCCGAGGAACCTCAGACTGTGCGGGACGGTGCCGGACCATCGTATTCCTCTTATCCTGAGGAACCTCAGACTGTGCGGGACGGTACCGGACCATCGTATTCCTCTTATCCTGAGGAACCTCAGACTGTGCGGGATGGTGCCGTCCTTCCAACAGAGAAGAGCTTTTCCTGTACTGAGTGCGGGAAGTGTTTCCATTTGAAAGGCCATCTTGATGTGCATAAAAGATCTCACACAAGAGAAAAAACGCACTCCTGTCCTGAGTGCGGGAAATGTTTTACACGAAAGTCCAGTCTTAACTCACATCAGAGATTGCACAATGGTGAGAAGCCGTATTCCTGTCCAGAGTGCGGGAAATGTTTTTCACACAAGTCCACCCTTTACACCCATCAGAGATCTCACACAGGGGAAAAGCCATTTTCCTGTTCAGAGTGCGGGAAATGTTTTTCGTACAGTTCCAGTTTTAACTCGCATAAGAGATCTCACACGGAGGAGAAGCCGTATTCCTGCCCTGAGTGCGGGAAATGTTTTTCAGCGAAGTCCACCCTTTACACCCATCAGAGATTGCACAATGGTGAGAAGCCGTATTCCTGTCCAGAGTGCGGGAAATGTTTTTCACACAAGTCCAGTTTTATCTCGCATAAGAGATTTCACACGGGGGAGAAGCCGTATTCCTGCTCTGAGTGCGGGAAATGTTTTTCAGAGAAGTGCAATCTTAACTCACATCAGAGAGCTCACACGGGGGAGAAGCCGTATTCCTGCTCTGAGTGCGGGAAATGTTTTTCACAGAAGTCCCATCTTAACTCACATCAGAGATCGCAACACGGAGGTAGATCCACTTTCCAGTTCTGATTGGAGGAAGTGTAACCCACAAAAGTCCTCTGTTTACAGTCATCTGAGATTGGACGTGAAGGAGAAGCCGTATTCCTGTCCTGAGTGAGGGAAATGTTCCTCACTGAAGTCCTGTCTTCCTGTACATCAGGGGGTCCAACACAACCCTCGAGGTGTATTAGTGAGTGCGGGAAATGTCTTGTATATGAATGTTGCTGGACATGTGGGGAAGAAGCACACCCTGATATACACCTCAGATATACTCCATGGCTGATCTTCATCATGGAAGAAACAGTTGATAAGGAGATCAGAGATCACCAAAGACATGGATGAAGTGTTGTACCGTGTCGGCCATTGATAGCAGGAGAAAAATAAAAATGGAGTCATTACCACTCATTGGCTGAGTACATTTTGTGGTGTAAACTCTTGCAAGAGGTCTGTTTTCTCAAGTCGTCTTCCAGGACGAAACGCGTTAACCCCCGCCACTTAAAAGGCAGTCCTCCTAGGCCTTTTAAAATAAAAATTGGGTCATTACCTTTCATTGGCTGAGTACATTTTGTGGTGGAAGATTTCGCAAACACTTACAGGTCTGTTTTTTAAAACCCCTTGAGTAAATATGATGCACGTTCACTCAACTGTGATGAATTTTGGCCATATTTTATTTCTGATGATGATTTCCTATGATCATTGGCTCCATCTTGAGGCCATAATGCGGTGTTGCACTCGTTTTACTGATTAAGGTATTTTAGGAAAAAATACTGCATTATAAACACTAGATGGAGCTGAGGATCCTATGAAAACACTGTGTTCATTGTAAAATGGACAGAATTTTTCACGGCTGGACAAATGTTTGTCACAATCATCAAGAATGTCTGGGGAACACGAGGTGCTGAAGAATGTCTGGGGAACACGAGGTGCTGAAGAATGTCTGGGAACACGAGGGGCTGAAGAATGTCTGGGGAACACGAGGTGCTGAAGAATGTCTGGGGAACACGAGGTGCTGAAGAATGTCTGGGGAACACGAGGGGCTGAAGAATGTCTGGGGAACACGAGGTGGTGAAGAATGTCTAGGGAACACGAGGGGCTGAAGAATGTCTGGGGAACACGAGGGGCTGAAGAATGTCTGGGGAACACGAGGTGCTGAAGAATGTCTGGGGAACACGAGGGGCTGAAGAATGTCTGGGGAACACGAGGTGCTGAAGAATGTCTGGGGAACACGAGGGGCTGAAGAATGTCTGGGGAACACGAGGGGCTGAAGAATGTCTGGGGAACACGAGGGGCTGAAGAATGTCTGGGGAACACGAGGTGCTGAAGAATGTCTGGGGAACACGAGGGGCTGAAGAATGTCTGGGGAACACGAGGTGGTGAAGAATGTCTGGGGAACACGAGGGGCTGAAGAATGTCTGGGGAACACGAGGTGGTGAAGAATGTCTGGGGAACACGAGGTGGTGAAGAATGTCTGGGGAACACGAGGTGGTGAAGAATGTCTGGGGAACACGAGGGGCTGAAGAATGTCTGGGGAACACGAGGGGCTGAAGAATGTCTGGGGAACACGAGGTGGTGAAGAATGTCTGGGGAACACGAGGGGCTGAAGAATGTCTGGGGAACACGAGGGGCTGAAGAATGTCTGGGGAACACGAGGGGCTGAAGAATGTCTGGGGAACACGAGGGGCTGAAGAATGTCTGGGGAACACGAGGGGCTGAAGAATGTCTGGGGAACACGAGGGGCTGAAGAATGTCTGGGGAACACGAGGGGCTGAAGAATGTCTGGGGAACACGAGGGGCTGAAGAATGTCTGGGGAACACGAGGGGCTGAAGAATGTCTGGGGAACACGAGGTGGTGAAGAATGTCTGGGGAACACGAGGGGCTGAAGAATGTCTGGGGAACACGAGGGGCTGAAGAATGTCTGGGGAACACGAGGGGCTGAAGAATGTCTGGGGAACACGAGGGGCTGAAGAATGTCTGGGGAACACGAGGGGCTGAAGAATGTCTGGGGAACGCGAGGGGCTGAAGAATGTCTGGGGAACACGAGGGGCTGAAGAATGTCTGGGGAACACGAGGTGGTGAAGAATGTCTGGGGAACACGAGGTGGTGAAGAATGTCTGGGGAACACGAGGGGCTGAAGAATATCTGGGGAACACGAGGGGCTGAAGAATGTCTGGGGAACACGAGGTGCTGAAGAATGTCTGGGGAACACGAGGTGCTGAAGAATGTCTGGGGAACACGAGGGGCTGAAGAATGTCTGGGGAACACGAGGGGCTGAAGAATGTCTGGGGAACACGAGGGGCTGAAGAATGTCTGGGGAACACGAGGTGGTAAAGAATGTCTGGGGAACACGAGGTGCTGAAGAATGTCTGGGTAACACGAGGGGCTGAAGAATGTCTGGGGAACACGAGGGGCTGAAGAATGTCTGTCTGGGGAACACGAGGTGCTGAAGAATGTCTGGGGAACACGAGGGGCTGAAGAATGTCTGGGGAACACGAGGGGCTAAAGTATGTCTGGGGAACACGAGGTGCTGAAGAATGTCTGGGGAACACGAGGGGCTGAAGAATATCTGGGGAACACGAGGTGGTAAAGAATGTCTGGGGAACACGAGGGGCTGAAGAATGTCTGGGGAACACGAGGTGCTGAAGAATGTCTGGGTAACACGAGGGGCTGAAGAATGTCTAGGGAACACGAGGGGGTGAAGAATGTCTGGGGAACACGAGGGGCTGAAGAATGTCTGGGGAACACGAGGAGCTGAAGAATGTCTGGGGAACACGAGGGGCTGAAGTATGTCTGGGGAACACGAGGTGGTGAAGAATGTCTGGGGAACACGAGGTGGTGAAGAATGTCTGGGGAACACGAGGTGGTGAAGAATGTCTGGGGAACACGAGGGGCTGAAGAATGTCTGGGGAACACGAGGTGCTGAAGAATGTCTGGGTAACACGAGGGGCTGAAGAATGTCTAGGGAACACGAGGTGGTGAAGAATGTCTGGGGAACACGAGGTGGTGAAGAATGTCTGGGGAACACGAGGTGCTGAAGAATGTCTGGGGAACACGAGGTGGTGAAGAATGTCTGGGGAACACGAGGTGGTGAAGAATGTCTGGGGAACACGAGGTGCTGAAGAATGTCTGGGGAACACGAGGGGCTGAAGAATGTCTGGGGAACACGAGGTGGTGAAGAATGTCTGGGGAACACGAGGGGCTGAAGAATGTCTGGGGAACACGAGGTGGTGAAGAATGTCTGGGGAACACGAGGTGGTGAAGAATGTCTGGGGAACACGAGGGGCTGAAGAATGTCTGGGGAACACGAGGGGCTGAAGAATGTCTGGGGAACACGAGGGGCTGAAGAATGTCTGGGGTACACGAGGTGGTGAAGAATGTCTGGGGAACACGAGGTGGTGAAGAATGTCTGGGGAACACGAGGTGGTGAAGAATGTCTGGGGAACACGAGGTGGTGAAGAATGTCTGGGGAACACGAGGGGCTGAAGAATGTCTGGGGAACACGAGGTGGTGAAGAATGTCTGGGGAACACGAGGTGGTGAAGAATGTCTGGGGAACACGAGGTGGTGAAGAATGTCTGGGGAACACGAGGTGGTGAAGAATGTCTGGGGAACACGAGGGGCTGAAGAATGTCTGGGGAACACGAGGTGGTGAAGAATGTCTGGGGAACACGAGGTGGTGAAGAATGTCTGGGGAACACGAGGTGGTGAAGAATGTCTGGGGAACACGAGGGGCTGAAGAATGTCTGGGGAACACGAGGGGCTGAAGAATGTCTGTCTGGGGAACACGAGGTGCTGAAGAATGTCTGGGGAACACGAGGGGCTGAAGAATGTCTGGGGAACACGAGGGGCTAAAGTATGTCTGGGGAACACGAGGTGCTGAAGAATGTCTGGGGAACACGAGGGGCTGAAGAATATCTGGGGAACACGAGGTGGTAAAGAATGTCTGGGGAACACGAGGGGCTGAAGAATGTCTGGGGAACACGAGGTGCTGAAGAATGTCTGGGTAACACGAGGGGCTGAAGAATGTCTAGGGAACACGAGGGGGTGAAGAATGTCTGGGGAACACGAGGGGCTGAAGAATGTCTGGGGAACACGAGGAGCTGAAGAATGTCTGGGGAACACGAGGGGCTGAAGTATGTCTGGGGAACACGAGGTGGTGAAGAATGTCTGGGGAACACGAGGTGGTGAAGAATGTCTGGGGAACACGAGGTGGTGAAGAATGTCTGGGGAACACGAGGGGCTGAAGAATGTCTGGGGAACACGAGGTGCTGAAGAATGTCTGGGTAACACGAGGGGCTGAAGAATGTCTAGGGAACACGAGGTGGTGAAGAATGTCTGGGGAACACGAGGTGGTGAAGAATGTCTGGGGAACACGAGGTGCTGAAGAATGTCTGGGGAACACGAGGTGGTGAAGAATGTCTGGGGAACACGAGGTGCTGAAGAATGTCTGGGGAACACGAGGGGCTGAAGAATGTCTGGGGAACACGAGGTGGTGAAGAATGTCTGGGGAACACGAGGGGCTGAAGAATGTCTGGGGAACACGAGGTGGTGAAGAATGTCTGGGGAACACGAGGTGGTGAAGAATGTCTGGGGAACACGAGGGGCTGAAGAATGTCTGGGGAACACGAGGGGCTGAAGAATGTCTGGGGAACACGAGGGGCTGAAGAATGTCTGGGGTACACGAGGTGGTGAAGAATGTCTGGGGAACACGAGGTGGTGAAGAATGTCTGGGGAACACGAGGTGGTGAAGAATGTCTGGGGAACACGAGGTGGTGAAGAATGTCTGGGGAACACGAGGGGCTGAAGAATGTCTGGGGAACACGAGGTGGTGAAGAATGTCTGGGGAACACGAGGTGGTGAAGAATGTCTGGGGAACACGAGGTGGTGAAGAATGTCTGGGGAACACGAGGTGGTGAAGAATGTCTGGGGAACACGAGGGGCTGAAGAATGTCTGGGGAACACGAGGTGGTGAAGAATGTCTGGGGAACACGAGGTGGTGAAGAATGTCTGGGGAACACGAGGTGGTGAAGAATGTCTGGGGAACACGAGGGGCTGAAGAATGTCTGGGGAACACGAGGGGCTGAAGAATGTCTGGCGGACACAGCTGGGGAGGTGGAGGAGGACACTGGGTAGAGGACACTGGGGAACCGGACTAGGCGGGCACCATCAGGTCTCCGGGCGTAGGCAAAACTATCCTGCCCTTTTTCTATTGTCACCCACACCCTAATCGAGACTAGCGCCACCAGCGTGGGCGGTTGGCGTTGGGGGGGGGATGTTAGTTTTGCCTGGGGTACAAAATAGTCATCCTGGTGGTGAGCAACGGCAGTTCACAGCTTTCGAGAGCCGATCATGACAGTTCATGCAAAATTATTTGAAGGGACAAGCACAAAGAATTTTCTTGGAAGATAACAGAACAAACGTTTTTCCTTTAATCAGTACAGTATTCGTCCATAAAAATCGATTGACCAAGACTTGGATGTTGGGAAACAAAGGATTACTATACAATACACTACATCATCGTGGGAAGTCGTGTTCTTTCTTACGATAATCCTCGTAACTCTGGTAACCTATTCATTTATCGCTATGAGACAAGGATTGAAAAATAAAAAACAGACGATCATTCGTCTGATATATTCTCATGGTGTGTACCAGGCCTTAATCTGGTGCTCTCAGTATTTCAGTATCTGTCCTTCAAACCAACGTGTGACATTCTTTCTATGGGCTCCATTCACAGAAGCAGATCACACGCGGTATTTAGGTGTTTTCCCAAATACAATATGCGATCCTGAAAATGTAAATTCAATATTACTTCATGTGGTATTGTTAGAAGTTCTTGAGTTAATTACCGTATTTATCGGCGTATAACTCGCACTCTTTCCCCCGGAAAGTCGTGGGTGCGTGTTATACGCCGATACCCCCCCCCAAAAAAAGTGTCAAAAATGGCAAGCGCCGCCGAAAAATAGCGAGCACTGCCGAAAAAGACTGTATCACGGCCGAAAAAAAACGAAGCGGCGCCGGAAAAGACCGAGCCTAATGTTCAGCTCCGCTCGTAGTACCGCCTCCCTGCGCTCGCTCCGGAAACAGCAGGGAGGCGGGACCGCGAGCAGAGCCAAACAGCCGGCTCGGTCTTTTCCGGGGGCGCTTCGGTCTTTTTCGGCGGCGCACGCGACAGAGCGTCTCGGCCGCGGGAAATTTAAACTCGGACAAGACTGCAAATGACGCTGGGCAAGCTACAATGACACTGGGCAAGCTACAATGACACTGGGCAAGGCTGCAAATGACGCTGGGCAAGCTACAATGACACTGGGCAAGCTGCAATGACACTGGGCAAGCTGCAATGACGCTGGGCAAGCTACAATGACACTGGGCAAGCTGCAATGACACTGGGCAAGCTGCAATGACACTGGGCAAGGCTGCAATGACGCTGGGCAAGCTGCAAATCACGCTTAAATGTAAGTTTTTTTTTTCCCTAAACTTCCCTCCTAAAACTTTTTTCCTTAAAATGCCCTCCTAAACTTGGGGTGCGTGTTATACGCTGATAAATACGGTAATATTTTGGGTGATAAAAGTTTCTGATAATGTATATGAAAAACACACAAAAGTTATATAATATGATGGTGATGGTTTTGAAGGTCCCGCCTCCCTGCTGTTTCCGGAGCGAGCGCAGGGAGGCGGGACCGCGAGCGGAGCCGAACAGCCGGCTCGGTCTTTTCCGGGGGCGCTTCGGTCTTTTTCGGCGGCGCACGCGACAGAGCGTCTCGGCGGCGGGAAATTTAAACTCGGACGAGACTGAAAATGACGCTGGCAAGCTACAATGACACTGGGCAAGGCTGCAAATGACGCTGGGCAAGGCTGCAATGACGCTGGGCAAGGCTGCAATGACGCTGGGCAAGCTACAATGACATTGGGCAAGCTACAATGACACTGGGCAAGCTGTAATGACACTGGGCAAGCTGCAATGACACTGGGCAAGGCTACAATGACGCTGGGCAAGCTACAATGACACTGGGCAAGCTGCAATGACACTGGGCAAGGCTGCAAATGAAGCTGGGCAAGCTGCAAATCACGCTTAAATGTACGTTTTTTTTTTTTTCCCCCTAAACTTCCCTCCTAAAACTTTTTTCCTTAAAATGCCCTCCTAAACTTGGGGTGCGTGTTATACGCTGATAAATACGGTAATATTTTGGGTGATAAAAGTTTCTGATAATGTATATGAAAAACACACAAAAGTTATATAATATGATGGTGATGGTTTTGAAGGTCCCGCCTCCCTGCTGTTTCCGGAGCGAGCGCAGGGAGGCGGGACCGCGAGCGGAGCCGAACAGCCGGCTCGGTCTTTTCCGGGGGCGCTTCGGTCTTTTTCGGCGGCGCACGCAACAGAGCGTCTCGGCGGCGGGAAATTTAAACTCGGACGAGACTGAAAATGACGCTGGCAAGCTACAATGACACTGGGCAAGCTACAATGACACTGGGCAAGGCTGCAAATGACGCTGGGCAAGGCTGCAAATGACGCTGGGCAAGGCTGCAATGACGCTGGGCAAGCTACAATGACATTGGGCAAGCTACAATGACATTGGGCAAGCTACAATGACACTGGGCAAGCTGGAATGACACTGGGCAAGCTGCAATGACACTGGGCAAGGCTACAATGACGCTGGGCAAGCTACAATGACACTGGGCAAGCTGCAATGACACTGGGCAAGGCTGCAATGACGCTTAAATGTAAGTTTTTTTTTTTTTCCCCTAAACTTCCCTCCTAAAACTTTTTTCCTTAAAATGCCCTCCTAAACTTGGGGTGCGTGTTATACGCTGATAAATACGGTAATATTTTGGGTGATAAAAGTTTCTGATAATGTATATGAAAAACACACAAAAGTTATATAATATGATGGTGATGGTTTTGAAGGTCCGCCTCCCTGCTGTTTCCGGAGCGAGCGCAGGGAGGCGGGACCGCGAGCGGAGCCGAACAGCCGGCTCAGTCTTTTCCGGGGGCGCTTCGGTCTTTTTCGGCGGCGCACGCGACAGAGCGTCTCGGCGGCGGGAAATTTAAACTCGGACAAGACTGAAAATGACGCTGGCAAGCTACAATGACACTGGGCAAGCTACAATGACACTGGGCAAGGCTGCAAATGACGCTGGGCAAGGCTGCAATGACGCTGGGCAAGCTACAATGACATTGGGCAAGCTACAATGACACTGGGCAAGCTGTAATGACACTGGGCAAGCTGCAATGACACTGGGCAAGGCAACAAGGACGCTGGGCAAGCTACAATGACACTGGGCAAGCTGCAATGACACTGGGCAAGCTGCAATGACACTGGGCAAGGCTGCAAATGACGCTTAAATGTAAGTTTTTTTTTTTCCCCTAAACTTCCCTCCTAAAACTTTTTTCCTTAAAATGCCTCCTAAACTTGGGGTGCGTGTTATACGCTGATAAATACGGTAATATTTTGGGTGATAAAAGTTTCTGATAATGTATATGAAAAACACACAAAAGTTATATAATATGATGGTGATGGTTTTGAAGGTCCCGCCTCCCTGCTGTTTCCGGGGCGAGCGCAGGGAGGCGGGACCACGAGCAGAGCCGAACAGTCGGCTCGGTCTTTTCCGGGGGCGCTTCGGTCTTTTTCGGCGGCGCACGCGACAGAGCGTCTCGGCGGCGGGAAATTTAAACTCGGACAAGACTGAAAATGACGCTGGCAAGCTACAATGACACTGGGCAAGCTACAATGACACTGGGCAAGGCTGCAAATGACGCTGGGCAAGCTGCAATGACACTGGGCAAGCTGCAATGACGCTAGGCAAGCTACAATGACACTGGGCAAGCTGCAATGACACTGGGCAAGCTGCAATGACACTGGGCAAGCTGCAATGACACTGGGCAAGGCTACAATGACGCTGGGCAAGCTACAATGACACTGGGCAAGCTGCAATGACACTGGGCAAGCTGCAATGACACTGGGCAAGGCTGCAAATGACGCTTAAATGTAAGTTTTTTTTGTTTCCCCTAAACTTCCCTCCTAAAACTTTTTTCCTTAAAATGCCCTCCTAAACTTGGGGTGCGTGTTATACGCTGATAAATACGGTAATATTTTGGGTGATAAAAGTTTCTGATAATGTATATGAAAAACACACAAAAGTTATATAATATGATGGTGATGGTTTTGAAGGTCCCGCCTCCCTGCTGTTTCCAGAGCGAGCGCAGGGAGGCGGGACCGCGAGCGGAGCCGAACAGCCGGCTCGGTCTTTTCCGGGGGCGCTTCGGTCTTTTTCGGCGGCGCACGCGACAGAGCGTCTCGGCGGCGGGAAATTTAAACTCGGACGAGACTGAAAATGACGCTGGCAAGCTACAATGACACTGGGCAAGGCTGCAAATGACGCTGGGCAAGGCTGCAATGACGCTGGGCAAGGCTGCAATGACGCTGGGCAAGCTACAATGACATTGGGCAAGCTACAATGACACTGGGCAAGCTGGAATGACACTGGGCAAGCTGCAATGACACTGGGCAAGGCTACAATGACGCTGGGCAAGCTACAATGACACTGGGCAAGCTGCAATGACACTGGGCAAGCTGCAATGACACTGGGCAAGGCTGCAAATGACGCTTAAATGTAAGTTTTTTTTTTTTTCCCCTAAACTTCCCTCCTAAAACTTTTTTCCTTAAAATGCCCTCCTAAACTTGGGGTGCGTGTTATACGCTGATAAATACGGTAATATTTTGGGTGATAAAAGTTTCTGATAATGTATATGAAAAACACACAAAAGTTATATAATATTGGTGATGGTTTTGAAGGTCACAGAACATATAGTGGCAGAGGGCAGAGAGATATGGTCTGCTGTGTAGATAATTCTATTTTGGAGTTACTACGTCAGGACTCGGGACTATGGGTGGAGTTATGCTACTTATCTTTAGACTGAACCATATTAGGTATATATGCAAATACGGGTGTCACCAGAAAATGCTGACATTACATTAGGGAACAGTATAAGAATGGGATAGGGTTATGGTAGATGGGAGGAAGAGAGGAAGGGGTCAAGATGTAAAATCAGTCTTAACCTCACTCTGAAGCCTTCACCATGCATATGTTACCAGCAGTGATGTAAGTAACTGAGTTAAAATAAACTGAGTTACGTAACTCAGTTACTTTAGAGGGTAACGAGTATCTAACTGATTAATTTTCCCCTCATGGTAACTCAGTTCCCATTACTTTGGCTTAGTTACTCCAATTACATCTACCGCCACTAGATGGCAGTAGTGTAATTCCGGTGTCCTGCCAAAAAAGTTCCCCCGCCGGATAAGGACCCCCTGTACTGCGCAGGCGCAGCGCTTGCGCAGTACGAAGGACTACGGAGCTTCCGAAAATTGCCGAACCTAAACAGCTCTGAGTGAACTCTACACAGCGCAGGCGCAGTTAACATGTAATTGTACGAGGCGATGCCGCACCTTCATGATGCTCGTGCTACTCTACAAGGGGCTTCTATCGTGTAAGTAAGGGGCGAGTCTAGTATTACTGTAACCAAGGGGCACATTTATTATTATTGTTATATATCGAGCTCTGCCCATTAATTTAACATTCGCCCTCTTCTGTAGCCGACCGCCCCTTACACAATATAATAATAATAGACCCGCCCCTTACACCATATAATAATAATAGACCCGCCCCTTACACCATATAATAATAATAGACCCGCCACTTGCTTACACGCTATAACAGATCTGCCCCTTGGTTAGAGTAATAATAGGGCAGCTCCTTGGTTACACGATATATAACAATAATAAATGCGCCCCATGGTTACAGTAATACTAGACCCGCCCCTTAGTTACACGTATAGAATATTTAAAAAAAAAAGTCAGTTACTTTGCTGCGTAACTAATTACTTTTCCAATGTAGTAACTGAGTTACTAACGCAATTACTTTTTGGGAGAAGTAATTTGTAACTTAACTAAATTACTTTTTTAAATTGATTTGCATATTATAGAAAAGACTTTGCTATTTCATCTTGAAACGCTCCTGTGAGTATGAAGTCGATATAGAGATTATTTCTCTATATAAACCCTTTCTTTCAGGTATTTACCGCAAAAAAACGCTTTGGTAAATTCCGCAAAAACAGGAGTGAAAGTCAATTCACAAAAGGAAAGAAAAATAAGTAGTGGTCTCGGCATGCGATATTGAAGGAACTGGCAGGGACCTGCTTTTCGGGGCTGCCCCAAATCGGGCACCCACATTCACATATGGTGGCAATGCCCCGGTTGCCCAGGAATTCTGGAAAAAAAAAATCTTTGCTAGGCCCCCAATGCCTTGGAAACCAATATTCCCCCCCCCCCCCCCCCCGACACAACCATAGACCTTTTGAACCTTAAACCAGATGTACTTTCTCATGCTCAATTCCGATTACTCATCCACCTTACTACCGCAGCCAGACAAAACCATTGCCAAGGCATGGAAATCCCAAACCTTGGATGTGGCTGAAGCCAAACACAGGATGAATAGAGCCCTTGTCGTCGCCAAAATGACAGCTATTGAAAACGATAAAATAAAGAAATTTGACAAAATATGGCAACCATGGGTCAAGCACTGCTTACCGCCTGACTTTGACAAATCTCTGTTATTGCCTTGTTAATACACTTCACCCCATCACTAGTTAGAAACATTTCCTGACCGCGAATTGCATTACCGTCATGGCATCCTTAACAACCAGTAAACAACAGAGAGGGGGCGGCCGCCGCGGTCCTCAACAACCAATAAGTCATTAGCTGTCAGAGGGATTCCCCGATGACAACTGAATGTAAAGAAAAAGATTAGCTGGCAATGAAAAATATAAAAAAAATAGGCATGGGGCCTGCCCAATCCATACCCGGCCCTTTGGGTCTGGTATGAATATTGAGGAGAAACCTTATACCAAAATGTAAAAACAAATGGCCCCCCCTCCCCCAAATTCATTCCAGACCCTTATCTGAGCATGCAGCCCGGCAGGACAGGGGGAGGGATGAGGGACGACCCCCCAAAGCAGCTTGTCCCAATGGGGACAAGGGCTATTTCTCCACAACCCTGGCCAGTGGTTGTGGGGGTGTATGGGCGGGGGGCTTATCAGAATCTGGATCCCAACCCCCCCCCCCCATGTGAACGAGCATGGGGTACATGGTACACCTTCTCTTTCCTCAAGAAAAAAAGTAGCATAAAAAACCCCCACAGGAGGCAGTTTTTGACAAGTCCTTTATTAAATAAAAAAAAAAAATTTAAGAAAAAGTCCCCGGGTGTAGAGCGATCGTCAATCACTATGACCTCCCCATACTCGGATACCGTAAGATACTGCTTTGTGAATGGAGCCCTATGACCCTAGCCCAGGAGGAAGCCTTTCTTGTCATTGTCCAAGTTGGCGTCCTTTCACCTTTTCTTATTCTTCTTAAGGACTTTTTGATTGCTTTACATCCCACTCCAAAGATCGGGTCCTACAAACCACTTTCTGAGTCACAGCTTTATTCAGGGTGTCAGTTACATTGTCTAAATGTAATGTGGCATTGATCAGAGCCTGCCACTGAACAACATTAAGGGACAGCTGTTGGCCCCTGCAATATTTCAAGGATGCTTGGCAACCCTTATGCCGCGTACACATGGTCGGACTTGCCAACGGGATAACCTCTGTCGGCATTTCCGATGAAAAAATTTAGAACATGTTCTCTATCTAAGTCCGTCGGAAATGCCGACAGAAAAAGTCAGATGGGGTGTGACGGAACGTCCCTACACTCCTCTTGAGTGCGTTCGTCATATATCACTTCCTCCCAGTCTGGTTACGGATATCAGATATTCCAACCGCTCCCAAGCACCAAACGAGACCACACTTGCTTAGCTGCTCAACATGGACTCTTTTTATTAGAACCACTGACAAGTATTTATATACAGTAGAAGAGGAGGTCCCCCCTCCTGCTCATATTACTCTAACAATACACCTGTAACAACTTAACATAAACTAATTAACTAATCCCTTTAAGCAGCCGATGTGACTCAAGATTTCACTACAGGTCAGACTTGTTGTCACCGAGCTAAACACAGTTGATTATAAATTATCATAATTACCACTACAAGACATTTTATCACAATAGCAGGAGACCACCAGTAACAGACGGACCGTCTACTACATTGTACAGAGGACAATGTGATCAGCTCTCTCAATTAACATCTTGAGTTCATGACCCTAGCATCTGACAGTGTGTGTCCCAACAGCATGAGACAACACACATTATATATACATATATATACAGCATTGAATCTGACTGAGGTTGGGGTTCTCCTTCACCTTGTGCCCCTTAAAATCCAGGGCCCATAACTCTTCTCAAGGACATGGTTGATTTACAGCCCATTCGTCCTTCCATAGACTGTGTCCACCTTTCACCTTCCTGAGGATACCATGTTACCTTCCATTTTTCTGTCTTCTTCCCACTGTAATGAAGTTGCTAGACAAAAAGTAAGCTCTGTACAGCGGTCACCGGATCTCCATGAGGACACACATTGGATTATTATTTTAACATGCTATATTAGAGAGGTGATGTGTGAAGAAAATAATTCTGGCAGTCGGGCGGCAAATGTGGCATTTGTTGATTTCTCAACATTCCCTAAATTATAATACAGGGAGCACCTTCTCCCGCTGAATAACAGATGTTACCTATTCTGGCCATCGTACTTTGTGGTTAGAACTCACTCAAAAATTCAATTGGCAATTAAAAATGTCCATATAAGTTTATTTACATATATGTCTCTCTTGGTGGGAGTACAGATGACCCCATCTATAAGGATATACAGTACTTACACACACACAGCACAAGGCCGTGTTCACACGTTTCTTGGGGATGCAGTTCCTCTGAGCTCCACAAGGTCCACCCGGACAGCAAGTCTCTATGGAAGACAGGAAGTGATATCAGGTCCAGATAGGAAGTTCCGGGTGAGAGGTGAGTCGGGAGGAAGTAGAGAGGAGACGTTGCTGGAAGTGGCAGTAGAGGAGGTAATAAGATCTTATTTTCTATTTACACCCAGTAACCCCCGTCATGTCCGTCCTCTTCCTCCATAGTCACTGTAACATCTTTTTCTTTTCAATGTTTTTATTGAGGAGTACATAAGAAAGACAGAGAGTGTTATAAGTAAGGATGAGCTCCGGCGTGTTCGCACAGCCCACCAGGAAGTCGGCACTGCGCTAATCACAGGCAGTGAGACATTGTCCCGATGTGCGGCTGCAGAGATCGGGAAATGTCTCACTGCCTGTGATTAGCGCAGCGCAGTGCCGATTTCCTTGCGGGCTCTGCACGTGTGGGCTGTGCGAACATGCCGGAGCTCATCCTTAGTTATAAGCAGTTACATGGGATACAATTTCTTTGAACATTAGCATACAGAAGCTTAGGTGCTGGAGGTTGAACACATTAAGTACAGTTAATACATAGCCAATAAAACAGGTTAGCAAGGAGGACTGAAACTTGGGGTCACTAATGGTCCTTGTACGATGTTGAGTGTGCCTCCAGTCCACCCGCTCACCACTGATGGGATCAAACTGTGAACGGGTGGGGGCACATCTGTCAAATAACATTCCGTCCTTAACAGTAGTTAGAGGTGTGGTATAGGGAGTATGCGAATAGTGTACACTTTATGCCACTGTCCCGGAGATAGTCTCTTCTAGTATCATACCTTTTATGTGGAATGATCACTGTGCAGTGTGCACCACTATAGCCTCCCCAATACCCAGATCGCAAGATATGTCCTGGTGTATCAATAATAGACATGTGCGATTAGTTTCGTACGAATCGGAAATTCATACGAATTTTTCGAAATTCGTACGAATTACGAATTCTGTACGAAATACGAAATTTCGTTTACGAATTTCGGATCCAAATTATCCGAATCCAAACTACCAAATAACTAATTTCAACTAATATGAAAGAAATTATAGCGGATATAACGAATGATTCGAATGAATTCGAGATTCAGTATAACGAATATCGACACTCTACGAATAATAACGAATTATCCGAAAACTTATTAACGTTACATAACACAAGTCTATTGTTCACCAATCACTGGAAATACGAAATTTCGTATTCGTAAACGAAATTTCGTGTTTCGTACTTCCTCTGAGTGATTGGTGAACAATAGACAATAGACTTGTGTTATGTAACGTTAATACGTTTTCGGATAATTCGTTATTATTCGTAGAGTGTCGTTATTCGTTATCCAAATTAACGATTCGTACGAAATTCGTATTTCGTATGAATCCGAATGAAATTTCGTACACGAATTACGATTTTTTTTTTTTATACGGAACGAAACAAAACAAATTTTTTGACGGCTCCCATGTCTAATAAATAACACTACCCTAGCATAGGGTGACCAGACATCCCCGGTTTCCGGGGGACAGTCCCCGGATTGAGGACACTGTGCCTGGACCAAGTCTGTCCCCGGATTGGATTTGAACAGGGGCTGGGGCAATTTCAAAGACAGTCAGTGCAGAATAAAAAAAAAAAAAAAATTCTGAATTACACCCCCCCACTCCGTCGCTTCTACTAGCTTAAAGGGGGTGTATTTCTTTCCATTATCTGTGCCCCTTTCTGATGATCATGTGCTGGTCAGAGCGGAGGGAATATTTCTTCAGTTTCAGGTGCATGCCCATCCAGCTCCGCTCGCATGTTCTTCTACCTTGGCTCAAGTCCTGGCCAGCCGCCTGCCTGCTTATCTCCTTGCCTTCCCTGGCTGAGTGAACTTCCTCCGCTACCCACCCAGTAGTACCCGGGGCCCGAAGAGTAAGACTTGACAGGCTGTGAGGCGGGCGTCAATCGGCGATGGGCAGAGAGACGTTGATTGCCGCCATTACTAGTAAAAAAAAAAAATATATGTCCCCGGATTTCATTTTAAAAATCTGGTCACCTTACCCTAGCATGAAACTTGAAACTTAAATGCAGCAGCAGCAGCAGCAAGACATTGTTATCAGAGTCGGCTCATACTGTGTAGCCAGCTAACTGCAAACCTGGAAGGAAAAACAATCTGGTGATTAAGATAGTAAATTTTAGAAAGAACCTGGATCTTGGGGCAAAGAGGACTATGGAGGCCTCTGTGCTGGGGTCAGTTGGTAAAAAACACGGGTACAGATTCAGCCATGCCCTTAACAGCAATCTAGTCCCTCTCTGAGGACCCCAGGGAGCTTCTGTGTGAATAGAGCAGGATCAGAGTATGGGTAAGTATGTCTTGGGAAGTCCAAGAAGATCCGAGAAGACACAGTTTGGCATCGCTGGGAGGAAGGGTGATAATATCAACAAGAGCAAATTCGGCCACACCCACTGTTCGCTGTGGCATGCTATGCGCACTGCATTACTACTCTCCTTGGGGCATCCAAAGGTCTCCCAGGCCACTAAAGTGTTCGGGTTTGGCTTGAAGAAAAGGTGGCAACCCTAGCTGTGAGGAAGCGGGTGGCGCCATCTTGGCAGACGGCCGGGACAGAGCGTCCCTGATGTTTCCAGCCTTTTATTTGGTTTTGGAACCCCCGAGGACCATAACTGTGGTAGTGGAGTGTTCTGTGGGGCTTAAGGGCGCCGAACAGGGAGTTCTACGGTGTGGTTGTCCCTGGAGAGGAGCTCTAATCCTGCATGTCCGCTCGGCTCATGCGCCCCCCACTGTGACATATTTTATCTCCAGCAGATGATGATGATCGATTAACCCCCTTCAGGGGCAGCACGTTCCCCCAGTTACAGGGTCAGAACATTCTCTTTATTTTGGAGTTAAATTCTAGTAATATGGTCCTCTAAACAAACTACACTGACAATAAATAGACAAGACAATGACCATCCTGACTATACATGGCCTACAAAGGGCAATTATTACATTACACAGGCAGCCAATGGGCAATCCTTGCAATATACAGCCAACACAATGATGGAGTGCAGGGGTCAGGAGTATGGACCATAGAGCCCCTTACATCACTGGTCAGGAGCAAGAAAACATTCCCCAGCCTGCCATGAAGAATATGTTTCATCATTGGTGCCAGAGGGAGGAAAATACTGAGGGTTCTGAGGGATGAAAGAGAGCTGAGGAACATCTCAGGGGGTACTGAGGCCGGAGGACTTCAGGACCGCTGAGGGGGTAGTGGAATTGAATGGTTCTGGGCCCTTGATAGGGTTGGCGAGCAGCAGGGCTCTGAGGGAAAAGGAGTCTGTAGGGTCACGGGGACTGTAAGTAGGGAATGGGGCTCTTGGTCTATGATGGTCCTCTGCCAAACAATCCCCCCCCGGTTTGAAAACGTAAACACTGTTAAAGTCTATGGGACACAAACTTGAAAAATCAAAAGTGCTAATTTTAAGGGCTTGTATGCAAGTTATTGCCCTAAAAAGTGTTTGGGGACCGGGTTCTGGGGACCGGGTAATAATGCTTAAGGTGAAACAATAAAAATGTAATATTCCTTTAAATATACTATAGACACCCTGGGGGTGTCTATAGTATGCCTGTAAAGTGGCACAGTTTTCCCTTATTTAGAACAGTACCACAGCAAAATGACATTTCTAAAGGAAAAAATGTCATTTAACACTGCTTGCGGCTGTAATGTATTGTTGGGTCCCGTCAATATAGATGAAAATCATTGCGAAAAAGGACAAAAACCGCACCCAAATTTAAAAAATAAATGGCGTGGGGGGGCCCCAGGCACTATATACTCTGAACAGAAGTATATATACTATACGGCCTGCCCTATATACTCTGCAGAAAATTGGGCCTTAGATGTTGGTGGTGCCGGAACACTGCAACCTTTCACAGTTACTCTTGTTGTGCGCAGGAATGGGCCCTGCTGTTAAGTATTATTTAAAAAATTGAAATTACATGCCCCTGTTAAACAGGGGCAGAAAAATTGGGCCTTTGGTGGTGGTGCCACAACATTATAAGCCCTCACAGATACTCTTGTTGGGCACAGGAACGGGCCCTGCTGTGAAATATTTGATCAAAAATGTTAATTAAATGCCACTGTTAAACAGGGGCAGAAAAATTGGGCCTTAGGCAGTGGTGGTGCCCTAAACCAAAAATATTGTTGGAAGCTAGCATCATCAAGATTGAGGAGGAATAGGATAGTCACTCAGCATAGGCAGTCTTCAAGGGATCCCACATCCATAGAAAAATCAATCAGTTACATCAGCATCAGGTGCTTGATAGCTGCTGCTGATCCCAGACTGATTCATTTTTATGAATGTGAGCCTATCAACGGAGTCTGTGGACAGGCGCACTCTATGATCCATTACAAACCCTCCAGCAGCACTAAATGTGTGTTAAGAAAGAACCCTGGATGCAGGACAGGCCAGTAGCTCAATTGCATATTGAGCAAGTTCTGGCCAGTGGTCCATCCTCAAGACCCAGTAATCCAGTGGATGGTCTGTTGGAAAGGTCTCCAAGTCTGCTCTTGCCCCAAGGTATTCATGCACCATGTAATGCAGACGCTGGCGATGGTTGCTTGAACCGATCAGACCTTGGCGCTGAAAATTTTTCTAAAGGCATTGGTCAGCCGGCCACCTTCTCCACCGCTCTTCCTCTGACTGAACGAAGCCTCAGCAACACGTTGTCCAGCACCAGGAAATTGTAACCTCCCAGGGTCTGGAAACGCATTGCACCAACCTTTCTTCAAGGCCTCCTGAAGATGTTTCATCCTCTGCTCCCTCTGCGAAGGCAGGATGAGTCTTCAGGCCTAAAATTCTTTTTTAAACGTGTGCTAAAAAACGGCTCTGCCTGAGAAAGTGTAAAAAGGATGAATTCACCTACGGGAACATGTTCCACCCGTAAGATTTGTTAGTTACAAAAAAACTGGCTTCTAATATTTTTAGCTCCTATATTCAACTCAAATTTGTCAAACCCCGCCCTAAACAGTCCAAATTAAATGTGTTCCCATGGGGGTAGTAGTTCTTCAATGTACATCAACCCACCTATTATCCCCCCCCCCATTTTATTATTGTGTGACCAATACCATCCACATAATTCTTACTTTCATGTCCGTCTACAAGGAGACCTGTATAGATCAAATGACGCCACCAATGAGGATGGAGGAGGACCGGAGTCACATGACTGAGAAGATGCTAAACCTCACCCTGGAGATCATCTACCTGCTGACCGGAGAGGTGAGGAGGATTCTGGGAGGTCACATGACATCTCTCTTATCTCTATTAATAAAACACAGACCTGACCGGAGAGGTGAGGAGGATTCTGGGAGGTCACATGACATCACTCTTATCTCTATTAATAAAACACAGACCTGACCGGAGAGGTGAGGAGGATTCTGGGAGGTCACATGACATCACTCTTGTCTAGTCTGGGAAGTAGTCCATGTTCTTACTGTAGACATTTAGATGATGTCAGATGATTGATGTCGGTTTATCTTTCTTCTGATCTGTAGGATTATGTTATAGTGAAGAAGTCTAGTGGGGAGCCAATCTCAGGAGGATGGAGGAGGACCCAGAGCCCCACCATGGTGCCTCCCCCTCCTTCTCCCATACCTGAGAGGAATAAAGAGCAGAAGATCCTGGAACTGACCACCATGATGGTCCACCTGCTGACAGGAGAGGTGAGAAGGATTCTGGGAATTCTGGGACATTATCCAGTAACAGAAAAGGGATGTGTCTGGATGGTGACTGTATCATTGTGTGTGTCAGGTTCCTATAAGGTGTCAGGATGTCACTGTCTATTTCTCCATGGAGGAGTGGGAGTATTTAGAAGGACACAAGGATCTCTACAAGGACGTCATGATGGACAATCAGCCGCCCCTCACATCACCGGGTAAGAGGAGACTTTATTGTAAAGGAGAGAGCAGTACAGAGGCTCCACCTAGATCCCCCATCATCTGATAAACACATAGAAACAATGTATTCAGTCAGTGTGTGTGTTTCCTACAGATGGATCCAGTAATGGGAACCCACCAGAGAGATCTCCCCGTCCTCTGTATTCCCGGGATTCCACCCAGGAGGGTCACCCCATCCCCCACCATCATCAGGTAGATGAGGAACAATCATTGGTACTTGTGATCTATACACAGCATGTTTATAACAATAAATGTTTTTTTGATATATTCAGAGTGGATTCCTCTGGGATGATAATATTGATGTCAAAGAAGAGTATAAAGAGGAGGATGAGGAGTATGGAGTGATGGAGGACTTTTCAGATGGAAACAAGGATAGGATGGAGCCACCTAATGCCAAGAACCCACCAGAAAGATGTCCCCGTCCTCTGTATTCCACACAGGAAGATCACACCATCCCTCATCATTACAAGGTTGGTGGGACGGAGCTTCTAGAACATGGACTCATGTAGACGATGTGTGGATTTCTTATATGATGTCACAATAATAAAGCTTATATCTTACAGATAATATTCTCTCTTATTTTCTTGGTTTAGAGTGGAGATCCAATTGATATAGAATTTGAGGTGAAATCAGAAGAAGAAGAAGAGAGGTATGTGAGGGATGATCAGCAGTCTATGGAGGAGGATGGAATAACGGGGACATTTATAGAGGAGGACACTCCTACAGAGATCAGCACAGGTGGGTCATTAACACTAAATACATTCCTCCACCCATACTGCTCACTGATTGGTCCAGAGTAGGGCGGGGACTGGGTGATATCAGCCTGTAATCCCCTGGTCACTTTCCTGAGCTGTGTTCCCCGTCCTGTATTCCTGTATTTCTCTCGGATAATCTTCCTTCTCTGTGCTGGCAGGAAAATGTTGATTTTTTGGCATAGGCACCTGGGGGATGTGTTTTGTATCTAGGAAAAAGGAAGACCCACTCAATATTAGGTGGATGGTCATGATTTTATGGCTGATTGGTGTATTGTACAATACATACTCCTGACCCCTGCACTATATACTCTATGTTGTAAAAGACAGTTCTCGTTGTTTCCTCTCTCTGACTAAGGTCCATGAATAAAGAAATGAACTGGTAGGAGATCAGAGGACCCATTTACTAGTTACCTTGAGGGGGGAATTGTAAGATCCTCAGAGACAAAGCTGCCTGATGTGGGCGGAGTTCTGGTTTAGGGGAACCAATCAGCTCATGTCTAGTAATAATCTTTGTATTTCTATTTTAGTAGATGGACGGGAGATGAGGAAAACCTCAGAGGATTGTCTCACTTTGTCTCCAGACTGTAAAGTAGAAGATGAGGACATCACACAGTATAGTCCAGGAGAAAACCCGACTACCTCAAATGTCCATCCGGCACCACACAGTGTAGATGGACCATCGTATTCCTCTTATCCTGAGGAACCTCAGACTGTGCGGGACGGTGCCGGACCATCGTATTCCTCTTATCCCGAGGAACCTCAGACTGTGCGGGACGGTGCCGGACCATCGTATTCCTCTTATCCTGAGGAACCTCAGACTGTGCGGGACGGTGCCGGACCATCGTATTCCTCTTATCCTGAGGAACCTCAGACTGTGCGGGACGGTGCCGGACCATCGTATTCCTCTTATCCTGAGGAACCTCAGACTGTGCGGGACGGTGCCGGACCATCGTATTCCTCTTATCCCGAGGAACCTCAGACTGTGCGGGACGGTGCCGGACCATCGTATTCCTCTTATCCCGAGGAACCTCAGACTGTGCGGGACGGTGCCGGACCATCGTATTCCTCTTATCCTGAGGAACCTCAGACTGTGCGGGACGGTGCCATCCTTCCAACACATAAGAGGTTTTCATGTGCTGAGTGCGGGAAGAGTTTCTATTTTAAATTCAATCTTGATGAGCATAAAAGATCTCACACAGTTGCAAAGCGGTTTTCCTGTACTGAGTGCGGGAAGTGTTTCCATTTGAAAGGCAATCTTGATGTGCATAAAAGATCTCACACAGGAGAAAAAACGCATTCCTGTCCTGAGTGCGGGAAATGTTTTACACAAAAGTCCAGTCTTAACTCACATCAGAGATTGCACAAGGGTGAGAAGCCGTATTCCTGTACTGAGTGCGGGAAATGTTTTTCACTGAAGTCCACCCTTTACACCCATCAGAGATCTCACACAGGGGAAAAGCCGTATTCATGTCCTGAGTGCGGGAAATGTTTTTCGCACAATTCCAGTCTCCACTCACATCAGAGATCTCACACAGGTGAAAAGCCGTTTTACTGTCCAGAGTGCGGGAAATGTTTTTCACGCAATTCCAGTCTTATCTCACATCAGAGATCTCACACGGGGGAGACGCCGTATTCCTGTGCTGAGTGCGGGAAATGTTTTTCACAAACGTCCAGTCTTTACACCCATCAGAGATTGCACAAGGGTGAGAAGCCATATTGCTGTTTTGAGTGCGGGAAATGTTTTTCACAAAAGTCCAGTCTTAACTCACATCAGAGATCTCACACGGGGGAGAAGCCGTATTCCTGTCCTGAGTGCGGGAAATGTTTTTCACAGAAGTCCAGTCTTAACACACATCTGAAATCTCACACGGGGGAGAAGCCGCATTGCTGTCCTAGGTGTGGGAAATGTTTTTCAGATAAGGCCAATCTTTATAAACATGAGAAACTGCATGCAGGGGAGAAGCCACTTTCCTGTCCTGAGTGAGGGAAATGTTCCTCACTGAAGTCCGCTCTTCCTGTACATAAGGGGTCCCACACAACCCTCGAGGTGTATTAGTGAGTGCGGGAAATGTCTTGTATATGAATGTTGCTGGACATGTGGGGAAGAAGCACACCCTGATATACACCTCAGATATACTCCATGGCTGATCTTCATCATAGAAGAAACAGTTGATAAGGAGATCAGAGATCACCAAAGACATGGATGAAGTGTTGTACCGTGTCGGCCATTGATAGCAGGAGAAAAATAAAAATGGAGTCATTACCTCTCATTGGCTGGGTACATTTTGTGGTGTAAACTCTTGCAAGAGGTCTGTTTTCTCAAGTCGTCTTCCAGGACGAAACGCGTTAACCCCACCACTTAAAAGGCGGTCCTCTAGGCCTTTTTAAAATAAAAATGGAGTCATTACCTCTCATTGGTTGAGCACATTTTGTGGTGGAAGATTTCACAAACACTTACAGGTCTGTTTTTTAAAACTCCTTGAAAAAATATGATGCACATTCACCCAACTGTGATGAATTTTGGCCATATTTTATTTCTTATGACGATTTCCTATGATCATTGGCTCCATCTTGTGGCCATAATGCAGTGTTGCACTAGTTTTACTGATGAAGGTATTTAAAGGAAAAAATACTGCATTATAACACTAGATGGAGCTGAGGATCATAGGAAATCACTGTGTTCATTATAAAATGGACAGAATTTTTAACGGCTGGGCAAATGTTTGTCACAATCATCAACTAATATTCTATAAAATAGACCCCTTAGTTTCCTCCATCAGACGTGATTTCATACAAATAACTGAGATCATACACTGATGAGTACAGAAGACATCGAAGAACGTGAGTGAATGAAGCCAACAATATTATACCGACCATTGATTTAGAAAGGACAATTCTACATTTGGTCATTAGACGGCGCTAAGTATGGGGATTAGGGCCAACTAGTGGCCAAATGTGGTATTTTCCGTTTTAAATCCATGGAAAACATATGAAAAGCTCAGCAAATACCCAAATAACATACATTTTTTACCCCGATACACAGAGAAGGAATGTACATGTACTTTACCAAATTATTTCTGAATAGACGCCAAAGTGTCAGGAGATGTTTATTTAACCCCCTCCCGCCCAGCCATTATACATATACAGTTGGACGGGAGCTTTGTCTATTTAGGAAAACGTACCAGTACATCCTCCCACTGTAGCCCTCGGGGGCGTGTAGCGGTGCGACCTGTAATCATTGTGTCTCTTAGACTCCACCAATCACAGATCGGGGTACAGGGCCCTACCAGTGTCACTGACATACCAGTACCTGATCACCGTCACACCAGTACAGTGTCGCTGACATACCAGTACCTGATCACCGTCACACCAGTACAATGTGACCAGTGCAGCCAGTAATATCTGTACCAGTGTCAAACCAGTACTCTGTTACATCAGTCACATTGTCCCGTGGCTCTATGTGGTATCAGCACTTCAGTATCCTTTCTTCAAACCATTGCCCAAGGTTCCTTCTACGACCCCCAGCACAGAAGGCATCCTTCCTTGTTACTGTCGTCTCATCCTGAGAAGGTATCTGAGTGGGTGGCTGTGACAGACCTAGCCAGGACACAGGCTTTTTGAGAGGACTAAATGCGAGCCTCCTGCCAACCGATTATGGGCCCTGGATTTTAAGGGGCACAGGGTGAAGGAGAACCCCAACCCCAGTCAGATTCAATGCTGTATATATGTGTATATATAATGTGTGTGGTCTCATGCTGTTGGGACATACACTCTCAGATGCTAGTGTCATGAACTCAAGATGTTAATTGAGAGAGCTGATCACATTGTCCTCTGTACAATGTAGTAGACGGTCCGTCTGTTACTGGTGGTCTCCTGCTATTGTGATGAAATGTTGTGTGGTTGTAATTGTGATAATTTATAATCAACTGTGTTTAGCTCGGTAACAACAAGTCTGACCTGTAGTGAAATCCTGAGTCACATCGGCTGCTTAAAGGGATTAGTTAATTAGTTTATGTTAAGTTGTTACAGGTGTATTGTTAGAGTAATATGAGCAGGAGGGGGGACCTCCTCTCCTAATGTACATACAGTGCCTTGCGAAAGTATTCGGCCCCCTTGAACTTTTCAACCTTTTGCCACATTTCAGACTTCAAACATAAAGATATAAAATTTTAATTTTTTGTTTAGAATCACCAACAAGTGGGAAACAATTGTGAAGTGGAACGAAATCTATTGGATGTTTGAAACTTTTTTAACTAATAAAAAAATGAAAAGTAGGGCGTGCAAAATTATTCGGCCCCCTTGCGTTAATACTTTGTAGAGCCACCTTTTGCTGCGATTACAGCTGCAAGTCGCTTGGGGTATGTCTCTATCAGTTTTGCACATCGAGAGACTGAAATTCTTGCCCATTCTTCCTTGCAAAACAGCTCAAGCTCAGTGAGGTTGGATGGAGAGCGTTTGTGAACAGCAGTTTTCAGCTCTTTCCACAGATTTTCGATTGGATTCAGGTCTGGACTTTGCCATTCTAACACCTGGATACGTTTATTTGTGAACCATTCCTTTGTAGATTTTGCTGTATGTTTGGGATCATTGTCTTGTTGGAAGATAAATCTCCGTCCCAGTTTCAGGTCTTTTGCAGACTCCAACAGGTTTTCATCCAGAATGGTCCTGTATTTGGCTGCATCCATCTTCCCCTCAATTTTAACCATCTTCCCTGTCCCTGCTGAAGAAAAGCAGGCCCAAACCATGATGCTGCCACCACCATGTTTGACAGTGGGGATGGTGTGTTGAGGGTGATGAGCTCTGTTGCTTTTACGCCAAACATATCGTTTTGCATTGTGGCCAAAAAGTTAGATTTTGGTTTCATCGGACCAGAGCACCTTCTTCCACATGTTTGGCGTGTCTCCCAGGTGGTTTGTGGCAAACTTTAGACGAGACTTTTTATGGATATCTTTGAGAAATGGCTTTCTTCTTGCCACTCTTCCATAAAGGCCAGATTTGTGCAGTATACGACTGATTGTTGTCCTATGGACAGACTCTCCCACCTCAGCTGTAGTTCTCTGCAGTTCATCCAGAGTGATCATGGGCCTCTTGGCTGCATCTCTGATCAGTCTTCTCCTTGTCTGAGCTGAAAGTTTAGAGAGACAGCCAGGTCTTGGTAGATTTGCAGTGGTCTGATACTCCTTCCATTTCAAAATGATCACTTGCACAGTGCTCCTTGGGATGTTTAAAGCTTGGGAAATCTTTTTGTATCCAAATCCGGCTTTAAACTTCTCCACAACAGTATTACGGACCTGCCTGGTGTGTTCCTTGGTCTTCATGATGCTCTCTGCGCTTTCAACAGAACCCTGAGACTATCACAGAGCAGGTTATACAGAGACTTGATTACACACAGGTGGATTCTATTTATCACCATCAGTCATTTAGGACAACATTGGATCATTCAGAGATCCTCGCTGAACTTCTGGAGTCAGTTTGCTGCACTGAAAGTAAAGGGGCCGAATAATTTTGCACGCACCACTTTTCAGTTTTTTATTTGCTTAAAAAAGTTTAATATATCCAATAGATTTCGTTCCACTTCACAATTGTGTCCCACTTGTTGGTGATTCTTCACAAAAAATTTAAATGTTATATCTTTATGTTTGAAGCCTGAAATGTGGCAAAAGGTTGAAAAGTTCAAGGGGGCCGAATACTTTCGCAAGGCACTGTAAATGTCAGTTTGGTTTTGTAATCATCAGTCCATGTTGAGCAGCTAAGCAAGTCTCGTCTCGTTTGGTGCTTGGGAGCGGTTGGAATATCTGATATCTGTACCCAGACTGGAAGGAAGTCATATATGACGAACGCACTCAAGAGGAGTGTAGGGACGTTCCGTCACAGTGGCCAATCACCTTTTCTTATTCTTCTCAATAACATGATTGATTTACAGCCCATCCGTCCTTCCATAGACTGTGTCCACCTTTCACCTTCCTGAGGATACCATGTTACCCTCCATTTGTCTGTCTTCTTCTCACCGGGATGAAGTTGCTCTTCAATTAAAATAAAGAAAGCTCCGGATTTCCACAAGGACACACATTGAAATATTATTTTAAAATGCTATATTAGAGAGGTGATGTGTGAAAATAATTCTGGCAGTCGGGCGGCAAATGTGACATTCGTTGAGCTCTATACATTCCCTGAATGATAATACAGCGAGCGCCTTCTCCTGCTGAATAACAGATGTTGCCTATTCTGGCCATCGTACTTTGTGGTTAGAACTCACTGTAAAATTAAATTGCCAATTAAAAATGTCCGTATAAATTTATTTTTACATGTATGTCCCCCTTGGTGGGAGTGGAGATGACCCCCATCTATAAGGATATACATTACATACACACACAGCACAAGGCCGTGTTCACACTACGAGACGTTTCTCGGGGCTGCAGTTCCTCTGAGCTCCACAAGGTGGTGATCTCAACTCTACCAAGACAGAAAGTCTCTATGGAAGACAGGAAGTGATGTCAGGTACAAACAGGAAGTTCCGAGTGAGAGGTGAGTCGGGAAGAAGTAGAGAGGAGACATCGCTGGAAGTTTCAGCAGAGGAGGTAATAAGATCTTATTTTCTATTTACACCCAGTAACCTCCCCCCCCCCCGTCATGTCCGTCCTCTTCCTCCATAGTCACTGTGACGTCTTTTATCTCCAGCAGATGATGATACACACATATATAGTGTGGAAACCTAGGTTAACCCCTTCAAGGGCAAAACATTCCCCCACTTACGGGGCCGGAACATTCTCCTCATTTAGGAGATAAATTCTAGTACTATGTACCTATAAACAAACAGCACTGACAATAAATAGACAAGACAATGACCACACTGACTACACAGCTAACAAATGGGTATGCCGGTATCGGGGCCCATACTGGGCATGTTTGAGAGTATCGGTCCTCGTGAAAATGCTCCAATGCTCAAAGTGACGTCGGCTTGGGAGTGGAACGCCTCCTCCTCCCCTTGGGCCGGCTGTCTCCTCTTAATGCACGGGCCAACCTGCCTATGTGAGTGGGATCTGTAGTGCTCCAATCACAGGGCATGGAGAGTAGAGCTGACGGGGATCAGAGCAGTAGACATTCCTCCAGCACAAGTAGCAGAGGTAAGATCATGCCCCGATCTAGGGGGGTATTGGGGAGGGGTGGGCTCCCCCCTTCCAAGCCCTCCACTACCCTTGCCGGCAGTCTCCCATCTCCGCATGGCACACATCTTGAGCACAGAACTAAGAGCTCCTCCTCCCCATCCCATTCCCTTACAGCTACCATGTGCGTAGTGTATAGCTGGCTACATTCCCACCATGGAAGGTCGCAGGTCAGAACACCATGGAAGGTCGCAGGTCAGAACTGAAACCAGTAGCCAGATATACACTGTATGTTTCTGTGCCCTCCTACCCACCTAACTGTGCCCTCCTACACCCCTTACCCTGACCTACCACCCGCCCCCCCCCGTAACCCACCCCACCCCCCCACCCACCCCACCCCCTCACAACCCCCCTTAACAAAAACAAAAACACTGTGTCCTCCTACCCCCCTTACTGTGTCCTCCTACCCCCCTTACTGTGTCCTCCTAACCCCTTACTGTGCCCTCCTAACCCATTACTGTGCCCTCCTACCCCCTTACTGTGTCCTCCTACCCCCCTTACTGTGTCCTCCTACCCCCCTTACTGTGTCCTCCTACCCCCCTTACTGTGTCCTCCTACCCCCCTTACTGTGTCCTCCTACCCTCCTTACTGTGTCCTCCTACCCTCCTTACTGTGTCCTCCTACCCCCCTTACTGTGTCCTCCTACCCCCCTTACTGTGCCCTCCTAACCCCTTACTGTGTCCTCCTCCCCCCCTTACTGTGCCCTCCTCCCCCCCTTACTGTGTCCTCCTCCCCCCTTACTGTGTCCTCCTACCCCCCCATACTGTGTCCTCCTACCCCCCCATACTGTGTCCTCCTACCCCCCCATACTGTGTCCTCCTACCCCCCCATACTGTGTCCTCCTACCCCCCCATACTGTGTCCTCCTACCCCCCCATACTGTGTCCTCCTACCCCCCATACTGTGTCCTCCTACCCCCCCATACTGTGTCCTCTTACCCCCCTCTACTGTGTCCTCTTACCCCCCTCTACTGTGTCCTCCTACCCCCCTTACTGTGTCCTCCTACCCCCTTACTGTGTCCTCCTACCCCCCTTACTGTGTCCTCCTACCCCCCCATACTGTGTCCTCCTACCCCCCCATACTGTGTCCTCTTACCCCCCTTACTGTGTCCTCTTACCCCCCTTACTGTGTCCTCTTACCCCCCTTACTGTGTCCTCTTACCCCCCTTACTGTGTCCTCTTACCCCCCTTACTGTGTCCTCTTACCCCCCTTACTGTGTCCTCTTACCCCCCTTACTGTGTCCTCCTACCCCCCCTGTACTATGCCCTCCTACCCCCTTACTGTGCCCTCCTACCCCCCTTACTCTGTCCTCCTACCCCCCTTACTGTGTCCTCCTACCCCCCTTACTGTGTCCTCCTACCCCCCTTACTGTGTCCTCCTACCCCTCATACTGTGTCCTCCTACCCCCCATACTGTGTCCTCCTACCCCCCATACTGTGTCCTCCTACCCCCTTACTGTGTCCTCCTACCCCCCTTACTGTGTCCTCCTACCCCCCTTACTGTGTCCTCCTACCCCCCTTACTGTGTCCTCCTACCCCTCTTACTGTGTCCTCCTACCCTTCTTACTGTGTCCTCCTAACCCTTCTTACTGTGTCCTCCTAACCCTTCTTACTGTGTCCTCCTACACCACTTACTGTGTTCTCCTACACCTCCTGTACTATGCCCTCCTAACCCCCTCTACTGTGCCCTCCTAACCCCCTCTACTGTGCCCTCCTAACCCCCTCTACTGTGTTCTCCTAACCCCCTTACTGTGTCCTCCTAACCTCCTGTACTGTGCCCTCCTCCTAATCCTCTGTACTGTGCCCTCCCTGTG
Source organism: Lithobates sylvaticus (assembly GCA_028564925.1). Lineage (NCBI taxonomy): Eukaryota > Metazoa > Chordata > Amphibia > Anura > Ranidae > Lithobates > Lithobates sylvaticus. Next base: position 592,887,856 of record CM053028.1, on the reverse strand, counting down.
TTGTGTCCTCCTTCCTCCACCAGCTGTCACCTCTGCCCCAATGTCTCCCAATGACCCTCCCATCTCCATCCTTTTCCCCCCAGCGATCACAGCCTTTTCCATCCCAACTCTCCCACCCCACAATCCCCATTCCACCCCTCCCTCAACTACCCTGCCCTCACTTACCCCTCTACACCCCCCTCCTCCCACCCTGCCCTCAGCCACCTCCCAAACCACCCCTCTACCTACTCTTCCTAGGCAATAGGTAGCTGTAATTGGTATCGGTGTGTACTTGAAAAAAGTATCGTTACTGCTATTGCCTTGTACTGATGCACATCCCTATGAGCAATCATTACACTATGCAGTCAACACAATGATGGAGTGCCGGGATCAGGAGTATGGAGCATAGAGCCCCTTACATTGCTGGTCAGGAGGAAGAAAACATTCCCCAGCCTTCCATGAAGAATATGTTCCATCGTCGGTGTCAGATGGAGGAAACTTCTGAGGGAAGTATAGGAGCTGAGCAACATCTCAGGGGGCACTGAGGCTAAAGAACTTTGGGGCTTCTGAGGGAGTAGTGGAGTTGAATGGCTCTGGGTCATTGATAGGATAGGTGGGCCGCAGGGCTCTAAGGGAAGAGGAGGCTATAGGGCTCAGGGGGGCTCTAAGGTAGGGAGGGGGCTTTTGGTCTATGATGGTTCTCCCACCTGCACTTAAATTTCAGAGCTCCTCACAGAACTCCTGCCAGGAAATAGAGGCGACCTTTGTAACGAAACGTCCCACACTCCGCTTGAGTGCTTTTGTCGTATACCGCTTCCTTCCAGTCTAAATATAGATATCAGATCTTCCCTACCACTTGCAATGTCTTTGCAGTGCGATTATATCCTCACCAATCTAACAAATCTGCGCAAAACGCAGGGCCCCTCGCTGGTGAACATATCTTTGCGGAATGAACACCTCTCCACATCCAAGAGGAAGGTTTTCACTACCAATGGCCCTTCAATGGTGCCGGTTCGCTCTTATGAGCGAGCCACAAGTAGAACTGACAATGGTAGAAAGTGTGACAATACATATTGAATATATCTTACAACAGTATATAATACAGTGCAGGTGGTGTGCACAGTATATAGTACACTTCAGGCAGTGTACAGTATATTATACAGTGCAGTCGGTGTACAGTTTATAATACAGTGCAGGCGGTGTACAGTTTATAATACAGTGCAGGCGGTGTACAGTATATAATACAGTGTGTACAGTATATAATACAGTATGTACAGTATATAATACACTTCAGGCGGTGTACAGTATATAATACAGTGCAATCGCTGTTGTACAGTGTATAATACAGTGCAGGCGGTGTACAGTATATAATACAGTGCAATCGCTGTTGTACAGTATATACCGTAATACAGTGCAATTTCTGTTGTACAGTATGTAATACAGTGCAGTCGGTGTACAGTTTATAATACAGTGTAGGCGGTGTACAGTATATAATACAGTGCAGGCAGTGTACAGTATATAATACAGCATAGTGCGGTGTGAAAAAAAATCTCTGTGTTAGGAAGGCCACCAAGGAGAGGCAGATGCTCACAGGCCACTAAAAGAGGGCAAGCAACCTCTGTGTCTACAGTGAAAAGTGGTGGTCGTGGACATGGTGCATCCTCTGCAGGTGGGGCATGCTTTTTTTTTTTTTTCTGCTGCTGGCCGTGTTATTGCACCACAACATGCCGAAGAGTTGGTGGAGTGAATAACAAAGCCCTCCTCATCCTCTGTCACCCAGGCTCATACTAGTTTGCCTTCCAACGCAGCTGCCAAAGCGGACTATTCCACCGGCACCTTGTCCACAGTCACTCCTTCCGTAGCCCCGCCATCATGCATGGAGGAGTCATCAGAATTTTTCGACCATAGTGTCGTTTACACGCTGATGGAGGATGCACAGCAATTTGAAGGCTCCGATGTTGGTTCCCAGGTTGAGGAATGAAGTAACGTGAGCCTAGAGAGAGGGGGTGCCACAGAAGGACAAGAAGCTAGTGAAAGGAAATAAATCAAGATTAAGGGTCTTTGCTCTCTCTGCTTTGGCATGCTGTACAATTCCGAAACCAGATCTGTAAGATTTGCCCTTTGAGATAAAGAAAAGTATACACAGCCATGTTCTCTCCGAGCAAATTTAAATCTTTATTCTTGGGTGTGAATATAAGAGGGGCTTTCAGAAAGTACCACCCTTTAACAGATTATCCAATCACATACAGAGACACATAAGTACAGTCTGACGCCCACAGTGAAACTAATTATTTCTAAAATATCACGTGCTTTACAAGAAATGAAACTCAACAGAAGATTACAGTATTATGGAAAAACGAAACTAGATAAGCAGGACTTGAGCATATTTCACAAAATGGATGTTAGAGACACACAAAATGGAAGCTGACTATAATACAAAGAAGTAGTTAAACTAAATATCCCTTCAGCTAGCAGTCATGTTCCCCCAGCTGCAGCATACTGCCAAGTTTGCTCCAGTGATGAGGAGGGAGGGAATGATGAAGTCACTGACTTTACTTGGGTGCCTGAGAGGAGGAAAGTGAGGTGGAGGTACAACTCCAACGAGGCAGGATGTCCTCCAGGGGTCAGGTTAAGGGGAGCCACCCTATTGCATCACACCGCAGAGCTCCACAGGTGCAGGGCCCTTCTGACTCCCCACTGACTTCCAAAAGTTCATTGGCGTGGGCTTTTTTTTTTTGACACATGTGCAGTAGATTGCACCGTTGCTGTTTGCAATCCATGTCTGAATCGGATCAAGCATGGCCAGAACAGCAGCCGCTTGGGCACCACATGCTTGACAAGACATATGATGACCTCCCATGCAGTCCGTTGGCAACAGCACCTGAAAGACCCACATCATAAAAAAAGGCAGACTTCTCCTTGCTCCTCATCTGGGATCTCAACCCTACTATACCTCCAGTCCTCTCCAGAAACCTGCACTGAGAGGAATGAAGATACAGCAATAGGTGCCACAAGTATTTGGCAGCCAATCTACAAGCAGTACACCACCAGTTGATTTCAGCAGGCAAATTTTTCTACCCCAGTTGCTGAACCATAAAAAAATACTGTCCCAGCCATCCACATGCTCAGTGTCTAAATGCTAGCTTGGCCAAATTGCTAGCACTACACCTGCTGCCTTTTCAGCTGGTAGACTCTGCCCCCTTTCGTGAATTTGTGGAATGTGCTGTACCACAGTGGCAGGTTCGAAAAAAAAATTATTTTCACGTAAGGCTTTTCCAGCTCTCTACCGCCATGTGGAAGGCAATGTTTTGGCCTCGTTGGACAGGGCGGTCAGAAGCAAGTTTCATATTACCCCTGACTCATGGTCCAGCAGGCATGGTCAGGGACGTTACCTTTCCTTCACAGCGCACTGGGTAACTCTGCTGGCAGCTGGGAAGGATGCAGGACAGGGTTCATTATTGTTGGAGCTTGTTCCGCCACCATGCCTCCAAAAATCTGGTAGTGCTTCTGCCAGAGCTCTCTGCTCCACCCCCTCTTCTTCTTCCTCTATGGCCTCTACTGCAGAATTGTCCTCTGAACCAGCAGTGCTCCCTAAACGTTCAAGAGGCTACGCAAGCAGTCAGGCTAAAAGATGCCATGCGGTGCTTGAGTTCGTCTGCTTAGGGGACAGGAGCCACACTGGGGCAGAGATTCTGTCAGCTCTGCAGGGGCAGGCTCAGAGGTGGTTGACGCCATGGCAGCTTGAGCCAGGAATGGTTGTATGCAACAATAGCAAAATGAGGAGGAGAGAGGGACAGAGAGACCTTGTTCCGAATCAGGGACAGTCCCTTCACATCCGGGACAGTCCCTTCACATCCGGGACAGTCCCTTCACATCCGGGACAGTCCCTTCACATCCGGGACAGTCCCTCCAAATCCGGGGCAGTCCCTTCACATCCTGGACAGTCCCTCCAAATCTGGGACAGTTTCTCTAAGTTCAGGGCAGTCTCTCCACGTCTGGGCAGTCTTGCAAAAATGGCTCTGCCTGAGAATAAATTCACCTTCGGGAACATGTTCCACCCGTAAGATTTGTTAGTTGCAAAAAAAACTGGCTCCTAATATTTTTAGCTCCTATATTCAAAGCAAATTTGTCAAGCTTCGCCCTGACCAGTCCAAATTAAATGTGTTCCCACGGGGGTAGTAGTTCTTTAATGTAAATCAACCCACCTATTATCCCCCCCCCCCCCCCCCACATCCTATTATTGTGTGACCAATACCATCCAAATAATTCTTACTTTCATTTCCCAAAGTTATCCGTCTACAAGGAGACCTGTATAGATCAAATGACGCCACCAATAAGGATGGAGGAGGACCGGAGTCACATGACTGAGAAGATACTAAACCTCACCCTGGAGATCATCTACCTGCTGACCGGAGAGGTGAGGGGGATTCTGGGAGGTCACATGACATCACTCTTATCTCTATTAATAAAACACGGACCTGACTGGAGAGGTGAGGAGGATTCTGGGAGGTCACATGACATCACTCTTGTCTCTATTAATAAAACACAGACCTGACCGGAGAGGTGAGGGGGATTCTGGGAGGTCACATGACATCACTCTTGTCTCTATTAATAAAACACAGACCTGACCGAGAGGTGAGGAGGATTCTGGGAGGAGGTCACATGACATCACTCTTATCTCTATTAATAATACACAGACCTGACCGGAGAAGTGAGGAGGATTCTGGGAGGAGGTCACATGACATCACTCTTGTCTAGGTCTCAGTAGACCATGTTCTTATTGTAGAAATGTAGAGGATGTCAGATGATTGATATCGATTTATCTTTCTCCTGATCTGTAGGATTATCTTTTAGTGAAGATGAGCAGGACCCCGAGCTCCACCATGGTGCCTCCTCCTCCTTCTCCCATATCTGAGCGGAACAAAGAGCAGAAGATCCTGGAACTGACCACCATGATGGTCCATCTGCTGACAGGAGAGGTGAGGAGGATTCTGGGAATTCTGGGACATTATCCAGTAACAGACAAGGGATGTGTCTGGATGGTGACTGTATCATTGTGTGTGTCAGGTTCCTATAAGGTGTCAGGATGTCACTGTCTATTTCTCCATGGAGGAGTGGGAGTATTTAGAAGGACACAAGGATCTCTACAAGGACGTCATGATGGACAATCAGCCGCCCCTCACATCACCGGGTAAGAGGAGACTTTATTGTAAAGGAGAGAGCAGTACGGAGGCTCCACCTAGATCCCCCATCATCTGATAAACACATAGAAACAATGTATTCAGTCAGTGTGTGTGTTTCCTACAGATGGATCCAGTAATGGGAACCCACCAGAGAGATGTCCCCGTCCTCTGTATTCCACACAGGAAGGTCACACCATCCCCCACCATCATCAGGTAGATGAGGAACAATTATTGGTAGTTATGATTTATACACAGCATGTTTGTTACAATGAATGTTTTCTTATATCTTTCAGAATGAAAACCACAAGTATAATATTGTTGTTAAAGAAGAGTATAAAGAGGAGGATGAGGAGTATGGAGTGATGGAGGAGTTTTCAGAAGGACACAAGGATATGATGGAGCCACCTAATGCCAGGAACCCACCAGAGAGATGTCCCCGTCCTCTGTATTCCCGGGATCCCACACAGGAAGGTCACACCATCCCCCACTGTTACAAGGTTGGTAGGACGGAGCATCTAGAACATGGACTCATGGGGGTGATGTGTGTATTTTGTATGTAAGCTTATATCTTACAGATGATTTTCTCTCTCATTTTCTTGGTTTAGAGTGGAGATCCAATCGATATAGAATTTGAGGTTAAAGCAGAAGAAGAAGAGAGGTATGTGAGGGATGATCAGCAGTCTATGGAGGAGGATGGAATAACGGGGACATTTATAGAGGAGGACACTCCTACAGAGATCAGCACAGGTGGGTCATTAACACTAAATCCATTCCTCCACCCATACTGCTCACTGATTGGTCCAGAGTAGGGCGGGGACTGGATGATATCAGCCTGTAATCCCCTGGTCACTTTCCTGAGCTGTGTTCCCCGTCCTGTATTCCTGTATTTGGCAATAAAATTTTCATTTTTGGCATAGGCGTTGGTCGGCCTAGGCACCTGGGGGATGTGTTTTGGATGTTGGCAAAAGGGGGACCTACTCTATATTAGACGGATGGTTATGGCCGATCGTTTATTGTATGGTACATACTGCTGAGCCCTGCACTATATACTCTATGTTATACATTACAAAGTCCTGACACTCGTCCTATAATCCCCTCATCACTGTCACTCCTATAAAAGACAGTTCTCGTTGTTTCCTCACTCTCTGACTAAGGTCCATGAATAAAGAAATGAGCTGGTAGGAGATCAGAGGACCCATTTACTAGTTACCTTGAGGGGGGAATTGTAAGATCCTCAGAGACAAAGCTGCCTGATGTGGGCGGAGTCCTGGTTTAAGGGAACCAATCAGCTCATGTCTAGTAATAATCTTTGTATTTCTATTTTAGTAGATGGACGGGAGATGAGGAAAACCTCAGAGGATTGTCTCACTTTGTCTCCAGACTGTAAAGTAGAAGATGAGGACATCACACAGTATAGTCCAGGAGAAAACCCGACTACCTCAAATGTCCATCCGGCACCACACAGTGTAGATGGACCATCGTATTCCTCTTATCCTGAGGAACCTCAGACTGTGAGGGACGGTGCCGGACCATCGTATTCCTCTTATCCTGAGGAACCTCAGACTGTGCGGGACGGTGCCGCCCTTCCAACACATAAGAGATTTTCCTGTACTGATTGCGGGAAGCGTTGCCAGTCTCAATCCAAACTTAATCTTCATAAAAGATCTCACACGGGGGAGAAGCCGTATTTGTGCCCTGAGTGCGGGAAAGGTTTTTCAGATAAGTCCAATCTTTCCAAACATCAGAGATCTCACACAGGTGAGAAACCGTATTCCTGTCCTGAGTGTGGGAAAAGCTTTGTACTAAAGTCACAACTTTCCACACATCAAAGATCTCATATGGGGAATAGTTCAGGAGAAAACCCGACTACCTCAAATGTCCATCCGGCACCACACAGTGTAGATGGACCATCGTATTCCTCTTATCCTGAGGAACCTCAGACTGTGAGGGACGGTGCCGGACCATCGTATTCCTCTTATCCTGAGGAACCTCAGACTGTGCGGGACGGTGCCGGACCATCGTATTCCTCTTATCCTGAGGAACCTCAGACTGTGCGGGACGGTGCCGGACCATCGTATTCCTCTTATCCCGAGGAACCTCAGACTGTGAGGGACGGTGCCGTCCTTCTAACAGATAAGAAGTTTCCCTGTATTGAGTGCAAGAAATGTTTTTCAAGCAAGTCCTCTCTTAAGAAACATCAGATATATCACACGGGTGAAAAGCCATTTTCCTGCCTTGAGTGTGGGAAATGTTTTACACACAAGGCCCATCTTAAGTATCATCAGAATTCTCACACAGGGGAGAAGCCGTATTCCTGCCCTGAGTGCGGGAAATGTTTTTTAGTGAAGTCCGATCTTCACAGGCATCAGAGATCTCACACGGGGGAGAAACCGTATTCATGTCCTGAGTGCGGGAAATGTTTTTCAGGGAAGTCCAGTCTTAACAAACATCAGAAATCTCATACGGGAGAGAAGCCGTACTTCTGTCCTGAGTGCGGGAAATGTTTTTTAGAGAAGTACAATCTTTCCAGACATCAGAGGTCTCACACGGGGGAGAAGCCGTATTTCTGTGCTGAGTGCGGCAAATGTTTTTCATTCAAGTCCAGTCTTTCTGCACATCATAGATCTCACATGAAGGAGAAGCCAGTTTCCTGTCCTGAGTGAGGGAAATGTTCCTCACTGAAGTCCTGTCTTCCTGTACATCAGGGGTCCCACACAACCCCCGAGGTGTATTAGTGAGTGCGGGAAATGTCTTGTATATGAGTGTTGCTGGACATGTGGGGAAGAAGCACACCCTGATATACACCTCAGATATACTCCATGGCTGATCTTCATCATGGAAGAAACAGTTGATAAGGAGATCAGAGATCACCAAAGACATGGATGAAGTGTTGTACCGTGTTGGCCATTGATAGCAGGAGAAAAATAAAAATGGAGTCATTACCTCTCATTGGTAAATTTTGTGGTGGAAACTCTTGCAAGAGGTCTGTTTTCTCAAGTCGTCTTCCAGGACGAAACGCGTTAACCCAGCCACTTAAAAGGCGATCCTCTAGGCCTTTTAAAATAAAAATGGAGTCATTACCTCTCATTGGCTGAGTATATTTTGTGGTGGAAGACTTCACAAACACTTACAGGTCTGTTTTTTAAAACTCCTCGAAGAAATATGATGCGCATTCACCCAACTGTGATGAATTTTGGCCATATTTTATTTCTTATGATGATTTCCTATGATCATTGGCTCCATCTTGTGGCCATAATGCTGTGTTGCACTAGTTTTACTGATGAAGGTATTTCAGGAAAAAATACTGCATTATAAACACTAGATGGAGCTGAGGATCATAGGAAATCACTGTGTTCATTATAAAATGGACAGAATTTTTTTCACGGCTGGGCAAATGTTTGTCACAATCCTCAACTAATATTCTATAAAATAGACCCCTTAGTTTCCTCCATCAGACGGGATTTCATACAAAAAACAGATCATACACTTATGAGTACAGAAGACATCGAAGAACGTGAGTTAATGAAGCCAACAATATTATACCAAACATTTATATAGAAAGGACAATTCTACATTTGGTCATTAGATGGCGCTAAGTATGGGAATTAGGGCCAACTAGTGGCCAAATGTGGTATTTTCCATTTTAAATCCATGGAAAACATATGAAGAGCTCAGCAAATAGCCCAATAACATGAATTTTTTTACCCCGATACACAGAGAAGGAATGTACATGCACTTTACCCGGGCAAATTATTTCTGAATAGACCCCTAAGTGTCAGGAGATGTTTATTTAACCACCTCCCTTCCAGCCATTATACATATACAGTTGGACGGGAGCTTTGTCTATTTAGGGGAACGTACACGTACATCCTCCCACTGTACCCCTCGTGGGTGTGTAGGGGTGGGACCTGTGATTGTTGTGTCTCTTGGACTCTGTCAATCACAGATCTGGGTACAGGGCCCCATCAACATCTGTACCAGTGTCACTGATATACCAGTAGCTGATCACCCTCACGCCAGTACCATGTGACCAGTGCAGCCAGTAATATCTGTACCAGTGTCACTGACATACCAGTGCCTGATCACCATCACACCAGTACCATGTGACCAGTGCAGCCAGTGTTATCTGTACCAGTGTCACTGACATACCAGTGCCTGATCACCATCACACCAGTACCATGTGACCAGTGCAGCCAGTGTTATCTGTACCAGTGTCACTGACATACCAGTGCCTGATCACTATCACACCAGTACAGTGTCACCAGAGCCAGCAGAAACATGAACGCCATGTCCGAAAAAAGGTACAGTAGTGAGGGGGGGGATTCAGATTCTGATCATGACAGTAGCTGGGAGGAGCTCTCACTGTCAGATTGGGATTCTGAATATGAACCCGTGGAGAACAGCGGTTCAGTAACTGATTAAGAAGATGAAAGGATCCCAACAAAGAGAAAAGAAGCGAATCAGCAGCAGGTGAGCACCGACTGTGCAGTACATCCTGGTTATTACAGATGGGATGAACGACCCCCTGTTCAGTTCGCAGCAGAACTCTCGAACATCGAGAAAGTTTGGAACTGAATAACGAACACTATTGAAGTCTATGGGACCCAAACTGGAAAAATCAAAAGTGCTAATTTTGAAGACTTATATGCAAGCAATTTGGCATACAAAGGGTATGGGGGTCTGGGTACTGCCCTGGGGGACATTTATCAATGTAAAAAACATAATTTTTTAAATGAGCAGTGCTTTATTAATGCTTAAAGTGAAACAATAAAAATTAAGAATTCCCTTAAATATAGTGCCGGGGGGGGGGGGTCCCCTTCGTCTGCCTGTAAAGTGGCGCATCTGTACCATGTATAGAACCTGCTGCAGCAAAACTGACATTTCTAAAAAATATATATGACATTTTCCCTGCAAGCTTTCTTTTGTAAACAAGGGCTTGGGGAGCCAGTCTGTATGATGAGGCCACAATGTGGTGCACTGGGAACAAGATTAGAGATTTTTTGGATAAATTCTGGTGTCTTTTGCAGACTTTGGATAGAAGTCACAGGTATGGAAAAACTGTTCTTTGGCTGTTGGTTGCTCCTTCACACCGTAACCCTAAAGAGGTACTCTTGATTAATCAAGTAATGGCTGTGCATCATCAAGGAGCAAGTGGCTGACGCTGTGTTCAAATAAATCAGCTGACTCCTCCATCCCTGATGCTGGGGCTATAGCAGGAGTAGCTGTGGACAAGGAGGCAGAATAAGCAGCTGCGGTGGACTGCGCACTAGTCTCTGCTTAGGTGACGGAGGATGAGGATGGTTTAGTAAGCCAGTCCACACCCTCCTCTGCATTCTGTGGCTGTATAGCACGGGCAACATCACTAAACAGAGGAAATGATGCCCTGCCTGAGGACTGACCACGTCCACGATTGCCTGTGGACACCTACGCAGCTGGCCCCCTCACAGTGCCATGGGAACATCTGCCTCTCCTTGTTGTCCTCCCAGACATGATAAGGGGGGCTTATTACTGAAATGTAATAGAAATGTGTAGGTGGATGCACTTTAATCAATGGGAAGTGGTGTCTGTTGCACTTTAACTTGAGTACTCACTACACAGACACACTCCACTGGTGCACCCAAATATACTGCAATAACATTTTTTTTTAAACACTACAGTTTTTTCAGGAGCACTGATTTTAATGACGATTAAAGTGAAAAAAAAGTGAAATATTCCTTTAAATATTGTGCCTGTGGGGTGTCTATAGTATGCCTGTGAAGTGGCGTGTGTTTCCCATGTTTAGAACAGTCCCTGCACAAAATGACATTTAACGGAAAAAAAGTCATTTAAAACTGCTTGCGGTTTAATGTAATGTCTGATTCCGGCAATATGGATGAAAATCATTGGAAAAATGGCATGGGTAGCCACCCTGCTCATTACCAGCCCCTTAACGGGAACCCCATACCCAAATTAAAAAAAGGAAAGGCGTGGGGCCCCCAGGCTTTATATACTCAGAACAGCAGTATACAGGCAGGGCAAACAAGACAGGGACTGTGTAGGTTTGTTGTGTTAAGTAGAATCTGTTTGTAATTTTTAACTGGTACATTTTGAAAGTAGCTCCAGTCAAAAAATATATTTTTAAGCTTTTTGTATAATTTTTTGGGCCATCCTTTCATCTCGCTTCCTGTTGTCTCCTTCCGTTTGCAAGTAGGAGACGTTTGTAAGTTGGATGTTTGAAAGAAGGGGCCTGCCCTATATGCTCTGCAGAAATTTGACCCTAAGGTGTTGGTGTTGCCACAAGTTAACACTGTAAGCCCTCAAAGTGACTCTTGGTGGGCGTTGGAGCGTCCTGCTGTGAACCATTATATTAAGAATTGTAATTACATGCCATTGTTGAACAGTGGAAGAAAAATTGGGCCTTTGGTGGTGGTGCTGGTGCCACAACACTGTAAGTCCTTACAGTTACTCTCGGTGGGCGCTGGAACGGGCCCTGCTGCAAAGCATTGCATCAAAAATTGTAATTACATGCCCCTGTTAAACAGGGGCAGAAAAATTGGGCCTTAGGCACCGATCCTGGTGCCACGACACTGCAACCTCTCCCAGATACTCTAGTTGGAGTGCAGGAATGAGCCCTGCTGCAAAGCATTGCATCAAAAATTGTAATTACATGCCCCTGTTAAACAGGGGCAGAAAAATTGGGCCTTAGGCACCGGTCCTGGTGCCACGACACTGCAACCTCTCCCAGATGCTCTAGTTGAAGTGCAGGAATGAGCCCTGCTGCAAAGCATTGCATCAAAAATTGTAATTACATTCCCCTGTTAAACAGGGGCTTAAAAATTGGGCCTTAGGCACTAGTGCTGGTGCCACGACACTGCAACCTCTCCCAGATACTCTAGTTAGAGTGCAGGAATGAGCCCTGCTGCAAGCATTGCATACAAAATTGTAATTACATGCCCCTGTTAAACAGGGGCTGAAAAATTGGGCCTTAGCCACTGGTGGCGGCACCCAGATCCAAAAATGTTCTTCCAAGCTATCAGCAGGATCATTGAGGAGGAAGAGGATAGTCAGTCAACATAACAGGACAGTCACTCAGCATCAGCATAGGCAGTCTTGAAGGGATGTGACATTTCAAAATAAATTATTCTGTTATATCAGCTTCAGGTGCCTGGTAGCTGGTGGTGATCCAAGTCTTATTTATCTTTATGAAGGTCAGGCGATCAACCGAGTCGGTGGACAGGCGCACCCTATGATCGGTGACAAATCCTCCAACAGCACCGAATGTGCGTTCTGAAAGAACGCTGGAGGCAGGACAGGCCAGTAGCTCAATTGCATACTGTGCAAGCTCTGGCCAGTGATCCATCCTCAGGACCCAGTAAGCCAGAGGATTTTCGGTGGGAAAGGTGTCCAAGTCTGACCTTGCCCCAAGGTATTCCTGCACCATGTATATCAGACGCTGGCGATACCTTGGGGCTGCGGACTAAAAAATTGTCTGAACGCATCGGTCAGACGTCCACCTTCCCCACCGCTCCTTCTGCTACTGACCGAAGCCTCAGCAACTCGTCGCCCAGGACCAGGAGTTTGTAACCTCCCAGTTTCTGGGAACGCATTGCACAGACCTTTCTGCAAGGCCTCCCTGAGATGTCTCATCCTCTGCTCCCTCTGCGACGGCAAGATAAGGTCCGTAACCTTACCCTTGTACTGTGGATCAAGGAGAGCGGCCAGCCAGTAATGGTCCCTCTCCTTGATCCGAAGAACACGAGGATCCTTCCGCAGGCTTTGCAGGATCAGGGAGGCCATGCAGCGTAGGTTAGCTGAGGCATTCGGTCCGGAGTCCTCTGGGTCGCTAAGGACGACATGATCGCCAGCCACCTCCTCCCAGCCACGTACAAGTCCACTGGTTTCTTGGGACTGTACATCATCCCTAAAAGACTGCTGCTGCTGCTGATGCTGAGTGCCAGGCTCCACCTCCATGCTCACACAATCCTCCTCCTCCTCATCCTCATCCTCTTCCTGTGTGATGGGTGGGACAGAAGGAACACTGTCCGGATAAAGGGGGCCTTGAGAGGCAAGGAAGTCCTCCTCTTCCTGCCTCTGTTCTGCCTCAAGTGCCCTGTCCATTATCCCACGCAGCGTATGCTCCAACAGGTGGACAAGAGGTACAGTGTCACTGATGCATGCACTGTCACTGCTCACCATCCTCGTGGCCTCCTCAAATGGTGAGAGGACAGTGCATGCATCCCTGATCATGCTCCACTGACGTGGGGAAAAAAAACCAAGCTCCCCTGACCCTGTCCTGGTGCCGTAGTCGCAAAGGTACTCATTGATGGCCCTCTGCTGCGTGTGCAGTCGCTGCAGCATGGCCAACGTTGAGTTCCACCTGGTGGGCATGTCACATATTAGGCGGTTCTTGGGCAGGTTCAGCTCCTTTTGCAACTCAGTCAGCCGAGCACTGGCATTATAAGATCGGCGGAAATGCACACAGACTTTCCTGGCCTGCCTCAGGACATCCTGTAAGCCTGGGAACCTGCCCAAGAACCGCTGCACCACCAGGTTGAGGACGTGAGCCATACAGGGCACATGGGTGAGCTGCCCCTGTCGCAGGGCGGAGAGGAGGTTGGTGCCATTGTCAGAAACGACCATTCCTGGCTTAAGCTGACGTGGCGTCAACCACCTCTCGGCCTGCCCCTGCAGAGCTGCCAGAACCTCTGGCCCAGTGTGGCTCCTGTCCCCCAAACACACCAGCGCAAGCACGGCATGGCATCTTTTTGCCTGCGTACTTGCGTAGCCCCTTGTACGCCTACGGAGCACCGCTGGTTCCGAGGACAGAGCACTGGAGGAAGAAGAAGAGGAGGGGGTGGAGGAGAGAGGTGTGTCACAACCAGTAGCAGTAGTAGCGTTTTGGAGGCGTGGTGGCGGAACAACCTCCAACACTACTGCACCTTGTCCTGCATCCCTCCCAGCTGCCAATAGAGTGACCCAATGGGCCGTGAAAGAAAGGTAACGTCCCTGTCCATGCCTGCTGGACCATGAGTCAGCGGTAATATGCACCTTACCGCTGACCGCCCTGTCCAGCGAGGCATGGACATTGCCTTCCACATGCCGGTAGAGAGACGGAATCGCCTTCCGTGAGAAAAAGTGGCCTTTGGGAACCTGCCACTGAGGAACCGCACATTGAACAAACTCACGGAAGGGGGCAGAGTCTACCAACTGAAAAGGCAGCAGTTGAAGTGCTAGCAATTTAGCCAAGCTAGCATTCAACCGCTGGGCATGTGGATGGCTGGGAGTGTACTTCTTTCGACGGTCCAGCAGCTGGGGCAGGGAAATTTGCCTGCTACAATCGGACGTCGGTGTACTGCAAGTACTTGGTTGTGACACACCTAATTCTACACCTTCAGTCCTCTCACAGCAGCTTTCAGAGAGGACTGAAGATGTAGTGGGGATGGAGATCCCAGCTGATGAGGAGCAAGGAGAGGTCCGATTAGTTCTTTGGTGTGGGTCTTTTATGTGTACCTGCCAACGAGCTGCATGGCAGGTCGACATATGTCTGGTCATGCTTGTGGTGCCCAAGCGGCTGATATTTTGGCCACGCGAGATACGCTTGAGACAAATATTGCAAATAGCAGTGGTGCGATCTGATGCACTCGTCTCAAAAAAGGCCCACACCAAAGAACTTTTCTGATAACGTGCAGAGGCAGCGCCCTGCACAGGCGGAGCTCTGCGGTGTTGTACAGTTGCTGTGCTGGCCTCTAGCTGGCCTCCAGGGGGCATCCTGCCTCGTTGGACATGTGACGCCGCATCCTCCTCCTCCTCCTCATCCTCTCTCCCTTCAGGCACCCACGTGGAGTCAGTGACCTCATCATCCCCTCCCTCTTCACCACTAGAGCAAACCTGGCAGTAAGCTGCAGCTGGTGGAACAGTACTGCCAGATTGCTGTCCTTCAGCATCCCCTCTCTCTGCGCGCACACTACTGACTTCCTCAAGCTGGGTATCATCATCCGAGCCTTCGAATCGTTGGGCATCCTCCTGGAGCATGTACCCAACACTGTGCTCAAAGAGTTCGGGGGAATCCTCAGGAGGACATGGTGGGTCTAGGACAGGGGTGGCTGATGATGCCATTGAGTACGCGTTGGCAGCTGGTCTGCCAGTACCCTGAGCCTGGGTGAGAGAGGATGAGGAGGATGAGGAGGGCTTGGTCATCCATTCTACCAAGCCTTCAGCATGATGCGGCTCCACATGTCCAGCTGCCGTAAACAAAGACGCGCGTGTCCCATGGTCACGTGCTGATGACGATGCACGACCACGTCCACGGCCACGTCCACTAGAAACAGAGCCTGCCTGCCCTGTGTTCTTGGCTCTGCACGCTCTGCCTCCCCTTGGCGGTCTTCCAGCCATTGTAGTCGGTAGTCCTGTGGGTGCTGCTGAGAAGAAAATATAGGAGTTCTGTGTGATGCCACTAACACACTAGAAGTCCTATAGGTGCTTCTGCAAAGAAAATATAGGAGCTCTGTGTGATGCCACTAACACACTAGAAGTCCTGTGGGTGCTGCTGAGAAGAAAATATAGGAGCTGTGTGATGCCACTAACACACTAGAAGTCCTATGGGTGCTTCTGCAAAGAAAATATAGGAGCTCTGTGTGATGCCACTAACACACTAGAAGTCCTGTGGGTGCTGCTGAGAAGAAAATATAGGAGCTCTGTGTGATGCCACTAACACACTAGAAGTCCTGTGGGTGCTGCTGAGAAGAAAATATAGGAGCTCTGTGTGATGCCACTAACACACTAGAAGTCCTATGGGTGCTTCTGCAAAGAAAATATAGGAGCTCTGTGTGATGCCACTAACACACTAGAAGTCCTGTGGGTGCTGCTGAGAAGAAAATATAGGAGCTCTGTGTGATGCCACTAACACACTAGAAGTCCTATGGGTGCTTCTGCAAAGAAAATATAGGAGCTCTGTGTGATGCCACTAACACACTAGAAGTCCTGTGGGTGCTGCTGAGAAGAAAATATAGGAGCTCTGTGTGATGCCACTAACACACTAGAAGTCCTGTGGGTGCTGCTGAGAAGAAAATATAGGAGCTCTGTGTGATGCCACTAACACACTAGAAGTCCTATGGGTGCTTCTGCAAAGAAAATATAGGAGCTCTGTGTGATGCCACTAACACACTAGAAGTCCTGTGTGTGCTGCTGAGAAGAAAATATAGGAGCTCTGTGTGATGCCACTAACACACTAGAAGTCCTATGGGTGCTTCTGCAAAGAAAATATAGGAGCTCTGTGTGATGCCACTAACACACTAGAAGTCCTGTGGGTGCTGCTGAGAAGAAAATATAGGAGCTCTGTGTGATGCCACTAACACACTAGAAGTCCTATGGGTGCTTCTGCAAAGAAAATATAGGAGCTCTGTGTGATGCCACTAACACAATAGAAGTCCTGTGGGTGCTGCTGAGAAGAAAATATAGGAGCTCTCTGTGATGGGACTAACACACTACAAGTCCTATAGGTGCTTCTGGGAAGAAAATATAGGAGCTCTGTGTGATGGGACTAACACACTACAAGTCCTATGGGTGCTTCTGCAAAGAAAATATAGGAACTCTGTGTGATGGGACTAACACACTACAAGTCCTATGGGTGCTTCTGGGAAGAAAGTATAGGAGCTCTGTGTGATGGGACTAACACACTACAAGTCCTATGGGTGCTTCTGGGAAGAAAATATAGCTCTGTGTGATGGGACTAACACACTACAAGTCCTATAGGTGCTTCTGGGAAGAAAATATAGGAGCTCTGTGTGATGGGACTAACACACTACAAGTCCTATGGGTGCTTCTGCAAAGAAAATATAGGAACTCTGTGTGATGGGACTAACACACTACAAGTCCTATGGGTGCTTCTGGGAAGAAAATATAGGAGCTCTGTGTGATGGGACTAACACACTACAAGTCCTATAGGTGCTTCTGGGAAGAAAATATAGGAGCTCTGTGTGATGGGACTAACACACTACAAGTCCTATGGGTGCTTCTGGGAAGAAAATATAGGAGCTCTGTGTGATGGGACTAACACACTACAAGTCCTATGGGTGCTTCTGGGAAGAAAATATAGGAGCTCTGTGTGATGGGACTAACACACTACAAGTCCTATAGGTGCTTCTGGGAAGAAAATATAGGAGCTCTGTGTGATGGGACTAACACACTACAAGTCCTATGGGTGCTTCTGGGAAGAAAATATAGCTCTGTGTGATGGGACTAACACACTACAAGTCCTATGGGTGCTTCTGGGAAGAAAATATAGGAGCTCTGTTTGCTGCCACTAACACACTACAAGTCCTATGGGTGCTTCTGGGAAGAAAATATAGGAGCTCTGTTTGCTGCCACTAACACACTACAAGTCCTATGGGTGCTTTTTGGGTGCAGTGCTGTACTAACAGCACTGCGGTTGGTACTACTGAAATACTGTACTAACAGTAAGACACGCACCAGACTAATCCCCAGCAGCAGCTAAAAACACACTAACCAGCAGCAGCAATGGATGATCAATGACAGGTAGCAATGGTTTAGCAAATAAATAGCCAATGGTTTAGCAAAGTAGAGCAAATCTTTCTATAGGAATCTAGCAAAGAGTGACACAGAATCAGCCTGATCTCTCCTAAAGCCGGAACTTATGTGACCGGCGCCGACGGCGTGGCGGCCTTTTAAATGGTGGGGCGTGTACTAAAGCCCCTGAGCTTTAATTGGCTACAGGCGTCCATGCACGGCATGGCATCTTTTTGCCTGCATACTTGCGTAGCCCCTTGAACGCCTACGGAGCACCGCTGGTTCCGAAGACAAAGCACAGGAAGAGGCCATGGAGGAAGAAGAAGAGGAAGGGGTGGAGGAGAGAGGTGTGTCACAACCAGTAGTAGCATTTTGGAGGCGTGGTGACGGAACAACCTCCAACACTACTGCACCTTGTCCTGCATCCTTCCCAGCTGCCAAAAGAGTGACCCAATGGGCCGTGAAAGATAGGTAACGTCCCTGTCCATGCCTGCTGGACCATGAGTTAGCGGTAATATGCACCTTACCTCTGACCGCCCTGTCCAGCGAGGCATGGACATTGCTTTCCACATGCCAGTAGAGAGCCGGAATTGCCTTCCGTGAGAAAAAGTGGCTTTTGGGAACCTGCCACTGAGTAACCGCACATTGCACAAACTCACGGAAGGGGGCCGAGTCTACCAACTGAAAAGGCAGCAGTTGAAGGGCTAGCAATTTAGCCAAGATAGCATTCAACTGCTGGGAATGGGGATGGCTGGGAGTAAACTTCTTTTGACGGTCCAGCAGCTGGGACAGGGAAATTTGCCTGGTACAATCAGACGTCGGTGTACTGCTAGCAGAGTGCCCGCAAGTACTTGGCTGTGACACACCTAATTCTACACCTTCATTCCTCTCAGTGCAGCTTTCAGAGAGGACTGAAGGTATAGTGGGGTTGGAGATCCCAGCTGATGAGGAGCAAGGAGAGGTCCGCTTTGTTCTTTGGTGTGGGTCTTTAATGTGCGCTTGCCAACGAGCTGCATGGCAGGTCAACATATGTCTGGTCAAGCATGTGGTGCCCAAGTGGCTGATGTTTTGGCCACGCGAGATACGCTTGAGACATATGTTGCAAATAGTAGCGGTGCGATTTGATGCACTCGTCTCAAAAAAGGCCCACACCAAAGAAATTTTGGAATAATGCGCAGAGGCAGCGCCCTGCACAGGCGGAGGTCTGCGGTGTGATTCAGTCGGTGTGCTGCCCTTAAGCTGGCCCCCGGAGGGCATCCTGCCTCATTAGAGATGTGCCTCCTCCTCCTCCCTCCTATCAGACACCCATGTGGAGTCAGTGGCCTCATCATCCCCTCCCTCTTCATCACTGGAGCAAACCTGGCAGTATACTGCAGGTGGTGGAATATGACTGCCAGATTGCTGTCCTTGAGCATCCCCTCTCTTTGCGCTCACGCTACTACCTTCCTCTAGCTGGGTATCATCATCAGAGCCTTCAAAACAATGGGCATCCTCCTGGAGCATATACCCAACACTGTGGTCAAACAGTTTGGGGGACTCCTCAGGAGTACCTGGTGGGTCTAGGAAAGGAGTGACTGATGACATTGAGACGAGGGAAGAGGACGCGTTGGCAGCTGCTTTGCCAGTACCCTGAGCCTGGGTGAAAGAGGATGAGGATGGCTTGGTCATCCACTCTACCAAGTCTTCAGCATGATGCGGCTCAACACGTCCAGCTGTCGAAAATAAGGACAAGCGTGTACCATGGCCACGTGCTGATGAAGATGCACCGCGTCCAAAACCAGCACTGTTGCTTCTAGACACAGAGCCTGCTTGCCCTCTTTTATTGGCTCGTGACTGTCTGCCTCTCCTTGTTGGCCTTCCAGACATACTAATGGCCTGCAGGGAGATGGGAAAACCTGCAATAAGGGGTAGCTTCAGGTGTATACTGTGCAGGAGGCACCTACACCCACTGAAAATGCTGCAGATGCCTGTGTTGCACAACAGAAATACAGAACAACACCAGCAATAAGGGGTAGCTTCAGGTGTATACTGTGCAGGAGGCACCTACACCCACTGAAAATGCTGCAGATGCCTGTGTTGAACAACAGAACTACAGAACAACACCAGCAATAAGGGGTAGCTTCAGGTGTATACTGTGCAGGAGGCACCTACACCCACTGAAAATGCTGCAGATGCCTGTGTTGCACAACAGAACTACACCAGCAAAAAGGGGTAGCTTCAGGTGTATACTGTGTAGGAGGCACCTACACCCACTGAAAATGCTGCAGATGCGTGTGTTGCACAACAGAACTACAGAACAACACCAGCAATAAGGGGTAGCTTCAGGTGTATACTGTGCAGGAGGCACCTACACCCACTGTAACAGCGCTAGGTTAAGAAGCAAAGCAAAGCTGACACTGTCCCTGCCTATCCTACTCTCTCCCTGCACGCCAACACACTACACAAGGCCGCCGCGCTGGTGGCCTTATATAGTGTGGGGCGTGTACTAAACCCCCCTGAGCTATAATTGGCCACAGGCATCCTGCCTGTGGCCAATTATTGCTCTCCTCGCTGCCGATGGCGCAGTGCATTGTGGGCTGTTGGTGTCACACGGCCCACAAAGTTCTGGGTTCGCTGAACAGGCGAATGGCCGATGTTCGATTCGAACACGAGTTCGAATCGAACACCGAGCTCATCCCTAGTCTTAATACCATGAAACAAAAATTACTGGCATAGAAAAGTGAACCCCAATATCGATGCTCGTGGCAGCAGAGTGGTAAAAATCTGTTGTAAATAGTTGGCGAGGTCCACAGGCTTCACTGATTCAGGTGACCCCCCTGAATTTGATTCTGTTGCATCTAGATCGATCCTCTAGGTCTACCAATTTTGATTTAACTACTTACAGGCCACACGCCGTCGTTGTGCGTCGGTACTTTGACGTAGAATGCCGGAGTTATCGCAGCAGACAGCTGCCAAAACCCTAGTATATTCTTAAACGGCGGCCAGTCCTTATTCTGATAAAAGTGGTCTCTGCAGCATATTTGCCGCAAGATCACTTTTATCAGGGACGGGAGAGGGACCCCCCTCCCGCCACACTACTGTCATCTCAGCCGCTTATCGGAGCCGTCGGTAGCTGTGGAGACAACCGCTTCCTCTCCCCTGACAGGCCTGGAGCCGAGTGAGGGAATGATGGCCCCCACTGGGGTTTTTTATTTTTTTGCTAAAGAAACTAAAAAAAAGACCGAAATTTTAATTTATTTTGTACGTTTTTCTTCGTTTCCGTTATAAAACTTTGTTTTTTCCTTCCCTGACGGGCACTGATGAGGCTGCACTAATGGGCACTGATGAGGCGGCACTGATATGTAGAATTGATGGGCACTGATAGGCTACACTGATGGGCACTGATAAGCAGCACTCATGGGCACTGATAGGCGGCACTGATGGGCACTAATAGATGGCACTGGAAAGGCAGCACTGATGGGTAGTTACTGACAGGCAATCCTGATTGGCATCTGAAGGGCACTGACAGGCGTTACTAATGGGGCACTGATTGGCACATTTGTGGGCACTGATTAGCACTTTGATGGGCACTGACGTTCTTAATAGGGCACAGACTGGCAGCTGATGGGCACTGATTGGTCACAGCTGATCATGTGGTAAGGAGCCTCTGTCAGAGGCTCCATACCACGATCAGTGATGCGGTGTGTCAGACTGATTGTGACTGAGACTGAGTCAGACTGAGACCGATTGCCACGCTACGCACCCCCACGGGCGCGCGCCAGGCATGTTATCCTGCTGGACGTCATATGACACCCAGTCAGGTTAACATAACCCACCGCCTGGCTGTCATTCTGCTATAGGCCAGGTGGGAAGTGGTAAAATGTGATCAATCACACATGCGATGATCTGTAAAAACACAGCAAGAGCAATGTCAAAAATTGTTGCAAACATTACATTAATGACATGCTGTACATGTATTGTATTAAATGGTTACTCTCCAATGTTCGAGAACAATCTTTGCTACCCGACGCGTTTCAGGTTCAAGCCTTTCGTCAGGGGTATTTATATAGGAGAATCTATATTTGACAATTTGTCGAGATAAGATAGATGGTGCAACATTCAGATATACAAATATTCAAGTCATCACCACGGTAGGTGGCGTGGTTGGAGGTATAGTGTGGCCAACCGAACTCAACCAAAGAGCCCCACGGAACACCCCCCCCCCACCTTCAAAACCACC
The DNA here is from genome assembly GCA_028564925.1 of Lithobates sylvaticus. Lineage (NCBI taxonomy): Eukaryota > Metazoa > Chordata > Amphibia > Anura > Ranidae > Lithobates > Lithobates sylvaticus. The sequence continues at coordinate 592,865,971 of CM053028.1, read as the reverse complement.
CCTCCAACTACTCTTCCTAGGTGATAGATATCGGAATTCGCATACTTAAAAAAAAGTATCGGTACTCATACTCAGTGTTTAAAAAAATGGTATTTCGGTGCAAACCTAATAATTAAAAAAAAAATGTAAATAGATCTCTAAATGTTGGAATCTTCCACCACCACAACATGTACTCAGCCAATGAGAGGTAATGACTCAATTTTTTATTTTAAAAGGCCTAGAAAACTGCCTTTTAAGTGGTGTGGTTAACGTGTTTCGTCCTGGAAGACGACTTGAGAAAACAGACCTCTTGCAAGAATTTACACCACAAAATTTACTCATTTACCAATGAGAGGTAATGACTCCATTTTTATTTTTCTCCTGCTATCAATGGCCGACACGGTACAACACTTCATCCATGTCTTTGGTGATCTCTGATCTCCTTATCAACTGTTTCTTCCATGATGAAGATCAGCCATGGAGTATATCTGAGGTGTATATCAGGGTGTGCTTCTTCCCTACATGTCCAGCAACATTCATATACAAGACATTTCCCGCACTCACTAATACACCTCGAGGGTTGTGTGGGATCCCTGATGTACAGGAAGACAGGACTTCAGTGAGGAACATTTCCCTCACTCAGGACAAGAATATGGCTCCCCCCCTCCCCCGTGTGAGTTCTCTGATGTCTGCAAAGACTGGACTTGTCTAAAAAACATTTCTCGCACTCAGGACAGGAAAGTGGCTTCTTTCCCGTGTGCAATCTCAGATGTGCATAAAGACTGGACTTATCTGCAAAACATTTCCCGCACTCAGCACAGGAATACGGCTTCTCCCCCGTGTGCACTCTCTGATGAATGGAAAGATAACACTTCTGTGCAAAACATTTCCGGCACTCAGGACACGAATACGGCTTTTCCCCTGAGTGACACTTTTGATGTGCAACTAGAACTGATTTTAGTACAAAGCATTTCCCGCACTCAGAACAGGAATACGGCTTCTCATCCCAGTGCAATCTCCGGTGGCTGTAAAGATAGGACTCCTGTGAAAAACATTTCCCGCACTCAGGACAGGAATACGGCTTCTCCACGGTATGAGATCTCTGATGTCTGTGAAGATTGGATTTCCTTGAAAAACATTTCCCGCACTCAGGACAGGAATGTGGCTTTTCCCCTGAATGAGTCCTTTGACCTGTAACAAGATCTGATTTTTGTACAAAAAGTTTCCCGCACCCAGGATTCGAAAATGGCTTCTTCCCCGTGTGAGACTTCAGATGTGTGTCAAGATCTGATTTTTTTACAAAACATTTCCCGCACTCAGAACAGAGATGAGGCTTTTCAGCCGTGTGAGTCCTTTGATGTCTGTCAAGATAAGACTTCTGTGCAAAACATTTTCCACACTCCGGACAGGAATACGGCTTCTCCTCCGTGTGAGATCTCTGATGTGTTGAAAGATGGTACTTCTGAGAAAACTGTTTCCCACACTCAGGACAGGAATACGGCTTCTCACCTGTGTGAGATCTTTTATGCTTCTTAAGATTGCCTTTAAAATTGAAACACTTCCCGCACTCAGCACATGAAAACCTCTTATCTGTTGGAAGGACGGCACCATCCCTCACAGTCTGAGGTTCCTCAGGATAAGAGGAATACGATGGTCCGGCACCGTCCCGCACAGTCTGAGGTTCCTCGGGATAAGAGGAATACGATGGTCCGGCACCGTCCCGCACAGTCTGAGGTTCCTCAGGATAAGAGGAATACGATGGTCCGGCACCGTCCCGCACAGTCTGAGGTTCCTCAGGATAAGAGGAATTCGATGGTCCGGCACCGTCCCGCACAGTCTGAGGTTCCTCAGGATAAGAGGAATACGATGGTCCGGCACCGTCCCGCACAGTCTGAGGTTCCTCAGGATAAGAGGAATACGATGGTCCGGCACCGTCCCGCACAGTCTGAGGTTCCTCAGGATAAGAGGAATACGATGGTCCATCTACACTGTGTGGTGCCGGATGGACATTTGAGGTAGTCGGGTTTTCTCCTGGACTATACTGTGTGATGTCCTCATCTTCTACTTTACAGTCTGGAGACAAAGTGAGACAATCCTCTGAGGTTTTCCTCATCTCCCGTCCATCTACTAAAATAGAAATACAAAGATTATTACTAGACATGAGCTGATTTAGTCCATGATTTAGTCATGAATAACAGCGGGGCTGAGCCCCACCAGAGGTCAGAGAGTGAGGATGGGGGGAAAACAACCAAGATGAAGACTGGACTGATCCTGAAGACCCCCATCATTGGGTTACTGACTCCTCCCTCATTATCACTTTCTGTTTAAGGATCCAAAGTTGGAGGATGTTATCACATTATTATCAACATGTAAAAGTCTGTGCTCCAATCAAATCATCCGATATAAAATGTCCAGCTGGTAGGAAATGGGTGTAACAAAAGAGAATACATATTATGTGTATATATAGCAGTGGGTGGAGGGGAGAGAGAGAAGTCAGGACTATGTAATGTACAACATAGAGAATATAGTGCAGGGGTCAGGAGTATGTAATGTACAAAATAAATGATATAGTGTAATGGTCATGACTCGGTCAGGATTGGTGATCAGTAATCAGTGGACGATTAAATATTTACTGGAGACAAGTTGCAGAGGTCCCACACCGCTGCCTCCCATCTCCTGAGACTGCACTCAGTGACTTGGGTCTGAGACTATACAGACATATCCCTCCACCCGGCATACACCACATCTACGGGCCTTCCTTTATCTAGATGGCAACTCACCTTCTCATAGGTTAATAGATTGGTTTAGCAAGAACGATTCTTCATGAATCCATGCTGATTACTGCGAATGATACCGTTCTCATTACTAAAATCTTGTATATAGTCCCTTATCCTCCCCTCCAAGCGTTTACATACTATTGATGTTAGGCTAACTGGTCTGTAATTCCCAGGGATGTATTTTGGGCCCTTTTTAAATATTGGTGCTACTTCTTCTTTTCTCCAATCTGCTGGTACCATTCCAGTCAGTAGAAATTAGGAACAATGGTCTGGCAATTACTTGACTGAGTTCCTTAAGTACCCTCGGGTGCAAGCCATCTGTTCCCGGTGATTTATTAATGTTAAGTTTCCCAAGTCTAATTCTAATTCTGTCCTCCGTTAACCATGGAGGTGCTTCCTGTGACGTGTCATGAGGATAAACACTGCAGTTTTGGTTACTGAAGCCCCCCGATTCCCTTGTGAAGACTGAGAAGAATAAATTCAATACCTTCACCATCTCGCCATGCTTTGTAACCAGATGTCCTTCCTCATTCTTTATGGGACCAATACGGTCTGTCTTCCCTTTTTTACTATTTACATACTTAAAGAATTTCTTGGGATTTTTTTGCTCTCCTCCGCTATGTGTCTTTCATGTTCTATCTTAGCCGTCCTTATTGCACCCTTACATTTCTTGTTGAATTCTTTATAAAGTCTGAATGCTGATGATGATCCCTGAACCTTGTATTTTTTGAAGGCTTTCTTCTTTTGCTTTTATATGCATTTTTACATTGGAGTTAAGCCATCCAGGACTTTTGTTTGCTCTTTTAAATTTATTACCCAATGGGATGCATTGGCTAATGCCCTTAAAGCAAACCCATCTCTGCTCCGCGTTCTTTGTTCCTAAGATTTTATCCCAATTTATGCCTTTTAGCAAGGTTTGTAGTTTAGGGAAGTTGGCTCTTTTGAAATTCAGTGTCTTTGTATTCCCCTTATGTTTCCTATTTGTGTGATTTATACTGAAGCCAATTGACCTGTGATCGCTGTTACCTAAATTGCCCCGTATTTCCACATCCCTGATCAGGTCTGTATTGTTGGTAATCAGTAGATCCAGTAACGCTTTATTTCTAGTTGGTGCATCTCACCTCACCGATAAAATTGTCCTGCAAGACATTTAGGAACTGGCGAGCCTTAGATGAATGCGCGGTTTCCTCCGCCCAGTCTATATCTGGATAATTAAAATCCCCCATTATGATAACACTTCCCATCCTTGCTGCTAATCCAAATTGTGATAGGAGATCTGTCTCCCCTTCCTCCCTCAGGTTAGGGAGCCTATAGCATACTCCCAGTATTATTTTCCTTTTAGCTTCATCCCTTTGGAGCTCTACCCATAAGGATTCCACCTCCTCCCTAGCTCCTTAGTGATGTCATCTCTCACATTCACTTGTACATTATTCTTAATATATAGGCATACCACTCCCCCTTTTTTACTTATCCTTGTGATAAAGGGTATACCCTTGAATGGTTGCAAGCCAATCATGAGAGCTGTTGAACAAGGTCTCTGAAATTCCCACAAAATCCAAATCCTCCTCGTACAACAGTATCTCTAGTTCACCCATCTTGTCCGCCAGGCTCCTGGCATTGGTGAACATGCCACGTAGTTTAGACCGGATATAGACCGGTCATATATTATCCTCTTATTGGGTGTTCCGAGATTGCAACTAGGACTTGCTACTATACTTACCTTGGGATTATGTACTTTGGTCAACCTACCACTAATGCCCCCAATACTACCCTCTGGAATATATTCCGCACTGACTATCTCTAGTCAAGTCTAGCCTAGTTTAAAAACCCCTCTAACTTTTTGGCCATCCTTATTCCCAGTTGATCTGCACCCTCCTCATTTAGGTGCAGTCCGTCCCTTCTATAGTACTGGTTATCCACTGAGAAGTCGGCCCAGTCCTCCAGGAACCCAAACCCCTCCTTACTACACCAGCTCCTCAGCCACTTGTTTACTTCCCTAATCTCCCTCTGCCTTTCTGGTGTGGCTCGATGTACCGGTAGTATTCCTGAGAATATTACCTTGGAGGTCCTTTTCCTCAATTTAGCTCCTAAGTCCCTAAAATCGTTCTTTAGGACACTCCATCTGCCTCTGACTTTGTCATTGGTGCCAACGTGCACCATGACAGCCGGGTCTTCCCCAGCCCCCCCCCCCCCCCCAGTAATCTGTCCAACAGATCTGTGATGTGCCGAACCCGAGCGCCCGGTAGACAACATACTGTTCGGTGCTTTAGGTCTTTGTTACAGATTGGCCTCTCTGTCCTTCTAATGCCCCGTACACACGGTCAGAAAATCCGACCACCAAATCCATCGGATTTTTTCCGACGGATTTAGTCCGACACTGGTGTTGCATACACACGGTCGGACAAAGTTGTCGGAAAATCCGATCATTCTGAACGTGGTGACGTTCATTGCGTACGATGGAACTGCGTAGAGGCTAGTAGCCTATAGCTTTGGTCTTGTAATGTGATCTGAGCATGCGTGGCACTTTGTCCTTCGGAATTCGCTACACACGATCGGAATTGGTGTGATCGGACTTTGTTGTCGGAAAATTTTTAGAGCAGGAGATAAAACTTTGTCCGTCGGACAATCCGATGGATAATGTCCGATGGTGCCTACACACGGTCGGAATTTCCGACAACATTGTCCGATAGGACATAATCCATCGGAAAATCCGACCGTGTGTATGGGGCTTAAGAATTGAGTCCCCTACCACCAGAATCTGTCTTTCCTTTGCCTTCGCTTTCCCCCCACTCTCACTGGAGGAGTTCTTCCCCCGGCAGCTAGGAGAGTCCCTCAGCTCCAGCAGTGCTGGTCCCTGACTGGTTTCACCAATGTCACTTAATGACCCACCTGTGCTGATCTCTGTAGGAGTGTCCTCCTCTATAAATGTCCCCGTTATTCCATCCTCCTCCATAGACTGCTGATCATCCCTCACATACCTCTCTTCTTCTTCTTCTGATTTCACCTCAACTTTTATATATATCAAATCTTCACCCTAAACCAAGAGAATGAGAGAAAATAACATTCGTAAAATATAAGCTTTAGCTTGTGACATAACATGGGAAATGGAGAATACTTTATTAATCCCAAAGGGAAATTGGGAAATCCAAACATTATCTCCATGTTCTAGATGCTCCGTCCCACCAACCTTGAAACAGTGGGGGATGGTGTGACCTCCCTGTGTGGAATCCCGGGAATACAGAGGACGGGGACATCTCTCTGGTGGGTTCCTGGTATTTGGTGGCTCCATCATATCCTTGTGTCCTTCTGAAAACTCCTCCATCACCGCATACTCCTCATCCTCCTCTTTTATTTCTTTTTTAACCTCAACTTTAGAATCTCTCAGGTTTCCACTCTGAATATATAGTAAAAATGACATCAATGGTAACAATGCAGATAATGTACAGATCCTAATGATACTATCAGTGATTGTTCCTCATCTACCTGATGATGGTGGGGGATGGTGTGACCTTCCTGTGTGGAATCCCGGGAATACAGAGGACGGGGGGATCTCTCTGGTGGGTTCCCATTACTGGATCCATCTGTAGGAAACACACACTGACTGAATACATTGTTTCTATGTGTTTAGTAGATGATGGGGGATCTAGGTGGAGCCTCCGTACTGCTCTCTCCTTTACAATAAAGTCTCCTCTTACCCGGTGATGTGAGGGGCGGCTGATTGTCCATCATGATGTCCTTGTAGAGATCCTTGTGTCCTTCTAAATACTCCCACTCCTCCATGGAGAAATAGACAGTGACATCCTGACACCTTATAGGAACCTGACACACACAATGATACAGTCACCATCCAGACACATCCCTTGTCTGTTACTGGATAATGTCCCAGAATTCCCAGAATCCTCCTCACCTCTCCTGTCAGCAGCTCCATCATCTTCTTGGTGACTTCTAGAATCTTCTCCATGTTGTGTCTCTCAGGTTTTAGGGAGTCACATGGAGGCACTGTGATGGTCATATGATCACCTGACTTCACACGAGGAAATCTCTGTATTGGAGAACCAATAGGAATATCATGTTAGAATCCCAGAATCCCCCTCACCTCTCCGGTCAGGTCTGTGTTTTATTAATAGGAGATATGAGTGATGTCATGTGACCTCCCAGAATCCTCCTCCCCTCTCCGGTCCGGTTTGTGTTTTATTAATAGGAGATAAGAGTGATGTCATGTGACCTCCCAGAATCCTCCTCACCTCTCCGGTCAGGTCTGTGTTTTATTAATAGAGATGAGAGTGATGTCATGTGACCTCCCAGAATCCTCCTCACCTCTCCGGTCAGGTCTGTGTTTTATTAATAGAGATAAGAGTGATGTCATGTGACCTCCCAGAATCCTCCTCACCTCTCCGATCAGCAGGTAGATGATCTCCAGGGTGAGGTTTAGTATCTTCTCAGTCATGTGACTTTGGTCCTCCTCCATCCTCATTCATGTGGTCATGTGATCTATGTGGGTTTCTCTGTAGACAGATAGTGGAAATATATTAGGACTGTATTGGTTGTACAATGTTAGGATGGGGATATAAGGGGTTAATATGCTGGCTGCCCCCAGTGTGAATTAGAACAGGTAGATCGGGTTTATCTATAAAAGAAATTGCATAATTATTCATTCAGCAAATCTGCATTAGCATATGTTGTGTGCAAATTTTATTTTATTAAGTGCAGTAGTGAAATACCACATTAGGGGCCACTAGATGGAGCTGAGGAGCATAAGAAATACATAGAGTTATATCTTTGTAACAAGTGATACGATGTAGCAATTCTGGAGAACACTAGATGGAAGTAACCAATGGGTGTGCAGCATATGCAGGTTGTTAAAAAGTTATTGGTAGGTCACTAATGGGTTCTCACATGTTCGACACTTCCTAACCAACAGATCACTTCCCACATGGGCTTCGCTTCGGGAGACCCATGATGTACCATAAGAGGAGCTCTTCTACCTCCAACTTCAGCATTGGCTCACCTCGCTGCGCAGGACTGCTACGTACCGTTCCAGAAAACCGCGTCCGAACACATCTGCCTGCACTCCCCGGGATACCCAGGCCTCATTTGGGCTCTCTATGCTTCTCTGAATAATCGTTCACCTCATACCTCTCTCACTTATGTAGCTCAGTGGGAACGAGATTTGGCCACCTAAATAGACTTGGCGGACTGGAGCGGGGCCTGGTCCTCTGTGGCCAAATGCTTGTTTAATAGAGCCACCTTGGAGGCGGCATATAAGGAGCTCCTACGCTGGTATTGGGTCCCTGCTTGCATCGCCCATGCCAATCCATCCTACAGTGACCGCTGTTTCCGGGGTTGTGGCCATATTATACATATATGGTGGAAATGTCCTAGATTAATTGGCTTCTGGTCTCCGGATATTTGGCCTCCTATTCGTGTTGTTTTTACCTGCCCGTACCAAAAGAGGCCAAGTTTGTCTTATTACACTGTCCAATCCCAGGCCTGTTTTCTTATCAGCAGAAACTTGCCTCCTACCTATTCCTGTCAGCCAAAAGAACTATCGTCCAAGCCTGGAAAAAGCCATCTGTCCCCTTTCAGAGGGTGAACGATCGCATGACCGCGATGATGCTTAATGAACAGATGTCGAGCGTCCGCAGGGACACTCATGCCAAGTTCCTCAAAATTTGTGAGCCATGGCCGTCATATGACTTTCCTACCATCCCCCTTGGGCCACCTGTGAAGGACAATCCAGATGTTCCGGAGCCCTTCCCTTTTCCCTCATCCTTCTGGCCTTCCCTTTCTTTCCTAGACTCCCCTATCCTTTCTCTAGCGCCCTACCCGGTAGGTGAGCGACCTCCGTCCCTTTAGCTTCACCTTTCTGCCCAACTTTCTTGTTTTCTGCTCCTCTATCCTTGTTAGTTCAGTTTTGGCTGTACATTACATTGCACCACCTTTTGGGTTTCTAGGGGCCTAGTGGGGGCCCCCGTAGTTATAGGGAGCTTCTCTGGGACCCCTGGATCCTGACGGTATGCTCATATATGTGTCGGTCATTTTTCCTTTCCCCGGAGATGCGCTTTGAAAAATCTAATTTTTGCTCTGAAAAAAATTAGCCCTCCCCCACACACACAATTATGTAAACTTTTAACATTTGATGTCCCCATGAAACAATAACTAACGTCACTCCCCAACGTGGTGCAAAGACAACGCTAGAGAAGCTCCTACAGGTCATCAGTTTAGAGAAAACCGGGAATAATGGCCCCCAGAATTATTCCTCTCACTCCGGGGTGTGACAATGTGCGGCCAACACCCCCCCTATGTGATAGTATAGTAGAAATGACAGGTCCTCTTTAAGGTGTGACACACCTATCTAGACCTCCTAACATCACCTATGGACCTCAGTGAAGCTGATGAAGTACAGATCGGGATCGATCAGCTTCTTCCCTGACCACAGTGACCGGGGAATGACGGCTCTGAGCCTGGAAGTGATGAAATGCTCGTCTCTTCATTCACCGGAGAGGAGATCCGAGAACTGATCACCCTCCACTCCATCCGCCATACCGGTCCCGGGCTTGCAGGAGGGGCACAGGAGCCCGGGGTACATGGCGGAAGTAGTCAGGAGTGGGGGAGGGGTTCGTATCTTCATAATAAAGGGTGTCGAACTGCCAATTTCAGTACAACTCGAATCTCATCCTTCGTTACAAGAGACTGCTAAGGGGAGAAGGTGACACATCTCCAATATGAAGGGAATGTTCCCGCTCCGTAAGTAGGGAAAATGTATGCCCCTGAAGGGGTTAATCTAGGTTTCCACACTATATATGTGTGTATCATCATCTGCTGGAGATAAAAGACGTCACAGTGACTATGGAGGAAGAGGACGGACATGACGGGGGGGGGGGTTCCTGGGTGTAAATAGAAAATAAGATCTTATTACCTCCTCTGCTGCCACTTCAAGCAAGTCTCGTCCCGACTCACTTCTCATCCGGAACTTCCTGTGTGTACCTGACATCACTTCCTGTCTTCCATAGAGACTTCCTGTTTCTATGGTATTAGTGGGATCACCACCTTGTGGAGCTCAGAGGAACTGCAGCCCCGAGAAACATCTCGTAGTGTGAACACGGCCTTGTGCTGTGTGTGTATGTAATGTATATCCTTATAGATGGGGTCATCTCCACTCCCACCAAGGGGGAGAGAAATATATTACTGCCTAGTCTATCCTATCTCAGCCAGGGTTCCTCCAAAGGTTTCTAGGGGTTCCCTGAGCAATGAACAATTTCTGTCTCTCAGTAACAACTAACATCAATGATCTCTAAGGGGGGTGGTCTTCCCACTGCTGACGATGTATAAAGGTCCTTCTCCCACTGACATAAGGGGGTCCTTCTCTTAAATTTCTAGGGTTATCTATACAGCATGTGCATGGTTATCATTATGTATGTTGTGGTTTAACCCTGCTCCTGATGCTCCGTTCCCATATACACTATATTACCAAACGTATTGGGACACCTTCCTTTACACGCTCACAGACTTTAATGGCATCCCAGTCTTAGTCCGTAGGGTTCAATATTGAGTTGGCCCACCCTTTGCAGCTATAATAGCTTCAACTCTTCTGGGAAGGCTGTCCACAAGGTTTAGGAGGGTGTCTATGGCACTGTTTAACCATTCTTCCAGAAGAGCATTTGTGAGGTCAGGCACTGATGTTGGATGAGATGGCCTGGCTTGCAGTCTCCACTCTAATTCATCCCAAAGGTGTTCTATTGGGTGGAACTCAGGACTCTGTGCAAGCCAGCCAAGTTCCTCCACCCCAAACTCACTCACCCATGTCTTTGTGGACCTTGCTTTATGCACTGGTCCAAATCATTCTCGTCCAACATCAGCGCCTGACCTCAAAAATTAGTGTGGCGGTATCCCCGTAGGAGCTACTAGATGTTGTGGTTCACCCGTCACCTTGCCCAGCCCAGCTTCTCAGTCACTAAGAGACACAGAACAGTCAGAGAACTTTTTATTTTTTTATTGAGGGGATTGAACTGGGGTTAGGAAAATATGGGATGACCATCAGAATTTACAAAAATTGCTTGGGATGACTATATACACTCCATCTCACCTCCAGCACATCGCTTCCTCTCCAATCTTCATGTATTTCTCCTCCGGCACATCGCTTCCTCTCCAATCTTCATGTATTTCTCCTCCAGCACATCGCTTCCTCTCCAATCTTCATGTATTTCTTCTCCAGCACATCGCTTCCTCTCCAATCTTCAGGTAGTTCTCCTCCTGCACATCGCTTTCTCTCCAATCTTCAGGTATTTGTCCTCTAGCACATCACTTCCTCTCCAATCTTCAGGTAGTTCTCCTCCAGCACATCGCTTCCTCTCCAATCTTCATGCATTTCCCTGGGAGGGGGAGAGGGCACAGGGGGACACTGGGGGAGCACACAGGGAGACCCTGGGAGGGGAAGAGGGCACAGGGGGACACTGGGGAGGGGGGAAGCACACATCCAATCTTCAGGTAGTTCTTCTCCAGCACATCGCTTCCTCTCCAATCTTCAGGTAGTTCTCCTCCAGCACATCGCTTCCTCTCCAACCTTCAGGTAGTTCTCCTCCAGCACATCGCTTCCTCTCCAATCTTTACGCATTTCCCTGGGAGGGGAAGAGGGCACAGGGGGACACTGGGGGAGCACACAGGGGGACACTGGAGGAGCACACAGGGAGACCCTGGGAGGGGAAGAGGGCACAGGGGGACACTGGGGAGGGGGGAAAGCACACGGGGGGCACTGTGGGGGTGGAGAGCACACAGGGGGACACTGGAGGGGGTGGAGAGCACACAGGGGGACACTGGAGGGGGCGCACAGGGGGACACTGGGGGGGAGAGCACAGGGGGACACTGGGGGGAGAGCACATGAGGGACACTAGGGGGGGGGAACACATAGGGGAACCCTGGGAGAGCACACAGGGGGACACTGTGTAGGGGGAGAGCACATGAGGGACACTGGGGGGAACACTGGGAGAGCACACAGGGGGACACTGTGGGGGGGGAGAGCACACAGGGGGACACTGGGGAGGGGGAGAGCGCAAAGGGAGACCCTGGGAGGGGGAGAGGACACTGGGGAGGGGGGAGGCACACATGGAGACCCTGGGAGGGGGAGAGGGCACAGGGGGACACTGGAGAGGGGGGAAGCACACAGGGAGGCCCTGGGAGGGAGAGAGGGCACAGGGGACACCGGGGGAGGGAGAGGGCACAGGGGGACACTGGGGAGGGGGGAAGCACATGGGGGGACACTGTGGGGGTGGAGAGCACACAGGGGAACACTGGAGGGGGCGCACAGGGGGACACTGGGGGGGAGAGCACACAGGGGGACACTGTGGGGGGGAGCACACAGGGGGACACTGTGGGGGGAGCACACAGCGGGGCACTGTGGGGGGAGAGCACACAGGGGGACACTGGGGGGAGAGTACGCAGGGGGACACTGGGAGGAGAGCATGCAGGGGGACACTGGGGGGGGAGAGCATGCAGGGGGGACAGTGTGGGGGAGAGCATACAGGGGGACACTGTGGGGGGAGAGCATACAGGAGGACACTGTGGGGGGAGAGCATACAGGGTGGACAGTGTGGGGGGACACTGTGGGGGGAGAGCATACAGGGGGACATTGTGGGGGGGACACTGTGGGAGGGAGAGCAATGGGTCACTCCGCCCCTGGGCTCCTCAGATCACCCCAGGCAGCTCCACCTCTCCTCCTCTCTTTCTAGAACCTTTTATAAAGAGGGAGGTGACAGTGATGCTACCTGTGAGTCACCCAGCCCTGCCCTGAGCCACTCCCAGCCCAGAATGAAAACAAGCAGGCCTAGCCACCAGCTAGATATATACATTTTAATATCTTGTGCTTACCCAAAAATTGGTGAAAATTTATTGATATAAATTATTATTACTAAGTGAAAAATTGTTATATGTAGGTGCTGCAACTCTAAAATCCAAATACTCAATTCAACATCTATGTATATATACAAAAGTGAGCAATCCTAACCAGTTATCAAATCAGTGAAAAAAAAATAGGAAAAAAATCCCTATAATAAAGTCCATATCAAATAATCAAAGAAAAGAAATAAATATATAGTGAATGTCCATGTATATTTCCAGTACAAGGCATGGACAATGTTCAGCGGTGTGTTTTCTTATATCAGAATAGGAGAAATTAAAGCCTCTTACCAGAGGGGATGGATCCCAAATTATAAGGATCAAACATATCCCACTCTGTCGGCTCCAATGTAAAAAGACCTCCTCCCGCTGTAGCGATCACTCCACCAGAGATTAAGGAATACTATCCAAACAATTCCAACTCCACCGAGGGGTCTGCTTAATGCTCTCCAGCATATGTGAGATTAACCACCTCAATACAGGGCATTTTCACCCCCTTACTGCCCAAGCCATTTTTCAGCTTTCAGCGCTGTCACACTTTAAATGACAATTGCGCGGTCATACAACACTGTACCCAGATGAATATGTTATCATTTTGTCCCCACAAATAGAGCTTTCTTTTGGTGGTATTTGATCACTTCTGCGGTTTTTATTTTTTGCGCTATAAACAAAAGAATAGTGACAAGTTTAAAAAAAAAAACAATATTTTTTACTTTTTGCTATACTAAATATCCCCCAAAAAATATAATAAAACATTTTTTTTTCCTGTACTCAGAACACACCATCGGTCTCCTCTCCTCTGACAGGTCCGTGGATCTGTGTGTTTACATACACAGATCCACGGTCCTGCTGTGTTACCGGGCAATAGCGGGTGCCCGGCGGACATTACGGCCGCCGGGCACGCGCATCGGGTGCCCAGTGACACGGCGGGCGCATTGACAGCCAGCGGTCGCAAGGCAGTTAAAGAAGGAGAAACTTCATGGGTCAGTAAAAAATTAAGGTTTTATTGCACTTCATGAACCAAACAAAGAAAATCCATATAGACACAGCCATGGAATTCACCTTGCAGGCTGGGGCGTGGTGACGTCAAAGATAGTTACTCCACCCAACGCGTTTCCCTTGTAAGAAGCATCGACTGGGAACGGAGAAAATGTTCCCAGTCCATGCTTCTTACAGGGAAACATGTCATGTGGAGTAACTAGCTTTGAATTCCGTGGTTGGGTCTATATGGATTTTCTTTGTTTGGTTCGTGAAGTTTCTCCTTCTTTAATCTCACACATGCTGGAGAGCATTAAGCAGACCCCTCAGTGGAGTTGGACTTGTTTGGATAGTATTCCTTAATCTCTGGTGGAGTGATCGCTACAGCAGGAGGAGGTCTTTTCGCATTGGACCTGACAGATTGGGATATGTTTGATCCTTATAATTTTGGATCCATCCCCTCTGGTAAGAGGCTTTAACTTCTTCTATTGTGATATAAGAAAACACACCCCTGAACTTTACGGATATCCATGCTTTGTACTGGAAATATACATGGACATTCACTATATACTTATTTATTTTCTTTGATTAATTGATGTGGACTTTATTTTAGGGTTTTTTCCCATTTTTTTCACTGATTTGATAACTTTTTGGTTAGGATTGCGCACGTTTGTATATATACATAGCCACCAGTAGATATGGGCCCGGTGCTCGATGCGAACCCATGTTCGCATCGAGCACCGGGCGTTCGCTCGCTCGGCGAGCCCAGAACAATTTTGGCCGCTCGCATCACATTCGAGCCGGCGCAGTGCATTGCTGGCTGATGATTGGCCAAGCATGCACTGTGACCCCGCATGCTTGGCCAATCACAGCGCCGGAAACTCGGAGAGCCATAATTGGCTACAGGCAGGACGCCTGTAGCCAATTAAAGCTCAGGGGCTTTAGTACACGCCCCACCATTTAAAAGGCCGCCACGCCGTTGGCGCCGGTCACATGAGTATCGGCTTTAGGAGAGATCAGGCTGATTCTGTGTCTTTGCTAGATTCATTCATATAGAAAGATTTTCTCTACTTTGCTAAACCATTGGCTATTTATTTGCTAAACCATTGCTACCCGTCATTGATCGTCCATTGCTGCTGATTAGTGTGTTTTTAGCTGCTGCTGGGGATTAGCCTGGTGCGTGTTTTACTGTTAGTGCAGTATTTCAGTAGTACCAACCGCAGTGCTGTTAGCACAGCATTGCACCACAAAAGCACCCATAGGACTTCTAGTGTGTTAGTGGCATCACACAGAGCTCCCATATTTTCTTCCCAGAAGCACCCATAGGACTTCAATTGTGTGTTAGTGGCATCACACAGAGCTCCCATATTTTCTTCCCAGAAGCACCCATAGGACTTCTAGTGTGTTAGTGGCATCACACAGAGCTCCCATATTTTCTTCCCAGAAGCACCCATAGGACTTCTAGTGTGTTAGTGGCATCACACAGAGCTCCCATATTTTCTTCCCAGAAGCACCCATAGGACTTCTAGTGTGTTAGTGGCATCACACAGAGCTCCCATATTTTCTTCCCAGAAGCACCCATAGGACTTCTAGTGTGTTAGTGGCATCACACAGAGCTCCCATATTTTCTTCCCAGAAGCACCCATAGGACTTCTAGTGTGTTAGTGGCATCACACAGAGCTCCCATATTTTCTTCCCAGAAGCACCCATAGGACTTCTAGAGTGTTAGTGGCATCACACAGAGCTCCCATATTTTCTTCCCAGAAGCACCCATAGGACTTCAATTGTGTGTTAGTGGCATCACACAGAGCTCCCATATTTTCTTCCCAGAAGCACCCATAGGACTTCTAGTGTGTTAGTGGCATCACACAGAGCTCCCATATTTTCTTCCCAGAAGCACCCATAGGACTTCTAGTGTGTTAGTGGCATCACACAGAGCTCCCATATTTTCTTCCCAGAAGCACCCATAGGACTTCTAGTGTGTTAGTGGCATCACACAGAGCTCCCATATTTTCTTCCCAGAAGCACCCATAGGACTTCTAGTGTGTTAGTGGCATCACACAGAGCTCCCATATTTTCTTCCCAGAAGCACCCATAGGACTTCTAGTGTGTTAGTGGCATCACACAGAGCTCCCATATTTTCTTCCCAGAAGCACCCATAGGACTTCTAGAGTGTTAGTGGCATCACACAGAGCTCCCATATTTTCTTCCCAGAAGCACGCATAGGACTTCTAGTGTGTTAGTGGCATCACACAGAGCTCCTATATTTTCTTCCCAGAAGCACCCATAGGACTTCTAGTGTGTTAGTGGCATCACACAGAGCTCCCATATTTTCTTCCCAGAAGCACCCATAGGACTTCTAGTGTGTTAGTGGCATCACACAGAGCTCCTAAATTTTCTTCCCAGAAGCACCCATAGGACTTCAATTGTGTGTTAGTGGCATCACACAGAGCTCCTATATTTTCTTCTCAGCAGCACCCACAGGACTTCTAGTGTGTTAGTGGCATCAAACAGAGCTCCCATATTTTCTTCCCAGAAGCACCCATAGGACTTCAATTGTGTGTTAGTGGCATCACACAGAGCTCCTATATTTTCTTCCCAGAAGCACCCATAGGACTTCTAGTGTGTTAGTGGCATCACACAGAGCTCCTATATTTTCTTCCCAGAAGCACCCATAGGACTTCTAGTGTGTTAGTGGCATCACACAGAGCTCCTATATTTTCTTCTCAGCAGCACCCACAGGACTTCTAGTGTGTTAGTGGCATCACACAGAGCTCCTATATTTTCTTCTCAGCAGCACCCACAGGACTTCTAGTGTGTTAGTGGCATCACACAGAGCTCCTATATTTTCTTCTCAGCAGCACCCACAGGACTTCTAGTGTGTTAGTGGCATCACACAGAGCTCCTATATTTTCTTCTCAGCAGCACCCATAGGACTTCTAGTGTGTTAGTGGCATCACACAGAGCTCCTATATTTTCTTCTCAGCAGCACCCACAGGACTTCTAGTGTGTTAGTGGCATCACACAGAGCTCCTATATTTTCTTCGCAGAAGCACCCATAGGACTTCTAGTGTGTTAGTGGCATCACACAGAGCTCCTATATTTTCTTCCCAGAAGCACCCATAGGACTTCTAGTGTGTTAGTGGCATCACACAGAGCTCCTATATTTTCTTCCCAGAAGCACCCATAGGACTTCTAGTGTGTTAGTGGCATCACACAGAGCTCCTATATTTTCTTCTCAGCAGCACCCACAGGACTTCTAGTGTGTTAGTGGCATCACACAGAGCTCCTATATTTTCTTTGCAGAAGCACCCATAGGACTTCTAGTGTGTTAGTGGCATCACACAGAGCTCCTATATTTTCTTCTCAGCAGCACCCATAGGACTTCTAGTGTGTTAGTGGCATCACACAGAGCTCCTATATTTTCTTTGCAGAAGCACCCATAGGACTTCTAGTGTGTTAGTGGCATCACACAGAGCTCCTATATTTTCTTCTCAGCAGCACCCACAGGACTTCTAGTGTGTTAGTGGCATCACACAGAGCTCCTATATTTTCTTCCCAGAAGCACCCACAGGACTTCTAGTGTGTTAGTGGCATCACACAGAGCTCCTATATTTTCTTCCCAGAAGCACCCATAGGACTTCAATTGTGTGTTAGTGGCATCACACAGAGCTCCTATATTTTCTTCTCAGCAGCACCCACAGGACTTCTAGTGTGTTAGTGGCATCACACAGAGCTCCTATATTTTCTTTGCAGAAGCACCCATAGGACTTCTAGTGTGTTAGTGGCATCACACAGAGCTCCTATATTTTCTTCTCAGCAGCACCCACAGGACTACCGACTACAATGGCTGGAAGACCACCAAGGGGAGGCAGAGCGTGCAGAGGCAAGAACACAGGGCAGGCAGGCTCTGTTTCTAGTGGACGTGGCCGTGGACGTGGTCGTGCATCGTCATCAGCACGTGGCCATGGGACACGCACGTCTTTGTTTTCGGCAGCTGGACATGTGGAGCTGCATCATGCTGAAGGCTTGGTAGAATGGATGACCAAGCCCTCCTCATCCTCCTCATCCTCTCTCACCCAGGCTCAGGGTACTGGCAGAGCAGCTGCCAACGCGTACTCAATGGCATCATCAGCCACCCCTTCCCTAGACCCACCATGTCCTCCTGAGGAGTCCCCCGAACTCTTTGAACACAGTGTTGGGTACATGCTCCAGGAGGATGCCCAACGATTCGAAGGCTCGGATGATGATACCCAGCTTGAGGAAGTCAGTAGTGTGCGCGCAGAGAGAGGGGATGCTGAAGGACAGCAATCTGGCAGTACTGTTCCACCAGCTGCAGCTTACTGCCAGGTTTGCTCTAGTGGTGAAGAGGGAGGGGATGATGAGGTCACTGACTCCACGTGGGTGCCTGAAGGGAGAGAGGATGAGGAGGAGGACGAGGAGGAGGAGGATGCGGCGTCACATGTCCAACGAGGCAGGATTCCCCCTGGAGGCCAGCTAGAGGCCAGCACAGCAACTGTACCACACCGCAGAGCTCCGCCTGTGCAGGGCGCTGCCTCTGCACGTTATCAGAAAAGTTCTTTGGTGTGGGCCTTTTTTGAGACGAGTGCATCAGATCGCACCACTGCTATTTGCAATATTTGTCTCAAGCGTATCTCGCGTGGCCAAAACATCAGCCGCTTGGGCACCACAAGTATGAGCAGACATATGTTGACCTGCCATGCAGCTCGTTGGCAAGCACACATAAAAAACCCACACCAAAGAACTAAGCGGACCTCTCCTTGCTCCTCATCAGCTGGGAACTCCATCCCCACTATATCTTCAGTCCTCTCTGAAAGCTGCTCTAAAGAGGACTGAAGGTGTAGAATTAGGTGTGTCACAACCAAGTACTTGCAGTACACCGACGTCCGATTGTAGCAGGCAAATTTCCCTGCCCCAGTTGCTGGACCGTCGAAAGAAGTACACTCCCAGCCATCCACATGCCCAGCGGTTGAATGCTAGCTTGGCTAAATTGCTAGCACTTCAACTGCTGCCTTTTCAGTTGGCAGACTTGGTCCCCTTCCGTGAGTTTATTCAATGTGCGGTTCCTCTTCCTTTTTCTCACGGAAGGTGATTCCGTCTCTCTACCGGCATGTGGAAGGCAATGTCCATGCCTCGCTGGACAGGGCGGTCAGCGGTAAGGTGCATATTACCGCTGACTCATGGTCCAGCAGGCATGGACAGGGACGTTATCTTTCTTTCACGGCCCATTGGGTCACTCTATTGGCAGCTGGGAGGGATGCAGGACAAGGTGCAGTAGTGTTGGAGGTTGTTCCGCCACCACGCCTCCAAAACGCTACTACTGCTACTGGTTGTGACACACCTCTCTCCTCCACCCCCTCCTCTTCTTCTTCCTCCAGTGCTCTGTCCTCGGAACCAGCGGTGCTCCGTAGGCGTACAAGGGGCTACGCGAGTACGCAGGCAAAAAGATGCCATGCCGTGCTTGCGCTGGTGTGTTTGGGGGACAGGAGCCACACTGGGCCAGAGGTTCTGGCAGCTCTGCAGGGGCAGGCCGAGAGGTGGTTGACGCCACGCCAGCTTAAGCCAGGAATGGTCGTTTCTGACAATGGCACCAACCTCCTCTCCGCCCTGCGACAGGGGCAGCTCACCCATGTGCCCTGTATGGCTCACGTCCTCAACCTGGTGGTGCAGCGGTTCTTGGGCAGGTTCCCAGGCTTACTGGATGTCCTGAGGCAGGCCAGGAAAGTCTGTGTGCATTTCCGCCGATCTTATAATGCCAGTGCTCGGCTGACTGAGCTGCAAAAGGAGCTGAACCTGCCCAAGAACCGCCTAATATGTGACATGCCCACCAGGTGGAACTCAACGTTGGCCATGCTGCAGCGACTGCACACGCAGCAGAGGGCCATCAATGAGTACCTTTGCGACTACGGCACCAGGACAGGTTCAGGGGAGCTTGGCTTTTTTTCCCCACGCCAGTGGAGCATGATCAGGGATGCATGCACTGTCCTCTCACCATTTGAGGAGGCCACGAGGATGGTGAGCAGTGACAGTGCATGCATCAGTGACACTGTACCTCTTGTCCACCTGTTGGAGCATACGCTGCGTGGGATAATGGACAGGGCACTTGAGGCAGAACAGAGGCAGGAAGAGGAGGACTTCCTTGCCTCTCAAGGCCCCCTTTATCCGGACAGTGTTCCTTCTGTCCCACCCATCACACAGGAAGAGGATGAGGAGGAGGAGGAGGAGGAGGATTGTGTGAGCCTGGCACTCAGCATCAGCAGCAGTCTTTTAGGGATGATGTACAGTCCCAACAAACCAGTGGACTTGTACGTGGCTGGGAGGAGGTGGCTGGGAGGAGGTGGCTGGCGATCATGTCATCCTCAGTGACCCAGAAGACTCCGGACCGAATGCCTCAGCTAACCTACGCTGCATGGCCTCCCTGATCCTGCAAAGCCTGCGGAAGGATCCTCGTGTTCTTCGGATCAAGGAGAGGGACCATTACTGGCTGGCCACTCTCCTTGATCCACGGTACAAGGGTAAGGTTGCGGACCTTATCTTGCCGTCGCAGAGGGAGCAGAGGATGAGACATCTCAGGGAGGCCTTGCAGAAAGGTCTGTGCAACGCGTTTCCAGAAACTGGGAGGTTACAAACTCCTGGTCCTGGGCGACGAGTTGCTGAGGCTTCGGTCAGTAGCAGAAGGAGCGGTGGGGAAGGTGGACGTCTGACCGATGCGTTCAGACAATTTTTTAGTCCGCAGCCCCAAGGTATGATCGGTTCCAGCAACCATCGCCAGCGTCTGATATACATGGTGCAGGAATACCTTGGGGCAAGGTCAGACTTGGACACCTTTCCCACCGAAAATCCTCTGGCTTACTGGGTCCTGAGGATGGATCACTGGCCAGAGTTTGCACAGTATGCAATTGAGCTACTGGCCTGTCCTGCCTCCAGCGTTCTTTCCGAACGCACATTCAGTGCTGCTGGAGGATTTGTCACTGATCATAGGGTGCGCCTGTCCACCGACTCGGTTGATCGACTGACCTTCATAAAAATGAATCAGTCTTGGATCACCACCAGCTACCAGGCACCTGAAGCGGATATAACGGAATCATTTATAATGTCACATCCCTTCAAGACTGCCTATGCTGATGCTGAGTGACTGTCCTGTTATGTTCACTGACTATCCTCTTCCTCCTCCTCAATGATCCATGCCACCACACCAGTGCCTAAGGCACAATTTTTCAGCCCCTGTATAACAGGGGCGTGTACTTGCTTCGCAACAGGTGTGACTGCTGTGCTCCAAGTACAGTATCTGTGAGGGGTTGCAGTGTTGTGGCACCAGCACCAGTGCCTAAGGCACAATTTTTCAGCCCCTGTTGGGGCGTGTAATTACAATTTTTAGGCAATGCTTTGCAACAGGTCTCATTGCTGTGCTAAGAGTACAGTATCTGTGAGGGGTTGCAGTGTTGTGGCACCAGCACCAATGCCTAAGGCACAATTTTTCAGCCCCTGTTTAACAGGGGCGTGTAATTACAGTTTTTTAAAAAGATGCTTCGCAACAGGTGTGACCGCTGTGCTCCAAGTACAGTATCAGTGAGGGGTTGCAGTGTTGTGGCACCAGTGCCTAAGGCACAATTTTTCAGCCCCTGTATAACAGGGGCGTGTACTTACAATTTTTTTAAAAAAATGCTTCGCAACAGGTGTGACTGCTGTGCTCCAAGTCCAGTATCTGTGAGGGGTTGCAGTGTTGTGGCACCAGCACCAGTGCCTAAGGCACAATTTTTCAGCCCCTGTTTAACAGGGGCGTGTACTTCCATTTTTTTTTAAAAATGCTTCGCAACAGGTGTGACTGCTGTGCTCCAAGTACAGTATCTGTGAGGGGTTGCAGTGTTGTGGCACCAGCACCAGTGCCTAAGGCACAATTTTTCAGCCCCTGTTGGGGCGTGTAATTACAATTTTTAGGCAATGCTTTGCAACAGGTCTCATTGCTGTGCTAAGAGTACAGTATCTGTGAGGGGTTGCAGTGTTGTGGCACCAGCACCAATGCCTAAGGCACAATTTTTCAGCCCCTGTTTAACAGGGGCGTGTAATTACAGTTTTTTAAAAAGATGCTTCGCAACAGGTGTGACCGCTGTGCTCCAAGTACAGTATCTGTGAGGGGTTGCAGTGTTGTGGCACCAGTGCCTAAGGCACAATTTTTCAGCCCCTGTATAACAGGGGCGTGTACTTACAATTTTTTTAAAAAATGCTTCGCAACAGGTGTGACTGCTGTGCTCCAAGTACAGTATCTGTGAGGGGTTGCAGTGTTGTGGCACCAGCACCAGTGCCTAAGGCACAATTTTTCAGCCCCTGTATAACAGGGGCGTGTACTTCCAATTTTTTTTAAAAATGCTTCGCAACAGGTGTGACTGCTGTGCTCCAAGTACAGTATCTGTGAGGGGTTGCAGTGTTGTGGCACCAGCACCAGTGCCTAAGGCACAATTTTTCAGCCCCTGTTTAACAGGGGCGTGTACTTCCATTTTTTTTAAAAAATGCTTCGCAACAGGTGTGACTGCTGTGCTCCAAGTACAGTATCTGTGAGGGGTTGCAGTGTTGTGGCACCAGCACCAGTGCCTAAGGCACAATTTTCAGCCCCTGTTGGGGCGTGTAATTACAATTTTTAGGCAATGCTTTGCAACAGGTCTCATTGCTGTGCTAAGAGTACAGTGTCTGTGAGGGGTTTGCAGTGCACCAGCACCAATGCCTAAGGCACAATTTTTCAGCCCCTGTTTAACAGGGGCGTGTAATTACAAATCTTGATCTAATAGTTCACAGCAGGGCCCATTCCTGCGCCCACCAAGAGTAACTATGAGGGCCTACAGTCTTGTGGCAACACCGTCCACCACCACCACCACCGCCGCCAAAGGCCCAATTTTTCTGCCCTGTTCAACAGGTGCATGCAATTACAAATCTTGATCTAATAACTCACAGCAGGGCCCATTCCTGCGCCCACCAAGAGTAACTGTGAGGGCTTACAGTCTTGTGGCAACACCGTCCACCACCACCACCACCAAAGGCCCAATTTTTCTGCCCGGTTCAACAGGTGCATGCAAGTACAAATCTTGATCTATTAACTCACAGCAGGGCCCATTCCTGTGCCCACCAGTCTTGTGGCTACACCAACATCTAATAGGGCAAATTTCTGCAGAGTATATACGGCAGGCCCTACTTTCAAACATCCAACTTACAAACGACTCCTACTTGCAAACGGAAAGAGAAAACAGGAAGTGAGAGGAAATCTACCCCTAGGAAGGGAAATTCTATCATGTTACATTTAATTTGGGAAAAAGGTATCTCCTCTCTACTGATGCTTTATCACCAATCCTTGTTTCAATTCAAACCCCACTTTTCCAAAAACATTTGTCACTGGGACGGAAAGTGAGGTGACATGTTCTGAACAGATGTGCAAAGACAGCAAATGTTACAGGGGTGATAACCCCTCCCTATGTTCTCCAAAAAGCTTAAAAATAGATTTTTTTGGGATGGAGCTACACTTCATAATGTACCTGTTCAGATTCTACTTAAGAACAAACCTACAGTCCGTGTCTTGTTTGCACCACCTATATACTGCTGTTCAGAGTATATAGGGTTGTAGGTATAGGGTTTTATTTTGGGTGCGGGGTCCCCCTTAATATCCATACAAGACCCAAAGGGGCTGGGGTGGGGGGGGGGGGGGGTGATGGGGTAGCCATGCCATTTTTCTCAAGGATTTTCAGCCATATGGCGGCCAGGACAAGACATGACATTAAAGCCGCAAGTGTTTTTAAATGGCTTCTTTTTTTCCTTTACAAATGTCATTTTGTGCAGGGACAGTTCTAAACACGGGAAACACATGCCACTTCACAGGCATACTTTACACACCCCCCAGGTACCATATTTAAAAGGAAAATTTCACTTTTTTTTTTTCACTTTATGCATCATTAAAATGACTGCTCCCGAAAAAACGTTAGTTTTTAAAAGTTCTTTTTGCATTGATACATGTCCCCTGGGGCAGGACCCGGGTCCCCAAACCTGTTTTATGACATTAACATGCATATTGGCCGTTGTAATTAGCACTTTTGATTTCGAACGTTCGCGTCCATTGTAACTAATAGGGTTCGAAAATTCGTGCAAACTTTCGGTCCGTTCGAAGGTTCTGGTGCGAACCGAACCCGGGGGGGGTTCGGCTCATCCCTAGCCACCAGCTAGGCCTGCCTAAATTTCCCTGCTCTATAGAAAAATCGAAACCTTTAGCACCTACCTAACTGTCAAATAGACACACTCCTAAACCTTGTGGACGGCCTTCCCAGAAGAGTTGAAGCTCTTATAGCTGCAAAGGGTGGGCCAACTCAATATTGAACCCTCCGGACTAAGACTGGGATGCCATTAAAGTTCATGTGCGTGTAAAGGCAGGTGTCCCAATACTTTGGTAATATAGTGTCTATGACTGGGAATAATGTATCTTTAATAACACAGAATTACACTATATCTACAATTATATACTTCTACAGATCACATCTCCACTACGGGCAAAACTACCCGACTCTTCTATTACAGGCCACTAGAAGGAACTGACAATTATCGGAAATCACCATTTGCCGCGCTTGGGCGTATGCTCGTCACATTTGATGAACACATTTTTTAAAAACAGACCTGTAAGTGTTTGTGAAATCTTCCACCACAAAATGTACTCAGCCAATGAGAGGTAATGACTCAATTTTTATTGTAAAAGGTGTACAGGGCCATCTTTTAAGTGGTGGGGTTAACGTGTTTCGTCCTGGAAGACGACTTGAGAAAACAGACCTCTTGCAAGAGTTTACACCACAAAATATACTCAGCCAATGAGAGGTAATGACTCCATTTTTATTTTTCTCCTGCTATCAATGGCCGACACGGTACAACACTTCATGCATGTCTTTGGTGATCTCTGATCTCCTTATCAACTGTTTCTTCCATGATGAAGATCAGCCATGGAGTATATCTGAGGTGTATATCAGGGTGTGCTTCTTCCCCACATGTCCAGCAACATTCATATACAAGACATTTCCCGCACTCACTAATACACCTCGAGGGTTCTGTGGGACCCCTGATGTACAGGAAGACAGGACTTCAGTGAGGAAAAATTCCCTCACTCAGGACAGGAAAGTGGCTTCTCCCCCGTGTGAGATCTCTGATGTCTGGAAAGATTGGACTTTAGTGTAAAACATTTTCCGCACTCAAGACAGGAAAATAGCTTCTTTGCCGAGTGAGACTTCAGATGTGTAGCAAGAAATGAATAATTTTCAAAACATTTCCCACACTCAGAACAGAAAGCCTCGTGAGTCTTTTGATGTCTGGCAACCAGTGACTTCTGTGAAAAGCCTTTCCCACATTTAGGACAGGAATACGGCTTCTCCCCCGTGTGAGATCTCTGATGTGTGACAAGAGCTGATTTTCGTGCAAAACATTTTCCACACTCAGGACAGCAATATGGCTTCTCCCCCGTGTGAGTTCTCTGATGTGTGGCAAGAACTGATTTCATTGCAAAACATTTTCCACACTCAGGGCAGGAATACGGCTTCTCCCCCGTGTGAGATCTCTGATGTGCTGAAAGATGGCCCTTCTGATAAAAACATTTCCCGCACTCAGGACAGGAATACGGCTTCTCACCTGTGTGAAATCTTTTATGCTTCTTAAGATTGCCTTTTAACTTGAAACACTTCCCGCACTCACCACAGCAAAACGGCTTATCTGTTGGAAGAACGTCACCATCCCTCACAGTCTGAGGTTCCTCAGGATAAGAGGAATACGATGGTCCATCTACACTGTGTGGTGCCAGATAAACATCTGAGGTAGCCGGGTTTTCTCCTGGACTATTTTGCTTATGAGATCTCCAATGTCTGATAAGAAGTGATTTACATGCAAAACATTTCCCGCACGTAGGACAGGAAAAAGGCTTCTCTCCCGTGTGAGATCTCTGATGTATTAAAAGACTGGACTTCTGTGAAAAACGTTTCCCGCACTCAGGGCAGGAATATGGCTTCTCACCGGTGTGAGTTCTTCTATGTACATTAAGATTGCTTTTCCAATTGAAACACTTTCCGCACTCAGGACAAGGAAACACATCATCTGTTGGATGGATGGCACCGTCCCTCACAGTCTGAGGTTCCTCAGGATAAGAGGAAGACGATGGTCCGGCACCGTCCCGCACAGTCTGAGGTTCCTCAGGATAAGAGGAATACGATGGTCCCGCACCGTCCCGCACATTCTGAGGTTCCTCAGGATAAGAGGAAGACGATGGTCCGGCACCGTCCCGCACAGTCTGAGGTTCCTCAGGATAAGAGGAATACGATGGTCCGGCACCGTCCCGCACAGTCTGAGGTTCCTCGGGATAAGAGGAATACGATGGTCCGGCACCGTCCCGCACAGTCTGAGGTTCCTCAGGATAAGAGGAATACGATGGTCCATCTACACTGTGTGGTGGCGGATGGACATCTGAGGTAGTCGGGTTTTCTCCTGGACAATTTCGCTTATGAGATCGCCAATGTGTGATAAGAAGTGATTTACATGCAAAACATTTCCCACACGTAGGACAGGAAAAAGGCTTCTCTCCCGTGTGAGATCTCTGATGTATTAAAAGATGGGACTTCTGTGTAAAACGTTTCCCGCACTCAGAGCAGGAATACGGCTTCTCACCGGTGTGAGTTCTTCTATGTACATTAAGATTGCCTTTCCAATTGAAACACTTTCCGCACTCAGGACAAGGAAACACATCATCTGTTAGAAGTTTGGCACCGTCCCGCACAGTCTGAGGTTCCTCGGGATAAGAGGAATACGATGGTTCGGCACCGTCCCGCACAGTCTGAGGTTCCTCGGGATAAGAGGAATATGATGGTCCGGCACCGTCCCGCACAGTCTGAGGTTCCTCAGGATAAGAGGAATACGATGGTCCGGCACCGTCCCGCACAGTCTGAGGTTCCTCAGGATAAGAGGAATACGATGGTCCGGCACCGTCCCGCACAGTCTGAGGTTCCTCGGGATAAGAGGAATACGATGGTCCGGCACCGTCCCGCACAGTCTGAGGTTCCTCAGGATAGGAGGAATACGATGGTCCGGCACCATCCCGCACAGTCTGAGGTTCCTCAGGATAAGAGGAATACGATGGTCCGGCACCGTCCCGCACAGTCTGAGGTTCCTCAGGATAAGAGGAATACGATGGTCCGGCACCATCCCGCACAGTCTGAGGTTCCTCAGGATAAGAGGAGTACGATGGTCCGGCACCGTCCCGCACAGTCTGAGGTTCCTCAGGATAAGAGGAATACGATGGTCCGGCACCATCCCGCACAGTCTGAGGTTCCTCAGGATAAGAGGAATACGATGGTCCGGCACCGTCCCGCACAGTCTGAGGTTCCTCAGGATAAGAGGAATACGATGGTCCGGCACCGTCCCGCACAGTCTGAGGTTCCTCAGGATAAGAGGAATACGATGGTCCATCTACACTGTGTGGTGCCGGATGGACATTTGAGGTAGTCGGGTTTTCTCCTGGACTATACTGTGTGATGTCCTCATCTTCTACTTTACAGTCTGGAGACAAAGTGAGACAATCCTCTGAGGTTTTCCTCATCTCCCGTCCATCTACTAAAATAGAAATACAAAGATTATTACTAGACATGAGCTGATTGGTTCCCCTAAACCAGGACTCCGCCCACATCAGGCAGCTTTGTCTCTGAGGATCTTACAATTCCCCCCTCAAGGTAACTAGTAAATGGGTCCTCTGATCTCCTACCAGTTCATTTCTTTATTCATGGACATTAGTCAGAGAGGGAGGAAACAACGAGAACTGTCTTTTATAGGAGTGACAGTGATGAGGGGATTATAGGACGAGTGTCCCCTCCCCCTCTATCACTCATTGCCATCTTCCCAACACAAGAAGTCCTGCACTTCCTTATTTAGTCCATGATTTAGTCATGAATAACAGCGGGGCTGAGCCCCACCAGAGGTCAGAGAGTGAGGATGGGGGAGAACAACCAAGATGAAGACTGGACTGATCCTGAAGACCTTCATCATTGGGTTACTGACTCCTCCCTCATTATCACTTTCTGTTTAAGGATCCAAAGTTGGAGGATGTTATCACATTATTATCAACATGTAAAAGTCTGTGCTCCAATCAAATCATCCGATATAAAACAAAACTGTAAAAAAAATGTAACAAAAGAGAAAACATATTATGTGTTTATATAGCAGTGGGTGGAGGGGAGAGAGCAGAAGTCAGGAGTATGTAATGTACAACATAGAGAATATAGTGCAGGGGTCAGGACTCATATTGGTGTTCAGTAATCAGTAATGGATTAAATATTTACTTAGCTGAGACAAGTTGCGGAGGTACCATCCCGCTGCCTCCCATCTCCTGAGACTGCACTCAGTGACTTGGGTCTGAGACTATACAGACATATCCCTCCACCCGGCACAGCCAGCAAATAACAGAGCAAGTAACCCCGGGAGAATTGTCCTGTCAGATCTTGCCATACCCGGGTATGGGGCAGGAGACCCCAGAAACATACCCCATATGCCTAGGTCTAGTAATGCCTATGGTGAAATACAACATTTTTCTGCCAGCTGAACCCCAGAATCTCCATAAATCCAGTCTAGATACATAAATTGTGTCTACAGCACAGAGAAGGAAGATTATCCGAGGGAAATACAGGAATACAGGATGGGGAACACAGCTCAGGAAAGTGACCAGGGGATTACAGGCTGATATCACTCAGTCCCCGCCCTACTCTGGACCAATCAGTGAGCAGTATGGGTGGAGGATTGGATTTAGTGTTAATGACCCACCTGTGCTGATCTCTGTAGGAGTGTCCTCCTCTATAAATGTCCCCGTTATTCCATCCTCCTCCATAGACTGCTGATCATCCCTCACATACCTCTCTTCTTCTTCTTCTGATTTCATCTCAACTTTTATATCTATCAGATCTTCACCCTAAACCAAGAAAGGAGAGAGAATATCATCTGTAGAATATAAGCTTTAACTTGTGACATAACATAAGAAAATAACAGAATAACATAGAAATAACATAAGAAATACAGAATACTTTTTTGATCCCATAGGAAAATTGGGAAATCCAAACATTATCTTCACCAGTCTAGTTGTTCTGTCCCACCAACCTTAAAACAGTGAGGGATGGTGTGACCTTCTTGTCTCGAATCCCGGGAATACAGAGGACATCTCTCTGGTGGGTTTCTGATATTAAGTGGATCAATCATATCCTTGTGTCCTTCTGAAAACTCCTCCATCACTCCATACTCCTCATCCTCCTCTTTAAACTCTTCTTTAACAATAATATTATCATCCCCGAGGTTTCCACCCTAAGTATATAATAAAACATTCATTGTAACAAACATGCTGTGTGTAAATCATAACTACCAATAATTGTTCCTCATCTACCTGATGATGGTGGGGGATGGTGTGACCTTCCTGTGTGGGATCCCGGGAATACAGAGGACGGGGAGATCTCTCTGGTGGGTTTCTGTAGCTGGATGACTCCTCCATGGTGTCCTGGTACAGATCTTTGTGTTCTTCATCCATCACCCCATCCTCATCATCCTCCTCTTTTATCTCTACTTTAATATCGACCTGTGTGGGATGTCCGGAATACAGAGGACGGGGACATCTCTCTGGGGGGTTCCCATTACTGGATCCATCTGTAGGAAACACACACACTGACTGAATACATTGTTTCTATGTGTTTATCAGATGATGGGGGATCTAGGTGGAGCCTCCGTACTGCTCTCTCCTTTACAATAAAGTCTCCTCTTACCCGGTGATGTGAGGGGCGGCTGATTGTCCATCATGACGTCCTTGTAGAGATCCTTGTGTCCTTCTAAATACTCCCACTCCTCCATGGAGAAATAGACAGTGACATCCTGACACCTTATAGGAACCTGACACACACAATGATACAGTCACCATCCAGACACATCCCTTGTCTGTTACTGGATAATGTCCCAGAATTCCCAGAATCCTCCTCACCTCTCCTGTCAGCAGCTCCATCATCTTCTTGGTGACTTCTAGAATCTTCTCCATGTTGTGTCTCTCAGGTTTTAGGGAGTCACATGGAGGCACTGTGATGGTCATATGATCACCTGACTTCACAAGAGGAAATCTCTGTATTGGAGAACCAATAGGAATATCATGTTAGATTCCCAGAATCCTCCTCACCTCTCCGGTCAGGTCTGTGTTTTATTAATAAAGATAAGAGTGATGTCATGTGACCTCCCAGAATCCTCCTCACCTCTCCGGTCAGGTCTGTGTTTTATTAATAGAGATAAGAGTGATGTCATGTGACCTCCCAGAATCCTCCTCACCTCTCCGGTCAGGTCTGTGTTTTATTAATAGAGATAAGAGTGATGTCATGTGACCTCCCAGAATCCTCCTCACCTCTCCGGTCAGGTCTGTGTTTTATTAATATATATAATAGTGATGTCATGTGACCTCCCAGAATCCTCCTCACCTCTCCGGTCAGGTCTGTGTATTATTAATATATATAATAGTGATGTCATGTGACCTCCCAGAATCCCCCTCACCTCTCCGGTCAGGTCTGTGTTTTATTAACCTCCCTGGCGGTATGATTCTGGCTGGAATTTAGTGCTGAAAGCGGTACAATTATTTTGCATGGAAATTTGGCGTTTTTATATTGTAGGCATGCAATTCTTATGAATAACTCACTTAAATCTGTCCGAACCAGAGTCTAGTATACATCCCGGGTATGATAAAGTTTGAAACACAAAATAATAAATTATAATATAATAAAAATATATATAAAAATGATTCAATAATGTAATCAAATCAAAAACACTGAAATTTGCTCAATTGCAGAATAGTCGCTGTCATTAAATTTATTGTTTGATGATAAATTGTGATTTTAATTTTTTATCGGTGTTTTCTAGCTGTCTAAAACCACTTTTGACATAAAGGGACACTTTTTGGTTGCTATGGACAATCTCCAGTTTCCAGGCAGAAAAAAAATCTTTTTATTATATAAAATGACATGCAGGGCACTGGGCAGACCACTAGGGACAAAGGGGGTGTGTATTTTATGTATACAGTACTGTATGTGTTGTGTGTTTTTAAACTTTTTTAAATTTGGCGCCGATCTCCGCTCTCGTGCGTCGTAACGTCACAGGGAACGGAGATCAGCGGCACCCGGCACTGTGTGAATCGAGCGAGCGGACGGCTCGCTCACACAGCGGGGAGACATCGCAGGATCCAGGGGAAAAGGTAAGTAACTTCCCCCCTGCATCCTGCACGCAAGCCCGAGCCTGGCTCGGGGTTACCGCTCCTAGCACAAAAAGCTGGACCCGAGCCAGGCTCGGGGTTAGCGCCAAGGAGGTTAATAGTGTCATGTTTCACATGCCTTGTGAGATGCCTTTAAATGTAATATGTATTATTCTGTCCCTGGTTCCTCCCCTTCCTGTATCTCAGCTTATTCTGTATAGTTAGCCCCACCCTTCTCCCGGTAATGCATTTCTGCACACATGTGGACTGGATCACATTATGATCTTTTGACCTCTCCGATGTTCATTGTTGTAAGATCCTCACAGTTTATGGATTAAGCTTCACAAGATCAACAAGGTGTCGCCTGGATCGAGTCACTTGCCTGTTTATCCAAATAAATGCTCAAACCAATAAAACAGCGCTGGCAAACAAAAAATTGTGACAAAATAATAAATGATCCCACAAAATTGACAAACATCAATAATGTGTGTGAAGTGGTTACATGTCTGACACAAACCAATCCCATAAAAAATAAACTAGCATCAAATAATATGTGTGATAAATTATTACATAAGTGACATGATTGAATAATAACCATAAAATTATTTCATAGATACCAAAATTGAATAAGTGATAAACCACAACCTAAATGTGGTAAGAAAATATATAAATAAAAATGAATGTGAGTAAGTCCAGTTATTGTCCCAAAAAACCAAGAACCAAAATAAATGTACATATGAGCTCCTTCTTGGATGACGCCCTGGAGGAGGGGCGAAACGCGTCGACGTAATTTCCGGCCAAGGATCTAACCACTCACGCCACTTCCTGTTCCCGTGGAGCGCACGCTAAACCAGCTGCAACCGCGAAAGTATCTGAGAAGTTTGCCTTCCTTTATGCATCCTGTAAGTAGCGCAGAGCGCGCATTTTAAAAATCCTTCTACAACACTTTAAAATTTGCTCTCTTCTATTATCGGTACAATATCTCCAAGAACATCACTGTGCCTGTGTGCATGCATCGCTCCCTGGATCCTCTCATCCCACTGGCTTGTTTATTCAGCTCTGCTTTTGTGCCTACTTGCCGAACCACAGTTTGTCTGCATATCTGCCCTCTGCTTTGCTGCTCTGTCTGTCTGCTAGCCCGGTGAGTCTATTCCAAGAAGGAGCTCATATGTACATTTATTTTGGTTCTTGGTTTTTTGGGACAATAACTGGACTTACTCACATTCATTTTTATTTATATATTTTCTTACCACATTTAGGTTGTGGTTTATCACTTATTCAATTTTGGTATCTATGAAATAATTTTATGGTTATTATTCAATCATGTCACTTATGTAATAATTTATCACACATATTATTTGATGCTAGTTTATTTTTTATGGGATTGGTTTGTGTCAGACATGTAACCACTTCACACACATTATTGATGTTTGTCAATTTTGTGGGATCATTTATTATTTTGTCACAATTTTTGTTTGCCAGCGCTGTTTTATTGGTTTGAGCATTTTTTTGAAGGTTATAGCACTTTCTTATCAGCAGCTGCACATTTTTTGTGTTTTCTTTTTCTCGTTCAATATTGCACACGTCTATTCCAGCGCCGTTTCTTTGTTTATATGTTTATCCAAATAGGATCGGGGTTATCGACATCTCAACACAACTAACTGTAAGTTACGGAGATCACACTTTCAATGCTTAGATTGGAGAGACAGAACAGTCAAAAGATCGTTAGAAAGATCAGTCAATACATCCTTAGGAAGATCAATCAAAAGATCTGATCCTTGCTAGCTCTGGAACCACTGTGAGATGTTATATGGACCCTGCAAATAGCAGCTATCAGACAGTTCAGCCATTAATACACAAGCCTGTATGTGTGTCTGCAAGCAAGTCTCAGCATAGCACTCATCAGCCACACAGGACAATATTACTGCTGTGAATGTTCATAGCTTATACATGGCCTCTGTATGCATCAGCACATGGCTTTTTGTCTGTGTAATCTTATAAGAAAGTCAGAGTAAACCTTTCTCCAACCGCAGCCTAAGAAACCTGATCTCAGACATAGCAAACTGATACGAAGCTGACAAAGAAGAACTGCTGTCTAATATCAATGACTTGGTCTAATACTGTGCATGTCTGCTCTCTCCCAACAATCTCATGAGCCATTACAACTAGAGGGCTTGAAAGAGGCTATTTAATGGTGCAAACAAAGACAAAGGCAGAAAGCAGAAAAAGAAGCTGAAGCCACACGCCAGAAAGCAGAGAACGAAGCTCAAGCCGCATGCCAGAAAGCAGAGAACAAAGCTGAAGTTGCACGCCAGAAAGCAGATAACGAAGCTGAAGCCGTACGCCAGAAAGCAGAGAACGAAGCTGAAGCCGCACGCCAGAAAACAGAGAACGAAGCTGAAGCCGCACGCCAGAAAGCAGAGAACGAAGCTGAAGCCGGACGCCAGAAAGCAGAGAACGGAACTGAAGCCGCACGCCAGAAAGCAGAGAACGAAGCTGAAGCCGCACGCCAGAAAGCAGAGAACGAAGCTGAAGCCACATGCCAGAAAGCAGAGAACGAAGCTGAAGCCGCACGCCAGAAAGCAGAGAACGGAGTTGAAGCCGCACGCCAGAAAGCAGAGAACGAAGCTGAAGCCGCACGCCAGAAAGCAGAGAACAAAGCTGAAGCCGCACGCCAGAAAGCAGAGAACGAAGCTGAAGCCGCACGCCAGAAAGCAGAGAACGAAGCTGAAGCCGCATGCCAGAAAGCAGAGAACGAAGCTGAAGCCGCACGCCAGAAAGCAGAGAACGAAGCTGAAGCCGCACGCCAGAAAGCAGAGAATAAAGCTGAAGCTGCACGCCAGAAAGCAGAGAATGAAACTGAAGCCGCACGCCAGAGAGCAGAGAACGAAGTTGAAGCCGCACGCCAGAAAGCAGAGAATAAAGCTGAAGCCGCACGCCAGAAAGCAGAGAATAAAGCTGAAGCCGCACGCCAGAAAGCAGAGAATAAAGCTGAAGCCGCACGCCAGAAATCAGAGAAAAAAGCTGAAGCCGCATGCCAGAAATCAGAGAAAGAAGCTGAAGCTGCATGCTGAAAGCAGAGAACGAAGCTGAAGCCGCACGCCAGAAAGCAGAGAACGAAGCTGAAGCCGCACGCCAGAAAGCGGAGAATAAAGCTGAAGCCACACACCAGAAAGCAGAGAATGAAACTGAAGCCGCACGCCAGAAAGCAGAGAACGAAGTTGAAGCCGCATGCCAGAAAGCAGAGAATAAAGCTGAAGCCGCACGCCAGAAAGCAGAGAACAAAGTTGAAGCCGCACACCATAAAGCAGAGAACGAAGCTGAAGCCGCACGCCAGAAAGCAGAGAACGAAGCTGAAGCCGCACGCCAGAAAGCAGAGAATAAAGCTGAAGCTGCACGCCAGAAAGCAGAGAACAAAGTTGAAGCCGCACACCAGAAAGCAGAGAATGAAGCTGAAGCCGCACGCCAGAAAGCAGAGAATGAAGCTGAAGCCGCACGCCAGAAAGCAGAGAATAAAGCTGAAGCCGCACGCCAGAAATCAGAGAAAAAAGCTGAAGCCGCATGCCAGAAATCAGAGAAAGAAGCTGAAGCTGCATGCTGAAAGCAGAGAACGAAGCTGAAGCCGCACGCCAGAAAGCAGAGAACGAAGCTGAAGCCGCACGCCAGAAAGCGGAGAATAAAGCTGAAGCCACACACCAGAAAGCAGAGAATGAAACTGAAGCCGCACGCCAGAAAGCAGAGAACGAAGTTGAAGCCGCACGCCAGAAAGCAGAGAATGAAGTTGAAGCCGCACGCCAGAAAGCAGAGAATAAAGCTGAAGCCACACGCCAGAAAGCAGAGAACGGAGTTGAAGCCACACGCCAGAAAGCAGAGAACAAAGCTGAAGCCGCACGCCAGAAATCAGAGAAAGAAGCTGAAGCCGCATGCCAGAAATCAGAGAAAGAAGCTGAAGCTGCATGCTGAAAGCAGAGAACGAAGCTGAAGCCGCACGCCAGAAAGCAGAGAACGAAGCTGAAGCCGCACGCCAGAAAGCGGAGAATAAAGCTGAAGCCACACACCAGAAAGCAGAGAATGAAACTGAAGCCGCACGCCAGAAAGCAGAGAACGAAGTTGAAGCCGCATGCCAGAAAGCAGAGAATAAAGCTGAAGCCGCACGCCAGAAAGCAGAGAACAAAGTTGAAGCCGCACACCATAAAGCAGAGAACGAAGCTGAAGCCGCACGCCAGAAAGCAGAGAACGAAGCTGAAGCCGCACGCCAGAAAGCAGAGAATAAAGCTGAAGCCGCACGCCAGAAAGCAGAGAACAAAGTTGAAGCCGCACACCAGAAAGCAGAGAATGAAGCTGAAGCCGCACGCCAGAAAGCAGAGAATGAAGCTGAAGCCGCACGCCAGAAAGCAGAGAACGAAGTTGAAGCCGCACGCCAGAAAGCAGAGAACGAAGCTGAAGCCGCACGCCAGAAAGCAGAGAACGAAGCTGAAGCCACACGCCAGAAAGCATAGAATGAAGCTGAAGCCACACGCCAGAAAGCAGAGAACGAAGCTGAAGCCGCACGCCAGAAAGCAGAGAACAAAGCTGAAGCCGCACGCCAGAAATCAGAGAAAGAAGCTGAAGCCGCATGCCAGAAATCAGAGAAAGAAGCTGAAGCTGCATGCTGAAAGCAGAGAACGAAGCTGAAGCCGCACGCCAGAAAGCAGAGAACGAAGCTGAAGCCGCACGCCAGAAAGCGGAGAATAAAGCTGAAGCCACACACCAGAAAGCAGAGAATGAAACTGAAGCCGCACGCCAGAAAGCAGAGAACGAAGTTGAAGCCGCATGCCAGAAAGCAGAGAATAAAGCTGAAGCCGCACGCCAGAAAGCAGAGAACAAAGTTGAAGCCGCACACCATAAAGCAGAGAACGAAGCTGAAGCCGCACGCCAGAAAGCAGAGAACGAAGCTGAAGCCGCACGCCAGAAAGCAGAGAATAAAGCTGAAGCTGCACGCCAGAAAGCAGAGAACAAAGTTGAAGCCGCACACCAGAAAGCAGAGAATGAAGCTGAAGCCGCACGCCAGAAAGCAGAGAATGAAGCTGAAGCCGCACGCCAGAAAGCAGAGAATAAAGCTGAAGCCGCACGCCAGAAATCAGAGAAAAAAGCTGAAGCCGCATGCCAGAAATCAGAGAAAGAAGCTGAAGCTGCATGCTGAAAGCAGAGAACGAAGCTGAAGCCGCACGCCAGAAAGCAGAGAACGAAGCTGAAGCCGCACGCCAGAAAGCGGAGAATAAAGCTGAAGCCACACACCAGAAAGCAGAGAATGAAACTGAAGCCGCACGCCAGAAAGCAGAGAACGAAGTTGAAGCCGCACGCCAGAAAGCAGAGAATGAAGTTGAAGCCGCACGCCAGAAAGCAGAGAATAAAGCTGAAGCCACACGCCAGAAAGCAGAGAACGGAGTTGAAGCCACACGCCAGAAAGCAGAGAACAAAGCTGAAGCCGCACGCCAGAAATCAGAGAAAGAAGCTGAAGCCGCATGCCAGAAATCAGAGAAAGAAGCTGAAGCTGCATGCTGAAAGCAGAGAACGAAGCTGAAGCCGCACGCCAGAAAGCAGAGAACGAAGCTGAAGCCGCACGCCAGAAAGCGGAGAATAAAGCTGAAGCCACACACCAGAAAGCAGAGAATGAAACTGAAGCCGCACGCCAGAAAGCAGAGAACGAAGTTGAAGCCGCATGCCAGAAAGCAGAGAATAAAGCTGAAGCCGCACGCCAGAAAGCAGAGAACAAAGTTGAAGCCGCACACCATAAAGCAGAGAATAAAGCTGAAGCCGCACGCCAGAAAGCAGAGAACGAAGCTGAAGCCGCACGCCAGAAAGCAGAGAATAAAGCTGAAGCCGCACGCCAGAAAGCAGAGAACAAAGTTGAAGCCGCACACCAGAAAGCAGAGAATGAAGCTGAAGCCGCACGCCAGAAAGCAGAGAATGAAGCTGAAGCCGCACGCCAGAAAGCAGAGAACGAAGTTGAAGCCGCACGCCAGAAAGCAGAGAACGAAGCTGAAGCCGCACGCCAGAAAGCAGAGAACGAAGCTGAAGCCACACACCAGAAAGCATAGAATGAAGCTGAAGCCACACGCCAGAAAGCAGAGAACGAAGCTGAAGCCGCAGGCCAGAAAGCAGAGAACGAAGCTGAAGCCACACGACAGAAAGCAGAGAATGAAGCTGAAGCCGCATGCCAGAAAGCAGAGAATGAAGCTGAAGCTGCACGCCAGAAAGCAGAAATGGATGTTTTGGAAAAACAATGTGAGCATGCCATGGCAAGGTTAAGGGTCTTAGAACAAGCCGCTAGTAAATGCGAAAGAGACAACAGTTGCAGACACTCAGTTGTATCTTATGCCTCAGATTCTTCACATACCTCTCCAGAACATCAATTCCCTGTCACAGCCACCAAAGCACTCAGTCTTATCTGTACCTCAAGACAATTTGTCTTTATATCTTTCAGTACATCAGACTGCAGTATCTCAGCAAGCAGCAGGCACTGGTATGCATATAACAGACTGTCCACCCTACTTTGGCATTAAACAAGTACCTCCTGGCAAAAACTGAAGACGCACCCCAGAAAGCAGAGAACGAAGCTGAAGCCGCATGCCAGAAAGCAGAGAACGAAGCTGAAGCCACACTCCAGAAAGCAGAGAATGGAGTTGAAGCCACATGCCAGAAAGCAGAGAATGAAGCTGATGTCGCACGCCAGAAAGCAGAGAATGAAACTGAACCCGCACGCCAGAAAGAGAACGAAGCTGAAGCCGCACGCCAGAAAGCAGAGAACGAAGCTGAAGCCGCACTCCAGAAAGCAGAGAACGAAGCTGAAGCCGCACGCCAGAAAGCAGAGAACGAAGCTCAAGCCGCATGCCAGAAAGCAGAGAACGAAGCTGAAGTTGCACGCCAGAAAGCAGAGAACGAAGCTGAAGCCGTACACCAGAAAGCAGAGAAAGAAGCTGAAGCCGCACGCCAGAAAGCAGAGAACGAAGCTCAAGCCGCATGCCAGAAAGCAGAGAACGAAGGTGAAGTTGCACGCCAGAAAGCAGAGAACGAGGCTGAAGCCGCACGCCAGAAAGCAGATAACGAAGCTGAAGCCACACGCCAGAAAGCAGAGAATGAAGCTGAAGCCGCACGCCAAAAAGCAGAGAACGAAGCTGAAGCCGCACGCCAGAAAGCAGAGAACGAAGCTGAAGCCACACGCCAGAAAGCAGAGAATGAAGCTGAAGCCGCACGCCAGAAAGCAGAGAACGAAGCTGAAGCCGCACGCCATTAAGCAGAGAACGAAGCTGAAGCCGCACGCCAGAAAGCAGAGAAAGAAGCTGAAGCCGCATGCCAGAAATCAGAGAAAGAAGCTGAAGCTGCACGCCAGAAAGCAGAGAACGAAGCTGAAGCCGCACGCCAGAAAGCAGAGAAAGAAGCTGAAGCCGCACGCCAGAAATCAGAGAAAGAAGCTGAAGCTGCACGCCAGAAAGCAGAGAACAAAGCTGAAGCCACACGCCAGAAAGCAGAGAACGTAGTTGAAGCCGCACGCCAGAAAGCCGAGAATAAAGCTGAAGCCGCACGCCAGAAAGCAGAAAACGAAGTTGAAGCCGCACACCAGAAAGCAGAGAGGGAAGCTGAAGCCGCACGCCAGAAAGCAGAGAAGAAAGCTGAAGCCACACGCCAGAAAGCAGAGAACGAAGCAAGCAGAGAACGAAGCTGAAGCCGCACGCCAGAAAGCAGAGAACGAAGCTGAAGCCACACGCCAGAAAGCAGAGAACGAAGCTGAAGCCGCACGCCAGAAAGCAGAGAATGAAGCTGAAGCTGCACGCCAGAAAGCAGAAATGGATTTTTTGGAATAACAATGTGAGCATGCCATGGCAAGGTTAAGGGTCTTAGAACAAGCCGCTAGTGAAAGCGAAAGAGATAACAGTTGCAGACACTCAGTTGTATCTTGTGCCTCAGATTCTTCACATACCTCTCCAGAACATCAATTCCCTGTCACAGCCACCAAAGCACTCAGTCTTATCTGTACCTCAAGACAATTTGTCTTTATATCTTCCAGTACATCAGACTGCAGTATCTCAGCAAGCAGCAGACACTGGTATGCATATAACAGACTGTCCACCCTACTTTGGCATTAAACAAGTACCTCCTGGCAAGCACGCTAATCTACAGCTACAAACCAACATGTCAATGAACTTTAAGCCAGTTCCAGCATTGAATGCCTTCGCACCAACATATGTTCCCAAGTCACTTATGCCGCGTACACACGAACGGCCTTCCCGGCTGATTAGGTCCAATGGACTTCCTGATGGACTTTCGGCGGAGGTCCGACGGACTTTCCCAACTTGCCCACACGCGGACTGCCATCTGTCTGTCACCTGGTGACCCCGCCCCTTATGCCTATATAAGTCAATACACAGCGTGTCCAGAGCATTACAGCGGGAGAGAGCGTCGTGTAAACATCGGAAGAAGAGGAGAAGAAGAAGACAGTGGTGTCGACGAACGAGAAGACCGGGCCAACGCTAGTAAAAGAGCTGGAAGAAGATAGCGAAGGAGCCGGGCAGAAGAACCAGAGAGCGGGAGAAGATACCGGAGAGAGCGGAGAAGAACCGGAGAGCGTCAGAAGAGGCCGTAGAGCAGGAGAAGTCGGAAGAAGACCCCCGGAGCTGACTAATAAATTACTTTAAAATCCTGTCTAGTGTGTTTTTTTATTGACACTTTTTTCCCTCAGGTGAATGGGTAGGGGTACGATGTACCCCCATACTCATTCACATAGGGTGGGGGGCCGGGATCTGGGTGCCCCCTTGTTAAAGGGGGCTCCCGGATTCCGATAAGCCCCCCGCCCGCAGACCCCCGACAACAAACGGCTAGGGTTGTTGGGAAGAGGCCCTTGTCCTCATCAACATGGGGACAAGGTGCTTTGGGGTGGGGGGGCTGCAGGCGCCCCCCTTCTCCAAAGCACCCACCCCCCATGTTGAGGGCATGCGGCCTGGTACGGTTCAGGAGGGAGGGGGGGGCGCTCGCTCGTCCCCACCCCCTTTCCTGACCGGCCGGGCAGCGTGCTCGTATAAGGGTCTGGTATGGACATTGGGGGGACCCCCACGCTGTTTTTTCAGCCTAGGGGGTTACCCTTAAAATCCATACCAGACCTAAGGGACATTGTTGCCTATCTCTCGCGCTCACTGCAATAGGAAATGTGTTTTTCCTATTGCGGCGAGTGTGAGATGTACAGTATCCTGCAACCGAGAACTAGCGCCATAGGATCGCGCAGGAAACATTCTGGCGGGCTGGTGCTGTAGTTGCCGTTGCGTCGTAGCTGGTCCGTCGGACAAACATACAGACGAGCAGACTTCCCGACACGAATTGGGTCCGGCGGACTTTCGGCGGGAAGAATCAAAACATGTTTTATTTCTAGGTCCTTCTAAATTTTGGGAAGAAAAAGTCCGCTGGAGCCCACACACGATCGGATTCCGGTCCGCCGGACCAAGTCTGCTGGAAAGTCCGATCGTGTGTACGGGGCATTAATGTCAATGCACCAGCCATCACAACTAGCTCTGTTCCACCTGCAGTCATAAAGTCTGAGAACACGGACATGTCACCGTTTGCTAAATACATGCTCCACAGAGAGCTCACTAAGACAGGCCTCACCAAGTTTGATGACAAGCCTGAAAATTACAGAGGCTGGAAACCCACCTTTAAGGCCACTATGAGTGACCTAGACATCAATGCCACAGAGGAATTAGATCTGCTCATCAGGTGGCTAGGTCCCCAGTCAACTGAATGCATCAAGAGGCTCAAAGCAGTTCACATCGATAACCCCACTGCAGGCCTTAATGCTGCTTGGGACAGACTTAAACGTACCTTTGGCAGCCCAGAGGCCATTGAAGATGCCTTATTCAAAAGGTTGCAAAGCTTCCCAAATATTTCTTCTAGAGACAATCTAAAGTTTCAAGAACACAGCGATGTTCTATTAGAGCTTCAACTTGCTAAGGCGGACATCAACTTACCTGGTCTCAGTTACCTTGACATGACAAACCACATCCACTTAAGAAATGTATCGGCTTCAGAAAGAAAACTCGAAAAGAACGTAAGGAACTTTTAAAGAAATTTTGGAGTTTGCTACAAATGCTGTGCCTCCACTAGGGGTGGACTATCTGTTCGACTTGAACATTGGGGGTGTTAGCGGCAAATTCGAAAAGCCGCGGAACACCTTTTAAAAGTCTATGGGAGAAATCTAAAGTGTTAATTTTAAAGGTTAATATGCAAGTTATTGTCAAGTTTTAAACACGGACGTTTTTTCGGGAGCAGTGATTTTAATAATGCTTAAAGTGAAACAATAAAAGTGAAATATTCCTTTAAATTTCATACCTGGGGGGTGTCTATAGTATGCCTGTAAAGTGCTGCGTGTTTCCCGTGTTTAGAACAGTCCGAGAGCAAAATGACATATCTAAAGGAAAAAAAGTCATTTATAGTACTACCGCTAGTGCCGGCTATTAATGAATTGTAGTCCTACTAGCGCCTAGTACTGTAGTCCTACTCATTGCAAACCATTGGCCTATGGGTCTTATTACAAAGACTATGCCAAGTATTGATGGAAAAGTACGGAAAGTAGAAGTTAAAGTAATGAAAGAAGGTTCTGCACACTTTTATTTCAGGCCTATAAAGGAACTAGTACTTCTTTTGCCCAAAGAAGAAGACAAGTCATCAACTTGATTCAAAGGGAGGCACGAAGGATTGATGCATGTTGCTGCCTTCCCCTCTGAAGATGAAAATTTCCTTGTCACAGCCTGGACCTTCGAGACCAACATCTGCAAGTATATGTTAATGTTTGCATTGTTTCCCTTTTTCTTCCTTTCCCTCTTGTTTTGCAGGTGTTCTTGGAAAGAACTTCAATACTTATATTATATTTGGACTCGGACTAAAGTTTGTTAATAATAGAAATCATAGATTTCGACGGGGGAGTGTCATGTTTCACATGCCTTGTGATATGCCTTTTTTTTAATCTTTAATCTTTATTGAAAAGCTTTTTCTTACAGACATTTATATTTACAATGTGTATAACATTCCTATACAAAAATATTCCTGTCCGCCATTACCCCCTTTCCTTTACCCTCCTAATCCCACCCCTACTACTCTCGTCTTCTATCACCCTCCTCCCCCCCCCCTTTTTTCTCCTTTCCCCAGATTATCCTAAGCTTAGGAGTGTCCAAAGGTCTATCCAAAGTTTTAGATGGGTTAGTGGAAAGGCTCCCCAGCTCTTGATGCTGAAACCCCCCCTCCATATTAACCCCACTAGTTTTTCTAACAATTTATCTTAATTCTTCAACAACCAGGGCCTCCACATTCTGTCGAACTCTATAAGGTTACGTCTCTTCACATAGGCTACTCTCTCTTTAATAAGGGTTTCATTTACCATTTCTACCCAGTTCTCTACTGTCGGTGGGTACTTTGATTGCCACCTCAATGCGATCAACTTCCTCGCCTGAAACAGGCTCCTCAAAATAGCCACCGTGGTACTCCTCTTTTCCCTTTGCTCCTGCCTATACCCCAGAATACACACTACCGCCTCATTCTCCAACCCAATGGAAAATCTTTCCTTCAGAATCTGGGTCACCCCCTCCCAGTAACGAAAAAGTTTCGGACATCTCCACTCCACAGAGATCCCCAGTCCCCTGGCATCTGGGGCATCTATCATCTGCTCTTTTACCAAATTTGTACAATCGCTTTGGGGTATAGTAAGCTCTGTTTAATAACAATAAATGAGAAATCTTCTGGGAGGGTGAGACTGACACTAATGGGCTCATCTCTAGGACTCTTTTCCACTGCTCTTGCGATATCTCCCCTATTAATAGTGTCAATAGTGTTTCACATGCCTTGTGATATGCCTTTAAATGTTATATGTATTATTCTGTCCCTGGTTCCTCCCCTTCCTGTATCTCAGCTTATTCTGTATAGTTAGCCCCACCCTTCTCCCGGTAATGCATTTCTGCACACATGTGGACTGGATCACATTATGATCTTTTGACCTATCCGATGTTCATTGTTGTAAGATCCTCACAGTTTATGGATTAAAC
This sequence comes from Lithobates sylvaticus, assembly GCA_028564925.1. NCBI lineage: Eukaryota > Metazoa > Chordata > Amphibia > Anura > Ranidae > Lithobates > Lithobates sylvaticus. Next base: position 592,823,012 of record CM053028.1, on the reverse strand, counting down.
TTCACAAGATCAACAAGGTGTCGTCTGGTTTGAGTCACTGTCTGTGTATCCAAATAAGATCGGGGTTATCGACATCTCAACACAACTAACTGTAAGTTACAGAGATCACACTTTCAATGCTTAGATTGGAGAGACAGAACAAATAGAGATAATAGTGATGTCATGTGACCTCCCAGAATCCTCCTCACCGCTCCGGTCAGGTCTGTGTTTTATTAATAGAGATAAGAGTGATGTCATGTGACCTCCCAGAATCCTCCTCACCTCTCCGGTCAGGTCTGTGTTTTATTAATAGTGATAAGAGTGAAGTCATGTGACCTCCCAGAATCCTCCTCACCTCTCCGGTCAGGTCTGTGTTTTATTAATAGAGATAAGAGTGATGTCATGTGACCTCCCAGAATCCTCCTCACCTCTCCGGTCAGGTCTGTGTTTTATTAATAGAGATAAGAGTGATGTCATGTGACCTCCCAGAATCCTCCTCACCTCTCCGGTCAGGTCTGTGTTTTATTAATAGAGATAAGAGTGACGTCATGTGACCTCCCAGAATCCTCCTCACCTCTCCGGTCAGGTCTGTGTATTATTAATAGAGATAAGAGTGATGTCATGTGACCTCCCAGAATCCTCCTCACCTCTCCGGTCAGGTCTGTTTTATTAATAGAGATAAGAGTGATGTCATGTGACCTCCCAGAATCCTCCTCACCTCTCCGGTCAGGTCTGTGTATTATTAATAGAGATAAGAGTGATGTCATGTGACCTCCCAGAATCCTCCTCACCTCTCCGGTCAGGTCTGTTTTATTAATAGAGATAAGAGTGATGTCATGTGACCTCCCAGAATCCTCCTCACCTCTCCGGTCAGGTCTGTTTTATTAATAGAGATAAGAGTGATGTCATGTGACCTCCCAGAATCCTCCTCACCTCTCCGGTCAGGTCTGTGTTTTATTAATAGGAGATAAGAGTGATGTCATGTGACCTCCCAGAATCCTCCTCACCTCTCCGGTCAGGTCTGTTTTATTAATAGAGATAAGAGTGATGTCATGTGACCTCCCAGAATCCTCCTCACCTCTCCAGTCAGGTCTGTGTTTTATTAATAGAGATAAGGGTGATGTCATGTGACCTCCCAGAATCCTCCTCACCTCTCCGGTCAGCAGGTAGATGATCTCCAGGGTGAGGTTTAGTATCTTCTCAGTCATGTGACTCCGGACCTCCTCCATCCTCATTGATGTGGTCATGAGATCTATGCGGGTTTCTCTGTAGACGGATAGTGGAGAATTATTAGGACTGTATTGGTTGTACAATGTTAGGATGGGGATATAAGGGGTTAATATGCCGGCTGCCCCCAGTGGGAATTGGAACAGGTAGATCGGGTTTATATAAAAAAAATTGACTTCCATCAATATACTACAAAGGCAAAGAGACCTCATATGAGAGGCAGAGTTTCTGCTCAGGGAGATAGTAGGGGGAGAGCAGTTGCTGCCCATCAGTACCTCCTCATCAGTGACACATCTCCAATATAAAGGGGATGTTCCCGCCCCTTAAGTAGGCGGAAAGTTCTGCCCCTTAAGGGGTTAATCTAGGTTTCCACACTATATATGTGTGTATCATCATCTGCTAGAGATAAAAGACGTCACAGTGACTATGGAGGAAGAGGACGGACATGACGGATGGGGGGGGGGGGGGGGTTCCTGGGTGTAAATAGAAAATAAGATCTTATTACCTCCTCTGCTGCCACTTCAAGCAACGTCTCGTCCCGACTCACTTCTCACCCGGAACTTCCTGTGTGTGCCTAACATCACTTCCTGTCTTCCATAGAGACTTCCTGCCTCTATGGTAGAAGTGAGATCACCATCTTGTGGGGATCAGAGGAACTGCAACCCAGAGAAACGTCTCGTAGTGTGAACACGGCCTTGTGCTGTGTGTGTATGTACTGTATATCCTTATAGATGGGGTCATCTCCACTCCCACCAAGGGGGAGAGAAATATATTTTAAAATACACACACAATGTTAATAATTATGTGAAATGGGTGCGCTCTCAATCAACCTTAAAAATCGTGTAGATCTGATTAAAAATTGCTTGTGCAATGATACTATTCAAGTGATGTGTAAAACCTCCTTAAAATCCGTGCACTGAGTGTGTATACATAAATAAATAAATACATAAAACCATATGTAAATATATAAATAAGTGGATCCTTTTCCTTTTTGTGGTACCAGTGATTAAGTGATATTTGTGCGATGGTGCTGTGAATAAAAGACAGTTTAAGAATGAGGTAAAACCACGTTTACATTCCAACCCTTAAAAAATCCATGCGTTTAAAACTGAAAAAAAACGCATTAAAAAATCCATGCGTTTAAAACTGAAAAAAAACGCATTTAATTGTGCGATTTATTTGTGGAAAAACGCATATTGGGTTATGCGATTAAATTGGGAGAAACACCATAGGTATTTTTAGAATCCTTTAGGAGTCCATGCATCTAATTGATGTCTCCTTAGGTGTTTAATTTGCGGTTGCTTAGACAGGTGTTGTTCCTGATTAGTTAGTGCTGAGATGTTTTACTAACTAATTGCCCTTTGGTGTTGAGCACAGGTTAAAACTTGAAGGACAAAAGGTGTACACCACAAATGAGAAAGATAAGCACCATTTAGTAAATGTATATTTTTGAGCAGGTATACACATAATACTTTTACTTATCTTTAGTTGTGGTGTCCTCTTTCCTGCTGGTCACGTCCTTACTATCTCTTCCGTGTTTGCATGAGGATAGAAGACAGATAAAAAAACCATTGCGCAATATAGTTATACTTTGAATGGTGTGCATGTGTTGTGGCTGAAGCCCATCTACTTACACAGCACCCTACGAACGAAGCGCGGTGGTTAGAAATATGTCAGGCAATATATTACTGCCTAGTCCAGCCTTTCCCAGCCAGGGTTCCTCCAAAGGTTTCTAGGGGTTCCCTGAGCAATGAACAATTTCTGTCTCTCAGTAACAACTGACATCAATGATCTCTAAGGGGGGCAGTCTTCCCACTAATGACGATGTAATAAAGTCCTTCTCCCACTGACATAAGGGGGTCCTTAAATTTCTAAGGGTATATATGCAGCATGTGCATGGTTATCATTATGTATGTTGTGGTTAAACCCTGATCCTGATGCTCCGTTCCCATATACACTATATTACCAAAAGTATTGGGACACCTTCCTTTACACGCACATGGACTTTAATGGCCTCCCAGTCTTAGTCCGGAGGGTTTAATATTGAGTTGGCCCACCCATTTCCGCTATAACAGCTTCAACTCTTCTGGGGAAGGCGGTTCACACGGTTTAGGAGTGTGTCTATGGCAATGTTTAACCATTCTTCCAGAAGTGCATTTGTGAGGTCAGGCACTGATGTTGGACGAGATGGCCTGGCTTGCAGTCTCCACTCTAATTCATCCCAAAGGTGTTCTATTGGGTGGAACTCAAGAATCTGTGCAGGCCAGCCACGTTCCTTCACCCCAAACTCACTCATCCATGTCTTTGTGGACCCTGCTTTATGCACTGGTCCAAATCATTTGGTGGAGGGGGGGATTATGGTGTGGCCAGGCCTTCTCGTCCAACATAAGTGCCTGACCTAAAAAATAAGTGCAGCGGTATCCCCGTAACAGCTGCTAGATGTTGTGGTTCACCCGTCACCTTGCCCAGCCCAGCATTCACTTCTCAGTCACTCAGAGACACAGAACAGTCAGAGAACTTTTTATTTATTTTATTGAGGGGATTGAACTTGGATGGGGTTAGGGAAATATGGGATGCCCATCAGAATTTACAAAACTTGCTTGGGACGACTATATACACTCCAGTATATACACTCCATCTCACCTCCAGAACATCGCTTCCTCTCCAATCTTCAGGTATTTCTCCTCCAGCACATCAATTCCTCTCCAATCTTCAGGTATTTCTCCTCCAGCACATCACTTCCTCTCCAATCTTCAGGTAGATCTCCTCCAGCACATCGCTTCCTCTCCAATCTTCAGGTAGTTCTCCTCCAGCACATCGCTTCCTCTCTAGTCTTCAGGCACAGCTAGCACAAAGTGGTTAGGCCTGAAACTAGCTCAGCCAGGCCTTTAGCAATTGCCCTTTGCAGGCAGGGACTGTGGACCCCTAGAGTGTAGCAAAATAGAAAGTCTCTGGTGCTAGCTGTCCTACACACGGCTGCTGAGCCCAGTAACCCATCTTCAGGCCCTGCCAGTCCTCCTGGTTGCAGCTGCCTCTTTCCACTGCCACTTTTATCACAGTCCACTCTTCTGGTTCTGCACCCATCTCAAACTGAGCTCTCTCAGGTGTGCCTCCTCAGTCCTCCCAACTGTTCCTCACTCACCAGCCCTTCTGGCTGCGAACAGTTGTCCTCCCTGGAGTCTCTCAGCAGTGTTCTCTCCCAGTGTCCTCTCCTTACTCTCTCCTGTGCCTCTGTTCCAGGATCTCTTCTCTCCTCCTGGATGCACCCGAGCCCAGGCCCAAGGTCACCCCCTCCCCCACACTAAGGGAGCTCCCTGTAGGCCCCGACAGCCTCAGCACTCTCTCACTCCATCTCTTCCACCCGAAAACTGCTCCCCAGCTGGGCTAACCCCGGGTATTTGAGGAGGCCTGGCCCCTGCCAATCCAAGTTGGGGATTGATCAGGGCTCCTCAGAACACCCCAGGCAGCTCCACCTCTCCTCTCTTTCTAGCACCTTTTATAAAGAGGGACGTGACAGTGATGCTACCTGTGAGTCACCCAGCCTTGCCCTGAGCCACTCCCAGCCCAGAATGAAAACAAGCAGGCCTAGCCACCAGCTAGATATATACAGTTTAATATCTTGTGCTTACTCAAAAATTGGGTAATAGTGAAAATTGTTATATGTAGGTGCTGCAACTCTAAAATTGAAATACTCGATTCAACATCTATGTATACTGTATATACAAAAGTGAGCAATCCTAACCAGTAAGTTATCAAATCAGTGAAAAAAAATAGGAAAAAAATCCCTATAGTAAAGTCCATATCAAATAATCAAAGAAAATAAATAAATATATAGTGGATGTCCATGTATATTCCCAGTACAAAGCATGGATATCCATCATGTTCAGTGGTGTGTTTTCTTATATCAGAATAGGAGAAATTAAAGCCTCTTACCGGAGGGGATGGATCCCAAATTATAAGGATCAAACATATCCCACTCTGTCGGCTCCAATGTGAAAAGACCTCTTCCCGCTGTAGCGATATTTCCACCAGAGATTAAGGAATACTATCCAAACAATTCCATCTCCTCCGAGGGGTCTGCTTAATGCTCTCCAGCATGTGTGAGATTAAAGGAGAAACTTCATGGTGCAGTAAAAAAAATGAAGGTTACGGATATCCATGCTTTGTACTGGAAATATACATGGAAATTCACTATATACGGTACTCATTTATTTTCTTTGATTATTTGATGTGGACTTTATTATAGGGTTTTTTCCTATTTTTTTCACTGATTTGATAACTTTTTTGTTAGGATTGCGCACGTTTGTATATATACATAGACACCAGCTAGGCCTGCCTAAATTTCCCTACTCTATAGAAAAATCTAAACCTTTAGCACCTACCCAACTGTCCCATAGACACACTCCTTAACCTTGTGGACAGCCTTCCCAGAAGAGTTGAAGCTGTTATGGCTGCAAAGGGTGGACCAACTCAATATTGAACCCTCCGGACTAAGACTGGAATGCCATTAAAGTTCATGTGCGTGTACAGGCAGGTGTCCCAATACTTTTGGTAATATAGTGTATGTCTATGACTGAATACTGGGAATAATGTATCTTTAATAACACAGAATTACACTATATCTACAATTATATACTTCTACAGATCACATCTCAGCTACGGGCAAAACTACCCGACTCTTCTATTACAGGCCACTAGAAGGAACTGACAATTATAGGAAATCACCATTGGCAACGGTAGGGCGTATGCCCGTCACATTTCTCTTCAAAAGATTTTTATTGTTTTGCAATGATTGCCTGGGAGCCCCATAATCTCCTATTGCCCGGGGGCCCCATGAGTTGTCAGTCCGCCCCTGGTTGCAGCTGAAGTCCAATTGGTCCAAGGTTGCCAGTGGGTGGCTGTTTTGGTGGATGGATCGTTACTGGTTGCCGTTACTGTTTCATAGCTGTAGTGTAAGGTTACTAGGTCTATAACTTGGGATAGTGACAGCGTAGCATCAGATTTCCAGTGTCTGGTTATGTTAAGTCTGGCTGCTAGAAGTATGTGTTTTGTTATTAGGGATGAGCCGAACACCCCCGGGTTCGGTTCGCACCAGAACCTTCGAACCGACCGAAAGTTCGCGCAAATTTTCGAACCCTATACGTTATAATGGACGCGAACGTTCGAAATCAAAAGTGCTAATTACAACGGCCAATATGCATGTTAATGTCATAAAACAGGTTTGGGGACCCGGGTCCTGCCCCAGGGGACATATATCAATGCAAAAAGAACTTTTAAAAACTAACGTTTTTTCGGGAGCAGTCATTTTAATGATGCATAAAGTGAAAAAAAAAAAGTGAAATTTTCCTTTAAATATGGTCCCTGGGGGGTGTGTAAAGTATGCCTGTGAAGTGGCATGTGTTTCCCGTGTTTAGAACTGTCCTTGCACAAAATGACATTTTTAAAGGAAAAAAAGAAGCCATTTAAAAACACTTGCGGCTTTAGGTTTGTTCTTAAGTAGAATCTGAACAGGTACACTATGAAGTGTAGCTCCATCCCAAAAAAATCTATTTTTAAGCTTTTTGGAGAACATAGGGAGGGGTTATCACCCCTGTAACATTTGCTGTCTTTGCACATCTGTTCAGAACATGTCACCTCATCCTCCGACGCCATGTCGACGTGAGACGCCGACGTAGGGGGAGGAGTCTGATGACGACGGAGGCACTGGCCGTATGGAGCGCCGGAGGAAGGAACGATCTGGGACGGGCGGGGTGGAAGTGAGAGTCTGCCCGGCTTTAGCCTAAAGCCCTCCGGAGAAGCCCCCTAGTGCGTCCCCGACGGCCCCCCTCCTTCCCGCATAGCCCACCTCCTCAGAAGGACCGGGGCGGAAATATTTGTATCCGCAGAGCGCAGAGCGTGTGAGTCCATGGAAAGGAGGGGAGAAAGTTCCCGGGACACAGGAAGGTCCGGATAGCGCAAGCTGAACCTGCCCCAGACCTAGAAGATAGTGTGGGGTCTCCCCCGAAAACAAGCCCCTGCACAAGCTCCCCATTGAAATCTCCAAAACAGATGGATCGATAATTGGCTTCACCTACCCTAGCTGCGGTCGTCGGGTGAATCCCAGCCCAGTGGAAGCCCACACCAACCAACAGCAGACAGCCGTTAACCTTCCAGCTGAAGAAACGGAAGACTGGGAGGGGATTTGTTGTGGATGAGCATCCCCTTCTCAGGTATGAGTTTTAACTTCTATTTTCTTTTTTTCACTGCTCTAGAAGAAATGGAGATTATTTGAAGCGCTCTGAATATCCATTTGCACTTGAGCATATGTACAAATATATATGATTGCTGGATAAGGCTGGAACTGCAAGGACAATACTTTTAAAGGGCCAGTTACTGCAGGGGTGGTGTGCCAGTGTGAAATATTTTGGAGAATATTGGAGAAGTTGAAATTCCCTAGAAAAGGAGGGGAGCTGTGGCAGAATAAAACTATCGGAAGTTTGATTACTCCACATGGGGGAGACGGCAAGATTATTTGCATTAAAGGGCCATTGAATACCGGTAAAACAAGTCTAAAAACACAAGGACTAACACTATTTAAAATACTGAAGCAGTTTCGGAGCTGGAAGTGGGAGGCGGAACACTAGAAAAAAAATAAAAATAAAATAGTGACATACAATATAAGAGAACACTGCCTCATAATCAGACCGGTTTATATATACCAAAATACCATAGTACCAGCACAGGCTCAATTTAAACCCACCTGAACTCCATTCAGAAAATTATTCCGTGAAGGGGAGGGGAGAACATCCCTTAGCGCTAAATTCTAGGACCTAAAGATTTTTTGAAAGGAGCGGATCTTATTGCCTGCATATAATTCCTGGGGAAAGTGAATACTGTAGGAATAAATCAGATACACAGGGCCTACAGTAGAACGGACGTTTTATATATATATATATTTTTTTTTTTTTTTTTTTTTTTTTGAGGTCTCCCTTTTACTTTGCTTTTTCACATACCCTGTCTATACCGGGTGGCCTATGTGACCCTGGGACGATTATACTCTTTGCTTCTATAGAACATAGCTCAAGGTAAACAGGCTAATTACTTGAGGTAAAGCCCTAACTATAAAAAGGAGAATACCCTACGGTCTGTCACTGAAATCAAAAATTGAGCTGCGAGGTGAAATGATTAAGACCGCTGGCTTCACAGCCTAAAAATGAAGGGAAGATCCCAAAAAGTAACAGAGCCAAAAACCCCCAAAGAAAGCCTTAACACCAGCTCTATACAAAAATATCTTAAAGATATTAGCATAAAAAGCCCGGAGATGGAGAAGGAGAAGAAACAGGGGGCGAAGGAGAAGAAGAAAGAACTAGAAAAACAAAGAGCTGAGCAAGCTGGAGTAGCAAGGCTAGAAGGAGAGTTGGAGAGAACTGGGGATGGCGGGGCTAGCCTCCTTCAAAGTGATATTACACAAATACCAACAAAATCCGAGATGGCAGAAATGTTTGCTAAATTGGAAAACTCTATTAAAACGGAAATTACAAACATCAGAATAGATATGGGAATCTTATTAAAAAGAGTTGAGAAGATTGAGGAACTTTCAACAGAACAAGCAAAAGAAAATGTGGAGATCAGGAAGCAGTTGGATAAAATGCAAATTAGTCAAAGAGATATGAGGTATAAAATGGAGAGCATGGAAGACCAAAACAGAAGACAAAATTTGAGGATAAGATCCCTCCCGGAACAAAGAGGGGAAGATCTTCACTTTAAAATGAAAAGTATTTTTAAACCGATATTAGACATGACCGAGGAAGCCGAATTAAAATTTGACCGAGTGCATCGCATTAGGAAACCCCCCGGGGTAAGAGAGGAAGTACCTAGAGACGTTCTTATTAGGTTCCATCTATATGAGGAAAAAGCACGTATCTGGAGCAAACTCAGAGGGAGCCCACCCTTAAAATTTGAAACAACTGAGCTTCAGGTCTTCTCGGACCTATCCGCAGGGACCCTAGCAAGGAGAAGACAGCTGCGACCATTATTGGAAAGCCTACGGTCATTAAATATAAAATACAGTTGGGGATTCCCAACAGCCCTGACGGTCATAAAATCGGGGAGAACAGTACACATGAAATTCCTAGAGGATCTACCAAATTTTTGCCAGGAATTGGATATTCCGATCCCCAAAATACCTCCTAACACCTGGGACTATTAAAATAAACCCCGGTGGGACCTCCAATTTTGTGTTTAAAATTTTTTTTTTTTTTCTCTCTTCTCTGCGGGAAACATTGAGTGAGGTGGTGGGGGGGGGAGGGGGTGTTGGGGATGCTTGGGGCCGTGCCGGGCCGGGGTCTGCCCCCCCCGCCCCCCCCCCTTCGGGTGGGGGGAGGGGGGCAGACCCCTGCCGCAGTCCGTCGGATGCGGAGCTCCACCCTAGAGGTGCAGTGGACAGGAGGTGCCTCTAAGAGATGCCTCGCTGCACACATAAGGTCGTGATCGACCGGGGGATAGGGGGGAGGGAAGGGGGGTGGGGTAGGGAGAGGAGTGGGGAGGGTTGGGGGAAGGGGGGGGGGAGGGTAAGGGGGTGGGGGGGGGGTTTGAGTACGTCCCTGCCTTGCAAATACAAATAGGTAAATACAAGATAATATGGGCAGACAACAGCGCATCACTCCTGTTTGAAAGATGGAAGCTCGCAATTTGAAGTTGTTGACATATAATGTTAAAGGTCTAAATTCACAAATTAAGAGATATAAGATGCTGAAGGAGCTGGAAGTATATCAGGGAGATGTTGTTTTTTTACAGGAGACGCACCTGACATTTGAGAGCAGGGTCAAGTTAGCATCCTATGAATTCCCGCTGTGGTTTCAAGGGGACACGTCAACGAGAGGCTCTAAGGGGGTGGCTATTGGATTTTCTAAAAACATCAAATTTGTAATCTTGGAAAGGATTCTAGACCCGGATGGGAGATTTATATTCATAAAAGGCAAAATAGGAGAAAACATACTAACACTAGTAAATATTTACTGTCCAAACAAAAATCCAATCAGATTCCTATCCCAGGTTTTGGGGCGCCTGGCAAACTTCCAGATGGGGGAGGTGATTATAGCCGGTGACCTAAATTTCGGATGGGACCCGGATATGGATTCTACATCAAGAGCAGGTAGTCAGAGTAAATGCCAGTTAAAAAAGATAAAACGTATATTTAAGCAAAGCCAGTTGATAGATGCCTGGAGAGTGCAACACCCAAACGTAAAAGATTTTACTTTTTTTTCACCGGTACACGGAACACATTCCCGCCTAGATTACTTTTTTGCTGAGCATAAATTTTTAGACCAAGTAGTTGAATCCCAGATTGAAATAACGACCCTATCTGACCATGCCCCAGTGTCAATGATCATTAAACTCCCCGGTATCCAAAAGCGTTTGAGTACCTGGAGACTTAATGACAGTTTATTAGCAGATACCATCACGGAAGAAACTATACGAAGAGAAATTTTAACTTTCTACGAAATCAATGACACTGGGGAAACGTCATTGGCCTCATTGTGGGAAGCTCACAAAGCATATATTAGGGGGATCCTTATTTCGATCGGGGCGGGAAAAAAGAGAGAAAAAAGGGCATATAGGACCCAGCTAGCAGAGGAAATCCATAGGTTGGAACAAGAACACAGGGACGTTAAGGCACGAAAACCCGACACTTACCATAGATTGTTAAACAAAAGAGAAGAATTAAAAATGGATACAGATCAAGAGGCGAGGAAATGGCACCATAAATTAGATAGAGAAAAGCTTCTTTGGGGAAATAAAAGTAGTAAACACTTAGCAAGAATCTTAAAAAAAAAGAGAGAAACCAACTTCATAGACAAAATACAAAATAAAACGGGATCGACAGTAAATGTAACTAAAGATATAGTTAATGAGTTTAGAAACTATTACGAAGCTTTATATGACGTCAAATCTAAAGCCCCTAAAACACAAGCGGAACAAGAAAAGTGTCTGAAGTTTCTAAGAAATAGCTCTGTCCCAGCACTGACAGCGGAGGACAGCAAGATCATGGACGAACCCATTACAGAGGGGGAAATCCATGAAGCCCTGAAGAGTTCCGCTGCTGGCAAAAGTCCGGGCCCGGACGGATTTTCTTTAAACTATTTTAAAAGATATCGGGATATACTAGTGCCCAGGCTGTGCCAATACTGGAACTCTCTGGGAGGGGACTGTGGGATGGGTAAAGAAGCTTTGATGGCATCAATTACTTTGATTCTGAAGGAAGGAAAGGACAAGACGCTATGCTCAAGTTACCGCCCCATCGCTCTCCTGAATGTAGACATCAAACTTTTTGCGAAGGTATTGGCCAATAGGTTAAAGTGCAAGATGTCGGAATTGGTATATTCTGATCAATCAGGATTCATTCCAGGGAGGGAGGGGAGGGACAATGGGATCAGGGCCCTACTTCTCATGCAGGCAGGTAGGAAGAGCAGGGTCCCCAGTCTATTCCTGTCAATAGACGCCGAGAAGGCGTTTGACAGGAAAGACTGGGGACATATGTTTGCAACTCTGGAGGTAATGGGGTTAGGATCAAGGATGCTAAGCTGGATAAAGATACTCTATGACCAACCACAGGCCAGGGTTAGGGTGAACGGACTGCTTTCACATCCCTTCCCCATGAAAAATGGCACACGCCAGGGCTGTCCTTTGTCCCCCCTCCTGTTTGTACTATCACTGGAACCGTTGCTATCAACCATACGAAACACACCCGACATAAGTGGGATTAAGGTGGGAGGGGAGACACACAAGTTAGCGGCTTTTGCCGATGATGTGCTTTTTTTTCTGACTAACCCTCGAATTACTTTGCCAAATTTGCTGAAAGTACTAAAAATCTATGGTGCTGTCTCAAATTTCAAAATCAACCCGACTAAATCTGAAATTCTCAATATTAACATCGGCCGGGAGGAAGTAGCCCATCTTACAAAAGAGTTTCAGTTCCCATGGAGGGAAAATATTACCTACTTGGGGGTAAAACTGGCAGGGACGTTAAGAAAGACTTATTTGATAAATTATATTCCATTATTGGACGAGATTAAAAAGGAAATAAAAAACATTAAACATTGCCCACTGTCTTGGATGGGGAGAGTGAACGCGGTGAAAATGACCATAGCCCCAAAAATAAATTATAAATTTCAAATGCTCCCATTATCGGTCCCTAAAGTTTTCTTTAGAATTTTAAAAGGGATTATTTCTAAATTTATATGGTCCAATAAAAAACCACGTATTGCAGCAGAAATATTATCTCGGGCGAAAAAACAGGGGGGTCTCGCTCTACCAGATTTTGAACAATACTTTAATGCGATTGCACTGTCACGAGTCACTGAATGGACAAAAGAAGGGGTCAAAAAGAGATGGGTAAATCTAGAAAATACACTAAGTGCGAGGGATTGGGGTCACGAAATATGGAATCCACCAAAATTTAGGTTAGTAGGTAAGGAAACACACGAGATTACACGGGTCACTTTGAAAGTATGGGATAGGGTACACAGAAAAAATAAATGGGAATACAATTCCCCTTTGATAAGCTTAAAAAATAATGTTTTTTTTGAACCTGGGAGGAGTAAAGTGTGGGGTAATTGGATTAAAAAAGAAGATGCACGTCTAAGGGACATCACTAAACGAGGTAAAATAATCACTTTTCACGAGTTGAGTAAAGAGGTAGAGTTAATGTCGATTGACACCTGGAAATATACCCAGCTGAAACATTTTGTGGAAGGACTACCGCAACCAATCCGCTACGGGGAAGACTACACTGCCATGGAAAAAATATGCATGCGACCCTCCACTAATAACAACATATCACGTATATACAAAATGTTAACACAGGAAGGCGATGCAGGTGTCTCTCCAGGTGTCAAACGATGGGAGGAGGAACTAGGGATCCCCTGTACTGTAAATAGAAATGATAAGATATTAAAATTAATACACGGGGCTGCACTAGACACTAAAACCATAGAAGTTAACTACAAGTGTCTCATGGGCTGGTATATAACCCCTGTTAAAATGAGTAAAATTCAAAAAAACAAATCCCCTGCTTGTTGGAGAGGATGTGGAGCCACGGGTACGATGGCACATATATGGTGGGGATGCCCTACCATAAACTCATACTGGAAACAGATTCTGGAGCTAATAAAAATTATTACAAAAAAAAACATCCAGGAGGACCCATGGGTGGTACTGTTCCACGGGACGGATACTCCCGTGAAGCAGTACAGGAGCTCAATAATCCCTATTTTATTAAATGAGGCAAAAAATTTAATCCCAAAAAAATGGATGGAACCTGAGAGCCCGAAGATAGGGGAATGGGTTATGCGAGTGAATGTGCATCAAAATCTGGAGAGTGCAAACCTAAGTGGGGAGGATGAAGATAAAGCAGATGAAGGGGAGGGTAAATGGTCTTGTTGGGAAGACTTCAGGAAGTCATGGAGATACTTTGAAGAGATAACTAGAGAATAGTAGGATCTATAGGGAGAAACAACCGGACTGACAGTCCGACCATTTTGCAAGGCAGGGACGGGGGGAAGGGAGGGAGGTTGGGAAATAAGGGGAATTAAAATGTAGAATGTTTAACATAACTGAAATATGTGTAATGAAAAATGTTTTGAAATAAATAAAGAATTAAAAAAAAAAAAAAGAACATGTCACCTCACTTTCCGTCCCAATGACAAATGTTTTTGGAAAAAGTGGGGTTTTAATTGAAACAAGGATTGGTGATAAAGTATCAGTAGAGAGGAGATACCTTTTTCCCAAATTAAATCTAACAGGATAGAATTTCCCTTCCTAGGGGTAGATTTCCTCTCACTTCCTGTTTTCTCTTTCCATTTGCAAGTAGGAGTCGTTTGTAAGTTGGATGTTTGAAAGTAGGGGCCTGGCGTATATACTCTGCAGAAATTTGCCCTATTAGATGTTGGTGTAGCCACAAGACTGGTGGGCACAGGAATGGGCCCTGCTGTGAGTTTATAGATCAAGATTTGTAATTGCATGCACCTGTTGAACAGGGCAGAAAAATTGGGGGTGGTGGTGGTGGTGGACGGTGTTGCCACAAGACTGTAAGCTCTCACAGTTACTCTTGGTGGGCGCAGGAATGGGCCCTACTGTGAGTTATTAGATCAAGATTTGTAATTGCAAGCACCTGATGAACAGGGCAGAAAAATTGGGCCTTTGGCGGTGGTGGTGGACGGTGTTGCCACAAGACTGTAAGCTCTCACAGTTACTCTTGGTGGGCGCAAGAATGGGCCCTGCTGTGAGTTATTAGATCAAGATTTGTAATTGCAAGCACCTGATGAACAGGGCAGAAAAATTGGGCCTTTGGCGGTGGTGGTGGACGGTGTTGCCACAAGACTGTAAGCTCTCACAGTTACTCTTGGTGGGCGCAGGAATGGGCCCTGCTGTGTGTTATTAGATCAAGATTTGTAATTGCAAGCACCTGATGAACTGGGCAGAAAAATTGGGCCTTTGGCGGTGGTGGTGGACGGTGTTGCCACAAGACTGTAGGCCCTCATAGTTACTCTTGGTGGGCGCAGGAATGGGCCCTGCTGTGAACTATTAGATCAAGATTTGTAATTACCCGCCCCTGTTAAACAGGGGCTGAAAAAATTGTGCCTTAGGCACTGGTGCTGGTGCCACAACACTGCAACCCCTCACAGATACTGTACTTGGAGCACAGCAGTCACACGTGTTGCGAAGCATTTTTTAAAAAAATTGTAATTACCCGCCCCTGTTAAACAGGGGCTGAAAAATTGTGCCTTAGGCACTGGTGCTGGTGCCACAACACTGCAACCCCTCACAGATACTGTACTTGGAGCACAGCAGTCACACGTGTTGCGAAGCATTTTTTAAAAAAATTGTAATTACCCGCCCCTGTTAAACAGGGGCTGAAAAATTGTGCCTAAGGCACTGGTGCTGGTGCCACAACACTGCAACCCCTCACAGATACTGTACTTGGAGCACAGCAGTCACACGTGTTGCGAAGCATTTTTTTAAAAAATTGTAATTACCCGCCCCTGTTAAACAGGGGCTGAAAAATTGTGCCTTAGGCACTGGTGCTGGTGCCACAACACTGCAACCCCTCACAGATACTGTACTTGGAGCACAGCAGTCACACGTGTTGCGAAGCATTTTTTTATAAAAATTGTATGTACACGCCCCTGTTAAACAGGGGCTGAAAAATTGTGCCTTAGGCACTGGTGTGGTGGCATGGATCATTGAGGAGGAGGAAGAGGATAGTCAGTGAACATAAGAGGACAGTCACTCAGCATCAGCATAGGCAGTCTTGAAGGGATGTGATATTAAAAATTATTCGGTTATATCCGCCTCAGGTGCCTGGTAGCTGGTGGTGATCCAAGACTGATTCATTTTGATGAAGGTCAGTCGATCAACCGAGGCGGTGGACAGGCGCACCCTATGATCGGTGACAAATCCTCCAGCAGCACTGAATGTGCGTTCGGAAAGAACGCTGGAGGCAGGACAGGCCAGTAGCTCAATTGCATACTGTGCAAGCTCTGGCCAGTGATCCATCCTCAGGACCCAGTAAGCCAGAGGATTTTCGGTGGGAAAGGTGTCCAAGTCTGACCTTGCCCCAAGGTATTCCTGCACCATGTATATCAGACGCTGGCGATGGTTGCTGGAACCGATCATACCTTGGGGCTGCGGACTAAAAAATTGTCTGAACGCATCGGTCAGACGTCCACCTTCCCCACCGCTCCTTCTGCTACTGACCGAAGCCTCAGCAACTCGTCGCCCAGGACCAGGAGTTTGTAGCCTCCCAGTTTCTGGGAACGCGTTGCACAGACCTTTCTGCAAGGCCTCCCTGAGATGTCTCATCCTCTGCTCCCTCTGCGACGGCAAGATAAGGTCCGCAACCTTACCCTTGTACCGCGGATCAAGGAGAGTGGCCAGCCAGTAATGGTCCCTCTCCTTGATCCGAAGAACACGAGGATCCTTCCGCAGGCTTTGCAGGATCAGGGAGGCCATGCAGCGTAGGTTAGCTGAGGCATTCGGTCCGGAGTCTTCTGGGTCACTGAGGATGACATGATCGCCAGCCACCTCCTCCCAGCCACGTACAAGTCCACTGGTTTGTTGGGACTGTACATCATCCCTAAAAGACTGCTGCTGCTGATGCTGAGTGCCAGGCTCCACCTCCATGCTCACACAATCCTCCTCCTCCTCCTCCTCCTCATCCTCTTCCTGTGTGATGGGTGGGACAGGAGGAACACTGTCCGGATAAAGGGGGCCTTGAGAGGCAAGGAAGTCCTCCTCTTCCTGCCTCTGTTCTGCCTCAAGTGCCCTGTCCATTATCCCACGCAGCGTATGCTCCAACAGGTGGACAAGAGGGACAGTGTCACTGATGCATGCACTGTCACTGCTCACCATCCTCGTGGCCTCCTCAAATGGTGAGAGGACAGTGCATGCATCCCTGATCATGCTCCACTGACGTGGGGAAAAAAACCAAGCTCCCCTGACCCTGTCCTGGTGCCATAGTCGCAAAGGTACTCATTGATGGCCCTCTGCTGCGTGTGCAGTCGCTGCAGCATGGCCAACGTTGAGTTCCACCTGGTGGGCATGTCACATATTAGGCGGTTCTTGGGCAGGTTCAGCTCCTTTTGCAGCTCAGTCAGCCGAGCACTGGCATTATAAGATCGGCGGAAATGCACACAGACTTTCCTGGCCTGCCTCAGGACATCCTGTAAGCCTGGGAACCTGCCCAAGAACCGCTGCACCACCAGGTTGAGGACGTGAGCCATGCAGGGCACATGGGTGAGCTGCCCCTGTCGCAGGGCGGAGAGGAGGTTGGTGCCATTGTCAGAAACGACCATTCCTGGCTTAAGCTGACGTGGCGTCAACCACCTCTCGGCCTGCCCCTGCAGAGCTGCCAGAACCTCTGGCCCAGTGTGGCTCCTGTCCCCCAAACACACCAGCGCAAGCACGGCATGGCATCTTTTTGCCTGCGTACTTGCGTAGCCCCTTGTACGCCTACGGAGCACCGCTGGTTCCAAGGACAGAGCACTGGAGGAAGAAGAAGAAGAGGAGGGGGTGGAGGAGAGAGGTGTGTCACAACCAGTAGCAGTAGTAGCGTTTTGGAGGCGTGGTGGCGGAACAACCTCCAACACTACTGCACCTTGTCCTGCATCCCTCCCAGCTGCCAATAGAGTGACCCAATGGGCCGTGAAAGAAAGGTACCGTCCCTGTCCATGCCTGCTGGACCATGAGTCAGCGGTAATATGCACCTTACCGCTGACCGCCCTGTCCAGCGAGGCATGGACATTGCCCTCCACATGCCGGTAGAGAGACGGAATCGCCTTCCGTGAGAAAAAGTGGCGTTTGGGAACCTGCCACTGAGGAACCGCACATTGAACAAACTCACGGAAGGGGGCCGAGTCTACCAACTGAAAAGGCAGCAGTTGAAGTGCTAGCAATTTAGCCAGGCTAGCATTCAACCGCTGGGCATGTGGATGGCTGGGAGTGTACTTCTTTCTACGGTCCAGCAGCTGGGGCAGGGAAATTTGCCTGCTGCAATCGGACGTCGGTGTACTGCAAGTACTTGGTTGTGACACACCTAATTCTACACCTTCAGTCCTCTCAGAGCAGCTTTCAGAGAGGACTGAAGGTGTAGTGGGGATGGAGATCCCAGCTGAGGAGGAGCAAGGAGAGGTCCGCTTAGTTCTTTGGTGTGGGTCTTTTATGTGTGCCTGCCAACGAGCTGCATGGCAGGTCGCCATATGTCTGGTCATGCTTGTGGTGCCCAAGCGGCTGATGTTTTGGCCACGCGAGATACGCTTGAGACAAATATTGCAAATAGCAGTGGTGCGATCTGCTGCACTCGTCTCAAAAAAGGCCCACACCAAAGAACTTTTCTGATAACGTGCAGAGGCAGCGCCCTGCACAGGCGGAGCTCTGCGGTGTTGTACAGTTGCTGTGCTGGCCTCTACCTGGCCTCCAGGGGGCATCCTGCCTCGTTGGACATGTGACGCCGCATCCTCCTCCTCCTCGTCCTCCTCCTCATCCTCTCTCCCTTCAGGCACCCACGTGGAGTCAGTGACCTCATCATCCCCTCCCTCTTCACCACTAGAGCAAACCTGGCAGTAAGCTGCAGCTGGTGGAACAGTACTGCCAGATTCCTCAAGCTGGGTATCATCATCCGAGCCTTCGAATCGTTGGGCATCCTCCTGGAGCATGTACCCAACACTGTGCTCAAAGAGTTCGGGGGACTCCTCAGGAGGACATGGTGGGTCTAGGGAAGGGGTGGCTGATGATGCTCTGCCAGTACCCTGAGCCTGGGTGAGAGAGGATGAGGAGGATGAGGAGGGCTTGGTCATCCATTCTACCAAGCCTTCAGCATGATGCGGCTCCACATGTCCAGCTGCCGAAAACAAAGACGCGCGTGTCCCATGGCCACGTGCTGATGACGATGCACGACCACGTCCACGGCCATGTCCACTAGAAACAGAGCCTGCCTGCCCTGTGTTCTTGGCTCTGCACGCTCTGCCTCCCCTTGGCGGTCTTCCAGCCATTGTAGTCGGTAGTCCTGTGGGTCCTGCTGAGAAGAATATATAGGAGCTCTGTGTGATGCCACTAACACACTAGAAGTCCTATGGGTGCTTCTGCAAAGAAAATAGAGGAGCTCTGTGTGATGCCACTAACACACTAGAAGTCCTGTGGGTGCTTCTGCAAAGAAAATAGAGGAGCTCTGTGTGATGCCACTAACACACTAGAAGTCCTGTGGGTGCTGCTGAGAAGAAAATATAGGAGCTCTGTGTGATGCCACTAACACACTAGAAGTCCTATGGGTGCTTCTGCAAAGAAAATAGAGGAGCTCTGTGTGATGCCACTAACACACTAGAAGTCCTGTGGGTGCTGCTGAGAAGAAAATAGAGGAGCTCTGTGTGATGCCACTAACACACTAGAAGTCCTATGGGTGCTTCTGCAAAGAAAATAGAGGAGCTCTGTGTGATGCCACTAACACACTAGAAGTCCTGTGGGTGCTGCTGAGAAGAAAATATAGGAGCTCTGTGTGATGCCACTAACACACTAGAAGTCCTATGGGTGCTTCTGCAAAGAAAATAGAGGAGCTCTGTGTGATGCCACTAACACACTAGAAGTCCTGTGGGTGCTTCTGCAAAGAAAATAGAGGAGCTCTGTGTGATGCCACTAACACACTAGAAGTCCTGTGGGTGCTGCTGAGAAGAAAATAGAGGAGCTCTGTGTGATGCCACTAACACACTAGAAGTCCTATGGGTGCTTCTGCAAAGAAAATAGAGGAGCTCTGTGTGATGCCACTAACACACTAGAAGTCCTATGGGTGCTTCTGCAAAGAAAATAGAGGAGCTCTGTGTGATGCCACTAACACACTAGAAGTCCTGTGGGTGCTTCTGCAAAGAAAATAGAGGAGCTCTGTGTGATGCCACTAACACACTAGAAGTCCTGTGGGTGCTGCTGAGAAGAAAATAGAGGAGCTCTGTGTGATGCCACTAACACACTAGAAGTCCTATGGGTGCTTCTGCAAAGAAAATAGAGGAGCTCTGTGTGATGCCACTAACACACTAGAAGTCCTGTGGGTGCTGCTGAGAAAAAAATATAGGAGCTCTGTGTGATGCCACTAACACACTAGAAGTCCTATAGGTGCTTCTGGGAAGAAAATATAGGTCTGTGTGATGGGACTAACACACTTCAAGTCCTATAGGTGCTTCTGGGAACAAAATATAGGATCTCTGTGTGATGGGACTAACACACTTCAAGTCCTATGGGTGCTTCTGGGAAGAAAATATAGGTCTGTGTGATGGGACTAACACACTTCAAGTCCTATAGGTGCTTCTGGGAACAAATATAGGATCTCTGTGTGATGGGACTAACACACTTCAAGTCCTATAGGTGCTTCTGGGAACAAAATATATGATCTCTGTGTGATGGGACTAACACACTTCAAGTCCTATAGGTGCTTCTGGGAAGAAAATATAGGATCTCTGTGTGATGGGACTAACACACTTCAAGTCCTATAGGTGCTTCTGGGAACAAAATATATGATCTCTGTGTGATGGGACTAACACACTTCAAGTCCTATAGGTGCTTCTGGGAACAAAATATATGATCTCTGTGTGATGGGACTAACACACTTCAAGTCCTATAGGTGCTTCTGGGAACAAAATATATGATCTCTGTGTGATGGGACTAACACACTTCAAGTCCTATAGGTGCCTCTGGGAAGAAAATATAGGTCTGTGTGATGGGACTAACACACTTCAAGTCCTATAGGTGCTTCTGGGAACAAAATATATGATCTCTGTGTGATGGGACTAACACACTTCAAGTCCTATAGGTGCTTCTGGGAACAAAATATAGGATCTCTGTGTGATGGGACTAACACACTTCAAGTCCTATAGGTGCTTCTGGGAAGAAAATATAGGTCTGTGTGATGGGACTAACACACTTCAAGTCCTATAGGTGCTTCTGGGAACAAAATATATGATCTCTGTGTGATGGGACTAACACACTACAAGTCCTATAGGTGCTTCTGGGAAGAAAATATAGGAGCTCTGCCTGCCTGCCAGGAACACACTACAAGTCCTATAGGTGCTTCTGGGAACAAAATATAGGAGCTCTGCCTGCCTGCCAGGAACACACTACAAGTCCTATAGGTGCTTCTGGGAACAAAATATAGGAGCTCTGCCTGCCTGCCACGAACACACTACAAGTCCTATAGGTGCTTCTGGGAACAAAATATAGGAGCTCTGCCTGCCTGCCAGGAACACACTACAAGTCCTATAGGTGCTTCTGGGAACAAAATATAGGAGCTCTGCCTGCCTGCCACGAACACACTACAAGTCCTATAGGTGCTTCTGGGAACAAAATATAGGAGCTCTGCCTGCCTGCCACGAACACACTACAAGCCCCTCTTTCTAAATCAATCTTTGTAAATGAATCTATCTAACTCAATCTCTCTAAGTAAATCTCTCTAACTAACTAAATCCAGCAGAGTGTCACAGATCTATCCTGCTCTATCTGCGCCGGAACAGCATGTGACCGGCGCAGACGGCGTGGCGGCCTTTTATAGGGGGGGGCGTGTACTAAAGCCCCTGAGCTGTAATTGGCTACAGGCGTCCTGCCTGTAGCCAATTATGGCTCTTCGAGTTTCCGGGGCTGTGATTGGCCAAGCATGCGGGGTCACAGTGCATGCTTGGCCAATCATCAGCCAGCAATGCACTGCGCCGGCCGCAATGCATTGCGGGGCCGCTCGCATCACACGAACGTGATGCGAGCGGCCAAAATAGTTCTGGGCTCGCCGAGCGAGCGAACGCCCGGTGCTCGATGCGAACGTGGGTTCGCATCGAGCACCGGGCCCATCCCTAGTTGTTATGTATCTAGAGGGATAAGGAAGGTCATCAATGGTTACAGTTAGAATTGCAAGTGCAGGTGTTGGGGGGGTTGAGCATTTGGTGATATTTGTGATGAGCTGAAATACGCTAGTCCAGTAGTAATTTTGTAGTTTGGGACACGCCCAAAAAATGTGGAGCAAGTCTCAGACGTTTGACTTGCATCTCCAGCAAGTGGAGGAGTTTTGAGGGTCAACGAGGATAGTCTGGACGGTTTGAGGTACCACCGTAGTGAGATCTTCTGTGTGAGTTCCCAAAGGGCAGCACATTTTGTGGTTTTGTAGATGGACTGGAGTGCATATTGCCATTGGTTGTCAGAAAAGGTGTGTGCGAGGTCTGATTCCCATCTATGGTGTAGGTCCATTTTGGTAAAGTCGTTTTTTACGGTGGAACTGGTTGTAGAAATGGGATATGCCCCTGGTTTTGGAGGTTGGGTTGGTGAGGTAGTCCCAGGTCTTGGGGTCTATAGTGTAGAGAGGGAGCGATAGGTTGGTCAGGCAGTGGTGGATTCGTAGGTAGTTGAAGTGTTCTGAGGCCAGAAGGCCGCATTCAGCCTGAAGTTGGGGGTAGGATTTGAGGCGGTTCATTTGTATAAGGTCTTGTAGGGATTGGATCCCTTTAAGGGTCCAGTTTGTGACTGGTAGGTCTGTTGATAGAAACGAAAGAGTTCCTAGCGGGATATTGAAGTGGGGGGAGGTTGGGGAATGAGTCAAGTGGGCAGCCAATCTTTTCCAGGCATAGGCGGAGGCTTTCATAGTTGGGGAGATGGAGGTCGGGATTGGGGTGCCGAGAGGGCTGCTCATTAGCCAGTCTTTTAGGTTGGGTCGGGTAAGCGTGGAGCTTTCTATCTGTGTCCAAGACGAGCTCGGACAGGGTTGGAACCAGCCAGTTAGTTGGGCCAGGTGATAATCTTCAAAGTTTATAGATCCCACTCCTCCTGCAAGTTTATGTTTAATTAACTTTAGGTGGGCACATCTGGGTCTTTTACCATTCCATAAGTATTTATTGTAGATGGTTCGAAGGGATCTAAAAAAGGAGGAGGGGATTGGGATGGGAAGTGTCCTGAAGAAGTATAATATTTGGGGGAGACAATTTATTTTGAAGGCCGCTAGCCTACCAGACCAGGTAAGTTCATGTTTCGCTATAAATTGTGATGTCGATTGGATGGTGCGTAGGAGTGGTAGGAAATTACACTATAGGTTTCTAAGTGTTCTCAGTAGTTTGATACCTAGGTAGGAAATGTCTATGTTTGCCCATGCAAATGGGCATTGTATTTGTAAAAGATTCCTTATGGTAGGGTCGATGTGTATGTCGAGTATGAATGATTTAGTGGTATTTACCTTATAGTACGATATTGAGCTGAACCAGGTTAACAATTTTTGTACTTCTGCCAGGGAAGAAGTCGGGTTAGTAAGGATTAGAATGACATCATCAGCGAATAAACTGATTTTATGGGAAATTGGGCCGATTTGTAGTCCTGAGATAATGGGATTAGAGCAGACGTGTTCAGCTAGGGGTTCCATGAGCAGGTTGAATATGAGGGGGGATAGAGGGCAGCCTTGGCACGTTCCCGTGATGGGGAATGGGCGCGAGAGCATACCTTCAGTGAAGACTTGGGCTTCAGGGCTGGAGTATAGTGCCATAATGGCGTTTAGTATGTGGTCTTCGAAGCCGTATTTTTGGAGGACAGTTTGGAGGTATGACCAGTGGACTCTTTCGAACGCCTTCTCTGCATCTAAAGATAGAAGCAGAGAAGGCGTTCCTGTGGATTCAGCATGGTGGATGAGGATTAGCATCCTTCTGGTGGCATCCGAAGCTTGTCTGCCTTTTGTGAATCCTGTCTGGTCGCTATGTATAAGCGTGGGCATTAACTGGAATAGTCTTGTGGCTATTGTTTTTGCATACATTTTTAGGTCTAGGTTGAGTAAGGAGATTGGGCGGAAGTTTTGGGGAATGTTCGACTTCTTCCCTGGCTTCGGTATTGTTATTTCAATAGCTTTTAAGTATTCTTTAGAAAAACTAGAAGAGGAGGCAGCGTTGTTGAAGAGTTCAGTCAGGTGTTGGAGTAGGTGTGGGGAATATTTTTAGGTCTAGGTTGAGTAAGGAGATTGGGCGGAAGTTTTGGGGAACGTTCAACTCCTTCCCTGGCTTCGGTATTGTTATTTCAATAGCTTTTAAGTATTCTTTAGAAAAACTAGAAGAGGAGGCAGCGTTGTTGAAGAGTTCAGTCAGGTGTTGGAGTAGGTGTGGGGAATATTGTTTATAATATTCACCTGACAGCCCATCTGGGCCTGATGCTTTACCCCTTGGTATGGAGTTGATAGTCGTCTGAATTTCCTGTTCTGTGAATGGGGTATTGAGGGCTTGTAGTTGTTCCTTAGTCAGTGTGGGCAGGTTCAGGTTTTGAAGGAACCTGTCAATGTCATGCTGTGTGGTTTGTGGAGTATGTGGGTCTCGTTTCAGATTGTAGAGGTCTCCGTAGTAGGCGCTAAAAGCGTCAGCTATGTCTTGTGGATTGTTTAGGGGTATTTTTTTGTGGGGATGGAGGAGTTGGGTAATTTTGGTCTTTGCTCGTCTGCCTTTAAGGCGTTGTGCAAGAGATTTCCCTGCCTTGTTGGACGTAGAGTATGTGGTCACCTTCAGTTTCTTGCGGAGGAATTCATAGAAGTGGAGTAGTAGGGTTAAAAGTTCCTGTCTCAAGGTCAGTAGTTGGTCAGTCAGTGCGTCTTTGGGATCGTGTTTGTGTTTTAGTTCCAAGGCTGCTATTTGAGCCGTCAGTTTGTCTAAACGCTGCGTCCTCTTCTTTTTATGGAGAGAACTCAGTTTGATCAACATCCCTCTCATGAAGGCTTTGTGAGCGCTCCCCACCACGCCAGGGTCAGACACCGTGCCTTTGTTAAGTAAAAAGAAATCGGTGATATGATTTGATATCTCTGGTGTGTATTTGTCGTGTTGGATTATATAGTTGTTTACACGCCAGAGATAAGTGTTGCATTGGAGGTTGGAGTCATCTATGGAGATTGAGATTGGGGCATGGTCTGACCATGTCGTGGTGTGGATCTCGGATTTGGAAATTTTTTATAGGATCCATTTATCTGATAAGAATAAATCTATTCTTGAATATGAACGGTGTCTGGAGGAAAAAAATGTGTAGTCGCGTTCGGATCCATGGTGGCACCGCCAGACATCGTAGAGAGCTTGAGAAGAAATAAAATCTTTCAGGGGTGAGTTTTGCCTTTTCGCAGCAGATGTGGAGTCTAGGTCGTAATCGAGGGCTAGGTTGAAGTCTCCGCATATGATTAGGTGACCCTTCTGTATGGGGTTGGCAGTGCGAAGTACTTTGCGTAGATATGCTCGTCACATTTGATGAACACCTTTTTTAAAAACAGACCTGTTTTTGAAATCTTCCACCACAAAATGTACTCAGCCAATGAGAGGTAATGACTCAATTTTTATTTTAAAAGGTGTAGACGGCCGTCTTTTAAGTGGTGGGGTTAACGTGTTTCGTCCTGGAAGACGACTTGAAAAAACAGACCTCTAGCAAGAGTTTACACAAAATATACTCAACCAATGAGAGGTAATGAATCTCCTTATCAACTGTTTCTTCCATGATGAAGATCAGCCATGGAGTATATCTGAGGTGTATATCAGGGGGTGCTTCTTCCCCACATGTCCAGCAACATTCATATACAAGACATTTCCCACACTCACTAATACACCTCAAGGGTTGTGTGGGACCCCTGATGTACAGGAAGACAGGACTTCAGTGAGGAACAATTCCCTCACTCAGGACAGGAAAGTGGCTTCTCCCCCGTGTGAGATCTCTGATGTCTGGAAAGATTGGACTTTAGTGTAAAACATTTTCCGCACTCAGCACAGGTAAATAGCTTCTTTGCCAAGTGAGACTTCAGATGTGTAGCAAGAAATGAATAATTTTCAAAACATTTCCCACACTCAGAACAGAAAGCTTCGTGAGTCCTTTGGTGTCTGGCAAGATGTGGCTTCTGTGAAAAGCCTTTCCCACATTTAGGACAGGAATACGGCTTTTCCCCCGTGTGAGATCTCTGATGTGTGACAAGAGCTGATTTCTGTCCGAAACATTTTCCACACTCAGGGCAAGAATACGGCTTCTCCCCTGTGTGAGATCTCTGATGTGTGGCAAGAACTGATTTCATTGCGAAACATTTTCCACACTCAGGACAGGAATATGGCTTCTCCCCTGTGTGAGATCTCTGATGTGCTGAAAGATGGCCCTTCTGATAAAAACATTTCCCGCACTCAGGACAGGAATACGGCTTCTCACCTGTGTGAAATCTTTTATGCTTCTTAAGATTGCCTTTTAACTTGAAACACTTTCCACACTCAGCACAGGAAAACGGCTTATCTGTTGGAAGGACGACACCGTCCCTCACAGTCTGAGGTTCCTCAGGATAAGAGGAATACGATGGTCCATCTACACTGTGTGGTGCCGGATAGACATCTGAGGTAGCCGGGTGTTCTGGACTATTTCGATTATGAGATCTCCAATGTCTGATAAGAAGTGATTTCCATGCAAAACATTTCCCGCACTTAGGACAGGAAAAAGGCTTCTCTCCCGTGTGAGATCTCTGATGTATTAAAAGATGGGACTTCTGTGTAAAACGTTTCCCACACTCAGGGCAGGAATACGGCTTCTCACCGGTGTGAGTTCTTCTATGTACATTAAGATTGCCTTTCCAATTGAAACACTTCCCACACTCAGGACAAGGAAACACATCATCTGTTGGATGGATGGCACTGGCCCTCACAGTCTGAGGTTCCTCAGAATAAGAGGAACACGATGGTCCGGCACCGTCCCTCACAGTCTGAGGTTCCTCAGGATAAGAGGAATACAATGGTCCGGCACCGTCCCTCACAGTCTGAGGTTCCTCAGGATAAGAGGAATACGATGGTCCGGCACCGTCCCGCACAGTCTGAGGTTCCTCGGGATAAGAGGAACACGATGGTCCGGCACCGTCCCTCACAGTCTGAGGTTCCTCAGGATAAGAGGAATACAATGGTCCGGCACCGTCCCTCACAGTCTGAGGTTCCTCAGGATAAGAGGAATACGATGTTCCGGCACCGTCCCGCACAGTCTGAGGTTCCTCAGGATAAGAGGAATACGATGGTCCGGCACCGTCCCGCACAGTCTGAGGTTCCTCAGGATAAGAGGAATACGATGTTCCGGCACCGTCCCGCACAGTCTGAGGTTCCTCAGGATAAGAGGAATACGATGGTCCGGCACCGTCCCGCACAGTCTGAGGTTCCTCGGGATAAGAGGAACACGATGGTCCGGCACCATCCCGCACAGTCTGAGGTTCCTCGGGATAAGAGGAATACGATGGTCCGGCACCGTCCCGCACAGTCTGAGGTTCCTCGGGATAAGAGGAATACGATGGTCCGGCACCGTCTCGTACAGTCTGAGGTTCCTCAGGATAAGAGGAATACGATGGTCCGGCACCGTCCCGCACAGTCTGAGGTTCCTCGGGATAAGAGGAATACGATGGTCTGGCACCATCCCACACAGTCTGAGGTTCCTTAGGATAAGAGGAATACGATGGTCCAGTTACACTGTGTGGTGCCGGACGGACATCTGAGGTAGCCGGGTTTTCTCCTGGACTATTTCGCTTATGAGATCTCCAATGTCTGATAAGAAGTGATTTCCATGCAAAACATTTCCCGCACTTAGGACAGGAAAAAGGCTTCTCTCCCGTGTGAGATCTCTGATGTATTAAAAGATGGGACTTCTGTGTAAAACGTTTCCCACACTCAGAGCAGGAATACGGCTTCTCACCGGTGTGAGTTCTTCTATGTACATTAAGATTGCCTTTCCAATTGAAACACTTTCCACACTCAGGACAAGGAAACACATCATCATCTGTTGGAAGGATGGCACTGACCCTCACAGTCTGAGGTTCCTCGGGATAAGAGGAATACGATGGTCCGGCACCGTCCCGCACAGTCTGAGGTTCCTCAGGATAAGAGGAATACGATGGTCCATCTACACTGTGTGGTGCCGGATGGACATTTGAGGTAGTCGGGTTTTCTCCTGGACTATACTGTGTGATGTCCTCATCTTCTACTTTACAGTCTGGAGACAAAGTGAGACAATCCTCTGAGGTTTTCCTCATCTCCCGTCCATCTACTAAAATAGAAATACAAAGATTATTACTAGACATGAGCAGATTGGTTCCCCTAAATCAGGACTCCGCCCACATCAAACAGCTTTGTCTCTGAGGATCTTACAATTCCCCCCTCAAGGTAACCAGTAATAGGTCCTCTGATCTCCTACCAGTTCATTTCTTTATTCATGGACCTTAGTCAGAGAGTGAGGAAACAACGAGAACTGTCTTTATAGAAGTGACAGTGATGAGGGGATTATAGGACAAGTGTCCCCTCCCCTCTATCACTCATTGCCATCTTCCCAACACAAGAAGTCCTGCACTTCCTTATTTAGTCCATGATTTAGTCATGAATAACAGCGGGGCTGAGCCCCACCAGAGGTCAGAGAGTGAGGATGGGGGAGAACAACCAAGATGAAGACTGAACTGATCCTGAAGACCCCCATCATTGGGTTATTGACTCCTCCCTCATTATCACTTTCTGTTTAAGGTTCCAAAGTTGGAGGATGTTATCACATTATTAGCAACATGTAAAAGTCTGTGCTCCAATCACATCATCAGATATAAAATGTCCAGCTGGTAGGAAATGGGTGTAACAAAAGAGAATACATATTATGTGTATATATAGCAGTGGGTGGAGGGGAGAGAGCAGAAGTCAGGAGTATGTAATGTACAACATAGAGTATATAGTGCAGGGGTCAGGAGTATGTAATGTACAACATAGAGAATATAGTGCAGGGGTCAGGACTCATATTGGTGTTTAGGAATCAGTAATGGCTTAAATATTTACTTAACTGAGACAAGTTGCAGAGGTCCCACCCCGCTGCCTCCCATCTCCTGAGACTGCACTCAGTGACTTGGGTCTGAGACTATACAGACATATCCCTCCACCCGGCACAGCCAGCAAATAACAGAGCAAGTAACCCCGGGAGAATTGTTCTGTCAGAGATCTTGCTAGACCTGGGCATGGGGCAGAAGACCCCAGAAACATACCCCATATGCCTTGGTCTAGTAACACCTATGGTGAAATACAACATTTTGCTGCCAACTGAACCCCAGAATCTCCATAAATCCAGTCTAGATACTGTAAACTTTGGGGATAATAGCTCCACGGGATTAAGTGCATAAACCGTTTAAACTTGAAACAAAAGACATTTATTTATAAGAAAATCAAAAATAAAGGCTTCCTTCAGCACAGGTCAAAAATAAAAAACGAAATCCGCTTATCTTCAGCATAAAATAAAATCAAGGAAAAAGCACGTACAGTTTTTGTAGCTGGGTCTTCACCCCAGAGTTTAAAGTCCTTGCTGAATCTTTAGCAGCCTCCAAACAGCAACACAGCTCATCAGACAGGTGTAATCACCTACTCCTCCTCACCACTAACTCTCCACTACTTCCTGTCTCTTTATGAGCTGTTTCCCGGAGGCCCTTAACCCCCTGTGTGCTGAATCCCTGTGGTCAGGGAGGGAGGCTCTTTCCCACCCGAATATCACTTCAGAGCCTCCCAAATTACGGGGTCCCAAATAACTCACTATTAATATAGAGAGGAATGCCAGTCAGTCCTCTCCTGCTTGACTAATCCCGGAATCCCTCACCCATTTTGGGTGACCCCCTGAACAATACTGCGATTCCCTTAAAGGAACCACAACCCAAATACTGGGGCTATATAGCACCCGTCCAGGACCCAACCTTGGCGTCCTGTACATGTCCCCCCCCCTCTGCCTCAACGCGGAGGTGTTGGAGGCACCACCCGACATTATACAATGGACCCGGGAGAGGGCTTCTGATGTTGTCTCCCGGGTCTGGGCTCTACCACGAAATTGAACTCCTGGAGAGAAAGGAACCACCTTGTCACCCTGGCATTGATGTTTTTTTTTTTTTTGTCTCATCCAGGTCAGTGGGGCATGGTCAGACACTAGGCGGAACCTTCTACCTAGGAGGAAATAGAGTCTAAAGCCCACTTGATGGCAAGACACTCCCGCTCCACCACCGCATAGTTTTTCTCCGCTGCCATCAGCTTCCTACTTAGAAAAACTACGGGGTGCTCTTCTCCATTGATCACTTGAGACAGGACTGCTCCTAACCCTTCACTTGCCACGAGCCACGAGCACCGGATCCTGGCACAATGCCCTCTTAAGCTTCTGGAAAGCTTTTTCGGCATCGTCATTCCACTTTACCATCAATGACTTTCTGCCTTTGGTCAAGTCAGTCAATGGTGCAGCAATGGTGGCAAAGTTGGGGACAAACCTCCGGTAGTAGCCAACTATGCCCAAAAACGCTCTGACCTGCTTCTTGGTTAGGGGACGGGGCCAGTCCTGTATGGCTTCTACCTTACTCATTTGGGGCTTCACCAGCCCTCTACCCACAATGTGCCCTAGGTACTTGGCTTCCTCCACCCCAATTGCGCATTTCTCCGGAATGATAGTGAATCCTGCTCTTCTCAAGGAGTCTACGACTGCCTGAACTCGGGGAAGATGGGGCTCCCAATCAGTGCTGAAAATGACTATGTCATCTAGGTAAACAGAAGCATACCGTTGATGTGGACGCAAAGTTTTGTCCATGGCCCTTTGGAACGTCGCAGGGGCAGAGTGTAGACCAAATGGCATTCTTTTGTATTGGAAGTGGCCTTCCGGGGTAGAGAAAGCTGTTTTCTCACTGGCTTTCTTGGTCAGGGGAATCTGCCAGTACCCTTTTGTGAGGTCCGGCGTGGTTATATACCTGGCTGGACCTAACCTCTCAATTAGCTCATCTACCCGTGGCATAGGATAAGCATCAAACTTGGAGATTTCATTAAGTTTTCTAAAGTTGTTGCAGAAGCGGAGAGTGCCGTTGGGTTTGGGTACCAACACGATTGGACTCGACCACTCGCTTTGCGACTCTTCAATGACTCCAAGCTCGAGCATTCTTTTGACCTCTCCAGACACTGCCACTCTATGAGCTTCTGGGATACGGTAAGGCTTTAACCGGATTTTTACATTGGGTTCTGTTACAATGTCATGCTCGATGACATTGGTGAGACCTTGCAACCCTGAAAACATGTCCCTATTTCTTTGCAGAAACTCTTTTGCTTGCTGGGTTTGGGGCCTAGTAAGGGTAGCAGCAACCTGCACCAGGTCGATTCCTGCATGGTCCCCTGACTGTACCGCCACCACAGCGAATACCTGTTCTCTGTCTCTCCAGGGTTTCAACAAATTTACGTGATAGATCTGGTATGGTTTTCTTTTCCCTGTCTGGTGTACCTTGTAGTTCACCTCACCCACTTTTTCTACTACCTCAAACGGACCTTGCCACTTGGCCAAGAACTAGCCACCCGGTCTCCTATTTGAAACTGTCTAATTTTAGCCGATCTGTTATACACACTTCTTTGGGCATCCTGAGCCTTCTGCATGTGCTCCCTCACCAGCGGCATCACCTTAGCCACCCTCTCTCGCATTTGAGAGATATGCTCTACCACGGTTTTGTGCGGTGAGGACTCACTTTCCCACGTTTCTTTTACTAGATCGAGCAACCCCCGGGGCCTTCGTCCATACACTAGCTCAAACGGTGAGAAGCCCGTGGATGCTTGTGGAACCTCCCAGATGGCAAACAGAAGGGCAGGGAGTAACATATCCCAATCCTTCCCGTCTTTCTGGTCCACTCTTTCTAACATGGACTTTAGAGTTTTATTAAACCTCTCAACTAGGCCATCGGTCTGCGAGTGATAGACGGACATCCGCAACTGCTTAATCTGAAATAGTCTGCACAAGTCCGCCATCACCTTTGACATAAAAGGGGTGCCCTGGTCCGTAAGTATCTCTCTGGGGAATCCAGTTCGTGAAAACATTTGAAATAATTCCTTGGCAATGGCCTTAGAGGAAGTTTTCCTCAAAGGAACTGCTTCTGGATACCTGGTTGCGTAGTCTAGGATGACTAATATATATTGGTGCCCCCTTGCCGACTTTACCAGGGGTACCACGAGATCCATAGCGATCCGCTCAAATGGAACCTCAATAATTGGCAAGGGTACCAGAGGGCTTCTATAGTGTGGCACTGGGGCAGTTAACTGGCAAATGGGACAAGATGCACAATATCTTTTAACCTCTGCCTTCACCCCTGGCAAGTAAAACCGGTTGGTTATCCTGGCCTCCTTTTTCTCTGCCCCCAAGTATCCTCCCAGTGCGTCATTGTGGGCTAGGTCAAGTAGCATCTGCCTATACGGTTGGGGAACCAGCAACTGCTCTACAGTTTCCCCTCGGCTTTCAGCCACTCGATAAACCAAGTCCCCCTTTAACGCAAAATGAGGACACCTCTGATCTGCCCCTGGTATTTGTGAGACCCCATCAACAACAGAAACCTGCTCTCGAGCATTGACCAGGGTAGGATCCTGCAACTGGGTGGTGCCAAACGCACCCCTGGGTACATCCAGGTCTGGGTGCACTGACCTTGAGGATGTTTCCCCTTCACCCTCCTCAACCGGGAACTGCAACGGGGAGAGCTCCTCATCATCCTCCCCCAGCATAACCTGTAATGGGAAGACCCCCCTCCCCCTCAGAGGTCAACTCGGTTTTGAGACCTGAAACAGAAACATTATCATTCAAATTAACATTCTCTGCAATATCATTATCAGTGACAGGTATCTCTGTATCAGAGGGGTGTGTTGTGGGGGTTTCAGGCCTAGACCCCTCAGACTCCGTCTCTTCCAGGCCCAGTGTCCCCAGTTCTCCTGGCTGTCCTGGCAGCCCCATCTGTGCCTGGTTCCACAGTTCGAGAAATAGCGGACAGTCCCGCCCCACTATAATATCATGTATTAAACTTCTTACTACCCCAACCTCTTGTGTCACTGAGGTACGGCCATAAGAAACAGTCACCGGAACCAGGGGGTACTCCCTGGTATCCCCATGGATACACACTACGCGTAGTTTTATTTACGGGGCCAAGTCTCCCAATCACCCTGGCATGTACCAGTGTTACCATGCTACCAGAGTCCAGTAGGGCCCTGGCAGGAAGATGGTTCACCCACACTTCACACTCGAACCGTCCTTCAACCAGATCAAGATGAGTGGTACACACTCTTTGCGCATAGAAGGAGCTTCTCCGACCAGTCCCGCAATCCATCGGCTCCTCCTGAAGTGGGCATTGTGCCCGGGTATGCCCCCAGGACCGACATCGCCAACACTGTGGGCCTCCCATCCTTGGGACAGGAACCAACCTTCGAGGTTCTGCAGAAGATGGTGCAGGGTTGCGGGTTCCAATGTCTGGCAGGGCTTCTCTCCTAGGTGCTGTGGCCGGTCTGGTTGCCCTTGGTGTGGGTTCCCGACACTTGGCAGGCCCAAGCAGGTCATCCACCACGGTGTACCTTTCAACCAACTCTGATCAGCGGTTGCAGGGTCTCCATGGCTTAACCAGCGCTGTAGGTCATCTGGCAGGGACCGCAGGTACCAGTCCATCACCACCCGTTCCACCATTTGTGGGCCTGACAGCTTTTCTGGCTGCAGCCATTTTTTAACCAGCTGTATCAGTTCATGCATTTGGGACCTGGGTGGTCGGTCAGGTTTGTACTGCCAGCGATGCACCCTCTGAGCCCGGACGGCCATGGTCACTCCTAGGCGAGCCAGGATCTCTGCCTTCAGACGCTCATAGTTGCTGATATGTTCAGTTGGGAGGTCAAAGTAGGCCTTTTGCGGGTCGCCGGTGAGGAAAGGAGAGATAATGCCGGCCCATTGGTCACTGGGCCACCCCTCTCTCTCTGCTATCTTCTCAAAGGTGGTGAGAAAGGCCTCTACGTCATCGCTGGGTGTCAGTTTTTGTAAGAAATGGCTGGCTCTCACAGACACTTGGTTGCCAGCAGCGACGACCGCTTGTTCTGGTCCCTGAGCCAGCCGCTGCACTGCCTTCTGTAAGGCAGTCACCTGTGCTTGAGTGGACTCCTGCTGAGCAGTAAACTGGGCGGCTAGCAACCGTGTGTTTTCCTGCTGTGCAGCTATAGCCTGTGCCAGGGCCTGCTGCCGCTGAGCCATCGCTTCCTCATGGCGACGGTTTGCATCTGCTAAAGCTTTCTGCTGGGTCACGGTGGCTTGTGCCAAAGCCCTGATGACCTCCTCCATGTCTTTACCTGCTGCTTGCAGCGTCTGAGCTGACTTCACCCACGACATGCCATTTGTGCACTGTCTCTTTAAGTGTCAGTTTAGTTTTAAACGTTTTTGCGGCTGCAAATGCACTTTTGCCCGCATTCTCCACCAGTTTTAAACTTTGGGGATAATAGCTCTACGGGATTAAGTGCATAAACCGTTTAGACTTGAAACAAAAGACATTTATTTATAAGAAAATCAAAAATAAGGCTTCCTTCAGCACAGGTCAAAAATACAAAATAAAGTCCGCTTATCTTCAGCACAAAACAAAGTCAAGGAAAAAGCACATACAGTTTTTGTAGCTGGGTCTTCACCCAGGGTTTAAAGTCCTTGCTGAATCTTTAGCAGCCTCCAAACAGCAACACAGCTCATCAGACTGGTGTAATCACCTACTCCTCCTCACCACCAACTCTCCACTACTTCCTGTCTCTTTATGAGCTGTTTCCTGGAGGCCCTTAACCCCCTGTGTGCTGAATCCCTGTGGTCAGGGAGGGAGGCTCTTTCCCACCCGAATATCACTTCAGAGCCTCCCAAATAACTCGCTATTAATATAGAGAGGACTGCGAGTCAGTCCTCTCTTGCTTGACTAATCCCGGAATCCCTCACCCATTTTGGGTGACCCCCTGAACAATACTGAGATTCCCTTAAAGGGACCACAACCCAAATACTGGTGCTATATAGCACCCGTCCGGGACCCAACCTTGGCGTCCTGTACATATCCCCCCCTCTGCCTCAACGCGGAAGTGTTGGAGGAACCACTCGACATCATACAATGGACCCGGGAGAGGGCATTGGCGTTCTGATGTTGTCTCCCGGATCTGTGACCCAACCTTGGCGTCCTGTACAATACATAAATTGTGTCTGCAGCACAGAGAAAGAAGATTATTCGAGAGAAATACAGGAAAACAGGACGGGGAACACAGCTCAGGAAAGTGACCAGGGCATTACAGGCTGATATCACCCAGTCTCCGCCCTACTCTGGACCAATCAGTGAGCAGTATGGGGGAGGGGAATGTAGTTAGCGTTAATGACCCACCTGTGCTGATCTCTGTAGGAGTGTCCTCCTCTATAAATGTCCCCGTTATTCCATCCTCCTCCATAGACTGCTGATCATCCCTCACATACCTCTCTTCTTCTTCTTCTGATTTCACCTCAACTTTTATATCTATTAGATCTTCACCCTAAACCAAGAAAATGAGAGAGAATATCATCTGTAAAATATAAACTTGTGACATCACATAAGAAATACAGAATACTTTTTTGATCCCACAGGGAAATCCAAACATTATCTTCACCAGTCTAGTCCCACCAACCTTAAAATAGTGGGGGATGGTGTGATCTTCCTGTGTGGAATCCCGGGAATACAGAGAACGGGGACATCTCTCTGGTGGGTTTCTGGTATTTGGTGGCTCCATCATATCCTTGTGTCCTTCTGAAAACTCCTCCATCACTCCATACTCCTCATCCTCCTCTTTAAATTCTTCTTTAACAATAATATTATAATCCCCGAGGTTTCCACTCTAAGCATATAATAAAACATTCATTGTAACAAACACTGTGTAATAATCAGAACTACTAATAATTATTCCTCATCTACCTGATAATGGTGGGGGATGGTGTGACCTTCCTGTGTGGGATCCCGGGAATACAGAGGACGGGGACATCTCTCTGGTGGGTTCCCATTACTGGACCCATCTGTAGGAAACACACACACTGACTGAATACATTGTTTCTATGTGTTTATCAGATGATGGGGGATCTAGGTGGAGCCTCCGTACTGCTCTCTCCTTTACAATAAAGTCTCCTCTTACCCGGTGATGTGAGGGGCGGCTGATTGTCCATCATGACGTCCTTGTAGAGATCCTTGTGTCCTTCTAAATACTCCCACTCCTCCATGGAGAAATAGACAGTGACATCCTGACACCTTATAGGAACCTGACACACACAATGATACAGTCACCATCCAGACACATCCCTTGTCTGTTACTGGATAATGTCCCAGAATCCTCCTCACCTCTCCTGTCAGCAGCTCCATCATCTTCTTGGTGACTTCTAGAATCTTCTCCATGTTGTGTCTCTCAGGTTTTAGGGAGTCACATGGAGGCACTGTGATGGTCATATGATCACCGGACTTCACAAGAGGAAATCTCTGTATTGGAGAACCAATAGGAATATCATGTTAGAACCCCAGAATCCTCCTCACCTCTCCGGTCAGGTCTGTGTATTATTAATAGAGATAAGAGTGATGTCATGTGACCTCCCAGAATCCCCCTCACCTCTCCGGTCAGGTCTGTGTTTTATTAATAGAGATAAGAGTGATGTCATGTGACCTCCCAGAATCCTCCTCACCTCTCCGGTCAGCAGGTAGATGATCTCCAGGGTGAGGTTTAGTATCTTCTCAGTCATGTGACTCCGGACCTCCTCCATCCTCATTGATGTGGTCATGAGATCTATGTGGGTTTCTCTGTAGACGGATAGTGGAGAATTATTTGGACTGTATTGGTTGTACAATGTTAGGATGGGGATATAAGGGGTTAATATTGCCGGCTGCCCCCCAGTGGAAATTAGAACAGGTAGATCGGGTTTATCTATAGAAAAAAATTGACCTCCATCAATATACTACAAAGGCAGAGAGACCTCATATGAGAGGCAGAGTTGCTGCTCAGGGAGATAGTAGGGGGAGAGCAGTTGCTGCCCATTAGTGTCACTAACTAGTGCCTATCAGTGCCCATTAGTGCAGCCTCATCAGAGTCCATCAGTGCAGCCTCATTAGCGCACATCAGTGAAGGAGAAAAATGACCTGAATTTTCGCTCATAAAAAACGTATGTGCGTCCAACACCCCCGTATGTGATAGTATAGCTGAAATGACAGGTCCTCTTTAAGGAGATATCAGAGGTCTATTAGACCCCCTAACATCACCTATGGACCTCAGTGAAGCTGATGAAGTACAGATCGGGATCGATCAGCTTCTTCCCTGACCACAGTGACCGGGGAATGACGGCTCTGAGCCTGGAAGTGATGAAATGCTCGTCTCTTCTGGGTTCATTCACCGGAGAGGAGATCCGAGAACTGATCACCCGTTCACTCCATCCGCCATACCGGTCCCGGGCCTGCAGGAGGGGCTGAGGAGCCCAAGATACATGGCGGCGGTAGTCAGGAGTGGGGGAGGGGTTCGTATCTTCAAAATAAAGGGTGTCGAACTGCCAATTTTAGTACAATCCGAATCTCATCCTTCATTACAAGAGACTGCTAAGGGGAGAAGGCGACACAAATATGAAGGGAAAGTTCTGTCCCGTAAGAGGGGGAATGTTCTGCCCCTGAAGGGGCTAATCTAGGTTTCCACACTATATATGTGTGTATCATCATCTGCTGGAGATAAAAGACGTCACAGTGACTATGGAGGAAGAGGACGGAACATGACGGGGGAGGTTACTGGGTGTAAATAGAAAATAAGATCTTATTACCTCCTCTGCTGCTACTTCAAGCAACGTCTCGTTCCGACTCACTTCTCACCCGGAACTTCCTGTGTGTGCCTAACATCACTTCCTGTCTGTACCTGACATCACTTCCTGTCTCTATGGTATAAGTGAGATCACCACCTTGTGGAGTTTAGAGGAACTGCAGCCCCGAGAAACATCTCGTAGTGTGAACACGGCCTTGTGCTGTGTGTGTATGTACTGTATATCCTTATAGATGGGGTCATCTCCACCCCCACCAAGGGGGAGAGAAATATATTACTGTCTAGTCCAGCGTTTCTCAGCCAGGATTACTCCAAAGGTTTCTTGGGGTTCCTTGAGCAATGAACAATTTCTGTCTCTCTGTAACAACTGACATCAATGATCTCCAAATGTATTGGGACGCCTGCCTTTACACGCACATGAACTTTAATGGCATCCCAGACTTCTGGGAAGTCTGTCCACAAGGTTTAGGAGGGTGTCTATGGCAATGTTTAACCATTTTTCCTGTTCTTAATTTTTCCGACAGAAAACCTTTCTTTCGGATTTTCCGATTGTGTGTATGCAATTCCGACACGCAAAATTCCGACACAATTCGACACATGCTCGGAAGCATTAAACTTCCCTTTTATAGTGCTGTCGAACGTGTTTTATGCCGCTGTGTTATTGACCGTTGGAATTTGGTGTGAACGTGTGTAGGCAACACAGCTTCCGAACACAGCGTCGGAAAAACAGTCAGAGTTTTTTCCGACGAGAATTCCGATCGTGTGTACACGGCATTAATTCATCTCAAAGGTGTTCTATTGGGTGGAACTCAGGACTCTGTGCAGGCCAGCCAAGGTCCTCCACCCCAAACTCACTCATCCATGTCTTTGTGGACCTTGCTTTATGCACTGGTCCAAATCATTTGGTGGAGGGGGGATTATGGTGTGGCCAGGCCTTCTCGTCCAACATCAGTGCCTGACCTCAAAAATGAGTGTAGTGGTATCCCCGTAGGAGTTGCTAGATGTTGTGGTTCACCCGTCACCTTGCCCAGCCCAGCATTTACTTCTCATTCACTCAGAGACACGGAACAGTCAGAGAACTTTGTTTTCTTTTTTGTTTTACTGAAGGGATTGAACTTGGATGGGGTTAGGGAAATATGGGATGCCCATCAGAATTGACAAAACTTGCTTGGGACGACTATATACACTCCAGTATATACACTCCATCTCATCTCCAGCACATCGCTTCCTCTCCAATCTTCAGGTATTTCTCCTCCAGCACATCACTTCCTCTCCAATCTTCAGGTATTTCTCCTCCAGCACATCGCTTCCTCTTCAATCTTCAGGTATTTCTCCTCCAGCACATCGCTTCCTCTCCAATCTTCAGGTATTTCTCCTCCAGCACATCGCTTCCTCTTCAATCTTCAGGTATTTCTCCTCCAGCACATCGCTTCCTCTCCAATCTTCAGGTATTTCTCCTCCAGCACATCACTTCCTCTCCAATCTTCAGGTATTTCTCCTCCAGCACATCGCTTCCTCTTCAATCTTCAGGTATTTCTCCTCCAGCACTTCACTTCCTCTCCAATCTTCAGGTATTTCTCCTCCAGCACATCACTTCCTCTCTAATCTTCAGGCACAGCTAGCACAAAGTGGTTAGGCTCAGCCAGGCCTTTTGCAATTGCCCTTTGCAGGCAGGGACCGTGGGCCCCTAGAGTGTAGAAAAAAACTGAGCCCAGTAACCCATTTTCAGGCCCTGCCAGCCCTCCTGGCTGCAGCTGCCTCTTTCCACTGCCCCTTTTACCACAGTCCTTTTTTCTGATTCTGCACCCATCTCAAACTGAAAACTCACAGCTCCCTCAGGTGTGCCTCCCCAGTCCTCCCAACTGTGCCTCACTCACCAGCCCTTCTGGCTGCGACCAGTTGTCCTCCCTGGTGTCTCTCAGCAGTGTTCTCTCCCGCTGTCCTCTCCTTGCTCTCTCCTGTGCCTCTGTTCCAGGATCTCTTCCCTCCTCCTGGATGCACCCGAGTCCAGGCCCAAGGTCACCCCCCCCCCCCCCAGACTATGGCGCTCCCTGTAGGCCCCGACAGCCTCAGCACTCTACACTCCATCTCTTCCACTCGACAACTCCTCCCTGACCCCGGGTATTCAAGGAGGCCTGCCTCTTGCCAATCCAAGTTGGGGATTGATCAGGGCTCCTCAGATCACCCCAGGCAGCTCCAATCTTCTCCTCTCTTTCTAGCACCTTTTATAAAGAGGGAGGTGACAGTGATGCTACCTGTGAGTCACCCAGCCCTGCCCCGAGCCACTCCCAGCCCAGAATGAAAACAAGCAGGCCTAGCCACCAGCTAGATATATACAGTTTAATATCTTGCGCTTACCCGAAAATTGGTGAAATTTAATTGATATAAATATTATTACTAAGTGAAAAATTGTTATATGTAGGTGCTGCAACTCTAAAATCTAAATACTCAATTCAACATCTATGTATATATACAAAAGTGAGCAATCCTAACCAGTAAGTTATCAAATCAGTGAAAAAAATAGGAAAAAAATACCTATAATAAAGTCCATATCAAGTAATCAAAGAAGATAAATAAATATATAGTGAATGTCCATGTATATTTCCAGTACAAAGCATGGATATCCATAATGTTCAGCGGTGTGTTTTCTTATATCAGAATAGGAGAAATTAAAGCCTCTTACCAAAGGGGATGGATCCCAGAGTGGGATATGTTTGATCCTTAAAATTTGGGATCCATCCCCTCTGGTAAGAGGCTTTAATTTTCCTATTCTCATATAAGAAAACACACCGCTGAACATATCCGATAGGTCTCTACCATACCAGCAGCACTCCGTCAGGGAAATTTGTCTGTACGCTATGCGCACACCATATTGCCTGTGCTAATAAGGACACATTTCGTCTAATGATATAATGCACCTTACCTATCTTTCTATTTCCCGTATATCCCCAAGTTAACAGACATCACCATAGCTTAGCTTCTCAGCTCCATTAGCATGACTGCCTTGCCGAGCAGCCCACTTGCTTTTATTCACACACACAAAGGAAGTCACAAACTGGAGGGTTTGCCCCCAACAGCCAATCGCCTCCTACACAGGATGTGACCTCACAGGAAATGACCAAATAAGGATGTAACAACACAGGATGTGAATGTCAACACAGGAAATGACCAAATAAGGATGTAACACAGGATGTAAATGCCAACACAGGATAAATTAATTCATACAACAACCAATAAATGATGACTACAATTCCTGCTGATGGGAGGTTATCTGCAGGCGTACGTCATGGCCCCCTTAAATACGTTGATCAGGCATACAGGGGTGACAGGAGCGTACATCCGCTAAACCGATAGAGCGAACACATCCCCCCCAGACGATCGTTCTGTGCATTGCACAGGGGCCCTTCGCTGGTGGACATATCCCCATTAAGCAAACACCTCTCTCCAAAGACCAGGAAGTTTTCCACAACCTAACGGATCTCAACCAGCGTCAGTCTGCCCCCAGTCAGCTCTTTAGAGCGGGTTTCGGGAGAACTAACACTGGGAGACACTTATGACGATACAGGGGGTCCCCGAGTTACTAAACTTGTTAGGGACTGCCCGCCTGTACGGAAGTCGGAAATTTTGGTAAGTCGGCCGCGCATGCGCAGACCGACAAATACGGACATTTCCGGACATTTCCGATGTTCCGTCTAATGCCGCTCTGCGCATGCGCGGCAAATTCCGGACATTTCCGTCATTTTCCGAGACTCTGTATGGCCGCGCATGCGCAGAACGGCCGGAACACGGCGAAAAACAACGGAAAATGGCGGAGGGTCCCCGCAGCGCCCCGTTCGTAAGTAGGGATTGTTCGTAGGTCGGGCGTTCGTAAGTCGGGGACCCCCTGTACATATTAAAATACATCTTCATAAAATTTCCACAACACCCCCCTTCACTGACCATTAGCTGTTCTACTGTATTTCTCTTATAGGCAGTACCAGTGGCGAAGCTAGACATTCTTTCACCCGGGGCGAATCAGTTAGGCCCCTCCCAATGGGACAAGATTAGGCAAGAAAGTGGGAAACTCCCAGGCCATACCTGTTGAGTCAGCTGACTGTCCCCTCCCCCGTGCTCCCTTTGGTCCCTCCCTGCTCCTCTGGTCCCCCCATGCTCCCTCTGGTCCCTCCCTGCTCCTCTGGTCCCCCTGTGCTCCCTCCCTGCTCACCCCTTGCTCCCTCTGGTCCCTCCCTACTCCTCTGGTCCCCCCCCATGCTGCTCTGGTCCCTCCCTGCTCCTCTGCGCTCCCTCCCCTGCTTCTCTGGTCCCCTTCCTGCTCCTCTGGTCCTCCACATGCTTCTGGGTTCCCCTCCTGCTTCTTTTTCACCCCCCATGCTCCTCTGTACCATTGTGCTCCTCTGGTCCCCCCATGCTTCTCTGGTTCCCCCGTGCTTCTCTGGTCCCCCCCCATGCTGCTCTGGTCCCTCCCTGCTCCTCTGCGCTTCCTCCCCCTGCTCCTCTGGTCCTCCACATGGTTCTGGGTTCCCCTCCTGCTTCTCTGTCGCCCCCCATGCTCTTCTGTACCCTTGTGCTCCTCTGGTCCCCCCTTGCGTCTCTGGTTCCCCAGCGCTTCTCTGGTCTCCCCCATGCTGCTCTGGTCCCTCCCTGCTCCTCTGCGCTCCCTCCCCTGCTCCTCTGGTCCCCTCCCTGCTCCTCTGGTCCTGCCCCCTGCTTCTCTGGCCCCCCTGCTCCTCCACATGCTTCTGCATTCCCCTCCTGCTTCTCTGTTGCCCCCCCATGCTCCTCTGTACCCTTGTGCTCCTCTGGTTCCCCCTGTGCTTCTCTGGTCCCCCCTGCTCCTCTGGTCCCCCCCATGCTGCTCTGGTCCCTCCCTGCTCCTCTGCGCTCCCTCCCCTGCTCCTCTGGTCCCCTTCCTGCTCCTCTGGTCCTGCCCCCTGCTTCTCTGGCCCCCTCTGCTCCTCCACATGCTTCTGCATTCCCCTCCTGCGTCTCTGTTGCCCCCCATGCTCCTCTGTACCCTTGTGCTCCTCTGGTTCCCCCCTGCTCCTCTGGTCCCCCACATGCTCCTCTGGTCCCTGTGCACCTCTATTTCCCCCTATGCTCCTCTGGTCCCGCCCCCCCTTGCTCACCTCCTCTCCCTAACTAGTTGTGCAGTTCGTGCTGAGTATAGACATGATCCTCAGGAGTCGGCACTGAGAAGCTCATCGTACGATCCAGAAGGAGAGCAGCCAATCACAGCTGTAACATAACCTCCCTCAGCACTCGTTCTCCTGGTCTTTCCTTCCCCCCGCACTCCATCCCGTCTGCTGCCACGGGGAATCTAGATGGAGAGCGGGGGGGTAGAAAGACCAGAACGAGAGCCGAGGAAGGTTATGTTACAGCTGTGATTGGCTGCTCTCCTTCTGGATCATATGATGAGCTTCTCAGTGCCAACTCCCGGTTGTTTCTATGGCCAGTACATGCCCGTCTGCCTCTCTTGGGAACAGATTGGCTCCCGCTGTGTCCAATCACAGGGGGAGCGGGCGGCAATGCGCACCCCAGACCCGGAAATAGAGATGACATACAGAAAAGGTGATCTTGCGCTGAAGGGCCGCCCTGCTGCAGTACATGTTTCACGGGGACGGTCATGTACATGGAAGCGGTAACAATTGAAAAATACTGCTTTCAGCCACTAGATGGAGCTGATGCCAATGACACATGGCGCCATCACTGGAATAAATAAAATATGACCAATATTTAACATGGCTGGACAAATGTTTATCACATGTATCCCATAATTAAAAAAAAAAAAAAAATAGATCTCTAAATGTTGGAAATCTTCCACCACAAAATGTACTCAGCCAATGAGAGGTAATGGCTCCATTTTTATTTTTTAAGTGGTGGGGTTAACGCGTTTCGTCCTGAAGGACAACTTGAGAAAACAGACCTCTTGCTAAAGTTTACACCACAAAATGTACTCAGCCAATGAGAGGTAATGACTCCATTTTTATTTTAAAAGGCCTAGATGGCTGCCTTTTAAGTGCTGGGGTTAGCGTGTTTCGTCCTGGAAGACGACTTGAGAAAACAGACCTCTTGCAAGAGAATAATAGACCTCTAAGTCTCCCATACCACAAAATGTACTCAGCCAATGAGAGGTAATGACTCCATTTTTATTTTAAAAGGTCTAGATGGCTGCCTTTTAAGTGCTGGGGTTAGCGTGTTTCGTCCTGGAAGACGACTTGAGAAAACAGACCTCTTGCAAGAGAATAATAGACCTCTAAGTCTCCCACACCGCAAAATGGACTATCAATGGCCGACACGGTACAACACTTCATCCATGTCTTTGGTGATCTCTGATCTCCTTATCAACTGTTTCTTCCATGATGAAGATCAGCCATGGAGTATATCTGAGGTGTATATCAGGGTGTGCTTCTTCCCCACATGTCCAGCAACATTCATATACAAGACATTTCCCGCACTCACTAATACACCTCGAGGGTTGTGTGGGACCCCTGATGTACAGGAAGACAGGACTTCAGTGAAGAACAATTCCCTCACTCAGGACAGGAATACGGCTTCTCCCCTGTGTGAGATCTCTGATGTCTGGAAAGATTGGACTTCAGTGTAAAACATTTCCCGCATTCAGGACAGGAAAATGGCTTCTCCGCCAAGTGAGACTTTAGATGTGTAGCAAGAAATGAATTTTTTTCAAAACATTTTCCACACTCAGAACAGGAATATGGCTTCTCCCCCGTGTGCAATTTCTGATGTGTGCGAAGATTGGACTTCTGTGAAAAACATTTCCCGCACTCAGGACAGGAAAATCGATTCTGCGTCGTGTGAGACTTCAGATG
Source organism: Lithobates sylvaticus (assembly GCA_028564925.1). NCBI lineage: Eukaryota > Metazoa > Chordata > Amphibia > Anura > Ranidae > Lithobates > Lithobates sylvaticus. The sequence goes on along the minus strand of CM053028.1, from coordinate 592,778,884 downwards.
ACTGACAAGAGCTGATTCTTTTAGAAAACATTTCCCACACTCAGAACAGAAAGCCTCGTGAGTCCTTTGATGTCCGGCAAGATGTGACTTCTGTGAAAACCCTTTCCCGCATTTAGGACAGGAATACGGCTTCTCCCCCGTGTGAGATCTCTGATGTGTGACAAGAACTGATTTCATTGCAAAACTTTTTCCACACTCAGAACAGGAATACGGCTTCTCCCCCGTGTGAGTTCTCTGATGTGTGGAAAGACTGGACTTCCGTGAAAAACATTTTCCACACTCAGCACAGGAATAGGGCTTCTCCCCCGTGTGCAATGTCTGATGTGCTGAAAGATGGCCCTTCTGATAAAAACATTTCCCGCACTCAGGACAGGAATACGGCTTCTCACCTGTGTGAAATCTTTTATGCTTCTTAAGATTGCCTTTTAACTTGAAACACTTCCCGCACTCACCACAGGAAAACGGCTTTTCCGTTGGAAAGACAACACCATCCCTCACAGTCTGAGGTTCCTCAGCATAAGAGGAATACGATTGTCCGGCACCATCCCGCACAGTCTGAGGTTCCTCAGGATAAGAGGAATACGATGGTCCGGCACCGTCCCGCACAGTCTGAGGTTCCTCGGGATAAGAGGAATACGATGGTCCGGCACCGTCCCACACAGTCTGAGGTTTCTCGGGATAAGAGGAATACGATGGTCCGGCACCGTCCCGCACAGTCTGAGGTTCCTCAGGATAAGAGGAATACGATGGTCCGGCACCGTCCCGCACAGTCTGAGGTTCCTCGGGATAAGAGGAATACGATGGTCCGGCACCGTCCCGCACAGTCTGAGGTTCCTCAGGATAAGAGGAATACGATGGTCCGGCACCGTCCTGCACAGTCTGAGGTTCCTCAGGATAAGAGGAATACGATGGTCCGGCACCGTCCCGCACAGTCTGAGGTTCCTCAGGATAAGAGGAATACGATGGTCCAGTTACACTGTGTGGTGCTGGGTGGACAACTGAGGTAGCCGGGTTTTCTCCTGGACTATTTAGCTTATGAGATCTCCAGTGTCTGATAAGAAGTGATTTCCATGCAAAACATTTCCCACACTTAGGACAGGAAAAAGGCTTCTCTCCCGTGTGAGATCTCTGATGTATTAAAAGATGGGACTTCTGTGTAAAACGTTTCCCACACTCAGGGCAGGAATACGGCTTCTCACCGGTGTGAGTTCTTCTATGTACATTAAGATTGCCTTTCCAATTGAAACACTTTCCACACTCAGGACAAGGAAACACATCATCATCTGTTGGAAGGACGGCACCGTCCCGCACAGTCTGAGGTTCCTCGGGATAAGAGGAATACGATGGTCCGGCACCGTCCCGCACAGTCTGAGGTTCCTCAGGATAAGAGGGATACGATGGTCCGGCACCGTCCCGCACAGTCTGAGGTTCCTCAGGATAAGAGGGATACGATGGTCCGGCACCGTCCCGCACAGTCTGAGGTTCCTCAGGATAAGAGGAATACGATGGTCCGGCACCGTCCCGCACAGTCTGAGGTTCCTCAGGATAAGAGGAATACGATGGTCCGGCACCGTCCCGCACAGTCTGAGGTTCCTCAGGATAAGAGGAATACGATGGTCCGGCACCGTCCCGCACAGTCTGAGGTTCCTCGGGATAAGAGGAATACGATGGTCCATCTACACTGTGTGGTGCCGGATGGACATTTGAGGTAGTCGGGTTTTCTCCTGGACTATACTGTGTGATGTCCTCATCTTCTACTTTACAGTCTGGAGACAAAGTGAGACAATCCTCTGAGGTTTTCCTCATCTCCCGTCCATCTACTAAAATAGAAATACAAAGATTATTACTAGACATGAGCTGATTGGTTCTCCTAAACCAGGACTCCGCCCACATCAGGCAGCTTTGTCTCTGAGGATCTTACAATTCCCCCCTCAAAGTAACTAGTAAATGGGTCTCTGATCAGGTCTGGCGGAGGTGCCCAGCTGGGGTATCCAAGATCTGTCACAGTCAGAGAGGGAGGAAACAACGAGAACTGTCTATTATAGGAGTGACAGTGATGAGGGGATTATAGGACAAGTGTCCCCTCCCCCTCTATCACTCATTGCCATCTTCCCAACACAAGAAGTCCTGCACTTCCTTATTTAGTCCATGATTTAGTCATTAATAACAGCGGGGCTGAGCCCCACCAGAGGTCAGAGAGTGAGGATGGGGGGAGAACAACCAAGATGAAGACTGGACTGATCCTGAAGACCACCATCATTGTGTTACTGACTCCTCCCTCATTATCACTTTCTGTTTAAGGTTCCAAAGTTGGAGGATGTTATCACATTATTATCAACATGGAAAAGTCTGTGCTCCAATCAGATCATCCGATATAAAATGTCCAGCTGGTAGACATGGGAACTGTCAAAAAATTTGTTTTGTTTCGTTTCGTCCCGTTTCGTATATAAAAAAATTCGTAATTCGTGTACGAAATTCCGTTCGAATTCGTACGAATCGTAATTTTTTTTCCGAATCGTTAGTAAAGTTACGAATCGTTACGAATCGTTAACGCGGCTAATGAATTGTCGGTTCTCATAACACAGAGAACAGTTCGAATCCAACTACAAATATCGAATTTCAATTTCAAGTTACGAATCGTTACGAATCGTTAGTAAATCCAACTACAAATATCGAATTTCAACTAATATGAAAGAAATTATAATAGCGGATATAACGAATGCTTTGAATGCTTCGAATGAATTCGAGATTCAGTATATCTAATATAGAGAACTGAAAAAAAAACTGAAAAAAAGCTATTTAAAAACACTCGCGGCTAATAAAAAGTCGGCTACGTAACACAGAGAACAGTCATTCATTGATTAAAAAAAAAAAAAAGCGTGGGGGTCACCCCCAATTCAATAACCAGGCCCTTCAAGTCTGGTATGGATATTAAGGGGGACCCCAGCCAAAAAAAAAAAAATGGCGTGGGGTCCCCCCCAAATATCCATACCAGACCCTTCAGGTCTGGGATAGATTTTAAGGGGAACCCCGGCCAAAAAAATAAAAAAAAATGGCGTGGGGTCCCCTTCAAAATCCATACCAGACCCTTTATCCGAGCACGCAACCTGGCAGGCCGCAGGAAAGGAGGGGGGACAAGAGCGCCCCCCCCTCCCGCCTGAACCGTACCAGGCCACATGCCCTCAACATTGGGAGGGTGCTTTGGGGTCCCCCCCAAAGCACCTTGTCCCCATGTTGATGAGGACAAGGGCCTCATCCCCACAACCCTGGCCGGTGGTTGTGGGGGTCTGCGGGCGGGGGGCTTATCGGAATCTGGAAGCCCCCTTCAACAAGGGGACCCCCAGATCCCGCCCCCCCCCTGTGTGAAATGGTAAGGGGGTACCTACCATTTCACCAAAAAAGTGTCAAAAATGGTAAAAATGACAGGAGACGGTCTTTGACAATTCCTTTATTAAAATCTTCTTTCTTCTTTCTTCATCCTTCGGTTTCTTCATCTTCTCCTTCCGTCATCTTCTTCCATCTTCTTCCATCTTCTCCTTCCTCCGATTCGCTTCTTCTTGCTCCGGTCTTCTCATCCTTCTCGTCCGGCATCGTCGTCTCTTCTCGCAGGCCGCTCCTCGCAATGGGAGGCTCCCGCTCTGTGAGGCTTCGCTCCGGCTGACAGGTCTTTTATAACGGAGGGCACCTGGTGACCCCGCCCCCTCTGACGCACGGGGACGTCATGGGGACTTCCCTATGGCTTTCCCCATTACGTCAGAGGGGGCGGGGTTACCAGGTGCCCTCCGTTATAAAAGACCTGTCAGCCGGAGCGAAGCCTCACAGAGCGGGAGCCTCCCATTGCGCGGAGCGGCCTGCGAGAACAGACGCCGATGCCGGACGAGAAGGACGAGAAGACCGGAGCAAGAAGAAGCGAATCGGAGGAAGAAGAAGATGGAAGGAGATGGAAGAAGATGAAAGAAGATGACGGAAGGAGAAGATGAAGAAACCGAAGGATGAAGAAAGAAGAAAGAAGATTTTAATAAAGTAATTGTCAAAGACCGTCTCCTGTCATTTTTACCATTTTTGCCACTTTTTTGGTGAAATGGTAGGGGTACCGTACCCCCTTACCATTTCACACAGGGGGGGGGCCGGGATCTGGGGGTCCCCTTGTTAAAGGGGGCTTCCAGATTCCGATAAGCCCCCCGCCCGCAGACCCCCACAACCACCGGCCAGGGTTGTGGGGATGAGGCCCTTGTCCTCATCAACATGGGGACAAGGTGCTTTGGGGGGGACCCCAAAGCACCCTCCCAATGTTGAGGGCATGTGGCCTGGTACGGTTCAGGCGGGAGGGGGGCCGCTCTCGTCCCCCCCCTCTTTTCCTGCGGCCTGCCAGGTTGCGTGCTCGGATAAAGGGTCTGGTATGGATATTTGGGGGGGACCCCACGCCATTTTTTTTTTTTTTTTGGCTGGGGTCCCCCTTAATATCCATACCAGACCTGAAGGGCCTGGTTATTGAATTTGGGGGGACCCCTACGCTTTTTATTTTTTTATATCAATGAATGACTGTTCTCTGTGTTATGGAGCCGACAATTCATTTGCCGGCAATAGCCGCAAGTGATTTTAAATAGCTTTTTTTTCTGCAAAAATGACACTTTGTCATTCGAATCATTCGAATTCATTCGTTATATCTGCTATAATAATTTCGTTCGAATTAGTTGAAATTCGATATTGGTAGTTGGATTCGAATAATTTGGAGCTGAAATTCGTAAACTGAATTTTTCCTGCAAAAATGACACTTTGTCATTCGAATTCATTCGAATCATTCGGCGACGAAATTCATAAACGGAATTTCGTATTCTGTACGGAATTCGTATTCAAAAAAATTCGTACTACGGATTCGTAAATTCGTACGAATTTCGAAAAATTCGTACGAATTTCGAAAAATTCGTACGAATTACGAATTCGTACGAAACGAATCGCACATGTCTACCAGCTGGTAGGAAATGGGTGTAACAAAAGAGAATACATATTATGTGTATATAAAGCAGTGGGTGGAGGGGAGAGAGCAGAAGTCAGGAGTATGTAATGTACAACATAGAGAATATAGTGCAGGGGTCAGGAGTATGTAATGTACAACATAGAGAATACAGTGCAGGGGTCAGGAGTATGTAATGTACAATACAAATTATATAATGTAAAGGTCAGGACTCATGAAATTGGTGATCAATAATCAGTGGCGAAATTAAATATTTACTGGAGACAAGTTGCAGAGGTCCCACACCGCTGCCTCCCATCTCCTGAGACTGCACTCAGTGACTTGGGTCTGAGAATATACAGACATATCCCTCCACCCGGCACAGCCAGCAAATAACAGAGCAAGTAACCCCGGGAGAAATATTCTGTCTGAGATCTTGCTGGACCCAGGCATGGGGCAGGAGACCCAAGGTACATACCCCAGGTGATTAGGTCAAGCAACACCCATGATGTAAAAGAACATTTTTCTGCCAGCTGAACCCCAGAATCTCCATAAATCCAGTCTAGATACATAAATTGTGTCTGCAGCACAGAGAAGGAAGATTATCCGAGAGAAATACAGGAATACAGGACGGGGAACACAGCTCAGGAAAGTGACCAGGGGATTACAGGCTGATATCACCCAGTCCCCGCCCTACTCTGGACCAATCAGTGAGCGGTATGGGTGGAGGAATGGATTTAGTGTTAATGACCCACCTGTGCTGATCTCTGTAGGAGTGTCCTCCTCTATAAATGTCCCCGTTATTCCATCCTTCTCCATAGACTGCTGATCATCCCTCACATACCTCTCTTCTTCTTCTTCTGATTTCACCTCAACTTTTATATCCATCAGATCTTCACCCTAAACCAAGAAAGGAGAGAGAATATCATCTGTAAAATATAAGCTTTAACTCTAACATAAGAAATACAGAATACTTTTTTGATCCCATAGGAAAATTGGGAAATCCAAACATTATCTTCACCAGTCTAGTCTAGTTGTTCTGTCCCACCAACCTTAAAACAGTGGGGGATGGTGTGACCTTCTTGTGTCGAATCCCGGGAATACAGAGGACATCTCTCTGGTGGGTTCCTGATATTAGGTGGATCTATCATATCCTTGTGTCCTTCTGAAAACTCCTCCATCACTCCATACTCCTCATCCTCCTCTTTAAACTCTTCTTTAACAACAATATTATAATCCCCGATGTTTCCACTCTAAGTATATAATAAAACATTCATTGTAACAAACATGCTGTGTATAAATCATAACTACCAATAATTGTTCCTCATCTACCTGATGATGGTGGGGGATGGTGTGACCTTCCTGTGTGGAATCCAGAAGATGGGGACATCTCTCTGGTGGGTTCCTGTAGCTGGATGACTCCACCATGGTGTCCTGGTACAGATCTTTGTATACTTTCTCCATTGCCCCATCCTCATCATCCTCCTCTTTTATCTCTTCTTTAACCTCAACTTTAGGATCTCTCAGGTTTCCACTCTGAATATATAATAAAAATGACATCAATGGTAACAATGCAGATAATGTACAGATCCTAATGATACTATCAGTGATTGTTCCTCATATACCTGATGATGGTGGGGGATGGTGTGATCTTCCTGTGTGGGATGTCCGGAATACAGAGGACGGGGACATCTCTCTGGTGGGTTCCCATTACTGGATCCATCTGTAGGAAACACACACACTGACTGAATACATTGTTTCTATGTGTTTATCAGATGATGGGGGATCTAGGTGGAGCCTCCGTACTGCTCTCTCCTTTACAATAAAGTCTCCTCTTACCCGGTGATGTGAGGGGCGGCTGATTGTCCATCATGACGTCCTTGTAGAGATCCTTGTGTCCTTCTAAATACTCCCACTCCTCCATGGAGAAATAGACAGTGACATCCTGACACCTTATAGGAACCTGACACACACAATGATACAGTCACCATCCAGACACATCCCTTGTCTGTTACTGGATAATCTCCCAGAATTCCCAGAATCCTCCTCACCTCTCCTGTCAGCAGCTCCATCATCTTCTTGGTGACTTCTAGAATCTTCTCCATGTTGTGTCTCTCAGGTTTTAGGGAGTCACATGGAGGCACTGTGATGGTCATATGATCACCTGACTTCACAAGAGGAAATCTCTGTATTGGAGAACCAATAGGAATATCATGTTAGAATCCCAGAATCCTCCTCACCTCTCCGGTCAGGTCTGTGTTTTATTAATAGCAAAAAGTGTGATGTCATGTGACCTCCCAGAATCCTCCTCACCTCTCCAGTCAGGTCTGTGTATTATTAATAGAGATAAGAGTGATGTCATGTGACCTCCCAGAATCCTCCTCACCTCTCCGGTCAGGTCTGTGTATTATTAATAGAGATAAGAGTGATGTCATGTGACCTCCCAGAATCCTCCTCACCTCTCCGGTCAGCAGGTAGATGATCTCCAGGGTGAGGTTTAGTATCTTCTCAGTCATGTGACTCCGGTCCTCCTCCTCCATCATTGATGTGATCATGTGACCTATGTGGGTTTCTCTGTAGATGGATAGTGGAGAATTATTAGGACTGTATTGGTTGTACAATGTTGGGATGGGGATATAAGGGGTTAATATTGCCGGCTGCCCCCCAGTGGGAATTAGAACAGGTAGATCGGGTTTATCTATAAAAAAATTGCATAATTATTCATTCAGAAAATCCGCATGAGCATTCATTGTGTGCAAATTTTATTTTATTAAGCGCATTAGTTGTAAGGAAACGTGGGAAGTGTACAGTTACCCTTTAAGATTTAATAGTATTGTACAAAGATGTTTTTCCGTTTTTCTGTAGAAACTCACTCTTATGCCCCGTACACACGGTCGGAAAATCCGACCACAAAATCCATCGGATTTTTTCCGACGGATTTAGTCCGACACTGGTGTTGCATACACACGGTCGGACAAAGTTGTCGGAAAATCCGATCATTCTGAACGTGGTGACGTTTGTTGCGTACGACGGGACTACGTAGAGGCTAGTAGCCAATAGCTTTGGTCTTGTAATGTGATCTGAGCATGCGTGGCACTTTGTCCGTCGGAATTTGCTACACACGATCGGAAAAAGTCCGATAGGACTTTGTTGTCGGAAAATTTGAGGGCAGGAGATAAAACTTTGTCCGTCGGAAAATCTGACGGAAAAAGTCTGATAGAGCCTACACACGGTCGGAATTTCCGACAACATTGTCCGATAGGACATTTTCCGTCGGAAAATCCGACCGTGTGTACGGGGCATAACGCTGTTTATCTCACACTCACACTTTCTCATAACAAGTTTACTGTTCTGTGCTTCTGTTTACCAAAAAATGCTGACCAATGCTACCATATACAGTGTTGTGAAAAAGTGTTTGCCCCCTTCCTCATTTCCTGTTCCTTTGCATGTTTGTCACACTTAAGTGTTTCGGAACATCAAACCAATTTAAACAATAGTCAAGGACAACAAAAGTAAACACAAAATGCAATTTGTAAATGAAGGTGTTTATTATTAAAGGTGAAAAAAAATCCAAACCATCATGGTCCTGTGTGAAAAAGTGATTGCCCCCCTAAACCTAATAACTGGTTGGGCCACCCTTAGCAGCAACAACTGCAACCAAGCGTTTGTGATAACGTGCAATGAGGCTTTTACAGCGTCCTGGAGGAATTTTGGCCCACTCATCTTTGCAGAATTGTCCTAATTCAGTTACATTAGAGGGTTTTCGAGCATGAACGGCCTTTTTAAGGTCATACCACAACATCTCAATAGGATTCAGGTCTGGACTTTGGCTAGGCCACTCCAAAGTCTTCATTTTGTTTTTCTTCAGCCATTCGGTGGTGGACTTGCTGGTGTGTTTAGGATCATTGTCCTGCTGCAGAACCCAAGTTCGTTTCAGCTTGAGTACACGAACAGATGGTCGGACATTCTCCTTCAGGATCTCTTGGTAGACAGCAGAATTCATAGTTCCTTTTATCACGGCAAGTCTTCCAGGTCCTGAAGCAGCAAAACAGCCCCAGACCATCACACTACCACCACCATATTTTACTGTTGGTATAATGTTCTTTTTCTGAAATGCAGTGTTCCTTCTACGCCAGATATACTTGGACACACACCTTCCAAAGAGTTCCACTTTTGTCTCATCGCTCCACAGAATGTTGTCCCAAAAGTCTTGGGGATCATCAAGATGTGTTGTGGAGAAATTGAGACGAGCTTTGATGTTCTTTTTGCTCAGCAGTGGTTTTCTCCTTGGAACTCTGCCATGCAGGCCATTTTTGCCCAGTCTTTTCCTGATGGTGGAGGCATGAACGCTGACCTTAACTGAGGCAAGTGAGGCCTGCAGTTCCTTGGACGTTGTTGTGGGGTCTTTTGTGACCTCTTGGATGAGTCGTCGCTGCGCTCTTGGGGTAATTTTGGGCGGCCGGCCACTCCTGGGAAGGTTCACCACTGTTCCATGTCTTCGCCATTTGTGGATAATGGCTCTCACTGTGGTTCGCTGGATTCCCAAAGCTTTGGAAATGGCTTTATAACCCTTTCCAGACTGATAGATCTCAATTACTTTCTTTCTCAATTGTTCCTGAATTTCTTTGGGTCTCGGCATGATGTGTAGCTTTTAAGGATCTTCTGGTGGACCTTACTGTGTCAAGCAGCTCCTATTTAAGTGATGCCTTGATTGTGAACAGGTGTGGCAATAATCAGGCCTGGGTGTGGCTAGAGAAATTGAACTCAGGTGTGGACAACCACAGTTATAGTATGTTTTAACAAGGGGGGGCAATCACTTTTTCACACAGGGCCATGATGGTTTGGATTTTTTTTCACCTTTAATAATAAACACCTTCATTTACAAATTGCATTTTGTGTTTACTTGTGTTGTCCTTGACTATTGTTTAAATTGGTTTGATGTTCCGAAACACTTAAGTGTGACAAACATGCAAAGGAACAGGAAATGAGGAAGGGGGCAAACACTTTTTCACACCACTGTATGTCCGTGATCACCTGCACACATCTGTACATGATCATTTGCGTACATATGTCCGTGATCACGCAAACCAATTATTATACACTTAATGAAATTTTTTTTACTAAAAACATGTAGCAGAATACATTTTGGCTTAAATTTATGACAAAATTTGATTTTATTGGATTTCTTTTAAAAAAGAAAGGAGAAAATATTGTTTTTTTTTTTTCAAAATTTCCGCAATCTTTTCGCTTATATCGCAAAAAATAAAAAACGGAGTCGCGAATAAATACCACCAAACTAAAGCTCTATTTGTGTAAACAAAATGATAAAAATGTTATTTGGGTACAGCATTTGCACGACCGCGCAATTGTCATTGAAAGTGCGAGAGCGCTAAAAGCTGAAAAATGGGCTGGGAAGGAAGGGGGCGAAAGTGCCCGGTATTGTAGTGGTTAATGAACAGATGTCGAGCATCCGCGGGGACACTCGTGCCAAGTTCCTCAAAATTTGTAAAACCATGGCGGTCATATGACTTTCCTACCCTCCCCCCCATCCAGCTTGGGCCGCCTGTGACGGACAATCCAGATGTTCCTGAGCCCTTCCCTTTTCCCTCATCTCCCGGTCCTCATCCTTCTGGCCTTCCCTTTCTTTCCCAGACTCCCCTATCGCTTCTCTAGCGCCCTACCCGGTAGGTGAGCGGCCTCCGTCCCTTTAGCCTCACCTTTCTGCCCAACTTTCTTGTTTTCTGCTCCTCTATCCTTGTTAGTTCAGTTTTGGTTGTACATTACATTGAAATCACCTTTTGGGTTTTCGAGGGGCCTAGGTTTTTGAGGGGCCTAGGGTGCCCCGTAGTTATGGGGAGCCTCTCTGGGACCCCGGGATCCTGACGGTATCATTCACACTTCAATTTACCACTGTCAAATTTTTTTCTACTTTTGTTTTGCCCTTCTTATGAGCCGAAACCTGTTGCAACTTCAATGCTAGCCCCTGCGCGGGCAGAAGTTTTGCATATTAACCACTTGTTAAAACTGAAGAAAAACGAATGAAACAGAAAAGTTATTGGAGCCCCAATCGTACGCAGCCTACTAAAAACACCCCACATCCCCCCCCCCCCCCACCATAGTATCAATAAAAGTTGGGATGTCCATTCACCTCCATCAATATACTACAAAGAGAGGCAGAGCTGCTGCACGGGGAGATAGTAGGGGGAGAGCAGTTGCTGCCCATCAGTGCCTCCTCATTAGTGTCATTTATCAGTGCCACCTACTAGTGCCTATCAGTGCCTCCTCATCAGTGCCACCTACTAGTGCCTATCAGTGCCACCTACTAGTGCCTATCAGTGCCTCCTCATCAGTTCCACCTACTAGTGCCTATCAGTGCCACCTACTAGTGCCTATCAGTGCCACCTACTTGTGCCTATCAGTGCCTCCTCATCAGTGCCACCTACTAGTGCCTATCAGTGCCTCCTCATCAGTGCCACCTACTAGTGCCTATCAGTGCCACCTACTAGTGCCTATCAGTGCCTCCTCATCAGTTCCACCTACTAGTGCCTATCAGTGCCACCTACTAGTGCCTATCAGTGCCACCTACTAGTGCCCATCAGTGCCACCTACTAGTGCCCATCAGTGCCTCCTCATCAGTGTCACTTTTTAGAGTCACCTACTCATCAGAGTCCATCAGTGCAGCCTCATTAGAGCCCATCAGTGCCGCCTCATCAGTGCAGCCTTATCAGCGCACATCAGTGAAGGAGAAAAATTACCTGCATGGGGAGACACTAGGGGAGAGCAGTTGCTGTACGGGAAGTTGCTGCCCATTAGTGCCACCTCATCAGAGCCTATCAGTGCCACATCATCAGTGCCCACCAGTGCAGCCTCATTAGCGCCTCCTCATCAGTGCAGCTTTATCAGTGCCCATCATTGCAGCCTTATCAGTGAACATCAGTGCAGCTTCACCAGTGCCACCTATCAGTGCCTATTAGTGCAGCATCATCAGCGCACATCAGTGAAGAAAAAAAATTACCTGTTGCTGCCCATCAGTGCCACCTATCAGTGCCCATCAGTGCAACCTCATCAGCGCACATCAGTGCAGCTTTATCAGTGCACATCAGTGGAGAAAAAATACCTGCATGGGGAGATAGTAGTAGGGGGAGAGCAGTTGCTGTCCATCAGTGCTGCCTCAGAGTCCATCAGTGTAGCCTCATCAGCGCACATCAGTGCAGCCTCATCAGTGTCCATCAGTGCAGCCTTATCAGCGCACATCAGTGAAGGAGAAAAAATTACCTGCATGGGGAGATAGTAGGGGGAGAGCAGTTGCTGCACAAGGAGTTGCTGTCCATCAGTGCCTCCTAATCAGTGTCACTTATCAGTGCCACCTGCCAGTGCAGCCTCATCAGAGCCCATCGGTGCCACCTACCAGTACCTATCAGTGCCCACCAGTGCAGCCTCATCAGTGCCCATCAATTTAGCATCATCAGTGCCTATCAGTGCAGCCTTATAAGCGCACATCAGTGAAGGAGAAAACTTACCTGTTGCTGCCCATCAGTGCCTCCTCATCAGTGTCACTTATCAGTGCCACCTACTAGTGCCTATCAGTGCCACCTACCAGTAGTTATCAGTGCCACCTATCAGTGCCCACCAGTGCAGCCTTATTAGTGCCGCCTCATCACCGCACATCAGTTAAGGAGAAAAATTACCTGTTTGCAAAATTTTATAACAAACTATGAAATTGTTTTTTTTTTTTTTTAATATTCAGTCTTTTTTTATTTGTTTACCAAAAAATAAAACCCTCAGTGGTGATTAAATACCACCAAACAGAAAGCTCTATTTATGTGATGAAAATGTCACATGGGTACCGTGTTACATGACCGCGCAATTGTCATTCAAAGTGCGCTGAAAGCTGAGAATTGGTCTGGGCAGGAAGGAGGGAAAAGTGCCCAGGAGGCAAGTGGGGTTCCCCCCCCCCCCGTTATATAAGGGTTAAATGCTCATATATGTGTCGGTCATTTTTCCTTTCCCCGGAGATGGGCTTTGAAAAATAAAACTAAAAAAAATCACACACACCTGGTAAAATCTGAATTTTTGCTCTTAAAAAAATGAGCCCCCCCCCCACCACACAAATATCGTGTCCCCATGAAACAATAACTAACGTCACTCCCCAACGTGGTGCAAAGACAAAGCTGGAGAAGCTCCTACAGGTCATCAGTTTAGAAAAAAATGGGAATAACGGCCCCAGAATTATCCCTCTCACTCCGGGGTGTGACAATGTGCGGCCAACACCCCCCCTATGTGATAGCATAGTAGAAATGACAGGTCCTCTTTAAGGAGATATCAGGGGTTTATTAGACCCCCTAACATCACCTATGGACCTCAGTGAAGCTGATGAAGTGCAGATCGGGGATCGATGAGCTTCTTCCCTGACCACAGTGACCGGGGAATGACGGCTCTGAGCCTGGAAGTGATGAAATGCTCGTCTCTTCATTCACCGGAGAGGAGATCCGAGAACTGATCACCCCCACTCCATCCACCATACCAGTCCCGGGCCTGCAGGAGGGGCAGAGGAGCCCCGGGGTACATGGCGAAGGTAGTCAGGTGCGGGGGAGGGGTTTGTATCTTCATAATAAAGGGTGTCGAACTGCCAATTTCAGTACAACCCGAATCTCATCCTTCGTTACAAGAGACTGCTAAGGGGAGAAGGCGACACATCTCCAACATGAAGAGAATGTTCCGGCCTCGTAAGTGGGGGAATGTTCTGCCCCTGAAGGGGTTAATCTAGGTTCCCACACTATATATGTGTGTAGCATCATCTGCTGGAGATAAAAGACGTCACACTGACTATGGAGGAAGAGGACGGAACATGACGGGGGGTTACTGGGTGTAAATAGAAAATAAGATCTTATTACCTCCTCTGCTGCCACTTCCAGCAACGTCTCGTCCCGACTCACTTCTCACCCGGAACTTCCTGTGTGTACCTGACATCACTTCCTGTCTGTACCTGACATCACTTCCTGTCTGTACCTGACATCACTTCCTGTCTTTCATAGAGACTTCCTGTCTCTATGGTATAAGATCACCACCTTGTGGAGCTCAGAGGAACAGCAGCCCCGAGAAACATCTCGTAGTGTGAACACGGCCTTGTGCTGTGTGTGTATATACTGTATATCCTTATAGATGGATCTCCACTCCCACCAAGGGGGAGAGAAATATATTACTGCCTAGTCCAGCCTTTCTCAGCCAGGGTTCCTCCAAAGGTTTCTAGGGGTTCCTTGAGCCATGAACAATTTCTGTCTCTCAGTCTCAGTCTTCCCACTGCTGACGATGTAAGAAAGTCCTTCTCCCACTGACATAAGGGGGGTTCTGTTGTGGTTTAACCCTGCTCCCGATGCTCCGTTCCCATATACACTATATTACGAAAAGTATTGGGACGTCTGCCTTTACACACACATAAACTTTAATGGCCTCCTAGACTTCTGGGAAGTCTGTCCACAAGGTTTTGGAGTGTGACTATGGGGAGGTTTGACCATTCTTCCGGAAGCACATTTGTGAGGTTAGGCACTGATGTTGGACGAGAAGGCCCGGCTCTCAGTCTCCGCTCTAATTCATCCCAAAGGTCTTCTATTGGGTTGAGGTCAGGACTCTGTGCAGGCCAGTCAAGTTCCTCCACCTCAAGCTCGCTCATCCATGTCTTTATGGACCTTGCTTTGTGCACTGGTGTACAGTCATGTTGGAACAGGAAGGGGCCACCCCCAAACTGTTCCCACAAAGTTGGGAGCATGAAATTGTCCAAAATGTCTTGTTATGCTGGCACATTAAGCGTTCCCTTCACTGGAACTAAGGGGCCAAACCCAACCCCTGAAAAACAACTCCCACACCATAATCACCCCCTCCACCAAATGATTTGGACCAGTGCACAAAGCAGCCAGCCAGTCGGGAAATGGGTGACACTTCAGGGGGGAAGGAGGCCCTGATAATGGAGGAGCTTGGTGCTTCGGGTGACTGGTTCCGCACATATTGGTGCTGATCTTGCAGGACAGGGCACCCTGGGGACCTAGCGTGTAGACGTATGCAGAACGAGAAAATTTATTTAGTTGCGTTGCAGTCGTAACAAAATTTGTTTTGTTTCGTTATCGACCGGATTCGAAATTTTCCAATGGATTTGAAATATTCAAATTGAAAATATTAAATTGATTCAAATTCGTTGTGAAGAATAGCTGCTTCTATGCTATTCAGATTTCAGAAGACGGTTATATTCTATTCTTATTTCTATTCTATTATTTTCCATTATTTTCTATTCAATTTTATTCTATTCTTTTGTCTTCTATTCTTTTAGTATTTTACTCTGTTCTTTTTGAAATTCGAATTTCAGAAGACGGCTATATTCTATTCTATTTCATGCTATTTTATTACTTTTTATTCTATTCCTTTATTTTCTATTCTATTCTTTTCAAAATTTCAATTTCGGAAGAGGGCTATGGTCTTTTTATTTTATCCTATTATTTTCTATTTTATTCTATTCTTTTAGTTAGCTGCTACATACTCTCCATTTTATATATAAATGTCTTCTTGTCTCCCCAGGACTCTGCATTCACTATATCTGGTCTCCCCAGGACTCTGCATTCACTATATCTGCTCTCCCCAGGACTCTGCATTCACTATATCTGATCTCCCCAGGACTCTGCATTCACTATATCTGATCTCCCCAGGACTCTGCATTCACTATATCTGGTCTCCCCAGGACTCTGCATTCACTATATCTGATCTCCCCAGGACTCTGCATTCACTATATCTGATCTCCCCAGGACTCTGCATTCACTATATCTGATCTCCCCAGGACTCTGCATTCACTATATCCGATCTCCCCAGGTCTCTGCACTCACTATATCTGATCTCCCCAGGACTCTGCAGTCACTATATCTGCTCTCCCCAGGACTCTGCAGTCACTATATCTGCTCTCCCCAGGACTCTGCATTCACTATATCTGGTCTCCCCGGGACTCTGCATTCACTATATCTGGTCTCCCCAGGACTCTGCATTCACTATATCTGGTCTCCCCAGGAGCCTGCATTCACTATATCTGCTCTCCCCAGGACTCTGCATTCACTATATCTGATCTCCCCAGGACTCTGCATTCACTATATCTGATCTCCCCAGGACTCTGCATTCACTATATCTGGTCTCCCCAGGACTCTGCATTCACTATATCTGATCTCCCCAGGACTCTGCATTCACTATATCTGATCTCCCCAGGACTCTGCATTCACTATATCTGATCTCCCAGGACTCTGCATTCACTATATCTGATCTCCCAGGACTCTGCATTCACTATATCTGATCTCCCCAGGACTCTGCATTCATTATATCTGATCTCCCCAGGACTCTGCATTCACTATATCTGCTCTCCCCAGGACTCTGCATTCACTATATCTGATCCCCCCAGGACTCTGCACTCACTATATCTGATCTCCCCAGGAGCCTGCATTCACTATATCTGATCTCCCCAGGAGCCTGCATTCACTATATCTGATCTCCCCAGGACTCTGCAGTCACTATATCTGATCTCCCCAGGACTCTGCATTCACTATATCTGATCTCCCCAGGACTCTGCACTCACTATATCTGATCTCCCCAGGAGCCTGCATTCACTATATCTGGTCTCCCCAGGACTCTGCATTCACTATATCTGATCTCCCCAGGACTCTGCATTCACTATATCTGGTCTCCCCAGGACTCTGCATTCACTATATCTGATCTCCCCAGGACTCTGCATTCACTATATCTGATCTCCCCAGGACTCTGCATTCACTATATCTGATCTCCCAGGACTCTGCATTCACTATATCTGATCTCCCCAGGACTCTGCATTCACTATATCTGTTCTCCCAGGACTCTGCATTCACTATCTGATCTCCCCAGGACTCTGCATTCACTATATCTGCTCTCCCCGGGACTCTGCATTCACTATATCTGATCTCCCAAGGACTCTGCATTCACTATATCTGATCTCCCCAGGAGCCTGCATTCACTATATCTGCTCTCTCCAGGACTCTGCATTCACTATATCTGATCTCCCCAGGAGCCTGCATTCACTATATCTGATCTCCCCAGGACTCTGCATTCACTATATCTGCTCTCCCCAGGACTCTGCATTCACTATATCTGCTCTCCCCCAGGACTCTGCATTCACTATATCTGATCTCCCCAGGACTCTGCATTCACTATATCTGATCTCCCCAGGACTCTGCATTCACTATATTTGCTCTCTCCAGGAGCCTGCATTCATTATATCTGCTCTCCCCTGGACTCTGCATTCACTATATCTGATCTCCCCAGGACTCTGCATTCACTATATCTGCTCTCCCCAGGACTCTGCATTCATTATATCTGCTCTCCCCAGGACTCTGCATTCACTATATCTGATCTCCCCTGGACTCTGCATTCACTATATCTGATCTCCCCAGGACTCTGCATTCACTATATCTGATCTCCCCAGGACTCTGCATTCATTATATCTGATCTCCCCAGGACTCTGCATTCACTATATCTGATCTCCCCAGGACTCTGCATTCACTATATCTGATCTCCCCAGGAGCCTGCATTCACTATATCTGATCTCCCCAGGACTCTGCATTCACTATATCTGATCTCCCCAGGACTCTGCATTCACTATATCTGCTCTCCCCAGGAGCCTGCATTCACTATATCTGCTCTCCCCAGGAGCCTGCATTCACTATATCTGATCTCCCCAGGACTCTGCATTCACTATATCTGATCTCCCCAGGACTCTGCATTCAATATATCTGCTCTCCCCAGGACTCTGCATTCACTATATCTGCTCTCCCCAGGACTCTGCATTCACTATATCTGATCTCCCCAGGACTCTGCATTCACTATATCTGATCTCCCCAGGACTCTGCATTCACTATGTCTGGTCTCCCCAGGACTCTGCATTCCCTATATCTGATCTCCCCAGGACTCTGCATTCACTATATCTGATCTCCCCAGGACTCTGCATTCACTATGTCTGGTCTCCCCAGGACTCTGCATTCACTATATCTGATCTCCCCAGGACTCTGCATTCACTATATCTGATCTCCCAGGACTCTGCATTCACTATATCTGCTCTCCCCAGGACTCTGCATTCACTATATCTGATCTCCCCAGGACTCTGCATTCACTATATCTGATCTCCCCAGGACTCTGCATTCACTATATCTGATCTCCCCAGGACTCTGCATTCACTATATCTGATCTCCCCAGGACTCTGCAGTCACTATATCTGCTCTCCCCAGGACTCTGCATTCACTATATCTGCTCTCCCCAGGACTCTGCAGTCACTATATCTGCTCTCCCCAGGACTCTGCATTCACTATATCTGCTCTCCCCAGGACTCTGCATTCACTATATCTGCTCTCCCCAGGACTCTGCATTCACTATATCTGATCTCCCAGGACTCTGCATTCACTATATCTGATCTCCCAGGACTCTGCACTCACTATATCTGATCTCCCCAGGACTCTGCATTCACTATATCTGATCTCCCCAGGACTCTGCACTCACTATATCTGATCTCCCCAGGACTCTGCATTCACTATGTCTGGTCTCCCCAGGACTCTGCATTCCCTATATCTGATCTCCCACAGTACACAGAACATGGAAATGCAATCGTATATATATCAGTGTCTGGTTAAAACTTGTAGGAGGAGTTTTTATTCTCCTATGAGGCTGCAGGTCCCCTGACCCTCTGTCTGGACAGTGCTGATTGGCCCTGTGCTGATCACATGCACTCTCCCAAGAAAAAAATAAAAATAAATAAACTCTCTAGTAATACACACCAAACTGAGAATGTGCAGCTTGTCCTCAGGGCTCTATTCTATCAGTAGATGGGTTGCGCTGGAATAACGTGAGAAGGATTTATCCTGCTGGTACATATTACATTCGTGTTTCATTAGGAATTAAGAATATGTCACGCTAGAAGCATCAAATTATAAAATAATAGTCCATAGTGTTAAAACAGAGTTCTTTGTTCAGGGGAAATACTGGAACCACCCACGGTGCAGACAGAGATACAACAAGGTGAACATGAGATTATCCTCCACCGAACATCAACACACCGGGCCTCTTACCAAAGGAAGTGGACCCCTGAATTACAGGTGGTCAAACAAGCATGATATATCCACAGCGCCAACGAACCACTTCAATTGGATCATAGAAGGCTGGATCTTGCAGTCCCACTTACCAATTGTAATTCATAGGTACATGCATAGGATACAAGAAAGCAACTCCTCATGGCATAGTATTTAAAACCAAGGAACATTTATTTCTTACAAAAAGCCAGGGCACTCACATTTTGAGAAATAATAAACAGGCATATCAAAAGTTGCAATTCGTCATGGATAGCAGATGTTTCCAACCACAAAGATGGCCGCAGTTGGCACGTTACAGTGTCGTGATGTCAGAGCTCCACCCTACGTGGCGTTTCGTCCAATAGGGACGTCGTCAGTCGTGTTTGATTAACACAGTGATTTCCTATAACCCTCAACTCCATCTAGAGGCCATAATGCAGTATTTGTCCCATAATTCCTCAAAAGAAAAAAAAAATGTCACGCTAACCACACGGATATGGCGACTTGCTAACCAGGATGTGGTTCTGTGACTGGTGGGGGACTATGAGGGAATAAGGGGGGAATGTATGCTAAGCAAGTAAGACTGGCTTTGATACATTTTCACAGCCCGCACTACCTATGGCCACCACTAGAGGGAGACTCCACTCCAATCCAGCTGGCTAACCACACGCAGGCAGATACGGATCTTACATACAATCTAGCCCGCACTACCTCTGGCCACCACTAGAGGGAGACTCCACTCCAATCCAGCTGGCTGACCACACGCAGGCAGATACAGATCTTACATACAATCTGGCCCGCACTACCTCTGGCCACCATTAGAGGGAGACTCCACTCCAATCCAGCTGGCTGACCACACGCAGGCAGATACAGATCTTACATACAATCTGGCCCGCACTACCTCTGGCCACCATTAGAGGGAGACTCCACTCCAATCCAGCTGGCTGACCACACGCAGGCAGATACAGATCTTACATACAATCTGGCCCGCACTACCTCTGGCCACCATTAGAGGGAGACTCCACTCCAATCCAGCTGGCTGACCACACGCAGGCAGATACGGATCTTACATACAATCTGGCCCGCACTACCTCTGGCCACCATTAGAGGGAGACTCCACTGCAATCCAGCTGGCTGACCACACGTAGGCATTCTAGCACTTAGCACACACTTCTAGGGTTCCTCCAGCTTATCCTACAAGCCAGAGGCTCCAATTGGCTTGTAAAAGGTTGTCCTCTGCGTCCCGAACCCTCCCTGTGATATTAGCGAATCGAAATTCACCATCGGTTTCCCCTGGCTTCTCATCCCCGGCCAATCGGGACAGGAGGCTGAAGATTTGGAACCTGGAAAGAAGACCATGGGGGTTAATGTGGAAGCCACGCAGAGGCGGCTCTCTAATTAGGCAAATTAGGCGGTCGCCTAAGGCCACTCACAGGGGCCTCGCGGCCTCCTAATTTGCCTGTGCTCAATCACTGATTCTCTCTCTCCCCCTCTTTATCTCACCCTCTTTTCTGCGTGCTTGTATTTTTTTTCCTATTATGGGCGTGAGTGGGGCCTCATGTGTAAGTTTCGCCTAAGGCCTCACAAATCCTAGAGCCGCCTCTGCCCACAGGATGTTCTGATGTTGAATGGGCCCGGGAACGGTTCCGATCGATGGGTCGGGGGGGTAGGATTTCAGACACCAGCACGTCAGTCCGATCGTGACAGGACCGATCACTGACCCGTCGCAGTCTAGCGCCATATAAGCATTTTGTGTGTTTTTCCGGGAATCTCCACACGTGACAAATACAGGTTTACAGGTACACCTCGCCCAACGCGTGTCGTCAGAAGGAATTATTTCCAGGTCTCGGCAACTAATATTTTAGCTTTTATAAGAGATAAAATGTATTCCTCAGATGTGTTGCTAATAAAGCTGGCAGGCAGTTCGGGGGCCTCCTGACTGCCCCCTGCTGGCTCTTGTAGCCAAAACAACTAGAACTTTGTTTGAGGCTTCAGGAAAGTGAGAGATTTGTCTACACGGATAGGAGACTTTTATTGGCATCTAGGTGTCATCTCTATCCTAGAGCTTGCTCTGTCCTTTTTCACATGCTAATAGAGGAACATACAGGGTTAGCATACATTACCAAAAGTATTGGGACACCTGCCTTTACACGCACATGAACTTTAATGGCCTCCCAGTCTTCGTCCGTAGGGTTCCAGATTGAGTTGGCCCCACCCTTTGCAGCTATAACAGCTTCAACCCTTCTGGAGAAGCCGTCCACAAGGTTTAGAAGTGTGTCTTTGGGAATGTTTGACCATTCGGTCGTTGGACGAGAAGGCCCGGCTCTCAGTCTCCGCTCTAATTCATCCCAAAGGTGTTCTATCGGGTTGAGGTCAGGACTCTGTGCAGGCCAGTCAAGTTTCTTCACCCCAAACCCACTCATCTATGTCTTTATGGACCTTGCTTTGTGCTCTGGTGGGCAGTCATGTTGGAGCAGGAAGGGGCGGTCCCCAAACTGTTCCCACAAAGTTGGGAGCATGAAATTGTCCAAAATATCTTGGTATGCTGACACCTTATGCGTTCCCTTCACTGGAACTAAGGGGCCAAGCCCAACCCCTGAAAAAACAACCCCCACCCAATAATCCCCCCTCCACCAAATGATTTGGACCAGTGCACAAAGCAAGGTCTATAAATACATGGATGAGCGAGTTTGAGGTGGAGGAACTTGACTGGCCTTCACCTCAACCCGATAGAACACCTTTGGGATGAATTAGAGCGGAGACTGCTAGTCATGCCTTCTCATCCAACATCAGGGCCTGACATCACAAATGCTCTTCTGGAAGAATGGTCAAACATTCCCATAGACACACTCCTAAACCTTGTGGACGGCCTTCCCAGAAGAGGTGAAGCTGTTATAGCTGCAAAGGGCCAACTCAATATTGAACCCTCCGGACTAAGACTGGGATGCCATTACAGTTCATGTGCGTGTAAAGGCAGGTGTCCCAATACTTTTGGTAATATAGGGTATGTCTTTGACTGAATAATGGGAATAATGTATCTTTAATAACACAGAATTACACTATATCTACAATTATATACTTCTACAGATCACATCTCAGCTACGGGCAAAACTACCCGACTCTTCTATTACAGGCCACTAGAAGGAACTGACAATTATAGGAGATCACCGTTTGCCGCGGTTGGGCGTATGCTCGTCACATTTGATGAACACATTTTTTTTAGAAACAGACCTG
Source organism: Lithobates sylvaticus (assembly GCA_028564925.1). Lineage (NCBI taxonomy): Eukaryota > Metazoa > Chordata > Amphibia > Anura > Ranidae > Lithobates > Lithobates sylvaticus. The sequence goes on along the minus strand of CM053028.1, from coordinate 592,756,582 downwards.
TAAGTGTTTGTGAAATCTTCCACCACAAAATGTACTCAGCCAATGAGAGGTAATGACTCAATTTTTATTTTAAAATGCCTAGGGGACCGCTTTTTAAGTGGTGGGTTTACGTGTTTCGTCCTGGAAGACGACTTGAGAAAACAGACCTCTTGCAAGAGAATAATAGACCTCCAAGTCTCTATACCACAAAATGTACTCAGCCAATGAGAGGTAATGACTCATTTTTTATTTTAACAGGTGTAGAGGGCCATCTTTTAAGTGATGGGTTAACGTGTTTCGTCCTGGAAGACGACTTGAGAAAACAGACCTCTTGCAAGAGAATAATAGACCTCTAAGTCTCTATACCACAAAATGTACTCAGCCAATGAGAGGTAATGACTCAATTTTTATTTTAAAATGCCTAGGGGACCGCTTTTTAAGTGGTGGGTTTACGTGTTTCGTCCTGGAAGACGACTTGAGAAAACAGACCTCTTGCAAGAGAATAATAGACCTCCAAGTCTCTATACCACAAAATGTACTCAGCCAATGAGAGGTAATGACTCATTTTTTATTTTAACAGGTGTAGAGGGCCATCTTTTAAGTGATGGGTTAACGTGTTTCGTCCTGGAAGACGACTTGAGAAAACAGACCTCTTGCAAGAGAATAATAGACCTCTAAGTCTCTATACCACAAAATGTACTCAGCCAATGAGAGGTAATGACTCCATTTTTATTTTAAAATGCCTAGGGGTCCCGCTTTTTAAGTGGTGGGGTTAACGTGTTTCGTCCTGGAAGACGACTTGAGAAAACAGACCTCTTGCAAGAGAATAATAGACCTCCAAGTCTCTATACCACAAAATGTACTCAGCCAATGAGAGGTAATGACTCAATTTTTATTTTAAAATGCCTAGGGGACCGCTTTTTAAGTGGTGGGTTTACGTGTTTCGTCCTGGAAGACGACTTGAGAAAACAGACCTCTTGCAAGAGAATAATAGACCTCCAAGTCTCTATACCACAAAATGTACTCAGCCAATGAGAGGTAATGACTCAATTTTTATTTTAAAATGCCTAGGGGACCGCTTTTTAAGTGGTGGGTTTACGTGTTTCGTCCTGGAAGACGGCTTGAGAAAACAGACCTCTTGCAAGAGAATAATAGACCTCTAAGTCTCCATACCACAAAATGTACTCAGCCAATGAGAGGTAATGACTCCATTTTTATTTTAAAATGCCTAGGGGACCGCTTTTTAAGTGGTGGGGTTAACGCGTTTCGTCCTGGAATACGACTTGAAAACAGACCTCTTGCAAAAATTTACACCACAAAATGTACTCAGCCAATGAGAGGTAATGACTCCATTTTTATTTTTCTCCTGCTATCAATGGCCGACACGGTACAACACTTCATCCATGTCTTTGGTGATCTCTGATCTCCTTATCAACTGTTTCTTCCATGATGAAGATCAGCCATGGAGTATATCTGAGGTGTATATCAGGGTGTGCTTCTTCCCCACATGTCCAGCAACATTCATATACAAGACATTTCCCGCACTCACTAATACACCTCAAGGGGTGTGTGGGACCCCTGATGTACAGGAAGAAAGGACTTCAGTGAGGAACATTTCCCTCACTTAGGACAGGAAAGTGGCTTCTCCCTCGCGTGAGATCTCTGATGTCTTTTAAAATAGGACCTGTCTGAAAAACATTTCCCACACTCAGGACAGCAATATGGTTTCTCCCCCGTGTGAGTTCTCTGATGTGTGGAAAGAGCAGACTTCTGAAAAAAACATTTCCCGCACTCAGGACAGGAATGCGGCTTGTCGCTCGTGTGAGATCTCTGATGCTTGACAAGTTCTGATTTTTGTCGAAAACATTTCCCGCACTCCAAACAGGAATACGGTTTTTCATACAGGCAAGATTTTTGATGTGTGACAAGATCTGAATTTTGAACAAAACATTTCTTACACCAGGTACAGGAATGTGGGTTCTCATCTGTGTGAGATCTTTTATGCACATGAAGGTCAGATTTAAAACAGAACCATTTCCCGCACTCAGTACACAGAAAGTTTTTATCTGTTGGAAGGACGGTACCGTCCCGCACAGTCTGAGGTTTCTCGGGATAAGAGGAATACGATGGTTATCTGTTGGAAGGACGGTACCGTCCCGCACAGTCTGAGGTTCCTCAGGATAAGAGGAATACGATGGTCCGGCACCGTCCCGCACAGTCTGAGGTTCCTCAGGATAAGAGGAATACGATGGTCCGGCACCGTCCCGCACAGTCTGAGGTTCCTCAGGATAAGAGGAATACGATGGTCCGGCACCGTCCCGCACAGTCTGAGGTTCCTCAGGATAAGAGGAATACGATGGTCCGGCACCGTCCCGCACAGTCTGAGGTTCCTCAGGATAAGAGGAATACGATGGTCCGGCACCGTCCCGCACAGTCTGAGGTTCCTCAGGATAAGAGGAATACGATGGTCCGGCACCGTCCCGCACAGTCTGAGGTTCCTCAGGATAAGAGGAATACGATGGTACATCTACACTGTGTGGTGCCGGATGGACATTTGAGGACGCCGGGTTTTCTCCTGGACTATTCCCCATATGAGATATTAGATGTGTGTTAAGAAGTGATTTCTGTACAAAACATTTTCCACACTCAGTACAGGAAAAAGGCTTCTCTACCGTATGAATTCTCTGATGTAAGGAGAGATTGGACTCCAGTGCAAAACATTTCCCGCACTCAGGGCAGGAATACGGCTTCTCCCCCGTGTGAGACTTCAGATGAATGACAAGAGCTGATTCTTTTAGAAAACATTTCCCACACTCAGAACAGAAAGCCTCGTAAGTCCTTCGATGTCTGGCAAGATGTGACTTCTGTGGAAATCTTTTCCCGCATTTAGGACAGGAATAGGGCTTCTCCCCCGTGTGAGTTCTCTGATGGTCGGAAAGACAGAACTTCCGTGAAAAACATTTCCCGCACTCAGGACAGGAATACGGCTTCTCACCCGTGTGAAATATTTTTTTATGGTCCCTAAGACTGCCTTTTAACTTGAAACACTTCCCGCACTCAGCACAGGAAAACGGCTTATCTGTTGGAGGGACAACACCGTCCCGCACAGTCTGAGGTTCCTCAGGATACAGATTTTTTCCAATGTGAGATTTTTGATGTTTGGAAAGATGGGACTTCTGTGAAAAGCATTCCCCGCACTCAGGACAGGAATACGGCTTCTCCCCAGTGTGAGATCTTTGATGTGCGTTAAGACTTGAAACCCGTGAAAAACATTTTCCGCACTCAGGACAGGAATACGGCTTCTCCCCCGTGTGAGATCTCTGATGTGCGATAAGAACTGCTTTCTGGGCAAAACATTTTCCACACTCAGAACAGCAATGTGGCTTCTCCCCTGTGTGAGATCTCCGATGTAAGATATGATTTGAAAGGCTTTTAAAATGTTTTCCGCACTCAGCACAGGAATACGGCTTCTCCCCCGTGTGAGATCTCTGATGTGTTAAAAGTTGGCCCTTCTGTGAAAAACATTTCCCGCACTCAGGACAGGAGAACGGCTTCTCTCCTGTGTGAGTTCTTCTATGCTTCTTAAGGTTGCCTTTCAAATTGAAACTCTTCCCGCACTCAGGACAAGGAAACCCCTCATCTGATGGAAGTACAGGATACAGATTTTTTACAATGTGAGATCTTTGATGTTTGGAAAGATCGGACTTCTGTGGAAAACATTCCCCGCACTCAGGACAGGAATACGGCTTTCCTCCTGTGTGAGATCTCCGATGTACTATACGATTTGAATGGCTATTAAAACGTTTTCCGCACTCAGCACAGGAATAGGGCTTCTCCCCTGTGTGCAATCTCTGATGTGCTGAAAGATGGCCCTTCTGATAAAAACTTTTCCCGCACTCAGGACAGGAATACGGCTTCTCTCCTGTGTGAATTATTCTATGCTTCTTAAGATTGCCTTTTAACCTGAAACACTTCCCGCACTCAGCACAGGAAAATGGCTTCTCTGTTGGAAGGACAACACCGTCCCGCACAGTCTGAGGTTCCTCAGGATAAGAGGAATACGATGGTCCGGCACCGTCCCGCACAGTCTGAGGTTCCTCGGGATAAGAGGAATACGATGGTCCGGCACCGTCCCGCACAGTCTGAGGTTCCTCAGGATAAGAGGAATACGATGGTCCGGGACCGTCCCGCACAGTCTGAGGTTCCTCAGGATAAGAGGAATACGATGGTCCGGCACCGTCCCGCACAGTCTGAGGTTCCTCAGGATAAGAGGAATACGATGGTCCGGCACCGTCCCGCACAGTCTGAGGTTCCTCAGGATAAGAGGAATACGATGGTCCGGCACCGTCCCGCACAGTCTGAGGTTCCTCGGGATAAGAGGAATACGATGGTCCATCTACACTGTGTGGTGCCGGATGGACATTTGAGGTAGTCGGGTTTTCTCCTGGACTATACTGTGTGATGTCCTCATCTTCTACTTTACAGTCTGGAGACAAAGTGAGACAATCCTCTGAGGTTTTCCTCATCTCCCGTCCATCTACTAAAATAGAAATACAAAGATTATTACTAGACATGAGCTGATTGGTTCCCCTAAACCAGGACTCCGCCCACATCAGGCAGCTTTGTCTCTGAGGATCTTACAATTCCCCCCTCAAGGTAACTAGTAAATGGGTCTCTGATCAGGTCTGGCGGAGGTGCCCAGCTGGGGTATCCAAGATCTGTCACAGTCAGAGAGTGAGGAAACAACGAGAACTGTCTTTTATAGAAGTGTCAGTGATGAGGGGATTATAGGACGAGTGTCCCCACCCCCTCTATCACTCATTGCCATCTTCCCAACACAAGAAGTCATGCACTTCCTTATTTAGTCCATGATTTAGTCATGAATAACAGCGGGTCTGAGCCCCACCAGAGGTCAGAGAGTGAGGATGGGGGGAGAACAACCAAGATGAAGACTGGACTGATCCTGAAGACCACCATCATTGGGTTACTGACTCCTCCCTCATTATCACTTTCTGTTTAAGGGTCCAAAGTTGTAGGATGTTATCACATTATTATCAACATGTAAAAGTCTGCCGGAATGACGTCATACATAATCGATTTTGCTGGCTAACCGCATCGATGCCGAATCGGGAAGGGCAGAATCGTGATGCATCGATGCTGAATCGGGAAGGGCAGAATCGTGATGCATCGATGCAGCGACCATTTTCAACACCCATACTAGATACATAAATTGTGTCTGCAGCACAGAGAAGGAAGATTATCCGAGAGGAATAGAGGAATACAGGACGGGGAACACAGCTCAGGAAAGTGACCAGGGATTACAGGCTGATATCACCCAGTCCCCGCCCTACTCTGGACCAATCAGTGAGCAGTATGGGTGGAGGAATGTATTTAGTGTTAATGACCCACCTGTACTGATCTCTGTAGGAGTGTCCTCCTCTATAAATGTCCCCGTTATTCCATCCTCCTCCATAGACTGCTGATCATCCCTCACATACCTCTCTTCTTCTTCTTCTGATTTAACCTCAAATTCTATATCGATTGGATCTCCACTCTAAACCAAGAAAATGAGAGAAAATATCATCTATAAAATATAAGCTTTAACTTGTGACATAACATAAGAGATACAGAATACTTTTTTGATCTCACAGGGAAATTGGGAAATCCAAACATTATCTTCACCAGTCTAGTCGTTCCGTCCCACCAACCTTAAAATAGTGGGGGATGGTGTGACCTTCCTGTGTGGAATCCCCGGAATACAGAGGACGGGGACATCTCTCTGGTGGGTTCCTGGTATTTGGTGGATCCATCATATCCTTGTGTCCTTCAGAAAACTTCTCCATCACTCCATACTCCTCATCCTCCTCTTTATACTCTTCTTTAACAACAATATTATAATCCCTGAGGTCTCCACTCTGAGTATATAATAAAACATTCATTGTAACAATCATGCTGTGTATAAATCATAACTACCAATAATTGTCAATCATCTACCTGATGATGGTGGGGGATGGTGTGATCTTCCTGTGTGGGATCCCGGGAATACAGAGGACGGGGACATCTCTCTGGTGGGTTTCTGTAGCTGGATGACTCCACCATGGTGTCCTGGTACAGATCTTTGTGTTCTTCCTCCATCCCCCCATCCTCATCATCCTCCTCTTTTATCTCTTTTTTAACCTCAACTTTAGAATCTCTCAGGATTCCACTCTGAATATATAATAAAAATGACATCAATGGTAACAATGCAGATAATGTACAGATCCTAATGATACTATCAGTGATTGTTCCTCATCTACCTGATGATGGTGGGGGATGGTGTGACCTTCCTGTGTGGGATCCCGGGAATACAGAGGACGGGGACATCTCTCAACTTTGATGTCTATCAGTTCTTCACCCTAAACCCCAAAGATGAGAGAATATTTCATAAAAAAGTAACTTACAAAGAATAATGTTGTCTAATAAAATAGAAGACATTTTAGTTCTACATGGTCCGTCCAGGGGCGGACTGACCATTCGGCTACTCGGGCACTGCCCAAGGGCCCCCTGGCCACAAGGGGGCCCCATCAGGGTTGCCAGCCTCAGTAAAACCAGGGACAGTATGTAAAAATCTGTGTTTTTTTTACATCTGTCTCTGAAATGTCCCTTACCGACATCCTTTTGGTCTAAAAATCCAGAGATTATAGCTGCCCCACCTCTCCAGTACCTTCTCAGCCTGTCTGTGTATACTATGTGTATACTGTGTGATTGTATACTGTGTGTGTGTATACTGTGTGGCCCCATAATCTCGGATTGCCCGGGGGCCCCATAATCTCCTATTGCCCGGGGGCCCCATGAGTTGTCAGTCCGCCCCTGGGTCCGTCCCACCTACCTGATGATGGTGGGGGATGGTGTGACCTTCCTGTGTGGAATCCCAGGAATACAGAGGACGGGGGGATCTCTCTGGTGGGTTCCCATTACTGGATCCATCTGTAGGAAACACACACACTGACTGAATACATTGTTTCTATGTGTTTATCAGATGATGGGGGATCTAGGTGGAGCCTCCGTACTGCTCTCTCCTTTACAATAAAGTCTCCTCTTACCCGGTGATGTGAGGGGCGGCTGATTGTCCATCATGACGTCCTTGTAGAGATCCTTGTGTCCTTCTAAATACTCCCACTCCTCCATGGAGAAATAGACAGTGACATCCTGACACCTTATAGGAACCTGACACACACAATGATACAGTCACCATCCAGACACATCCCTTGTCTGTTACTGGATAATCTCCCAGAATTCCCAGAATCCTCCTCACCTCTCCTGTCAGCAGCTCCATCATCTTCTTGGTGACTTCTAGAATCTTCTCCATGTTGTGTCTCTCAGGTTTTAGGGAGTCACATGGAGGCACTGTGATGGTCATATGATCACCTGACTTCACAAGAGGAAATCTCTGTATTGGGGAACCAATAGGAATATCATGTTAGAATCCCAGAATCCTCCTCACCTCTCCGGTCAGGTCTGTGTTTTATTAATAGAGATAAGAGTGATGTCATGTGACCTCCCAGAATCCTCCTCACCTCTCCGGTCAGGTCTGTGTTTTATTACTAGAGATAAGAGTGATGTCATGTGACCTCCCAGAATCCTCCTCACCTCTCCGGTCAGGTCTGTGTTTTATCAATAGAGATAAGAGTGATGTCATGTGACCTCCCAGAATCCTCCTCACCTCTCCGGTCAGGTCTGTGTTTTATTAATAGAGATAAGAGTGATGTCATGTGACCTCCCAGAATCCTCCTCACCTCTCCGGTCAGGTCTGTGTTTTATTAATAGAGATAAGAGTGATGTCATGTGACCTCCCAGAATCCTCCTCACCTCTCCGGTCAGGTCTGTGTTTTATTAATAAAGATAAGAGTGATGTCATGTGACCTCCCAGAATCCTCCTCACCTCTCCGGTCAGGTCTGTGTTTTATTAATAGAGATAGGAGTGATGTCATGTGACCTCCCAGAATCCTCCTCACCTCTCCAGTCAGCAGGTAGATGATCTCCAGGGTGAGGTTTAGTATCCTCTCAGTCATGTGACTCCGGACCTCCTCCATCCTCATTGATGTGGTCATGTGATCTATGCGGGTTTCCCTGTAGACGGATAGTGGAGAATTATTTGGACTGTATTGGTTGTACAATGTTAGGATGGAGATATAAGGGGTTAATATTGCCGGCTGCCCCCCAGTGGGAATTAGAACAGGTAGATCGTGTTTATCTATAAAAAAAAAATTGACCTCCATCAATATACTACAAAGGCAGAGAGACCTCATATGAGAGGCCGAGTTGCTGCTCGGGGAGATAGTAGGGGGAGAGCAGTGGCTGCCCATCAGTGCCTCCTCATCAGTGTCACTTATCAGTGCCCATCGGTTGCACCTACCAGTGCCGCCTCAGCAGAGCCCACCAGTGCCACCTACCAGTACCTATCAGTGCAGCCTCATCAGCGCACATCATTGAAGGAGAAAAATTACCTGCATGGGGAGATAGTAGGGGGAGAGCAGTTGGTGCACGGGGAGTTGCTGCCCATCAGTGCCACTTATCAGTGCCGCCTCCTCAGTGCCACCTATCAGTGCCCACCAGTGCAGCCCCATCAGCGCACATAAGTGAAGGAGGAAAATTACCTGTTTACAAAGATGGCGCAAGATTAATTTATTATATATCTTTTCTGGTATGTGTGAAACATGTAGTAAAAATAAGGCTGGGTCCTCAGTTAGGATATAGTCAGTAAATTTCGGAGATATACGATATACCTCCTTCCAAAAATATTCCAGTTTCGAACATGACCAGAAAATATGAAATAATGTCCCCTTGTCTTCCAAACATCTCCAGCATTCGTCTGAGATCAAGGGGGTGTATTTATGGAGTATTGAAGGTGTACGGTACCATTTTGTCAAAATTTTAAAGTTGGTTTCCTGAACTCGTGTACATATAGACGATTTTAAGGCCATATTTATTATTTGTTTCTGTTGTGCCGGGGAAAAGGTCCTATCTAGTATCGTTTCCCACTTCCGTATAAATGGGGGGGGATATATCCCTCAGCGGGAGTGATCAGTAATGCATACATTTGTGAAAGTGTATGGAGTAACGGGCCTTTCTCTTCACATCGTTTTTCTAGCTGTGTCAACAGTCGTAGAAATCTGTCTGGGGGCGGGAGAGTATTTAACCGGTTCCCGACCGACGTACGACGATATAAGTAGGCAGAATGGCCGTCCGTGCCATCGGGAGCGCGCCGGTCGGGACCGGACTCGATCGCCGCGGGGACACCCGCGATCGTCTCACGGGAAGGCTGAGCGGGAAGATGCGGAAATACACAGCATCTCCCCGTTCTGCCTAGCAACTAGTGACGCCGATCTCTGCTCCCTGTGAATGGAGCAGAGATCAGCATTCACTAGCTGACAGCCACGCCCCCCCCCACAGTAAGAAACACACCCCTAGGCATACTTAACCCCTACACTGCCCCCTTGTGGTTAACGCCTTCACTCCCAGTGTCATTTATACAGGAATCAATGCATTTAAATAGCACTGATTGCTGTATAAATGACAATGGTCCCAAAAATGTGTCAAAAATGTCCGATGTGTCCGCCATAATGTCGCAGTCACAATAAAAATCGCTAATCGCCGCCATTACTAGTAAAAAAAAAAAGTTATTAATAAAAATGCTATAAAACTATCCCCTATTTTGTAAACGCTATAACTTCTGCGCAAACCATCAATAATCGCTTATTGCGATTTTTTTACCAAAAATATGTAGAAGAATACGTATCGGCCTAAACTGAGGAAAAAAAAATTTTTTTAGATATTTTTGGGGGATATTTATTATAGCAAAAAAATAAAAAAGAATGCGTTTTTTTTTTTTCAAAATTGTCGCTCTTTTTTGTTTATAGCGCAAAAAATAAAAACCGCAAAGGCGATCAAATACCACCAAAAGAAAGCTCTATTTGTGGGAAAAAAAAAAGACGTCAATTTTGTTTGGGAGCCACGTCGCACGACCGCGCAACTGTCAGTTAAAGCGACGCAGTGCCGAATCGCAAAAAGGGGCCTGGTCCTTTGGCTGCCAATTGGTCCGGGGCTGAAAGTGGTTAATCTCCCCATATGTGCTGCCTGGTAATATTTCTGGATATCTGGTACCGCCATCCCTCCGGCCTGTTTCGGCATGGTCAGAAGTCGGCGTTGTAGCCTGGGTTTTTTATTAGCCCAAATAAACTGGGTTATTGTCGCATTAATCTGTTTAAAGAATTCTTGGGGGATAAAGATCGGCAATGTTTGAAACTGATACGCAAGTTTGGGTAGGATTGACATTTTGATTATATTGCACCTACCAAACCAGGAGAAGAAGCCCTGATGCCATTTAACAAGTAAGATCCATATTTTATTAAGTAAAGGTGGGAAATTTAGTGCCTATACTTGGGATAGCTAACCCGGATCTCATCCTTCGTTACAAGAGACTGCTAAGGGGAGAAGGTGACACATCTCCAACATGAAGAGAATGTTCCGGCCCTGTAAGTGGGGGAATGTTCTGCCCCTGAAGGGGTTAATCTAGGTTTCCACACTATATATGTGTGTAGCATCATCTGCTGGAGATAAAAGACGTCACAGTGACTATGGAGGAAGAGGACGGAACATGACGGATGGGGGGGGGTTACTGGGTGTAAATAGAAAATAAGATCTTATTACCTCCTCTGCTGCCACTCCAAGCAACGTCTCGTCCCGACTCACTTCTCACTCGGAACTTCCTGTCTGTTGCTGACATCACTTCCTGTCTTCCATAGAGTCTTCCTGTCTCTATGGTATTAGTGAGATCACCACCTTGTGGAGCTCAGAGGAACTGCAGCCCCAAGAAACGTCTCATAGTATACGAGTATATCTATATATATATACTGTATATCCTTATAGATGGGGTCATCTCCACTCCCACCAAGGGGGAGAGAAATATATTACTGCCTAGTCCAGCCTTTCTCAGCCAGGGTTCCTCCAAAGGGTTTCTAGGGGTTCCCTGAGCAATGAACAATTTCTGTCTCTCAGTAACAACTGACATCAATGATCTCTAAGGGGGGCGGTCTTCCCACTGCTGACGATGTAATAAAGTCCTTCTCCCACTGACATAAGGGGGTCCTTCTCTTAAATTTCTAGGGGTATATATGCAGCATGTGCATGGTTATCATTATGTATGTTGTGGTTTAACCCTGATCCTGATGCTCTGTTCCCATATACACTATATTACCAAAAGTATTGGGACACCTGCTTTTACACGCACATGGACTTTAATGGCCTCCCAGTCTTAGTCCGGAGGGTTCAATATTAAGTTGGCCCCCCCTTTTCCACTATAACAGCTTCGACTCTTCTGGAAAGGCTGTCCACAAGGTTTAGGAGTGTCTATGGCAATGTTTAACCATTCTTCCAGATGCGCATTTGTGAGGTCAGGCACTGATGTTGGACGAGATGGCCTGGCTTGCAGTCTCCACTCTAATTCATCCCAAAGGTGTTCTATTGGGTGGAACTCAGGACTCTGTGCAGGACAGCCAAGTTCCTTCACCCCAAACTCACTCATCCATGTCTTTGTGTACTGGTCCAAATCATTTACTCCAGCACAATCGCTTCCATATACAGAACAGTCAGAGAACTTAGTTTTTTTTTTTTGTATTTCTCCTCCAGCACATCGCTTCCTCTCCAATCTTCAGGTATTTCTCCTCCAGCACATCGCTTCCTCTCCAATCTTCAGGTATTTCTCCTCCAGGACATCGCTTCCTCTCCAATCTTCAGGTACTTCTCCTCCAGCACATCGCTTCCTCTGCAATCTTCAGGTATTTCTCCTCCAGCACATCGCTTCCTCTCCAATCTTCAGGTATTTCTCCTCCAGCACATCGCTTCCTCTCCTATCATCAGGTAGTTCTCCTCTAGCACATCGCTTCCTCTCCAATCTTCAGGTAGATCTCCTCCAGCACATCGCTTCCTCTCCAATCTTCAGGTATTTCTCCTCCAGCACATCGCTCCCTCTCCAATCTTCACGCATTTCTCCTCCAGCACATCGCTTCCTCTCCAATCTTCAGGTATTTCTCCTCCAGCACATCGCTTCCTCTCCAATCTTCAGGTATTTCTCCTCCAGCACATCGCTTCCTCTGCAATCTTCAGGTATTTCTCCTCCAGCACATCGCTTCCTCTCCAATCTTCAGGTATTTCTCCTCCAGCACATCGCTTCCTCTCCAATCTTCAGGTATTTCTCCTCCAGCACATCGCTTCCTCTCCTATCTTCAGGTAGTTCTCCTCTAGCACATCGCTTCCTCTCCAATCTTCAGGTAGTTCTCCTCCAGCACATCGCTTACTCTCCAATCTTCAGATATTTCTCCTCCAGCACATTGCTTCCTCTCCAATCTTCACGTATTTCTCCTCCAGCACATCGCTTCCTCTCCAATCTTCAGGTATTTCTCCTCCAGCACATCGCTTCCTCTGAAATCTTCAGGTAGTTCTCCTCCAGCACATCGCTTCCTCTGCAATCTTCAGGTAGTTCTCCTCCAGCACATCGCTTCCTCTCCAATCTTCAGGTATTTCTCCTCCAGCACATCGCTTCCTCTCCTATCATCAGGTAGTTCTCCTCTAGCACATCGCTTCCTCTCCAATCTTCAGGTATTTCTCCTCCAGAACATCGCTTCCTCTCCAATCTTCAGGTATTTCTCCTCCAGCACATCGCTTCCTCTGCAATCTTCAGGTAGTTCTCCTCCAGCACATCGCTTCCTCTCCAATCTTCAGGTATTTCTCCTCCAGCACATCGCTTCCTCTCCTATCATCAGGTAGTTCTCCTCTAGCACATTGCTTCCTCTCTAATCTTCAGGCACAGCTAGCACAAAGTGGTTAGGCCTGACACTAGCTCAGCCAGGCCTTTAGCAATTGCCCTTTGCAGGCAGGGACCGTGGGCCCCTAAAGTGTAGCAAAAAACTGAGCCCAGTAACTCATCTTCAGGCCCTGCCAGCCCTCCTGGCTGCAGCTGCCTCTTTCCACTGCCCCTTTTACCACAGTCCACTTTTCTGGTTCTGCACCCATCTCAAACTGAAAACACCCAGCTCTCTCAGGTGTGCCTCCCCTGGAGTCTCTCAGCAGTGTCCTCTCCCTGCTCTCTCCTGTGCCTCTGTTCCAGGATCTCTTCTCTCCTCCTGGATGCACCCGAGCCCAGGCCCAAGGTCACCCCCCTCCCAGACTGGGGAGCTCTTTGTAGGCCCCGACAGCCTCAGCACTCTCTTACACCATCTCTTCCACTTGACAACTCCTCCCCATCTATGTATACTGTATATACAAAAGCGAGCAATCCTAACCAGTAAGTTAGACAATCAGTGAAAAAAAAAAAAATAGGAAAAAAATCCCTATAATAAAGTCCATATCAAATAATCCAAAGAAAATAAATAAATATATAGTGGATGTCCATGTATATTCCCAGTACAAAGCATGGATATCCATCATGTTCAGCGGTGTGTTTTCTTATATCAGAATAGGAGAAATTAAAGCCTCTTACCGGAGGGGATGGATCCCAAATTATAAGGATCAAACATATCCCACTCTGTCGGCTCCAATGCAAAAAGACCTCTTCCCGCTGTAGCGATCACTTCACCAGAGATTAAGGTATATTATCCAAACAATTCCAACTCCACTGAGGGGTCTGCTTAATGCTCTCCAGCATGTGTGAGATTAAAGTAGGAAAAACTTCATGGTGCCGTAAAAAATGAAGGTTTTATTGCACTTCGTGAACCAAACAAAGCAAATCCATATAGACACAGCCACCGAATTCACCCTGCAGGCTGGGGCGTGGTGACGTCAAAGATAGTTACTCCACCAAACGCGTTTCCCTTGTAAGAAGCATCAACTGGGAACGGAGACAATGTTCCCAGTCCATGCTTCTTACAGTGAAACACGTCATGTGGAGTAACTATCTTTGAATTCCATGGCTGGGTCTATATGGATTTTCTTTAGTTTAGTTTGTGAAGTTTCTCCTTCTTTAATCTCACACATACTGGAGAGCATTAAGCAGACCCCTTTGTGGAGTTGGAATTGTTTGGATAGTATTCCTTAATCTCTAGTGGAGTGATCGCTACAGTGGGAGGAGGTCTTTTCGCATTGGAGCTGAAAGATTGGGATATGTTTGATCCTTATAGTTTTGGATCCATCCCCTCTGGTAAGAGGCTTTAACTTCTTCTATTCTGATATAAGAAAACACAGCCCTGAACATTACGGATATCCATGCTTTGTACTGGAAATATACTTGGACATTCACTATATACTTATTTATTTTCTTTGATTATTTTATGTGGACTTTATTATAGGGTGTTTTTCCTATTTTTTTCACTGATTTGATAACTTTTTGGTTAGGATTGCGCACTTTTGTATATATACATAGCCACCAGCTAGGCCTGCCTAAATTTCCCTGCTCTATAGAAAAATCTAAACCTCTAGCACCTACCTAACTGTCCCATAGACACACTCCTAAACCTTGTGGACAGCCTTCCCAGAAGAGTTAGAGCTGTTATAGCTGCAAAGGGTGGACCAACTCAATATTGAACCCTACGGACTAAGACAGGAATGCCATTAAAGTTCATGTGCGTGTACAGGCAGGTGTCCCAATACTTTTTGTAATATAGTGTATGTCTATGACTGAATACTGGGAATAATGTATCTTTAACCACTTCAATACTGTGCAAGGACATATGACGTCCACAAGGTGGCTCTGCCATCCTGGGTGGACGTCATATGACGTGCTCCTATTCCCTTCCGTTTAGGGGGCGCGCGCGCGCCACCCGCGGCGTCACTCGGGACCCGGTGCACGTGCCCGGCGGCCGCGATGTCCGCCGGGCACCCGCGATTGCCCGGGAAAACAGCGGGACCATGGAGCTGTGTGTGTAAACACACAGCTCCACGTCCTGTCACTGGCGAGGAAACCGATGGTGTGTTCCAAGTACGGAGGAACACCGATCGGTCTCCTCCCCTTGTGAGTCCCCTCCCCCCACAGTTAGAATCACTCACTCAGGGAACATATTAACCCCTGCAACGCCCCCTAGTGTTAACCCCTTCCCTGCCAGTCACATTTATACAGTAATCAGTGCAATTTTATAGCAACGATCGCTGTGTAAATGTGAATGGTCCCAAAAATGTGTCAAAAGTGTCCGAAGTGTCCGCCGCAAAGTCGCAGTCACGAAAAAAATTGCAGATCGCCGCCATTACTAGTAAAAAAAAATAAAAAATTAAAATGCAATAAATCTATCCCCTATTTTGTAAACGGTATAACTTTTGCGCAAACTAATCAATAATCGCTAATTGCGATTTTTTTTTACCAAAAATATGTAGAAGAATACGTATTGGCCTAAACTGAGGAAAAAAAAATGTTTTTTTATATATTTGTTGGGGATAGTTATTATAGCAAAAAGTAAAAAATATTGCATTTTTTTCAAAATTGTCGCTCTATTTTTGTTTATAGCGCAAAAAATAAAAACCGCAGGGGCGATCAAATACCACCAAAAGAAAGCTCTATTTGTGTGAAAAAAAGGACGCCAATTTTGTTTGGGAGCCACCTCGCACGACCGCGCAATTGTCAGTTAAAGCGACGCAGTGCCGAATCGCAAAAAGGGGCCTGGTCCTTTGGCTGCCAATTGGTCCGGGGCTGAAGTGGTTAAGTAAAAAAGAGAAGAGGAGGACAGTGTCTACAGTGGGCTGGTATTTTCTTCATGCATTTTACACCGAATCACATAGAAGGGAGAAGGCAGAGGCAGAAGTTAAGGTATTAAAAGACCAGCTAGCAGTTGCTTCAGAGTGTGTACGTTCAACTGCTAGTCGGGCTGATGATTTGCAAGAGCGGTGTGCAGCCCTCATGACCAAATCAATTAATGCCTTAAGGAAAAGGAAGGGCCGTAAACCTGTTAGTAAAGCCAGGGTACGTGCCATTGTCACATCCCAAAATTGGGATTGTGAGGATGTGCTCTCCTCAAATGACAGTGAGGATGAGGAGATAGAGTTTGATATTTTGCATGATGATCTGCTAGTGCGAAAGAAAAAGTATGTCAGACCTCTCATTACTAAGCATAGGAAACGGCAACATGATAGAGAGGATATGGCAGATGGGGAGGTGCATTGTTGCAACCCCAGAGATGTTGAATTTGAAGAAGTACGGGAGTTTACACTAACTGAACTCCATGAGATGGCAAAACAATACAAAGGTCTGGGGAGCCCCTAGTGAGTTGGCTCCTACGCTTATGGGATGAAGGGGCGGACAGTGTTGTTTTGTCAGGTAAGGAAGCAGTGACTATGGGAGTGTTAACCCATGATCCACAATTGCGTCAGGCCTGAGAGTTTAGCGTGAATTTTTCACTGTTAGACCTCGTGAGAGATGGAATAGTCTGAGTATACTCTAGTCCTACTGACCTGGAAAATACCTACTTCTGGAGATCAATAGCAGAGGGTATTTTCAGGATACGTGACATGGGTTGTATAACCCAGATTAAATACGTTTCCAGAATGGATGGGTCCAGATATGGAACCCTTTACGTCTGCTCTGCGCTCTAAGCTGATGAAGTCTGCGCCATTTAATCTCAGGACTCCATTATTGTCCTTGTTGGGAGGCCTGGGATTAAACAGCAAGATTCATGAAGCTACAACCCTTTTAAGCCAGTTGGGGGAGCTAGAGGAGACTAAAACAAAACCTGTCAGGGCAGTAGATAAGGTCAAGGCCAGACAGGAAGAATACAATGATTACTGACAGGTTTGGTTTGAGTAGACAATGGGTAGATAACATTGTTGTATTCAAATTGACAGTTTCAAGACGGCTATTGTCTCTATAGCTACAGTAAACAAGTAAGAGAGGGTATCTCAAACTGAAAGAATGACTGTTAGTCGGTTGTTATGGAAACAAGTTTGTAACCATTAACTTTGGTCAACATACTTGTACAAATAAAAAGGGTGAGTAGACAGAGGGGACACACATCATGTTGCTGTAAGATCAGAAGCCACTCATGATAGAAGAACAGAACCTGGTCTCCAAGAAGAATTATTGCCAATGGAGATCACGAACATACAGTAACAGAAGATAAGTAACTTTTAAACGTATTTGTAGTTATAGACCATAGGCTAGGCATTTTGCTTGTTATAGATAACTATCAGTCTTGTATTGATTTCCTAAGATTGTAATAATTTTGTATGTACAGCATCTTTGTATAGTAAAAGCAAATTTACACACTGCAGAAGTCTCACCTTCCTTGTTATACCACAGAGTAACCTTGCTAGATAGACGCAAGCGAAACAATCTCTGATCTCCTTATCAACTGTTTCTTACATGATGAAGATCAGCCATGGAATATATCTGAGGTGTATATCAGGGGGTGCTTCTTCCCCACATGTCCAGCAACATTCATATACAGGACATTTCCCACACTCAAGTCACTAATACACCTCAAGAGTTGTGTGGGACCCCCTGATGTACAGGAAGACAGGACTTCAGTGAGGAACAATTCCCTCACTCAGGACAGGAAAGTGGCTTCTCCCCCGTGTGAGATCTCTGATGTCTGGAAAGATTGGACTTCGGTGTAAAACATTTCCCGCACTCAGGACAGGAAAATGGCTTCTCTGCCATGTGACACTTCAGATGTGTAGCAAGAAATTAATTATTTTCAAAACATTTCCCACATGCCTCGCGAGTCCTTTGATGTCTGGCAAGATGTGGCTTCTGTGAAAACCCTTTCCCGCATTTAGGACAGGAAAACGGCTTCTCCCCCGTGTGAGATCAGTGACCGGGGAATGACGGCTCTGAGCCTGGAAGTGATGAAATGCTCATCTCTTCTGGGTTCATTCACCGGAGGGGAGATCCGAGAACTGACCACCCTCCACTCCATCCGCCATACCGGTCCCGGGCCTGCAGGAGGGGCAGAGGAGCCCGAGATACATGGTGAAGGTAGTCAGGTGCGGGGGAGGGGTTTGTATCTTCATAATAAAGGGTGTCGAACTGCCAATTTCAGTACAACCCAAATCTCATCCTTCGTTACAAGAGACTGCTAAGGGGAGAAGGTGACACATCTCCAATATGAAGGGAATGTTCCCGCCCTGTAAGTAGGGGAAATGTTCTGCCCCTGAAGGGGTTAATCTAGGTTTCCACACTATATATGTGTGTATCATCATCTGCTGGAGATAAAAGACGTCACAGTGACTATGGAGGAAGAGGACGGACATGACGGGGGCTTACTGGGTGTAAATAGAGTAAATAAAATCTCATTACCTCCTCTGCTGCCACTTCCAGCGACGTCTCATTCCGACTCACTTCTCACCCGGAATTTCTTGTGTGTACCTGACATCACTTCCTGTCTGTACCTGACATCACTTCCTGTCTGTACCTGACATCACTTCCTATTTTCCATAGAGACTTCCTGTCTCTATGGTAGAAGTGAGATCACTACCTTGTGGAGCTCAGAGGAACTGCACCCCCGAGAGATGTCTCATAGTCTGAACACGGCCTTGTGCTGTGTGTGTATGTACTGTATATCCCTATAGATGGGGTCATCTCCACTCCCACCAAGGGGGAGAGAAATATATTACTGCCTAGTCCAGCCTTTCTCAGCCAGGGTTCCTCCAAAGGGTTTCTAGGGGTTCCCTGAGCAATGAACAATTTCTGTCTCTCAGTCTCAGTCTTCCCACTGATGACGATGTAAGAAAGTCCTTCTCCCACTGACATAAGGGGGTCCTTCTCTTAAATTTCTAGGGGTATCTGTGCAGCATGTGCATGGTTATCATTATGTATGTTGTGGTTTAACCCTGCTCCTGATGCTCCCTTCCCATATACACAGCAACAGTATTACGCCATTATTCATTTTTGAACCAAGCTTGTACCTCTCTACTCAAATGTGAGTGTTCCTATTTTATTTTTATTCCTTTTTAAAACGTTATTACACCATGCAAGTTCCTTCTTTACCCTGCTTCGGTATATATGAACACGCTTGAATACGCGGAGTATTGATGCCCAACCCCTTTGTCCACTGCCCAACCTCTGTGTGTGTATCAACGCCATACTGAACGAAGCTTTGGAAACAACCCCGTGGAGCCCAGACCCGCCAGCCTTTTAACCTAAAGCCTATCACGACTTGCGAGGCCTACGCCTTCCCAAGTCTGTGATTTCTGGTAAGCCTCACTCCTATAGGTGTGGATGCCAACAGGATATCGCTACTTCACTTAGAGCACCTTTCCAGTGTCGCTGGACGATTGCATGGAATTTATCACCCCTTAAAGACTTCAGTCACTTTGAGGACTACCTGGTATTCCAGATTGTCATCCACAAAAGCACCTGGTCACTTTTATGTTTATAATCATCAGCTTATATGAACATTATTAAGGTTTTTCACCTATTTATACTTTGACCTTTTTGTACCCGTTTCACCATATATCCATAATAGGATTACTCACAAGCACACTTACGTCCAAATAACCACTCACGGTTTTATTCCACATTTATTATTCATTTATGTATGTTTTTACATTTTTTATGATCATAATTTTATCGTTATTATTATCAATTGATGTAACTTTTCAGTAAGTTTTACTGTGGCTTTTGTTAATGCCAAGCAGGTTATGCACTTTAGCGCAACATTATTTCCTTTTTCCACATTTCCATTTAACCGATAGTCTTTCGGCAAATGTTTGCAGCATTTCTCACACATTAATTCTCCAATCACAGCACAATATTTCCCTCTTTTTTTTCTACTATATCTGGTCTCCCCAGGACTCTGCATTCACTATATCTGATCTCCCCGGGACTCTACAGTAGGGATGAGCTGAACATCCCCGGGTTCGGTTCGCACCAGAACCTGCAAACGGACCGAAAGTTTGCGCGAACATTCGAACTCTATTAGTTACAATGGACGCAAATGTTCGAAATCTAAAGTGCTAATTATGGCCAATATGCATGTTATTGTCATAAAACAGGTTTGGGGACCCGGGTCCTGCCCAGGGGACATGTATCAATGCAAAAAGAAGTTTTTAACCACTTCAGCCCCGGACCAATTGTCAGCTTAAGGACCAGAGGTCTTTTTTCAATTTCGCACTGCACTACTTTAACTGGTAATTGCGCGGTCATGCAATTTTGTAACGAAACGAAATTTGCGTCCTTTTCTTCCCACAAATAGAGCTTTCTTTTTGATGGTATTTGATTGCCTCTGTGATTTTTATTTTTTGCGATATAAACGGAAAAAAAAAAAAAAGAGCGAAAATTTTGAAAAAAAAAAAAGAGATTTTCTACTTTTTGTTATAAAAAAAATCTAATAAACTCAATTTTAGTCAAACATTTGGGCCAAAATGTATTCAGCCACATGTCTTTAGTAAAAAAAATGCCAATAAGCGTTTATTTATTGGTTTGCGCAAAAGTTATAGCGTCTACAAACTAGAGTACATTTTCTGGAATTTACACCGCTTTTAATTTATGACTGCCTATTTCATTTCTTGAGGTGCTAAAATGGCAGAGAAGTACAAAACCCCCCCAAATGACCCCATTTTGGAAAGTAGACACCCCAAGCTATTTGCTGAGAGGCATGTTGAGCCCATTGAATATTTTTTTTTTTAGTCCCAAGTGATTGAATAAAAGACAAAAATAAAAAATAATTTTTTTTTTCTTCAAAAAGTTGTCACTAAATGATATATTGCTCACACATGCCATAGTTATATGTGGAATTGCACCCCAAAATACATTTTGCTGCTTCTCCTGAGTATGGGGATACCACATGTGTGGGACTTTTTGGGAGCCTAGCCGCGTACGGGGCCCGAAACCCAAGCACCGCCTTCAGGATTTCTAAGGGTGCAAATTTTTGATTTCACTCCTCACTACCTATCACAGTTTCGAAGGCCATAAAATGCCAAAATAGCACAAAACCCCCCAAATGACCCCATTTTGGAAAGTAGACACCCCAAGCTATTTGTTGAGAGGCATGGTGAGTATTTTACAGCTCTCATTTGTTTTTGAAAATGAAGAAAGTAAAGAGAAAAAAATTTTTTTTTTTCTTTTTTCAATTTTCAAAACTTTGTGACAAAAAGCGACATCTGCAAAATACTCACAATACCTCTCAGCAAATAGCTTGGGGTGTCTACTTTCCAAAATGGGGTCATTTTGGGGGGTTTTATGCCATCTGGGCATTCCATGGCCTCCGAAACTGTGATTGGCAGTGAGAAGTGAAATAAAAAAATTACTCCCTTAGAAAGCCTGAAGGCGGTGCTTGGTTTTTGGGGTTCCGTACGCAGCTAGGCTCCCAAAAGTCCCACACATGTGGTATCCCCGTACTCAGGAGAAGCAACAGAATGTATTTTGGTGTGTATTTCCACATATGCCCATGACATGTTTGAGCAATATATCATTTAGTGACAACTTTTTGTAAAAAAAATATATATATATTTTTTTTTTTTCATTATTCAATCTCTTGGGACAAAAAAAAAAATATTTAATGGGCTCAACATTGCTCTCAGCAAATAGCTTGGGGTGTCTACTTTCCAAAATGGGGTCATTTGGGGGGGGTTTGAACTGTCCTGGCATTTTATGCACAACATTTAGAAGCCTATGTCACACGTCACCCACTCTTCTAACCACTTGAAGACAAAGCCCTTTCTGACACTTTTTGTTTACATGAAAACATATTTTTTTTTTCCACACAGTATTTGCGCAGCGATTTTTCAAACGCATTTTTTGTGGAAAAAATACACTTTTTTTTATTTTAATGCACTAAAACACACTATATTGCTCAAATTTTTTGATGAAATAAAAAATATGATCTTAGGCCGAGTACATGGATACCAAACACGACATGCTTTAAAATTGCGCACAAACACGCAGTGGCGACAAACTACATACATTTTTAAAAGCCTTTAAAAGCCTTTACATGATACCACATTAGATTCACGGTATTTCCCTCTGTAAATATCCCCTATTTTTTATTAGACCCTAGATCTACTATATCTGGTCTCCCCACCTCCTACAGCGTTGGAGGACTCTGCATTCACTATATCTGATCGATCTCCCCAGATCAGATATTGATCTGTTCAGATACTATACCACTAAGGGACTCTACAGTAGGGATGAGCTGAACATCCCCGGGTTCGGTTCGCACCAGAACCTGCAAACGGACCGAAAGTTTGCGCGAACATTCGAACTCTATTAGTTACAATGGACGCAAATGTTCGAAATCTAAAGTGCTAATTATAACGGCCAATATGCATGTTATTGTCATAAAACAGGTTTGGGGACCCGGGTCCTGCCCCAGGGGACATTATCAATGCAAAAAGAAGTTTTTAAAACTGACATTTTTTTTTTGGAGCAGTCATTTTAGCCACTAGCTGACCGCCCACTGTCAAATGACGGCGGGACGGTGCAGCTACTGTGGCGGGCCGCCGTCATATGACGTCGTCTACAATTTGGCCACTGGGGGGCGCGCGCGCGCCCGCCGCGTAGCTGGGGCCCCGGTGCGCATGCCCGGCGGTCGCGATGACCGCCAGGCACCCGCGATTGCCCGGTAATCGAGCAGGACGTGGATCTGTGTGTGTAAACACACAGATCCACGTCCTGTCAGAGGAGAGGAGACCGATGGTGTGTCCCTTGTACATAGGGACACCGATCGGTCTCCTCCCCCAGTCATTCCCCTCCCCCCACAGTAAGAATCACCAAGATAGGGTACACATTAACCCCTGCAGCGCCCCCTAGCGTTAACCCCTTCCCTGCCAGTCACATTTATACAGTAATCATTGCAATTTTATAGCACGGATCGCTGTATAAATGTGAATGGTCCCAAAAATGAGTCAAAAGTGTCCGAAGTGCGATTTTTTTTACCAAAAATATGTAGAAGAATACGTATCGGCCTAAAACTGAGGAAAAAATTTGTTTAAAAAAAAAAAAAATTGGATATTTATTATAATAAAAAGTAAAAAATATTATGTTTTTTCAAACTTGTCCCTATTCTTTTGTTTATAGCGCAAGAAATAAAAACCGCAGAGGTGATCAAATACCACCAAAATAAAGCTCTATCTGTGGGGAAAAAATGATAAAAATTTTATTTGGGTACAGCGTTGCATGACCGCGCAATTGTCATTCAAAATGCGACAGCGCTGAAAGCTGAAAAATGGCTTGGTCAGGAAGGAGGTGTTCGTGGCTGGTAGGCAAGTGGTTAATGATGCATAAAGTGAAAAAAAAAAGTGAAATATTCCTTTAAATATGGTACCTGGGGGGTGTGTAAAGTATGCCTGTGAAGTGGCATGTGTTTCCCGTGTTTAGAACTGTCCCTGCAAAAAAATGACATTTGTAAAGGAAAAAAAATAAGCCATTTAAAACTGCTTGCGGCTTTAATGTCATGTCTTGTCCTGGCAATACGTATGAAAATCTTTGAGAAAAATGGCATGGCTACCCCATCCCCACCCCAGCCTATTAGGGTCTTGTATGGATATTAAGGGGAACCCCGCACCCAAAATAAAACCCTATACCTACAACCCTATATACTCTGAACAGCAGTATACAGGCGGTGCAAACAAGACAGGGACTGTAGGTTTGTTCTTAAGTAGAATCTGTTTGTAATTTTGAACAGGTACATTTTTAAGTGTAGCTCCAGCCCAAAAAATCTATTTTTAAGCTTTTTGGAGAACATAGGGAAGGGTTATCACCCCTGTAACATTTGTTTTGCTGTCTGTGCACCTGTTCAGAACATTTCACCTCACTTTCCGTCCCAATGACAAATGTTTTTGGAAAAGTGGGGTTTTTATTGAAACAAGGATTGGTGATAAAGCATCAGTAGAGAGGAGATACCTTTTCCCCAAATTAAATCTAACAGGATAGAATTTCCCTTCCTAGGCGTAGATTTCCTCTCACTTCCTGTTTTCTCCTTCCGTTTGCAAGTAGGAGTCATTTGTAAGTTGGATGTTTGAAAGTAGGGGCCTGCCGTATATACTCTGCAGAAATTTGCCCCATTAGATGTTGGTGTTGCCACAACACTGTAAGCCCTCACAGTTACTCTTGGTGGGCACAGGAATGGGTCCTGCTGTGAATTATTAGATCAAAATTTGTAATGGCATGCGCCTGTTGAACAGTGCCAGAAAAATTGGGCCTTTGGTGGTGGACGGTGTTGCCACAACACTGTAAGCCCTCACAGTTACTCTTGGTGGCCACAGGAATGGGTCCTGCTGTGAATTATTAGATCAAGAATTGTAATTGCATGCACCTGTTGAACAGGGAAGAAAAATTGGGCCTTTGGTGGTGGTGGACGGTGTTGCCACAACACTGTAAGCCCTCACAGTTACTCTTGGTGGGCGCAGAAATGGGCCCTGCTGAGAATTATTAGATCAAGATTTGTAATTACACGCCCCTGTTAAACAGGGGCTGAAAAATTGGGCCTTAGGCACTGGTGCCACAACACTGCAACCCCTCACAGATACTGTACTTGGAGCACAGCAATCAGACCTGTTGCAAAGCATTGCATAAAAATTGTAATTACATGCCCCTGTTAAACAGGGGCTGAAAAATTGGGCCTTAGCCACTGGTGGTGGCACACAGAAACAAAAATGTTCGTCCAAGCTATCATCAGGATCATTAAGGAGGAAGAGGATAGTCAGTCAACATAACAGGACAGTCACTCAGCATCAGCATAGGCAGTCTTGAAGGGATGTGACATTATAAATTATTCAGTTATATCAGCTTCAGGTGCCTGGTAGCTGGTGGTGATCCAAGACTGATTCATCTTTATGAAGGTCAGCCGATCAACCGAGTCGGTGGACAGGCGCACCCTGTGATCGGTGACAAAGCCTCCAGCAGCACTGAATGTGCGTTCGGAAAGAATGATGGTTGCAGGACAGGCCAGTAGCTCAATTGCATACTGTGCAAGCTCTGGTCAGTGATCCATCCTCAAGACCCAGTAAGCCAGAGGATTTTCGGTGGGAAAGGTGTCCAAGTCTGACCTTGCCCCTAGGTATTCCTGCACCATGTATATCAGACGCTGGCGATGGTTGCTGGAACCGATCATACCTTGGGGCTGCGGACTAAAAAATTGTCTGAACGCATCAGTCAGACGTCCACCTTCCCCACCGCTCATTCTGCTACTGACCGAAGCCTCAGCAACTCGTCGTCCAGGACCAGGAGTTTGTAACCTCCCAGTCTCTGGGAACGTGTTGTACAGGCCTTTCTGCAAGGCCTCCCGGAGATGTCTCATCCTCTGCGACGGCAAGATAAGGTCCACAACCTTACCCTTGTACCGTGGATCAAGGAGAGTGGCCAGCCAGTAATGGTCCCTCTCCTTGATCCGAAGAATACGAGGATCCTTCCGCAGGCTTTGCAGGATCAGGGAGGCCATGCCATGTAGGTTAGCTGAGGCATTCAGTCCGGAGTCTTCTGGGTCACTGAGGACGACATGATCCGCAGCCACCTCCTCCAAGCCACGTACAAGTCCACTGGTTTGTTGGGACTGTAAATCATCCCTAAAAGACTGCTGCTGCTGATGCTGAGTGCCAGGCTCCACCTCCATGCTGACACAATCCTCCTCCTCATCCTGTGTGATGGGTGGGATAGAAAGAACACTGTCTGGATAAAGGGGGCCTTGAGAGGCAAGGAAGTCCTCCTCTTCCTGCCTCTGTTCTGCCTCAAGTGCCCTGTCCATTATCCCACGCAGTGTATGCTCCAACAGGTGGACAAGAGGTACAGTGTCACTGATGCATGCACTGTCACTGCTCACCATCCTCGTGGCCTCCTCAAATGGTGACAGGACAGTGCATGCATCCCTGATCATGCTCCACTGGCGTGGGGAAAAAAATCCAAGCTCCCCTGATCCTGTCCTGGTGCCGTAGTCGCACAGGTACTCATTGATGGCCCTCTGCTGCGTGTGCAGTCGCTGCAGCATGGCCAACGTTGAGTTCCACCTGGTGGGCATGTCACATATAAGGCGGTTCTTGGGCAGGTTCAACTCCTTTTGCAGCTCAGCCAGCCGAGCACTGGCATTATATGATCGGCATAAATGCACACAGACTTTCCTGGCCTGCCTCAGGACGTCCTGTAAGCCTGGGTACCTGCCCAAGAACCGCTGCACCACCAGGTTAAGGACGTGAGCCATACAGGGCACATGGGTCAGCTGTCCCTGTCGCAGGGCGGAGAGGAGGTTGGTGCCATTGTCACAAACCACCATTCCTAGCTTAAGCTGGAGTGGCATCAACCACCTCTCGGCCTGCCCCTGCAGAGCTGACAGAACCTCTGCCCCAGTGTGGCTCCTGTCCCCCAAAAACACCAGCGCAAGCACGGCATGGCATCTTTTTGCCTGCGTACTTGCGTAGTCCCTTGGACGCCTACAGAGCACCGCTGGTTCCGAGGACAGAGCACTCGAAGAGGCCATGGAGGAAGAAGAAGAGGAGGGGGTGGAGGAGAGAGGTGTGTCACAACCAGTAGTAGCATTTTGGAGGCGTGGTGGCGGAACAACCTCCAACACTACTGCACCTTGTCCTGCATCCTTCCAAGCTGCCAAAAGAGTGACCCAATGGGCCGTGAAAGACAGGTTACGTCCCTGTCCATGCCTGCTGGACCATGAGTCAGCGGTAATATGCACCTTACCGCTGACCGCCCTGTCCAGCGAGGCATGGACATTGCCTTCCACATGCCGGTAGAGAGCCGGAATCGCCTTCCGTGAGAAAAAGTGGCGTTTGGGAACCTGCCACTGAGGAACATTGAACATTGAACAAACTCACGGAAGGGGGCCGAGTCTACCAACTGAAAAGGCAGCAGTTGAAGTGCTAGCAATTTAGCCAAGCTAGAATTCAACCGCTGGGCATGTGGGTGGCTGGGAGTAAACTTCTTTTGACGGTCCAGCAGCTGGGGCAGGGAAATTTGGTAGAATCGGACGTCGGTGTACTGCTAGCAGAGTGCCCGCAAGTACTTGGCTGTGACACACCTAATTCTACACCTTCATTCCTCTCAGTGCAGCTTTCAGAGAGGACTGAAGGTATAGTGGGGTTGGAGATCCCAGCTGATGAGGAGCAAGGAGAGGTCCGCTTTTTTCTTTGGTGTGGGTCTTTAATGCTTTAATGTGCGCTTGCCAACGAGCTGCATAGCAGGTCGACATATGTCTGGTCATGCTTGTGGTGCCCAAGCGGCTGATGTTTTGGCCACACGAGATACGCTTGAGACATATGTTGCAAATAGCAGTGGTGCGATCTGATGCACTCGTCTCAAAAAAGGCCCACACCAAATAACTTTTGTAATAACGTGCAGAGGCAGCGCCCTGCACAGGCGGAGCTCTGCCGTGTGATTCAGTTGGTGTGCTGGCCTCAAGCTGGCCCCCGGAGGGCATCCTGCCTCGTTGGAGATGTGCCGCCTCCTCCTCCTCTCTCCATTCAGGCACCCACGTGGGGTCAGTGACCTCATCATCCCCTCCCTCTTCACCACTGGAGCAAACCTGGCAGTAAGCTGCAGCTGGTGGAACATGACTGCCAGATTGCTGTCCTTGAGCATCCCCTCTCTCTGCGCTCGTGCTACTGCCTTCCTCTAGCTGGGTATCATCATCCGAGCCTTCAAAATGCTGGGCATCCTCCTGGAGCATGTCTCCCCAGGACTCTGCATTCACTATATCTGATCTCCCCAGGAGCCTGCATTCACTATATCTGATCTCCCCAGGAGCCTGCATTCACTATATCTGATCTCCCCAGGACTCTGCAGTCACTATATCTGCTCTCCCCAGGACTCTGCAGTCACTACAGTATCTCACAAAAGTAAGCACAGGCATACCCCACTTTTAAGTACACAATGGGGTTTATTTACTAAAGCTGGAAAGTGCAAAATCAGGCTCCCTTCTGCATAGAAACCAATGAGCTTCTAACCCCAGCTTGTTCAATTAAGCTTTGGTAATAAAACCTGAAAGCTCATTGGTTTCTATGCAGAAGTGAACTTGATTTGCATTTTCCAGCTTTAGTAAATTAACCCCATTGTGTACTTAAAAGTGGGGTATGCCTGTACACCCCTCAGTAACATTTTTGTAAAGCTTTTCTTCTATCTTTTCATGTGACAACACTGAAGAAATGACACTTGTCTACAATGTAAAGTAGTGAGTGTACAGCTTGTATAACAGTGTAAATTTGCTGTCCGCTCAAAATAACTCAACACACAGCCATTAATGTCTAAACCTCTGGCAACAAAAGTCAGCACACCCCTAAGTGAAAATGTCCAAATTGGACCCAAAGTGTCAATATTGTGTGTGGCCGCCGTTATTTTCCAGCACTGCCTTAACCCTCTTGGGCCTGGAGTTCACAGGTTGTCACTGGTGTCCTCTTCCACTCCTCCGTGACGACATCACAGAGTTGGTTGATGTTAGAGACCTTGCGCTCCTCCACCTTCTGTTTGAGGATGTGCCACAGATGCTCAATAGGGTTTAGGTCTGGAGACGTGCTTGGCCAGTCCATAACCTTTACCATCAGCTTCTTTAGCAAGGCAGTGGTGGTCTTGGAGGTGTGTTTGGGGTGGTTATCATGTTGGAATACTGCCCTGCGGCCCAGTCTCTGAAGGGAGGGAATCATGCTCTGCTTCAGTATATGTTGGCATTCATGGTTCCCTCAATGATCTGTAGCCCCCCCAGTGCCGGCAGCACTCATGCAGCCTTAGACTATGACATTCCCACCACCATGCTTGACTGTAGACAAGACACACTTGTCTTTGTCCTCCTCCCCTGGTTGCCCCCACACACGCTTGTCACCATCTGACACCAAATAAGTTTATCTTGGTCTCATCAGACCACAGGACATGGTTCCAGTAATCCATGTCCTTAGTCTGCTTGTCTTCAGTAAACTGTTTGCCGACTTTCTTGTGCATCATCTTTAGAAGAGGCTTCCTTTTCGGAAAAAAAAAAAAAAAAAAAAAAAAAAAAAAAAAAAAAAAAAAAAAAAAAAAAAAAAAAAAAAAAAAAAAAAAAAAAAAAAAAAAAAAAAAAAAAAAAAAAAAAAAAAAAAAAAAAAAAAAAAAAAAAAAAAAAAAAAAAAAAAAAAAAAAAAAAAAAAAAAAAAAAAAAAAAAAAAAAAAAAAAAAAAAAAAAAAAAAAAAAAAAAAAAAAAAAAAAAAAAAAAAAAAAAAAAAAAAAAAAAAAAAAAAAAAAAAAAAAAAAAAAAAAAAAAAAAAAAAAAAAAAAAAAAAAAAAAAAAAAAAAAAAAAAAAAAAAAAAAAAAAAAAAAAAAAAAAAAAAAAAAAAAAAAAAAAAAAAAAAAAAAAAAAAAAAAAAAAAAAAAAAAAAAAAAAAAAAAAAAAAAAAAAAAAAAAAAAAAAAAAAAAAAAAAAAAAAAAAAAAAAAAAAAAAAAAAAAAAAAAAAAAAAAAAAAAAAAAAAAAAAAAAAAAAAAAAAAAAAAAAAAAAAAAAAAAAAAAAAAAAAAAAAAAAAAAAAAAAAAAAAAAAAAAAAAAAAAAAAAAAAAAAAAAAAAAAAAAAAAAAAAAAAAAAAAAAAAAAAAAAAAAAAAAAAAAAAAAAAAAAAAAAAAAAAAAAAAAAAAAAAAAAAAAAAAAAAAAAAAAAAAAAAAAAAAAAAAAAAAAAAAAAAAAAAAAAAAAAAAAAAAAAAAAAAAAAAAAAAAAAAAAAAAAAAAAAAAAAAAAAAAAAAAAAAAAAAAAAAAAAAAAAAAAAAAAAAAAAAAAAAAAAAAAAAAAAAAAAAAAAAAAAAAAAAAAAAAAAAAAAAAAAAAAAAAAAAAAAAAAAAAAAAAAAAAAAAAAAAAAAAAAAAAAAAAAAAAAAAAAAAAAAAAAAAAAAAAAAAAAAAAAAAAAAAAAAAAAAAAAAAAAAAAAAAAAAAAAAAAAAAAAAAAAAAAAAAAAAAAAAAAAAAAAAAAAAAAAAAAAAAAAAAAAAAAAAAAAAAAAAAAAAAAAAAAAAAAAAAAAAAAAAAAAAAAAAAAAAAAAAAAAAAAAAAAAAAAAAAAAAAAAAAAAAAAAAAAAAAAAAAAAAAAAAAAAAAAAAAAAAAAAAAAAAAAAAAAAAAAAAAAAAAAAAAAAAAAAAAAAAAAAAAAAAAAAAAAAAAAAAAAAAAAAAAAAAAAAAAAAAAAAAAAAAAAAAAAAAAAAAAAAAAAAAAAAAAAAAAAAAAAAAAAAAAAAAAAAAAAAAAAAAAAAAAAAAAAAAAAAAAAAAAAAAAAAAAAAAAAAAAAAAAAAAAAAAAAAAAAAAAAAAAAAAAAAAAAAAAAAAAAAAAAAAAAAAAAAAAAAAAAAAAAAAAAAAAAAAAAAAAAAAAAAAAAAAAAAAAAAAAAAAAAAAAAAAAAAAAAAAAAAAAAAAAAAAAAAAAAAAAAAAAAAAAAAAAAAAAAAAAAAAAAAAAAAAAAAAAAAAAAAAAAAAAAAAAAAAAAAAAAAAAAAAAAAAAAAAAAAAAAAAAAAAAAAAAAAAAAAAAAAAAAAAAAAAAAAAAAAAAAAAAAAAAAAAAAAAAAAAAAAAAAAAAAAAAAAAAAAAAAAAAAAAAAAAAAAAAAAAAAAAAAAAAAAAAAAAAAAAAAAAAAAAAAAAAAAAAAAAAAAAAAAAAAAAAAAAAAAAAAAAAAAAAAAAAAAAAAAAAAAAAAAAAAAAAAAAAAAAAAAAAAAAAAAAAAAAAAAAAAAAAAAAAAAAAAAAAAAAAAAAAAAAAAAAAAAAAAAAAAAAAAAAAAAAAAAAAAAAAAAAAAAAAAAAAAAAAAAAAAAAAAAAAAAAAAAAAAAAAAAAAAAAAAAAAAAAAAAAAAAAAAAAAAAAAAAAAAAAAAAAAAAAAAAAAAAAAAAAAAAAAAAAAAAAAAAAAAAAAAAAAAAAAAAAAAAAAAAAAAAAAAAAAAAAAAAAAAAAAAAAAAAAAAAAAAAAAAAAAAAAAAAAAAAAAAAAAAAAAAAAAAAAAAAAAAAAAAAAAAAAAAAAAAAAAAAAAAAAAAAAAAAAAAAAAAAAAAAAAAAAAAAAAAAAAAAAAAAAAAAAAAAAAAAAAAAAAAAAAAAAAAAAAAAAAAAAAAAAAAAAAAAAAAAAAAAAAAAAAAAAAAAAAAAAAAAAAAAAAAAAAAAAAAAAAAAAAAAAAAAAAAAAAAAAAAAAAAAAAAAAAAAAAAAAAAAAAAAAAAAAAAAAAAAAAAAAAAAAAAAAAAAAAAAAAAAAAAAAAAAAAAAAAAAAAAAAAAAAAAAAAAAAAAAAAAAAAAAAAAAAAAAAAAAAAAAAAAAAAAAAAAAAAAAAAAAAAAAAAAAAAAAAAAAAAAAAAAAAAAAAAAAAAAAAAAAAAAAAAAAAAAAAAAAAAAAAAAAAAAAAAAAAAAAAAAAAAAAAAAAAAAAAAAAAAAAAAAAAAAAAAAAAAAAAAAAAAAAAAAAAAAAAAAAAAAAAAAAAAAAAAAAAAAAAAAAAAAAAAAAAAAAAAAAAAAAAAAAAAAAAAAAAAAAAAAAAAAAAAAAAAAAAAAAAAAAAAAAAAAAAAAAAAAAAAAAAAAAAAAAAAAAAAAAAAAAAAAAAAAAAAAAAAAAAAAAAAAAAAAAAAAAAAAAAAAAAAAAAAAAAAAAAAAAAAAAAAAAAAAAAAAAAAAAAAAAAAAAAAAAAAAAAAAAAAAAAAAAAAAAAAAAAAAAAAAAAAAAAAAAAAAAAAAAAAAAAAAAAAAAAAAAAAAAAAAAAAAAAAAAAAAAAAAAAAAAAAAAAAAAAAAAAAAAAAAAAAAAAAAAAAAAAAAAAAAAAAAAAAAAAAAAAAAAAAAAAAAAAAAAAAAAAAAAAAAAAAAAAAAAAAAAAAAAAAAAAAAAAAAAAAAAAAAAAAAAAAAAAAAAAAAAAAAAAAAAAAAAAAAAAAAAAAAAAAAAAAAAAAAAAAAAAAAAAAAAAAAAAAAAAAAAAAAAAAAAAAAAAAAAAAAAAAAAAAAAAAAAAAAAAAAAAAAAAAAAAAAAAAAAAAAAAAAAAAAAAAAAAAAAAAAAAAAAAAAAAAAAAAAAAAAAAAAAAAAAAAAAAAAAAAAAAAAAAAAAAAAAAAAAAAAAAAAAAAAAAAAAAAAAAAAAAAAAAAAAAAAAAAAAAAAAAAAAAAAAAAAAAAAAAAAAAAAAAAAAAAAAAAAAAAAAAAAAAAAAAAAAAAAAAAAAAAAAAAAAAAAAAAAAAAAAAAAAAAAAAAAAAAAAAAAAAAAAAAAAAAAAAAAAAAAAAAAAAAAAAAAAAAAAAAAAAAAAAAAAAAAAAAAAAAAAAAAAAAAAAAAAAAAAAAAAAAAAAAAAAAAAAAAAAAAAAAAAAAAAAAAAAAAAAAAAAAAAAAAAAAAAAAAAAAAAAAAAAAAAAAAAAAAAAAAAAAAAAAAAAAAAAAAAAAAAAAAAAAAAAAAAAAAAAAAAAAAACCCCCCCCCCCCCCCCCCCCCCCCCCCCCCCCCCCCCCCCCCCCCCCCCCCCCCCCCCCCCCCCCCCCCCCCCCCCCCCCCCCCCCCCCCCCCCCCCCCCCCCCCCCCCCCCCCCCCCCCCCCCCCCCCCCCCCCCCCCCCCCCCCCCCCCCCCCCCCCCCCCCCCCCCCCCCCCCCCCCCCCCCCCCCCCCCCCCCCCCCCCCCCCCCCCCCCCCCCCCCCCCCCCCCCCCCCCCCCCCCCCCCCCCCCCCCCCCCCCCCCCCCCCCCCCCCCCCCCCCCCCCCCCCCCCCCCCCCCCCCCCCCCCCCCCCCCCCCCCCCCCCCCCCCCCCCCCCCCCCCCCCCCCCCCCCCCCCCCCCCCCCCCCCCCCCCCCCCCCCCCCCCCCCCCCCCCCCCCCCCCCCCCCCCCCCCCCCCCCCCCCCCCCCCCCCCCCCCCCCCCCCCCCCCCCCCCCCCCCCCCCCCCCCCCCCCCCCCCCCCCCCCCCCCCCCCCCCCCCCCCCCCCCCCCCCCCCCCCCCCCCCCCCCCCCCCCCCCCCCCCCCCCCCCCCCCCCCCCCCCCCCCCCCCCCCCCCCCCCCCCCCCCCCCCCCCCCCCCCCCCCCCCCCCCCCCCCCCCCCCCCCCCCCCCCCCCCCCCCCCCCCCCCCCCCCCCCCCCCCCCCCCCCCCCCCCCCCCCCCCCCCCCCCCCCCCCCCCCCCCCCCCCCCCCCCCCCCCCCCCCCCCCCCCCCCCCCCCCCCCCCCCCCCCCCCCCCCCCCCCCCCCCCCCCCCCCCCCCCCCCCCCCCCCCCCCCCCCCCCCCCCCCCCCCCCCCCCCCCCCCCCCCCCCCCCCCCCCCCCCCCCCCCCCCCCCCCCCCCCCCCCCCCCCCCCCCCCCCCCCCCCCCCCCCCCCCCCCCCCCCCCCCCCCCCCCCCCCCCCCCCCCCCCCCCCCCCCCCCCCCCCCCCCCCCCCCCCCCCCCCCCCCCCCCCCCCCCCCCCCCCCCCCCCCCCCCCCCCCCCCCCCCCCCCCCCCCCCCCCCCCCCCCCCCCCCCCCCCCCCCCCCCCCCCCCCCCCCCCCCCCCCCCCCCCCCCCCCCCCCCCCCCCCCCCCCCCCCCCCCCCCCCCCCCCCCCCCCCCCCCCCCCCCCCCCCCCCCCCCCCCCCCCCCCCCCCCCCCCCCCCCCCCCCCCCCCCCCCCCCCCCCCCCCCCCCCCCCCCCCCCCCCCCCCCCCCCCCCCCCCCCCCCCCCCCCCCCCCCCCCCCCCCCCCCCCCCCCCCCCCCCCCCCCCCCCCCCCCCCCCCCCCCCCCCCCCCCCCCCCCCCCCCCCCCCCCCCCCCCCCCCCCCCCCCCCCCCCCCCCCCCCCCCCCCCCCCCCCCCCCCCCCCCCCCCCCCCCCCCCCCCCCCCCCCCCCCCCCCCCCCCCCCCCCCCCCCCCCCCCCCCCCCCCCCCCCCCCCCCCCCCCCCCCCCCCCCCCCCCCCCCCCCCCCCCCCCCCCCCCCCCCCCCCCCCCCCCCCCCCCCCCCCCCCCCCCCCCCCCCCCCCCCCCCCCCCCCCCCCCCCCCCCCCCCCCCCCCCCCCCCCCCCCCCCCCCCCCCCCCCCCCCCCCCCCCCCCCCCCCCCCCCCCCCCCCCCCCCCCCCCCCCCCCCCCCCCCCCCCCCCCCCCCCCCCCCCCCCCCCCCCCCCCCCCCCCCCCCCCCCCCCCCCCCCCCCCCCCCCCCCCCCCCCCCCCCCCCCCCCCCCCCCCCCCCCCCCCCCCCCCCCCCCCCCCCCCCCCCCCCCCCCCCCCCCCCCCCCCCCCCCCCCCCCCCCCCCCCCCCCCCCCCCCCCCCCCCCCCCCCCCCCCCCCCCCCCCCCCCCCCCCCCCCCCCCCCCCCCCCCCCCCCCCCCCCCCCCCCCCCCCCCCCCCCCCCCCCCCCCCCCCCCCCCCCCCCCCCCCCCCCCCCCCCCCCCCCCCCCCCCCCCCCCCCCCCCCCCCCCCCCCCCCCCCCCCCCCCCCCCCCCCCCCCCCCCCCCCCCCCCCCCCCCCCCCCCCCCCCCCCCCCCCCCCCCCCCCCCCCCCCCCCCCCCCCCCCCCCCCCCCCCCCCCCCCCCCCCCCCCCCCCCCCCCCCCCCCCCCCCCCCCCCCCCCCCCCCCCCCCCCCCCCCCCCCCCCCCCCCCCCCCCCCCCCCCCCCCCCCCCCCCCCCCCCCCCCCCCCCCCCCCCCCCCCCCCCCCCCCCCCCCCCCCCCCCCCCCCCCCCCCCCCCCCCCCCCCCCCCCCCCCCCCCCCCCCCCCCCCCCCCCCCCCCCCCCCCCCCCCCCCCCCCCCCCCCCCCCCCCCCCCCCCCCCCCCCCCCCCCCCCCCCCCCCCCCCCCCCCCCCCCCCCCCCCCCCCCCCCCCCCCCCCCCCCCCCCCCCCCCCCCCCCCCCCCCCCCCCCCCCCCCCCCCCCCCCCCCCCCCCCCCCCCCCCCCCCCCCCCCCCCCCCCCCCCCCCCCCCCCCCCCCCCCCCCCCCCCCCCCCCCCCCCCCCCCCCCCCCCCCCCCCCCCCCCCCCCCCCCCCCCCCCCCCCCCCCCCCCCCCCCCCCCCCCCCCCCCCCCCCCCAAAATGAACGGACTTTCCGATCGTGTGTCGGCAAGTCCGTTCATTTCAAAAGTCCCGCGGATCGTCCGCCGGAAAAGTCAGGGCGTGTGTGGGCAAGTCCACATGCTCGGAAAGTCCGGCGGACCTCCGCTTCACAATCCATGGCTCTCCTTCACATCCGCAGTGCTGGATTCTTCCTGGATTCCCTCATAGCGGATCTTCAATCTACAATGACTTGTAAGTTTATCCCCTCCATCCTTTCCCATCCCCCCCCCCCCCCCGACTGCCTGTATTGATACTTCTAGGCACTTCTCCTTGAGGTCAGGACTCTGTGCAGGCCAGTCAAGTTTTTCTGCCCCAAACTGACACATCCCTGTTTTGATGGAGGGGGGGGGGGGGGGGTATTATGGTGTGGGGGTTGTTTTTCAGGGGTTGGGCTTGGCCCCTTAGTTTCATTGTAGGGAACTTTTACGGCGTCAGCATACCAAGACATTTTGGACAATTTCACGCCCCCAACTTTGTGGGAACAGTTTGGGGACGACCCCTTCCTGTTTCAACGTGACTGGGCACCAGTGCACAATAAAGACATGGAAGAGCGAGTTTGGGGTGGAAGAACTTGACTGGCCTGCACAGAATCCTGACCTCAACCTGATAGAACACCTTTGCGATGAATTAGAGCGGAGACTGCGAGCAAAGCCTTCTCGTCCAACATCAGTGCCTGACCTCACAAATGCGCTTCTCAAAAGAAAGGTCAAACATCCCCATAGACACCCTCCTAAACCTTGTGGACGGCCTTCCCAGAAGAGTTGAAGCTGTTATAGCTGCACAGGGTGGGGCCAACTCAATATTGAACCAGGACCTCCTTCCTCCTGGTGATCCCTCTAGTGATATAAAGATCTATATAGAGGAATCAGGACCTCCTTCCTCCTGCCGGTGACCCCTCTAGTGATATAAAGATCTATATAGAGGAATCAGGACCTCCTTCCTCCTGCTGGTGACCCCTCTAGTGATATAAAGATCTATATAGAGGAATCAGGACCTCCTTCCTCCTCCTGGTGACCCCTCTAGTGATATAAAGATCTATATAGAGGAATCAGGACCTCCTTCCTCCTGCTGGTGACCCCTCTAGTGATATAAAGATCTATATAGAGGAATCAGGACCTCCTTCCTCCTGCCGGTGACCCCTCTAGTGATATAAAGATCTATATAGAAGAATCAGGACCTCCTTCCCCCTGCTGGTGACCCCTCTAGTGATATAAAGATCTATATAGAAGAATCAGGACCTCCTTCCTCCTGCTGGTGATCCCTCTAGTGATATAAAGATCTATATAGAGGAATCAGGACCTCCTTCCTCCTGCTGGTGACCCCTCTAGTGATATAAAGATCTATAAGGAGGAATCAGGACCTCCTTCCTCCTGCTGGTGACCCCTCTAGTGATATAAAGATCTATATAGAGGAATCAGGACCTCCTTCCTCCTGCTGGTGACCCCTCTAGTGATATAAAGATCTATAAGGAGGAATCAGGACCTCCTTCCTCCTGCTGGTGACCCCTCTAGTGATATAAAGATCTATAAGGAGGAATCAGGACCTCCTTCCTCCTGCTGGTGACCCCTCTAGTGATAAAGATCTATAAGGAGGAATCAGGACCTCCTTCCTCCTGCTGGTGACCCCTCTAGAGATATAAAGATCTATATAGAGGAATCAGGACCTCCTTCCTCCTGCTGGTGACCCCTCTAGTGATATAAAGATCTATATAGAAGAATCAGGACCTCCTTCCTCCTGCTGGTGACCCCTCTAGTGATATAAAGATCTATAAGGAGGAATCAGGACCTCCTTCCTCCTGCTGGTGACCCCTCTAGTGATATAAAGATCTATATAGAGGAATCAGGACCTCCTTCCTCCTGCTGGTGATCCCTCTAGTGATATAAAGATCTATATAGAGGAATCAGGACCTCCTTCCTCCTCCTGGTGATCCCTCTAGTGATATAAAGATCTATATAGAGGGAATCAGGACCTCCTTCCTCCTGCCGGTGATCCCTCTAGTGATATAAAGATCTATATAGAGGAATCAGGACCTCCTTCCTCTTGCCGGTGACCCCTCTAGTGATATAAAGGTCTATATAGAGGAATCAGGACCTCCTTCCTCCTGCTGGTGATCCCTCTAGTGATATAAAGATCTATATAGAGGAATCAGGACCTCCTTCCTCCTGCTGGTGATCCCTCTAGTGATATAAAGGTCTATATAGAGGAATCAGGACCTCCTTCCTCCTGTCGGTGATCCCTCTAGTGATATAAAGATCTATATAGAGGAATCAGGACCTCCTTCCTCCTGCCGGTGATCCCTCTAGTGATATAAAGATCTATATAGAGGAATCAGGACCTCCTTCCTCCTGCCGGTGATCCCTCTAGTGATATAAAGATCTATATAGAGGAATCAGGACCTCCTTCCTCTTGCCGGTGACCCCTCTAGTGATATAAAGATCTATATAGAGGAATCAGGACCTCCTTCCTCCTGCTGGTGATCCCTCTAGTGATATAAAGATCTATATAGAGGAATCAGGACCTCCTTCCTCCTGCCGGTGACCCCTCTAGTGATATAAAGATCTATATAGAGGAATCGGGACCTCCTTCCTCCTGCTGGTGACCCCTCTAGTGATATAAAGATCTATATAGAGGAATCAGGACCTCCTTCCTGTGGGGGAGGGGTTGGTATCTTTAGAGGAGGGGTGTGGAAGTGCCAATTTCAGTACAACCCGAATCCAAATCTCATCCCTCATACAAGAGACTGATAAGGGGAGAAGGTGATTGGTAGGAAACATCTCCAATATGAAGAGAATTTTCCGGCCCTGTAACTGGGGGAATGTTCAGCCCCTGAAGGGGTTAATCTAGGTTTCCACACTATATATGTGTGTATCATCATCTGCTGGAGATAAAAGACGTCACAGTGACTATGGAGGAAGAGGACGGACATGACGGGGGGGTTACTGGGTGTAAATAGAAAATAAGATCTTATTACCTCCTCTGCTGCCAATTTCTCCAACGTCTCCTCTCTACTTTTTACCTCAGAAACTTTCTTTCTGCAGCCGACATCACTTCCTGTCTTCCATAGAGACTTCCTATCTCTATGGTACAAGTGGAAAGATCACCATCTTGTGGAGCTCAGAGGAACTGCAGCCCCCGAGAAACATCTCGTATTGTTTACATCAGTGTTTATCAACCTTTTACGGTGAAGTACCCCGGCAGGTAGAGTTGCCACCTCATCCCTTTCAACCCGAACACATATGAATTACACGGGTTCTGTGGATGATAAAGGTGGTAATTAAACTCACTTGGTGCCTTATCTGCATTTAATTAGCCTCAAAACCCGTGTAAATTACATGTGTTCGGGTTTAAAGGGATGAGGTGGCAACTCTAGGAGGCACTGATAGGAGGCACTGATAACAGGCACTGATATGAGGCACTGATATGAGGCACTGATAGGAGGCACTGACTGCTGGCACTAATAGGAGGTACTGATGGCTGGCACTGATAGAAGGCACGGATGGCTGGCACTGATAGAAGGCACGGATGGCTGGCACTGATAGGAGGCACTGATAGGAGGCACTGATAGGAGGCACTGATAGGAGACACTGATAGGAGGCACTGATAGGAGGCACTGATAGGAGGCACTGATAGGAGGCACTGATAGGAGACACTGATAGGAGGCACTGATAACAGGCACTGATATGAGGCACTGATAGGAGCCACTGACTGCTGGCACTAATAGGAGGTACTGATGGCTGGCACGGATGGCTGGCACTGATAGGAGACGCTGATAGGAGACACTGATAGGAGGCACTGATAGGAGACACTGATAAGAGACACTGATAGGAGACACTGATAGGAGGCACTGATAGGAGACACTGATAGGAGACACTGATAGGAGGCACTGATAGGAGGCACTGATGGGAGACACTGATGGGAGACACTGATAGGAGGCACTGATAGGAGACACTGATAGGAGACACTGATAGGAGGCACTGATAGGAGGCACTGATAGGAGACACTGATAGGAGACACTGATAGGAGGCACTGATAGGACACACTCATAGGAGACACTGATAGGAGGCACTGATAGGAGACACTGATAAGAGGCACTAATAGGAGGCACTGATAGGAGGCACGGATGGCTGGCACTGATAGAAGGGCATTGATGGCTGTCAGTAATAGGAGGCACTGATAGCTGGCACTGGTGACTGGCACTGCTAGGAGACACTGATAGGAGGCACAGATAGGAGGCATTGATTGGAGGCAATGATGAGGCTACACTGATATGAGGCATTGGTAGGAGGTACTGATTGCTGGCACTGACTGGTGTATTGGATAACAATGTTTACATTCATTATAGACCCCAGATCTCTACATAAAGAGGACCTGTCACCTCCTATTACTGTCACATGGGATGTTTACATTCATTATAGACCCCGGATCTCTCCATAAAGAGGACCTGTCACCTCCTATTACTGTCACATGGGATGTTTACATTTATTATAGACCCAGGATCTCTCCATAAAGAGGACCTGTCATCTCCTATTACTGTCACATGGGATGTTTACATTCATTATAGACCCCAGATCTCTCCATAAAGAGGACCCGTCACCTCCTATTACTGTCACATGGGATGTTTACATTTATTATAGACCCAGGATCTCTCCATAAAGAGGACCTGTCACCTCCTATTACTGTCACATGGGATGTTTACATTCATTATAGACCCCAGATCTCTCCATAAAGAGGACCTGTCACCTCCTATTACTGTCACATGGGATGTTTACATTCATTATAGACCCCAGATCTCTCCATAAAGAGGACCCGTCACCTCCTATTACTGTCACATGGGATGTTTACATTCATTATACACCCCAGATCTCTCCATAAAGAGGACCTGTCACCTCCTATTACTGTCACATGGGATGTTTACATTCATTATACACCCCAGATCTCTCCATAAAGAGGACCTGTCATCTCCTATTACTGTCACATGGGATGTTTACATTCATTATAGACCCAGATCTCTCCATAAAGAGGACCTGTCACCTCCTATTACTGTCACATGGGATGTTTACATTTATTATAGACCCCAGATCTCTCCATAAAGAGGACCCGTCACCTCCTATTACTGTCACCCCCAATTACAGTTTACATTCCTTGTGACAGCAATAAAAGTGTTTTTTTTTTTTTGTAAAATGTATATGTATGTTTTTGTATGTATATTTATGTAAAAAAAAAAAATAATTTTAAAGCGCCCCAGTCCCCGCGAGCTTGCGCAAAAAACGCATACGTAAGATGCACCCGCATATGTAAACGGTGTTCAAATCACACATGTGAGGTATCGCCACGATCGTTAGAGCGAGAGCAATAATTCTAGCACTAGACCTCCTCTGTAACTCCAACCTGGTAACTAGGGTTGTCCCAATACCGATACTAGTATCGGCACCGATACCGAGTATTTGCCCAAGTACTTGTACTTGGGCAAACGCTCCCGATGCTTCACCCGATACCTGGACAGTCAGCAGTGATCAGTGTATGGGGGAGTTACAAGCTTCTCCCCCCGCGGCTTTCAGCTGCTTTAGTGAAATCTACACATCGGTGATTGGTGCTTGTAACTCTCCCACACACGATCACCACTTACTGTCACCACATCCTCCATGCCCCCTCCGTTCTGCTGTCACCCTCCATTCTTCCTCCATGCCCCCTCTGTTCTCCTGTCCCCCTCCGTTCTTCCTCCATGCCCCCTCCATTCTCCTGTCCCCCTCCATTCTTCCTCCATGCCCCCTCTGTTCTGCTGTCCCCCTCCGTTCTTCCTCCATGCCCCCTCCGTTTTGCTGTCCCCCTCCGTTCTTCCTCCATGCCCCCTCTGTTCTGCTGTCCCCCTCCGTTCTTCCGCCATGCCCCCTCCGTTCTCCTGTCCCCCTCCGTTCTTCCTCCATGCCCCTTCCATTCTGCTGTCCCCCTCCGTTCTTCCTCCATGCCCCCCTGTTCTGCTGTGCCCCTCCGTTCTTCCTCCATTCCCCCTCCGTTCTGCTGTCCCCCTCCGTTCTTCCTCCATGCCCCCTCTGTTCTGCTGTGCCCCTCCATTCTTCCTCCATTCCCCCTCCGTTCTGCTGTCCCCCTCCGTTCTTCCTCCATGCCCCTTCCGTTCTGATGTCACCTTCCGTTCTTCCTCCATGCCCCCTCCGTTCTGCTGTCCCCCTCCATTCTTCCTCCATGCCCCTCCGTTCTGCGGTCCCCCTCCGTTCTTCCTCCATGCCCCTTCCGTTCTGATGTCACCTTCCGTTCTTCCTCCATGCCCCCTCCGTTTTGCTGTCCCCCTCCGTTCTTCCTTCATGCCCCCTCTGTTCTGCTGTCCCCCTCCGTTCTTCCGCCATGCCCCCTCCGTTCTCCTGTCCCCCTCCGTTCTTCCTCCATGCCCCTTCCATTCTGCTGTCCCCCTCCGTTCTTCCTCCATGCCCCCCTGTTCTGCTGTGCCCCTCCGTTCTTCCTCCATTCCCCCTCCGTTCTGCTGTCCCCCTCCGTTCTTCCTCCATGCCCCCTCTGTTCTGCTGTGCCCCTCCATTCTTCCTCCATTCCCCCTCCGTTCTGCTGTCCCCCTCCGTTCTTCCTCCATGCCCCTTCCGTTCTGATGTCACGTTCCGTTCTTCCTCCATGCCCCCTCCGTTCTGCTGTCCCCCTCTGTTCTTCCTCCATGCCCCTCCGTTCTGCTGTCCCCCTCCGTTCTTCCTCCATGCCCCCCCTGTTCTGCTGTGCCCCTCCATTTTTACTCCATGCCCCCTCCGTTCTGCTGTCCCCCTCCGTTCTTCCTCCATGCCCCCTCTGTTTTGCTGTCCCCCTCCATTCTTCCTCCATGCCCCCTCCGTTCTGCTGTCACCCTCCATTCTTCCTCCATGCCCCCTCCGTTCTGCTGTCACCCTTTCGTTCTTCCTCCATGCCCCCTCCGTTCTTCCTCCATGCCCCCTCTGTTCTGCTGTCCCCCTCCATTCTTCCTCCATGCCCCTTCGTTCTGCTGTCCCCCTCCGTTCCGTCCATGCCCCCCCTGTTCTGCTGTGCCCCTCCATTTTTCCTCCATGCCCCCTCCGTTCTGCTGTCCCCCTCCGTTCTTCCTCCATGCCCCCCTCCGTTCTTCCTCCATGCCCCCTCTGTTTTGCTGTCCCCCTCCATTCTTCCTCCATGCCCCTCCGTTCTGCTGTCACCCTCCATTCTTCCTCCATGCCCCCTCTGTTTTGCTGTCCCCCTCCATTCTTCCTCCATGCCCCTCCGTACTGCTGTCACCCTCCATTCTTCCTCCATGCCCCCTCCGTTCTGCTGTCACCCTTCGTTCTTCCTCCATGCCCCCTCTGTTTTGCTGTCCCCCTCCATTCTTCCTCCATGCCCCTCCGTTCTGCTGTCACCCTCCATTCTTCCTCCATGCCCCCTCCGTTCTGCTGTCACCCTTCGTTCTTCCTCCATGCCCCCTCCGTTCTTCCTCCATGCCCCCTCCGTTCTGCTGTCCCCCTCTGTTCTTCCTCCTTGCCCCCTCCATTCTGCTGTCCCCCTCCATTCTTCCTCAATGCCCCCTCCAATCTGCTGTACCCCTCCGTTCTTCCTCTATGCCCCCTCCATTCTGCTGTCCCCCTCCGTTCTTCCTCAATGCCCCCTCCGTTCTGCTGTCACCCTTCCGTTCTTCCTCCATGCCCCCTCCGTTCTGCTGTCACCCCCTGTTATTCCTCCATGGCCCCTCCATTCTGCTGTCCCCCTCCATTCTTCCTCCATGCCCCCTCCGTTCTGCTGTCACCATCCGTTCTTCCTCCATGCCCCCTCCGTTCTGCTGTCACCCTTTGTTCTTCCTCCATGCCCACTCAGTTCTGCTGTCCCCCTCTGTTCTTCCTCCATGCCCCTTCCGTTCTGATGTCACCCTCCGTTCTTCCTCCATGCCCCCTCTGTTCTGCTGTCCCCCTCCATTCTTCCTCCATGCCCCCTCCTTTCTGCTGTCACCCTCCGTTCTTCCTCCATGCCCCCTCCGTTCTGCTGTCACCCTCCGTTCTTCCTCCATGCCCCCTCCGTTCTGCTGTCACCCTACATTCTTCCTCCATGCCCCCTTCGTTCTGCTGTCACCCTCCGTTCTTCCTCCATGTCCCCTCCGTTCTGCTGTCCCCCTCTGTTCATCCTCCATGCCCCCTCCGTTCTGCTGTCACCCTTCGTTCTTCCTCCATGCCCCCTCGGTTCTGCTGTCCCCCTCCGTTCTTTCTTCATACCCTCTACGTTCTGCTGTGACTCTTCATTCTTCCTCCATACCCCCTCCGTTCTGCTGTCACCCTCCATGCCCCCTTCGTTCTGCTGTCCCCCTCCGTTCTTCCCCCATGCCCCCTCCATTCTTCCTCCATGCCCCCTCCGTTCTGCTGTCCCCCTCTGTTCTTCCTCCATGCCCCCTCCATTCTGCTGTCCCCCTCCGTTCTTCCTCAATGCCCCCTCCGTTCTGCTGTCACCCTTCCGTTCTTCCTCCATGCCCCCTCCGTTCTGCTGTCACCCCCTGTTATTCCTCCATGGCCCCTCCATTCTGCTGTCCCCCTCCATTCTTCCTCCATGCCCCCTCCGTTCTGCTGTCACCCTTTGTTCTTCCTCCATGCCCACTCAGTTCTGCTGTCACCCTCCGTTCTTCCTCCATGCCCCCTCCGTTCTGCTGTCACCCTCCGTTCATCCTCCATGCCCCCTCTGTTCTTCCTCCGTGTCCCCCTTTGTTCTGCTGTCCCCCCCGTTCTGCTGCTGTCCCCCTCCAGTTTTCCTCCATGTCCCCCTCTGTTCTACTGTCCCTCTCCATGTCCTCCTCCTTCCTTTTCTGTATGAACAGAGTGAGTGATCACTGACTCTGTCAATTCACATAACTGAAACATTGTAACCTCCTGTGATGGTGGATGTTAAAGACCTTGCCCTCCTCAACCTTCTGTTTGAGGATACCCCACAGATGCTCAATAGGGTTTAGGTCTGGAGACATGCTTGGCCAGTCCATCACCTTTACCCTCAGCTT
Organism: Lithobates sylvaticus; assembly: GCA_028564925.1. NCBI lineage: Eukaryota > Metazoa > Chordata > Amphibia > Anura > Ranidae > Lithobates > Lithobates sylvaticus. The sequence goes on along the minus strand of CM053028.1, from coordinate 592,712,732 downwards.
CTTTAGCAAGGCAGTGGTCGTCTTGGAGGTGTGGCCAAGTCCGTTCGTTCGGAAAGTCCGTCGGAACTCCGCCGAAAGTCCATCGGGAAGACCGTCGGACCTAGTCTGCCGGAAAGTCCGGTCGTGTGTACGCGGCATTAAGGTGTCAGCAAACCAAGACATTTTGGACAATTTCATGCTCCCAACTTTGTGGGAACAGTTTGGGGATGACCCCCTTCCTGTTCCAACATAACTGCCCACCAGGGCACAAAGCAAGGTCCATAAAGACATGGATGAGCGAGTTTGAGGAGGAAGAACTTAACTGACCTCAACCCGATAGAACAGCTTTGGGATGAAGTAGAGCGCAGACTGCGAGCCAGGCCATCTTGCCCAACATCAGTGCCTGACCTCACAAATGCGTTTCTGGAAGAATGGTCAAACATTCCCATAGACACCCTCCTAAACCTTGTGGACGGCCTTCAGAGAAGAGTTGAAGCTGTTATAGCTGCAAAGGGTGGGCCAACTGAATATTGATCATGGTGACGTCAAAGATAGTTACTCCACCCAACGTGTTTTCCTTACAAGAAGCATCGACTGGGAACGGAGACAATGTTCCCAGTCAATGCTTCTTATAGGGAAACACGTCTTGTGGAGTAACCATCTTTGAATTCCGTTGCTGGGTCTATATGGATTTTCATTGTTTGGTTTGTGAAGTTTCTCCTTCTTTAATCTCACACATCCTGGAGAACATTAAGCAGACTGTTTGGATAGTATTCCTTAATCTCTGGTGAAGTGATCGCTACAGCAGGAGGAGGTCTTTTCGCATTGGAGCTGAAAGATTGAGATATGTTTGATCCTTATAATTTTGGATCCATCCCCTCTGGTAAGAGGCTTTAACTAATTCTATTCTGATATAAGAAAACACACCCCTGAACATTACGGATATCCATGCTTTGTACTGGAAATATACATGGAAATTCACTATATACTTATTTATTTTCTTTGATTATTTGATTTCATGTGGACTTTATTATAGGGTTTTTTTCCTATTTTTTTCACTGTTTTGATAACTTTTTGGTTAGGATTGAGTACTTTTGCCACCAGCTAGGCCTGCCTAAATTTCCCTGCTCTATAGAAAAATCTAAACATCTAGCACCTACCTGACCCTAAAGAATGGTCAAAACATTCCCATAGACACACTCCTAAACCTTGTGGACGGCCTTCCCAGAAGAGTTGAAGCTGTTATAGCTGCAAAGGGTGGGCCAACTGAATATTGATCGCGGTGACGTCAAAGATAGTTACTCCACCCAACGTGTTTTCCTTACAAGAAGCATCAACTGGGAACGGAGATAATGTTCCCAGTCAATGCTTCTTATAGGGAAACACGTCTTGTGGAGTAACCATCTTTGAATTCCGTGGCTGGGTCTATATAGATTTTCTTTGTTTGGTTCCTGAAGTTTCTCCTTCTTTAATCTCACACATGCTGGAGAACATTAAGCAGACCCCTCGGCGGAGATGGAATTGTTTGGATAGTATTCCTTAATCTCTGGTGAAGTGATCGCTACAGTGGGAGGAGGTCTTTTCGCATTGGAGCTGAAAGATTGAGATATGTTTGATCCTTATAATTTTGGATCCATCCCCTCTGGTAAGAGGCTTTAACTTCTTCTATTCTAATATAAGAAAACACACCCCTGAACTTTATGGATATCTATGCTTTGTACTGGAAATATACTTGGACATTCACTATATACTTATTTATTTTCTTTGATTATTTCATGTGGACTTTATTATAGGGTTTTTTTTCCTATTTTTTTCACTGATTTGATAACTTTTTGGTTAGGATTGAGCACTTTTGCCACCAGCTAGGCCTGCCTAAATTTCCCTGCTCTATAGAAAAATCTAAACCTCTAGCACCAACCTAACTATCCCATAGACACCCTCCTAAACCTTGTGGACGGCCTTCCCAGAAGAGTTGAAGCTGTTATAGCTGCAAAGGGTGGGCCAACTCAATATTGAACCCTCCGGACTAAGACTGGGATGCCATAAAAGTGCATGTGCGTGTAAAGCCAGGTGTCCAAATACTTTGGTAATATAGTGTATGTCTATGACTGAATACTGTGAATAATGTATCTTTAATAACACAGAATTACACTATATCTACAATTTTATACTTCTACAAATCACATCTCAGCTACGGGCAAAACTACAATTATAGGAAATTGCCATTTGCCATGGTTGGGCGAATGCTCGTCACATTTGATGACCAATTTTTTTTTTAAAACAGACCTGTAAATGTTTCCACCACAAAATGTACTCAGCCCATGAGAGGTAATGACTACATTTTTATTTTAAAAGCCCTAGAGGGCCGCCTTTTAAGTGGTGGGGTTAACGTGTTTCGTCCTGGAAGACGACTTGAGAAAACAGACCTCTTGCAAGAGAATAATAGACCTCTAAGTCTCCGTACCACAAAATGTCCTCAGCCAATGAGAGGTAATGACTCCATTTTTATTTTTCTCCTGCTATCAATGGCCGACACGGTACAACACTCCATCCATGTCTTTGGTGATCTCTGATCTCCTTATCAACTGTTTCTTCCATGATGGAGATCAGCCATGGAGTATATCTGAGGTGTATATCAGGGTGTGCTTCTTCCCCACATGTCCAGCAACATTCATATACAAAACATTTCCCGCACTCACTAATACACCTCGAGGGTTGTGTGGGACCCCCTGATGTACAGGAAGACAGGACTTCAGTGAGGAACAATTCCCTCACTCAGGACAGGAATACGGCTTCTCCCCCATGTGACATCTCTGGTGTGCAGAAAGGCTGGACTTGAATGAAAAACGTTTGCCGCACTCAGCACAGGAATAAGGCTTCTCCCCCGTGTGAGATCTCTGATGGATAGAAAGATAACACTTCTGTGCAAAACTTTTCCCGCACTCAGGACAGGAAAACGGCTTTTCCCCCGAGTGACACCTTTGATGTGTGACAAGATCTGATTTTTGTACAAAACATTTCCCGCATTCGGAACAGGAGAAAGGCTTCTCACCCGAGTGCCATCTCTGATGGCTGTAAAGATAGGACTTCTGTGAAAAACTTTTCCCGCATTTAGGACAGGAATACGGCTTCTCCACCGTGTGAGATCTCTGATGTCTGTGAAGATTGGACTTCAGTGAAAAACATTTCCCGCACTCAGGACAGGAATGTGGCTTGTCCCCCGAATGAGTCCTTTGACCTTTAACAAGATCAGGTTTTTGTACAACAGAATCCTCGCACTCACGATAGGAAAATGGCTTCTCCCCCATGTGAGACTTGAGATGCGTGACAAAATCAGATTTTTTTAAAAAACATTTCCCACACTTAGAACAGAGATGAGGCTTTTCAACCATGTGAGTCCTTTGGTGTCCGTCAAGATGTGACCTTTGTGAAAAGCATTTCCAGCACTCAGGACAGGAATATGGCTTCTCTCCAATGTGAGTTCTTTGATGTGTGACAAGAACTGATTTCTGTGCAAAACATTTTCCACACTCAGGACAGGAGTACGGCTTCTCCCCCGTGTGAGACCTTTGATGTATGATAAGATTCGAAATCTGTACAAAACATTTTCCACATTTAGGACAGCAATACGGCTTCTCCCCCGTGTGAGATCTCTGATGCACTGAAAGATGGGATTTCTGAGAAAAACATTTCCCGCACTCAGGACAGGAGTACGGCTTCTCTCCTGTGTGAGATCTTTTATGCTTCTTAAGATTGCCTTTAAAATTGAAACACTTCCCACACTCAGCACATGAAAACCTCTCATCTGTTGGAAGGACGGCACCGTCCCGCACAGTCTGAGGTTCCTCAGGATAAGAGGAATACGATGGTCCGGCACCGTCCCGGACAGTCTGAGGTTCCTCGGGATAAGAGGAATACGATGGTCCGGCACCGTCCCGCACAGTCTGAGGTTCCTCAGGATAAGAGGAATACGATGGTCCGGCACCGTCCCGCACAGTCTGAGGTTCCTCAGGATAAGAGGAATACGATGGTCCATCTACACTGTGTGGTGCCGGATGGACATTTGGGGTAGCTGGGTTTTCTCCTGGACTATTCCTGATATGAGATCTTTGATGTGTGATAAGAAATGATTTCTGTACAAAACATTTTCCACACTCAGGACAGGAATACGGCTTCTCCCCCGTATGAATTCTCTGATGTACTGAAAGACTGGACTTCCTTGAAAAACATTTGTCACATTCAGAACAGGAAAATGTCTTCTCTCCCGTGTGAGTTCTCTGATGTACTGAAAGATGGGACTTCTGTGAAAAACATTTCCCACACTCAGGGCAGGAATACGGCTTCTCCCCTGTGTGAGATCTTTTATGCACATTAAGATTGCCTTTCAAATTGAAACACTTCCCACACTCAGGACAGGGATACCTCTTATCTGTTAGAAGGACAACAGTATACCTCACAGTCTGAGGTTCCTCAGGATAAGAGGAATACGATGGTCCGGCACCGTCCCGCACAGTCTGAGGTTCCTCAGGATAAGAGGAATACGATGGTCCGGCACCATCCCGCACAGTCTGAGGTTCCTCAGGATAAGAGGAATACGATGGTCCGGCACCGTCCCGCACAGTCTGAGGTTCCTCAGGATAAGAGGAATACGATGGTCCGGCACCGTCCCGCACAGTCTGAGGTTCCTCGGGATAAGAGGAATACGATGGTCCGGCACCGTCCCGCACAGTCTGAGGTTCCTCAGGATAAGAGGAATACGATGGTCCGGCACCGTCCCGCACAGTCTGAGGTTCCTCAGGATAAGAGGAATACGATGGTCCGGCACCATCCCGCACAGTCTGAGGTTCCTCAGGATAAGAGGAATACGATGGTCCGGCACCGTCCCGCACAGTCTGAGGTTCCTCAGGATAAGAGGAATACGATGGTCCATCTACACTGTGTGGTGCCGGATGGACATTTGAGGTAGTCGGGTTTTCTCCTGGACTATACTGTGTGATGTCCTCATCTTCTACTTTACAGTCTGGAGACAAAGTGAGACAATCCTCTGAGGTTTTCCTCATCTCCCGTCCATCTACTAAAATAGAAACACAAAGATTATTACTAGACATGAGCTGATTGGTTCCCCTAAACCAGGACTCCGCCCACATCAGGCAGCTTTGTCTCTGAGGATCTTACAATTCCCCCCTCAAGGTAACTAGTAAATGGGTCTCTGATCTCCTACCAGATCATTTCTTTATTCATGGACCTTAGTCAGAGAGTGAGGAAACAACGAGAACTGTCTTTTATAGGAGTGACAGTGATGAGGGGATTATAGGACGAGTGTCCCCTCCCCCTCTATCACTCATTGCCATCTTCCCAACACAAGAAGTCCTGCACTTCCTTATTTAGTCCATGATTTAGTCATGAATAACAGCGGGGCTGAGCCCCACCAGAGGTCAGAGAGTGAGGATGGGGGGAGAACAACCAAGATGAAGACTGGACTGGTCCTGAAGACCCCCATCATTGGGTTATTGACTCCTCCCTTATTATCACTTTCTGTTTAAAGTAGAAGTTCGCCCTAATACTAAAAACAGTCCACCTACAGACAACAGTGATCTAACACTAACCTATCTAGCCCTGTAAAGAAGAAATCAGTATACATACCTTTTTTTGAAGCTGATCAGACCCGATCCCACACTGAGGTGACAGCTGCGGATTTACGGTGGAGACGGAAGCCCAATAGTAACTCTATGGTTGACTCCCCATTAAAGTGGAAGTAAACCCTTCCACATGACTTTGGCCTACAGGTAAGCCTAGATTAAGGCTTACCTGTAGGTCCAATAAATATCTCCTAAAACCTACATGGTTTAGGAGATATTTAGCGATGAAAAGGCATCGCTGTCTACGGCGCATGCGCCGTAGACAGCGGCGCGCAGGCGCACTGAGGGCGCACTGCATATGCCGCTCTCACGGCAATATGCCGATCTCGTGCGCATGCGCGGGAGTGACGTCATCGCCGCTCCAGCGAATGATTGCGCTGGAGCGGCGAGACCCGGAAGTCACTCCGGCCCTGCATGGCGGCGAGGAAGATGGAAGATAAGGACGGCTTCGGGGGCTTCGTTTTCAGGTAAGTTTTTCATAATGAGCTAGTATGCTATGCATACTAGCTCATTATGCCTTTGCCTTGCAGGGTGTCTTTTTTTTTTTTTTTTTACAGAGGCTTTACTTCCTCTTTAATTTCACAGCTGTTGTTGGCTGTGTCCTCTCCAGAGCTTACGCCGCTGAAGATCGGGTCGGATTGGCTTCAAAAAAAAGGTATGTATACTGATTTCTTCTTTACAGGGCTAGATAGGTTAGTTCATGGATGTCTATAGATGTAGGGATTTTAGTTTTAGGGTGGACTTCAAGGTTCCAAAGTTGGAGGATGTTATCATATTATTATCAACATGTAAAAGTCTGTGCTCCAATCAAATCATCAGATATAAAATGTCCAGCTGGTAGGAAATGGGTGTAACAAAAGAGAATACATATTATGTGTATATATATGATCCCCTGATGAAGTCACGTGACCGTGACGAACACGCGTCGGGATGTTGCTGAGATACCGGAAGTGAGGTACGAGCTTGTCGCTCGTTGTTACATGCAATTTTACCTTTACAAAATGTGAGTGTTTTATTTAGATTTTTTGGAAATAAATTATCTTTATCAAAAATACTACACTATCGAGCATTTCCTACCCCTTTACCCTGCGAGGCATACATACCAGCACCAGGTACAGAGGGGACGCCTACTAGGAGACAAAGCCATCAGGACCTAAAGAGAGCCACACTGTGGGGGGACGCCACCCAGGATAAGCAGAGGCCCCTCCGGAGCCTATACATCTCTAAACGCTGTTACCTTACAGCGGTAAGGTATGGGGACACCCATACTTTAGCCAAGAGAGGAACAGAAACCACCGAATCACTGAGTACACCACCCTTTGGAGAACAAATCTCTAACGCACTACCAACATCACCTTCTGATTCACCTGCAATGTGTATTCCTATGACACCAAAGTCACAATTAGCTACACTTTAGGTCTAGTTGAGACAGGACTCATCTCACGAACCTATATCACCGTTTATTTATCACGTTTATTTACCACTTGTTTGGAGATTCACTGCATATTAGGATTTGCACTTATACCAATAATTATTTATCATGCGCTTTTATGCGACTTTATGCTTTTTTGTGCGATTTTATTTGAAGTATCAGCATACTATGAACTTTTATGAATTATATACATGAAGATCCTTTAACTGAAACAAGTACTTTTTATCTAGTTATTCTCACATGTGTCTTTTGACTCTAGATTTGGATTTTAAACAAAGTCATTATTTTGCACTGGATGCACCTATAGTCACCTTTCACCTATAAGTGAATGTTGTCGTCTTAAGCACTTTTATACCTATTTTATTGCACTTATTTATTTGAACCTTTAATATACAGCGCAGCACTACCACTTTTTATATATGTGTATTTATAGCAGTGGGTGGAGGGGAGAGAGGAGAAGTCAGAAGTATGTAATGTACAACATAGAGAATATACAGGGCCTTGAAAAAGTATTCATACCCCTTGAAATTCCCCACATTTTGTTACAACCAAAAACGTACCGTATTTATCGGCGTATAACACGCACTTTTTCCCCCTTAAAATCGGGGGAAAGTCGTGGGTGCGTGTTATACGCCGATACCCAAAAAAAAAATGACAAAAATCGGTTGCGGCGCCAAAAAATGGCGACCGCGGCCGAAAAAAAGGCCGAACCGCGGCCGAAAAAGGCCGGAAAAAGCCGAAAAAGACCGAAGCCGGCTGTTCAGCTCCGCTCGTAGTCCCGCCTCCCTGCGCTCGCTCCCGAAACAGCAGGGAGGCGGGACTCCGAGCGGAGCTGAACAGTCGGCTCGGTCTTTTTCGGCCTTTTTCGGCCGCGGTTCGGTCTTTTTCGGCCGCGCATGCGCGGTATTTCTCGCGGCGGGAAATTTAAACGCTGGCGAACTGCAAATGACGCTAGCAAGCTGCAAATGACGCCGGGCAAGCTACAAATGACACTGGGCAAGCTACAAATGACGCTGGGCAAGCTACAAATGACACTGGGCAAGCTACAAATGACACTGGGCAAGCTACAAATGACGCTGGGCAAGCTACAAATGACACTGGGCAAGCTACAAATGACGCTGGGCAAGCTACAAATGACGCTGGGCAAGCTACAAATGACGCTGGGCAAGCTACAAATGACACTGGGCAAGCTACAAATGATGCTGGGCAAGCTACAAATGACGCTGGGCAGGTTGCAAATGACGCTGGGGCAGGTTGCAAATGACGCTGGGGCAAGCTGCAAATGACGCTGGGCAAGCTACAAATGATGCTGGGCAAGCTACAAATGACGCTGGGTAGGTTGCAAATGACGCTGGGCAGGTTGCAAATGACGCTGGGCAGGCTGCAAATGACGCTTAAATGTAAGTTTTTTTTTTTTCCCTAAACTTCTCTCCTAAAACTTTTTTTACTTAAAATTCCCTCCTAAACTTGGGGTGCGTGTTATACGCCGATAAATACGGTAAATGTATTTTATTGGGATTTTATGTGATGGACCAACACAAAGTGTCACATAATTGTGAAGTGGAAGGAAAATTATAAATGATACAAATAAATATGTGAAAAGTGGGGGGGGGGGGGGGGGGTGGGGCATTTACTTTGTAGAACCCCCTTTCCCTACAAGTCTTTTTGGGGGTGTCTCTACCAGCTTTGCACATCTAGAGAGGACATTTCTGCCCATTCTTCTTCTTTGTAAAATATCTCAAGCTCTGTCAGATTGGATGGAGAGCGTCTGTGAACAGCAATTTTCAAGTCTTGCCACAGATTCTCAATGTGATTTAGGTCTGGACTGTGACTGGGCCATTCTAACACATGAATATGCTTTGATCTAAACCATTCCATTGTAGCTCTGGCTGTATATTTCGGGTCGTTGTCCTGCTGGAAAGTGAACCTCCCCCCCAGTCTCAAGTCTTTTTCAGACTCTAATGCCGCGTACACACGAGAGGACTTTTCGACAGCAAAGGTCTGACGGAACGAATCCGTCGGACAATTCAATCGTGTGTGGGCTCCATCGGACTTTTGCAGTCGAAAAATCCGACAGACTTTAGAAATAGAACATGTCTTAAATTTTCCCGCAAGGAACTCCGCTGGACCCAGTTCCTATCGAAAGATCCGCTCGTCTGTGTGCTGGTCCGACGGACAAACAACGACGCTAGGGGCAGCTATTGGCTACTGGCTACGAACTTCCTTATTCTAGTCCGGTCGTATGTCATCACGTTCGAATCCATCAGAATTTAGTGTGATTGTGTGTGTGGCCAAGTCCGTTCATTCGAAAAGTTTGTTGGAACTCCGTTGAAAAGACCGTCAGACCTAGTCCGTCGAAAAGTCTGCTCGTGAGTACGCGGCATAACAGGGTTTCTGTTTCTACCACATGATGCTGCCACCACCATGTTTCACGGTGGGGATGGTGTGTTCAGGGGGATGGGCAGTGTTAGTTTCCCCCACACATAGCGTTTTTCTTTTAGGCCAAAAAGTTGAATTTTGATCTCATCTGAGCAGATCACCTTCTTCCACATGTTTGCTCCCCTCCCCCACATGGCTTCTCACAAACTACAAACAGGACTTCTTATGACTTTCTTTCTCCAATGTCTTTCTTCTTGTCACTCTTCCATAAAGGGCAGATGTATTATGGGTCTATATTCATATATAAATGTAGTTATTGAATTACAAGAAACTTAGTCATCACTTCTATCTCTATACAACATGTTTAATGCGTGAGACATCTGCTTCATTCTGCTATGGGAAGTTGGGAACCTTTGACCTTTTCTTTTCATCAGTTGTAGATATTGTGTTCCCTACCATATAAATATGGCTGGGAGACCAGTCCGGAGTTGGAGGTTTGATTCAAGACTAAGAGTCTGAATCGTGTTGTTGACTATCTTCTCCAGGTATCCCATTTAATGAGGTAGGGATTCCCCTGGATTGAATATGCTGAATTTATCCTGTATTGTATCATCTGTAATTCATCTTTAACCGAAGCTAAGTAAATCTCCTTTTTATTACATTCTTTGTGTGTGTTTTAATCCTTTGCATTTACTGACCACATATCTGAAAGGGTAAATATATGAATGAACCTATGGTTAAATGTAACCCCTTATTACAGCAGATTTGTGGAGAACATGACTAATAGTTGTCCTGTGGACAGACTCTCCCCCCTGAGCTGTGGATATCTGCAGCTCCTCCAGAGTCACCATGGACCTCTTGGCTCTTCTCCGATGCCCGGCCGGTCAGTTTAGGTGGACGGCCATGTCTTGGTAGGTTTGCAGTTGTGCCATACTCTTTCCATTTTCCGATGATGGATTGAACAGAGCTCCCTGAGATGGTCAAAGCTTGGGAGATCTTTTTATAACCTAACCCTGCTTTATACTTCTCCACAACTTTATCCCTGACCTGTCTGGTGTGTTCCTTGGCCTTCATGATGCGGTTTGTTCACTAAGGTTCTCTAACAAACCTCTGAGGGCTTCACAGAGCAGCTGTATTTATACTGAGATTACATTACACACAGGTGGACTCTATTTACTAATTAGGCGACTTCTGAAGGCAATTGGTTCCACTAGATTTCAGTTAGGGGTATCAGAGTAAAGGGGGCTGAATACAAATCCCCCCCCTCCCACACTTTTCACATATTTATTTGTATCCTTTATCATTTTCCTTCAACTTCACAATTATGTGCCACTTTGTGTTGGTCTATCACATAAAATCCCAATAAAATACATTTATGTTTTTGGTTGTAACAAAATGTGAAAAATTTCAATGGGTGTGAATATTTTTCAAGGCACTATATAGTGCAGGGGTCAGGAGTATGTAATGTACAACATAGAGAATATAGTGCAGGGGTCAGGACTCATAATATTGGTGTTCAGTAATCAGTAATGGCTTAAATGTTTACTGAACTGAGACAAGTTGCAGAGGTCCCACCCCGCTGCCTCCCATCTCCTGAGACTGCACTCAGTGACTTGGGTCTGAGACTATACAGACATATCCCTCCACCCGGCACAGCCAGCAAATAACAGAGCAAGTAACCCCGGGAGAATTGTTCTGTCAGAGATCTCACTAGACCCGGGCATGGGGCAGAAGACTCAAGGTACATACCCCAGGTGTCTGGGTCCAACAATGCCTATGGTGAAATTTAACATTTTGCTGCCAGCTGAACCCCAGAATCTCCATAAATCCAGTCTAGATACATAAATTGTGTCTGCAGCACAGAGAAGGAAGATTATCCGAGAGAAATACAGGAATACAGGACGGGGAACACAGCTCAGGAAAGTGACCAGGGGATTACAGGCTGATATCACCCAGTCCCCGCCCTACTCTGGACCAATCAGTGAGCAGTATGGGTGGAGGAATGGATTTAGTGTTAATGACCCACCTGTGCTGATCTCTGTAGGAGTGTCCTCCTCTATAAATGTCCCCGTTATTCCATCCTCCTCCATAGACTGCTGATCATCCCTCACATACCTCTCTTCTTCTTCTTCTGATTTCACCTCAAATTCTATATCGATTGGATCTCCACTCTAAACCAAGAAAATGAGAGAGAATATCATCTGTAAGATAGAAGCTTTATTATTGTGACATCATATAAGAAATCCAAACATTATCTCCACCATGTTCTAGATTCTCTATCCCACCAACCTTGAAACAGTGGGGGATGGTGTGACCTTCCTGTGTGGGATCCCAGGAATACAGAGGACGGGGACATCTCTCTGGTGGGTTCCTGGTATTTGGTGGCTCCATCATATCCTTGTGTCCTTCAGAAAACTCCTCCATCACTCCATACTCCTCATCCTCCTCTTTATACTCTTCTTTAACAATAATATTATAATCCCCGAGGTTTCCACTCTGAATATATAATAAGAAATTCATTGTAACAAACATGCTGTGTATAAATCAGAACTACCAATAATTATTCCTCATCTACCTGATGATGGTGGGGGATGGTGTGATCTTCCTGTGTGGAATCCCGGGAATACAGAGGACGGGGGGATCTCTCTGGTGGGTTCCCATTACTGGATCCATCTGTAGGAAACACACACACTGACTGAATACATTGTTTCTATGTGTTTATCAGATGATGGGGGATCTAGGTGGAGCCTCCGTACTGCTCTCTCCTTTACAATAAAGTCTCCTCTTACGCGGTGATGTGAGGGGCGGCTGATTGTCCATCATGATGTCCTTGTAGAGATCATTGTGTCCTTCTAAATACTCCCACTCCTCCATGGAGAAATAGACAGTGACATCCTGACACCTTATAGGAACCTGACACACACAATGATACAGTCACCATCCAGACACATCCCTTGTCTGTTACTGGATAATGTCCCAGAATTCCCAGAATCCTCCTCACCTCTCCTGTCAGCAGCTCCATCATCTTCTTGGTGACTTCTAGAATCTTCTCCATGTTGTGTCTCTCAGGTTTTAGGGAGTCACATGGAGGCACTGTGATGGTCATATGATCACCTGACTTCACAAGAGGAAATCTCTGTATTGGGGAACCAATAGGAATATCATGTTAGAATCCCAGAATCCCCCTCACCTCTCCGGTCAGGTCTGTGTTTTTATTAATAGAGATAAGAGTGATGTCATGTGACCTCCCAGAATCCTCCTCACCTCTCCGGTCAGGTCTGTGTTTTATTAATAGAGATAAGAGTGATGTCATGTGACCTCCCAGAATCCTCCTCACCTCTCCGGTCAGGTCTGTGTTTTATTAATAGAGATAAGAGTGATGTCATGTGACCTCCCAGAATCCTCCTCACCTCTCCGGTCAGGTCTGTGTTTTATTAATAGAGATATGAGTGATGTCATGTGACCTCCCAGAATCCTCCTCACCTGTCCGGTCAGGTCTGTGTTTTATTAATAGGGATAAGAGTGATGTCATGTGACCTCCCAGAATCCTCCTCACCTCTCCGGTCAGGTCTGTGTATTATTAATAGAGATAAGAGTGATGTCATGTGACCTCCCAGAATCCTCCTCACCTCTCCGGTCAGGTCTGTGTTTTATTACTAGAGATAAGAGTGATGCCATGTGACCTCCCAGAATCCTCCTCACCTCTCCGGTCAGGTCTGTGTTTTATATAATAGAGATAAGAGTGATGTCATGTGACCTCCCAGAATCCTCCTCACCTCTCCGGTCAGCAGGTAGATGATCTCCAGGGTGAGGTTTAGTATCCTCTCAGTCATGTGACTCCAGTCCTCCTCCATCCTCAGTGATGTGGTCATGTGATCTATGCGGGTTTCTCTGTAGATGGATAGTGGAGAATTATTAGGACTGTATTGGTTGTACAATGTTAGGATGGGGATATAAGGTGCTAATATGCCGGCTGCCCCCCAGTGGAAATTGGAACAGGTAGATCGGGTTTACTCAGGGGGCTAGTTCTAAAAAAAAATTTTGCTTAATCATTCGTCCAGCAAATCTGCATGAGTATTCACTGTGTGCAAATTGTGCGACTACAAGCACTTTTCCCCTTAACGAATGTCATTTTATTAAAGGCAGTAGTGAAATATCACATTGAAGGGGCCACTAGATGGAGCTGAGGAGCACAAGAAATACATAGAGTTATATCTTTGCAACCAGAAATAGGATGTAACAATTCTGGAGAACACTAGAGGGAATAAATGCAACAAACGGGTGTGCAGCATACGCAGGTTGTTGAAAAGTTATCAGAGCCCCATTTGTACGCAGCCTGCCATCACCTTGCTATGCAGTAAAGAGTGAGTACTAAAAACACAGCCCCCCCCCCCCCCATCACCATAAAAAAAAAAAAAATTCGGCTGTCCATTCACCTTCATCAATATACTACAAAGACAGAGAGACCTCATATGAGACGAGGCAGAGTTGCTGCATGGGGAGGTAGTGTCCTGATTGTCAGTGCAGTCCCAACAGTTCTCACCAGTGCTGCCTATTAGTGCCCACCAGTGCCTCCTCACCAGTGCCTCCTCATTAGGGATGAGCCGAACACCCCCCGATTCGGTTCGCACCAGAACCTGCCAACAGACCTAAACTTTGCGTGAACTTTAGAACCCTATTAAAGTCTATGGGACTCGAACTTTCAAAATCAAAAGTGCTAATTTTAAAGGCTAATATGCAAGTTGTCATAAAAAGTGTTTGGGGACCCGGGTCCTGCTCCAGGGGACATGTATCAATGCAAAAAAAAGTTTTTAAAATGGGCGTCTTTTCGGGAGCAGTGATTTTAATAATGCTTAAAGTGAAACAATAAAAGTGTAATATTCCTTTAAATTTCGTACCTGGGGGGTGTGTATAGTATGTCTGTAAAGGGGCGCATGTTTCCCGTGCTTAGAACTGTCCCTGCACAAAGTGTAATTTCTGCAGGAAAAAAAGTCATTTAAAATCACTCGCGGCTAAAATGAATTGCCAGATCCCCGTAATACAGAGAACAGTCATTGAAAGTCATTGATAAAAAAAAAAAAAAAAGCGCGGGGGTTCCCCCAAATTCAATTACCAGGCCCTTCAGGTCTGGTATGGATTTTAAGGGGAATTCCGTGTCAAATAAAAAAAAAATTACGTGGGGTTCCCCCTAAATATCCATATCAGACCCTTTATCCGAACACGCAACCTGGCAGGCAGCAGGAAAAGAGGGGGGGACGAAAGAGCGCCCCCCCCCTCCTGAACCATACCAGGCCACATGCCCTCAACATTGGGAGGATGATTTGGTTTGGGGGTCTGTGACCCCTCAAAGCACCATGTCCCCATGTTGATGGGGACAAGGGCCTCATCCCCACAACCCTGGCCGGTGGTTTGGGGGTCTGCGGGCGGGGGGCTTATCCGAATCTGGAAGCCCCCTTTAACAAGGGGACCCCCAGATCCCGGCCCCCCCTGTTTGAAACGGTAAGGGGGTACAAAATACCCCTACCATTTCACAAAGAAAGTGTAAAAAAATTGTAAAAAAAACACACAGACACCGTTGGGAAAAGTCCTATATTAAAAATAAAAAAAGATTCCAATGGTGGTAATCCACTCTTGGTATCCAGCGATGGGTGGTCTGTTCTCCGGGGTCCAGCGATGGCTAATCTCTCCCGATGAGGTCCAGCGCAGCGCATCCTGTCTCTACGGAGACACTGCGGGAATCCCGACAGCCTGATAAGGTCTTAGCTGAGGAGGAAGGGGCCACCCGTCACCTGACCCCGCCCCGACCTACCTCGCTGGATACCAAGAGTGGATTACCACCGCTGGAATCCTTTTTTTATTTTTAATAAAGGACTTTTCCCAACGGTGTCTGTGTGTTTTTTTTACAATTTCTTTGTACCCCCTTACCATTTCAAACAGGGGGGGCTGGGATCTGGGGGTCCTCTTGTTAAAGGGGGCTTCCAGATTCCGATAAGCCCCCCGCACGCAGACCCCCACAACCACCGGCCAGGGTTGTGGGGATGAGGCCCTTGTCCTCATCAACATGGGGACAAGGTGCTTTGGGGGTCACAGAGCCCCAAAGCATCCTCCCAATGTTGAGGGCATGTGGCCTGGTACGGTTCAGGAGGGGGGGGCGCTCTCTCGTCCCCCCCTCTTTTCCTGTGGCCTGCCAAGTTGCGTGCTCGGATAAAGGATCTGGTATGGATATTTGGGGGGAACCCCACGTCTTTTTTTTTTATTTGACGCGGGGTTCCCCTTAATATCCATACCAGACCTGAAGGGCCTGGTAATTGAATTTGGGGGGAACCCCACGCTTTTTTTTTTATCAATGACTTTCAATGACTGTTCTCTGTATTACGGGGAGCTGACAAGTCATTATAGCCGCGAGTGATTTTAAATTACTTTTTTTCCTGCAGAAATTACACTTTTTGCAGGGACAGTTCTAAGCACGGGAAACATGCGCCCCTTTACAGGCATACTATACACACCACCCAGGTACGAAATTTAAAGGAATATTACACATTTATTGTTTCACTTTAAGCATTATTAAAATCACTGCTCCCGAAAAAAAAATGCGTTTTTTAAAACTTTTTTTTTGCATTGATACATGTCCCCTGGGCAGGACCCGGGTCCCCAAACACTTTTTATGACAATAACTTGCATATTAGACTTTAAAATTAGCACTTTACATTTCTCCCATAGACTTTTACAGGGTGTTCACGGCTTTTCGAATTTGCCGCGAACAGTCAATGTTTGAGTCGAATGCGAGTTTGACTCGAACTGGAAGCTCATCCCTACTCCTAACCAGTGCCTCCTCATCAGTGCCCTCCAGTGCCTCCTCACCAGTGCTGCCTATCAGTGCCCACCAGTGCCTCCTCACCAGTTCTGCCTATCAGTGCCTCCTCACCAGTGCCCATCAGTGCTTCCTCATCAGTGTCCACCAGTGCCTCCTCACCAGTGCTGCCTATCAGTGCCCACCAGTGCCTCCTCACGAGTGTCCATCAGTGTTTCCTCATCAGTGTCCACCAGTGCCTCCTCACCAGTGCCTCCTCATCAGTGCCTCCTCACCAGTGCCCACCAGTGCCTCCTCATCAGTGGCCACCAGTGCCTACCAGTGCCTCCTCATCAGTGTCCACCAGTGCCTCCTCACCAGTGCAGTCTAGAAGTGCCCATCAATGAAAGAGAAACATTTTATAACAAAATATGAAAAAAAAACATTTTCATTCTTTTTTCATTTGTTTATGAAATAATAAAACCCCAGAGCTGATTAAATACCACCAAAAGAAACCTCTATTTGTGTGGTAAAATTATAAAAATGTCCTATGGGTACCGTGTTGTATGACCGCGCGATTGTTAATCAAAGTGCAACAGCACTGAAAATTGGTCTGGGCAGGAGGGGGTGAGAGTGCCCGGTAGACAAGTGGTTAAGGAGACATCAGGGGTCTTTTAGACCCCCTAACATCACCTATGGACCCCCCAGTGAAGCTGATGAAGTACAGATCGGGATCGATCAGCTTCTTCCCTGACCACAGTGACCGGGGAATGACGGCTCTGAGCCTGGAAGTGATGAAATGCTCGTCTCTTCTGGGTTCATTCACCGGAGAGGAGATCCGAGAACTGATAACTCTCCACTCCATCCGCCATACCGGTTCCGGGCCTGCAGGAGGGGCAGAGGAACCCGCGGTACATGGTGGAGGTAGTCAGGCGTGGGGGAGGAGTTGGTATCTTTGGACGAAGAGTGCAAAAGTGTCAATTTCAGTACAACCCGAATCTCATCCCTCCTTATAAGGTGAGAAGGTGACACATCCCCAATATGAAGAGAATGTTTCAGCCCCTAAACTGGGGAAATGTTCTGCCCCTGAAGGGGGTAATCTAGGTTTCCACACTATATACGTGTGTATCATCATCTGCTGGAGATAAAAGACGTCACAGTGACTATGGAGGAAGAGGACGGACATGACGGGGGGGGGGGGGGTTACTGGGTGTAAATAGAAAGTAAGATCTTATTACCTCCTCTGCTGCCTCTTCCAGCAATGTCTCCTCTCTACTTCCTCCCGACTCACCTCTCACCCGAAACTTCCTGTCTGTACCTGACATCACTTCCTGTCTTCCATAGAGACTTCCTGTCTCTATGGTAGAAGTGAGAAGATCACCTTGTTGAGCTCAGAGTAACTGCAACCCCTCCGAGAAACGTCTCGTAGTGTGAACACGGCCTTGTGCTGTGTGTGTATGTACTGTATATCCTTATAGATGGGGTCATCTCCACTCCCACCAAGGGGGATAGAAATATATAGGGATGAGCCGAACACCCCCGAGTTCGGTTCGCACCAGAACCTTCGAACGGACCGAAAGTTTGCGCAAATTTTCGAACCCTATTCGTTACAATGGACGCGAACGTTCAAAATCAAAATTACTAATTATAACAGCCAATATGCATGTTAATGTCATAAAACAGGTTTTGGGGACCCGGATCCTGCCCCAGGGGACATAAATCAATGCAAAAAGAACTTTTAAAAACTAAAGTTTTTTTCGGGAGCAGTCATTTTAATGATGCATAAAGTGAAAAAAAAAAAGTGAAATATTCCTTTAAATATGGTACCTGGGGGGTGTGTAAAGTATGCCTGTGAAGTGGCATGTGTTTCCCGTGTTTAGAAACTGTCCCTGCACAAAATGACATTTGTAAAGGAAAAAAAGAAGCCATTTAAAACCACTTGCGGCTTTAATGTCATGTCTTGTCCTGGCCGCCATATGGCTGAAAATCCTTGAGAAAAATGGCATGGCTACCCCATCACCCCCCCCCCCCCCACCCCCCAGCCCCTTTGGGTCTTGTATGGATATTAAGGGGGACCCCGCACCCAAAATAAAAACCCTATACCTACAACCCTATATACTCTGAACAGCAGTATACAGGCGGTGCAAACAAGACACGGACTGTAGGTTTGTTCTTAAGTAGAATCTGAACAGGTACATTATGAAGTGTAGCTCCATCCCCAAAAAATCTATTTTTAAGCTTTTTGGAGAACATAGGGAGGGGTTATCACCCCTGTAACATTTGCTGTCTTTGCACATCTGTTCAGAACATGTCATCTCACTTTCCGTCCCAATGACAAATGTTTTTGGAAAAGTGGGGTTTTAATTGAAACAAGGATTGGTGATAAAGCATCAGTAGAGAGGTTAGATGTTGGTGTTGCCACAAGACTGTAAGCCTCACAGTTACTCTTGGTGGGCACAGGAATGGGCCCTGCTGTGAGTTATTAGATCAAGATTTGTAATTGCATGCACCTGTTGAACAGGGCAGAAAAATTGGGCCTTTGGTGGTGGTGGTGGTGGACGGTGTTGCCACAAGACTGTAGGCCCTCATAGTTACTCTTGGTGGGCGCAGGAATGGGCCCTGCTGTGAACTATTAGATCAAGATTTGTAATTACACGCCCCTGTTAAACAGGGACTGAAAAATTGTGCCTTAGGCACTGGTGCTGGTGCCACAACACTGCAACCCCTCACATATACTGTACTCTGAGCACAGCAATGAGACCTGTTGCAAAGCATTGCCTAAAAATTGTAATTACACGCCCCAACAGGGGCTGAAAAATTGGGCCTTAGGTGCTGGTGCCACAACACTGCAACCCCTCACAGATACTGTACTTGGAGCACAGCAGTCAGACATGTTGCGAAGCATTGCTTAAAAAATTGTAATTACACGCCCCTGTTAAACAGGGGCTGAAAAATTGTGCCTTAGGCACTGGTGCTGGTGCCACAACACTGCAACCCCTCACAGATACTGTACTTGGAGCACAGCAGTCACACCTGTTGCGAAGCATTTTTTTAAAAAATTGTAATTACACGCCCCTGTTATACAGGGGCTGAAAAATTGTGCCTTAGGCACTGGTGTGGTGGCACCCAGAAACAAAAATGTTCTTCCAAGCTATCAAGGAATGGATCATTGAGGAGGAGGAAGAGGATAGTCAGTGAACATAACAGGACAGTCACTCAGCATCAGCATAGGCAGTCTTGAAGGGATGTGATATTATAAATTATTCAGTTATATCTGCTTCAGGTGCCTGGTAGCTGGTGGTGATCCAAGACTGATTCATTTTTATGAGGGTCAGTCGATCAACCGAGTCGGTGGACAGGCGCACCCTGTGATCGGTGACAAATCCTCCAGCAGCACTGAATGTGCGTTTGGAAAGAACACTGGATGCAGGACAGGCCAGTAGCTCAATTGCATACTGTGCAAGCTCTGGCTAGTGATCCATCCTCAAGACCCAGTAAGCCAGAGGATTTTCGGTGGGAAAGGTGTCCAAGTCTGACCTTGCCCTAGGTATTCCTGCACCATAAAAAATTGTCTGAACGCATCGGTCAGACGTCCACCTTCCCCACCGCTCCTTCTGCTACTGACCGAAGCCTCAGCAACTCGTCGTCCAGGACCAGGAGTTTGTAACCTCCCAGTTTCTGGGAACGCGTTGCACAGACCTTTTTGCAAGGCCTCCCTGAGATGTCTCATCCTCTGCTCCCTCTGCGACGGCAAGATAAGGTCCGCAACCTTACCCTTGTACCGTGGATCAAGGAGAGTGGCCAGCCAGTAATGGTCCCTCTCCTTGATCCGAAGAATACGAGGATCCTTCCGCAGGCTTTGCAGGATCAGGGAGGCCATGCAACGTAGGTTAGCTGAGGCATTCGGTCCGGAGTCTTCTGGGTCACTGAGGACGACATGATCGCCAGCCACCTCCTCCCAGCCACGTACAAGTCCACTGGTTTGTTGGGACTGTACATCATCCCTAAAAGACTGCTGCTGCTGCGTGCCAGGCTCCACCTCCATGCTCACACAATCCTCCTCCTCCTCATCCTCTTCCTGTGTGATGGGTGGGACAGAAGGAACACTGTCTGGATAAAGGGGGCCTTGAGAGGCAAGGAAGTCCTCCTCTTCCTGCCTCTGTTCTGCCTCAAGTGCCCTGTCCATTATCCCACGCAGCGTATGCTCCAACAGGTGGACAAGAGGTACAGTGTCACTGATGCATGCACTGTCACTGCTCACCATCCTCGTGGCCTCCTCAAATGGTGTGAGGACAGTGCATGCATCCCTGATCATGCTCCACTGGCGTGGGGAAAACCAAGCTTCCTCGTGGCCTCCTCAAATGGTGTGAGGACAGTGCATGCATCCCTGATCAAGCTCCCCTGACCCTGTCCTGGTGCCGTAGTTGCAAAGGTACTCATTGATGGCCCTCTGCTGCGTGTGCAGTCGCTGCAGCATGGCCAACGTTGAGTTTGACCTGGTGGGCATGTCACATATTAGGCGGTTCTTGGGCAGGTTCAGCTCCTTTTGCAGCTCAGCCAGCCGAGCACTGGCATTATACGATCGGTGGAAATGCACACAGACTTTTCTGGCCTGCCTCAGGACATCCTGTAAGCCTGGGTACCTGCCCAAGAACCGCTGCACCACCAGGTTGAGGACGTGAGCCATACAGGGCACATGGGTGAGCTGCCCCTGTCGCAGGGTGGAGAGGAGGTTGGTGCCATTGTCAGAAACCACCATTCCTGGCTTAAGCTGGCGTGGCGTCAACCACCTCTCGGCCTGCCCCTGCAGAGCTGCCAGAACCTCTGCCCCAGTGTGGCTCCTGTCCCCCAAACACACCAGCGCAAGCACGGCATGGCATCTTTTTGCCTGCGTACTCGCGTAGCCCCTTGTACGCCTACGGAGCACCGCTGGTTCCGAGGACAGAGCATTCGAAGAGGCCATGGAGGAAGAAGAAGAGGAGGGGGGAGGAGAGAGGTGTGTCACAACCAGTAGTAGCATTTTGGAGGCGTGGTGGCGGAACAACCTCCAACACTACTGCACCTTGTCCTGCATCCCTCCCAGCTGCCAATAGAGTAACCCAATGAGCCGTGAAAGAAAGATAACGTCCCTGTCCATGCCTGCTGGACCATAAGTCAGCGGTAATATGCACCTTCCGGCTGACCGCCCTTGTCCAGCGAGGCATGGACATTGCCTTCCACATGCCGGTAGAGAGACGGAATCGCCTTCCGTGAGAAAAAGTGGCGTTTGGGAACCTGCCACTGAGGAACCGCACATTGAACAAACTCACGGAAGGGGGCAGAGTCTACCAACTGAAAAGGCAGCAGTTGAAGTGCTAGCAATTTAGCCAAGCTAGCATTCAACCGCTGGGCATGTGGATGGCTGGGAGTATACTTCTTTCGACGGTCCAGCAGCTGGGGCAGGGAAATTTGCCTGCTACAATCGGACGTCGGTGTACTGCAAGTACTTGGTTGTGACACACCTAATTCTACACCTTCAGTCCTTTCAGAGCAGCTTTCAGAGAGGACTGAAGATATAGTGGGGATGGAGATCCCAGCTGATGAGGAGCAAGGAGAGGTCCGCTTTGTTCTTTGGTGTGGGTCTTTAATGTGCGCTTGCCAACGAGCTGCATGGCAGGTCGACATATGTCTGCTCATGCTTGTGGTGCCCAAGCGGCTGATGTTTTGGCCACGCGAGATACGCTTGAGACAAATATTGCAAATAGCAGTGGTGCGATCTGATGCACTCGTCTCAAAAAAGGCCCACACCAAAGAACTTTTGTGATAACGTGCAGAGGCAGCGCCCTGCACAGGCGGAGCTCTGCGGTGTGATTCAGTTGGTGTGCTGGCCTCTAGCTGGCCTCCAGGGGGCATCCTGCCTAGTTGGACATGTGACGCCACATCCTCCTCCTCCTCTCTCCCTTCAGGCACCCACGTGGAGTCAGTGACCTCATCATCCCCTTCCTCTTCACCACTAGAGCAAACCTGGCAGTAAGCTGCAGCTGGTGGAACAGTACTGCCAGATTGCTGTCCTTCAGTATCCCCTCTCTCTGCGCGCACACTACTGCCTTCCTCAAGCTGGGTATCATCATCCGAGCCTTCAAAACGTTGGGCATCCTCCTGGAGCATGTACCCAACACTGTGCTCAAACAGTTCGGGGGACTCCTCAGGAGGACATGGTGGGTCTAGGGAAGGGGTGCCTGATGATGCCATTGAGTACGCGTTGGCAGCTGCTCTGCCAGTACCCTGAGCCTGGGTGAGAGAGGATGAGGAGGATGAGGAGGGCTTGGTCATCCATTCTACCAAGCCTTCGGCATGATGCGGCTCAACATGTCCAGCTGCCGAAAACAAAGACAAGCGTGTCCCATGGCCACGTGCTGATGACGATGCACGACCACGTCCACGACCAGCACTGTTGTCTCTAGAAACAAAGCCTGCTTGCCCTGTGTTCTTGCCTTGGGAATGTTTGCCTCTCCTTGGCGGTCTTCCAGCCATTGTAGTGGGTAGTGTAGTAGTGTATATTGTGCTGGAGTCACACAGCACACACACTAACTCCTGCAGATGGATGCCTTAGATGACAGCAACAGGGCCCTATGGCAGATAGAGGCTGCCTTAGATGACAAGAACTGGGCTGACACACACACACTAGCTCCTATGTGTGCTGACACACACACACACTAGCTCCTATGTGTGCTGACACAAACACACTATAGCTCCTATGTGTGCTGACAACACACTATAGCTCCTATGTGTGCTGACAAAAAAATATAGGTCCTATGTGTGCTCACAACACACTATAGGTCCTATGGGTGCTGACACAAACACACTATAGGTACTATGTGTGCTGATGAAGAAATAGAGCTCCTACGTGTGCTCACAACACACTATAGGTCCTATGGGTGCTGACACAAACACACTATAGGTACTATGTGTGCTGACAAAAAAAATATAGGTCCTATGTGTGGTCACAACACACTATAGGTCCTATGGGTGCTGACACAAACACACTAGAGGTACTATGTGTGCTGATGAAGAAATAGAGCTCCTATGTGTGCTCACAACACACTATAGGTCCTATGGGTGCTGACACAAACACACTATAGGTACTATGTGTGCTGACAAAAAAATATAGGTCCTATGTGTGATCACAACACACTATAGGTCCTATGGGTGCTGACACAAACACACTATAGGTACTATGTGTGCTGACAAAAAAATATAGGTCCTATGTGTGCTCACAACACACTATAGGTCCTATGGGTGCTGACACAAACACACTATAGGTACTATGTGTGCTGACGAAGAAATAGAGCTCCTATGTGTGCTCACAACACACTATAGGTCCTATGGGTGCTGACACAAACACACACTATAGGTACTATGTGTGCTGACGAAGAAATAGAGCTCCTATGTGTGCTCACAACACACTATAGGTCCTATGGGTGCTGACACAAACACACTATAGGTACTATGTGTGCTGACAAAAAAATTTAGGTCCTATGTGTGCTCACAACACACTATAGGCCCTATGGGTGCTGACATAAACACACTATAGGTACTATGTGTGCTGACAAAAAAAATAGAGCTCCTATGTGTGCTCACAACACACTATAGGTCCTATGGGTGCTGACACAAACACACTAGAGGTACTATGTGTGCTGATGAAGAAATAGAGCTCCTATGTGTGCTCACAACACACTATAGGTCCTATGGGTGCTGACACAAACACACTATAGGTACTATGTGTGCTGACGAAGAAATAGAGCTCCTATGTGTGCTCACAACACACTATAGGTCCTATGGGTGCTGACACAAACACACTATAGGTACTATGTGTGCTGACAAAAAAATATAGGTCCTATGTGTGCTCACAACACACTATAGGTCCTATGGGTGCTGACATAAACACCCTATAGGTACTATGTGTGCTGACAAAGAAATAGAGCTCCTATGTGTGCTCACAACACACTATAGGTCCTATGGGTGCTGACACAAACACACTATAGGTACTATGTGTGCTGACAAAGAAATAGAGCTCCTATGTGTGCTCACAACACACTATAGGTCCTATGGGTGCTGACACAAACACACTATAGGTACTATGTGTGCTGACAAAAAAATATAGGTCCTATGTGTGCTCACAACACACTATAGGTCCTATGGGTGCTGACACAAACACACTATAGGTACTATGTGTGCTGACAAAAAAAATATAGGTCCTATGTGTGCTCACAACACACTATAGGTCCTATGGGTGCTGACACAAACACACTATAGGTACTATGTGTGCTGACAAAAAAATATAGGTCCTATGTGTATTCACAACACACTATAGGTCCTATGGGTGCTGACACAAACACACTAGAGGTACTATGTGTGCTGACGAAGAAATAGAGCTCCTATGTGTGCTCACAACACACTATAGGTCCTATGGGTGCTGACACAAACACACTATAGGTACTATGTGTGCTGACAAAAAAATATAGGTCCTATGTGTGCTCACAACACACTATAGGTCCTATGGGTGCTGACACAAACACACTATAGGTACTATGTGTGCTGACAAAAAAATATAGGTCCTATGTGTGCTGACAACACACACACTAGCTCCTATGTGTGCTGACACAAACACAATATGGCTCCTATAAATCCCTGCCTGGGATGGGACAGAAGTTGGGGTGCAATGCTGTTCTAACAGCACTGCGATTGGTGCTACTGCAATGCTGTACTAACAGCACACAGACACCAGACTAATCCCCAGCAGCAGATAATATCACACTCTGTGCAATCAGCAGCAATGATCAGTAATGATTTGAATGACTCAGGAGTCAGCAATGGTTTAGCAAAGAAGACATCAATCAGCAGACTGCTCTTCTAAAAGCCGGAACACATGTGCCCTGGGCCGACGGCGTGGCGGCCTTTTATAGAGTGGGGCGTGTACTAAAGCCCCTGAGCTTTAATTGGCTACAGGCGTCCTGCATGTAGCCAATTATTGCTCTCCTAGTTTCCGGCGCTGTGATAGGCCAAGCATGCGGGGTCACAGTGCATGCTTGGCCAATCATCAGCCAGCAATGCACTGCGCCGGCCGCAATGCATTGCGGGCCGCTTGCATCACACAAATGTGATGCGAACGGCCCAAATAGTTCTGGGCTCACCGAGCGGGCGAACGCCTGGTGCTCGATTCGAACGTGGGTTCGAATCGAGCACCGGGCCCATCCCTAGAAATATATTACTGCCTTGTCCAGCCTTTCTCAGCCAGCTTTCCTCCAAAGGATTCTAGGGGCTCCTTGAGAAATTTACAATTTCTGTCTCTCAGTAACAACTGACATCAATGATCTGTAAGGGGGGCAGTCTTTCCACTTTTGACGATGTAAGAAAGTCCTTCTCCCACTGATATAAGAGGGTCCTTCTCCAATTGGTCACCGATGTAAGGGGCCACTACAATGACCAGTAATATATGAGGGTCCTTCTCCCATTGGTCACTGATGTAAGGGACCACTACACCGCTTACTCATATAAGGGGGTCCTTCTCCTATTGGTCAGCACTGTAAAGAACCACTACACTGACCACTGATATAAGAGAGTTCTTCACCCTATTGGTCACCACTGTAAGGGACCACTAAACTGACCACTCATATAAGGGGGTCCTTCCCCATTAGTCAACAATGTAAAGGAGCATTACACTGACCACTCATAGAAGGAGAGACCACTTATATAAAGGGGTCCATCTCCTATTGGTCATCAATGTAAGGGACCACTATTCTGACCACTGATATAAGAGGGTCTTTCTCCTATTGATCACCAATGTAAGGGACCACTACACTGACCACTTATATAGGGTGGTTCTTCTCCCATTGGTAACCAATGTAAAGGACTACTAGACTGACCACTGATATAAGGGGGTCCTTCATCCATTGGTCACCATTGTAAGGGACCACTACACCGACCCCTCATATAAGGGGGGTCCTTCTCCCATTGGTCACCAATGTAAGGGACCACTACACTGACCTCTGATATAAGGGGGTCCTTCTCCCATTGGTCACCAATGTAAGGGACCACTACACTGACCACTGATATAAGGGGATCCTTCTCCCATTGGTCACCAATATAAGGGACCACTACACTGACCACTGATATAAGGGGGTCCTTCTCCCATTGGTCACCAATGTAAGGGACCACTACACTGACCACTGATATAAGGGGGTCCTTCTCCCATTGGTCACCAATGTAAGGGACCACTACACTGACCACTTACATACTTGAAAGCTCTCCATATCTGTGTTCACCCCTAGATAATCTTCCACCATTTGATGTAGACACTGCTGATGAGATGTGGAAGCTGACAGCCCTGGGCGCCGAGGACTACATTTTTTTTAAAAAGCATCACTGAGGTGGCCCCCTTCTCCATCGCTCCTCGTTTGACTAACAGAAGCCTCAAAACTAGCTTTTCCACGAGACTGAAACCAACCAGAGTCTGGAAAGGTGTTACATAAACTCCTTTTTAAGGTGTCCTCAAGATATTTCATCCTCTACTTCCTCTGTGGAGACAGGATAAGTTCTAAGACTTTCCCCTTGTAATGGTGATCAAGGAGGGTTGCCAACCAATAATGATCCTTCTCCTTGATGCCACGAATTCTCGGGTCTTTTTCGCAGGCTTTGAAGTATAAGGGAGCCCATGCACTGCAAGTTTGCAGAGGCACGAAAAGCAGAGTCCTCGGGGTTACTAAGGACTACAGTATCTGCCACCTACTACTTCCAAGGTTTCTGGGGACTGAAACCATCTCTTAAGTTTTGACATATGTCTTCCTCTGCTTCAATGCCTCCAAAGCTGCCAGAATCCTCCTCCTCCCTCTCCTCTTGTGTGTTCTGTGGTGTTGCAAGGAAAGCAAGTCCTCCTCTTCCTCCCGCTGCTCTGCCTCCAGTGCCCTATCCATAATGCCACGCAAAGTATGCTCCAGCAGGAACACAAGAGGGATTGTGTCACTGATGCATTGTCATGGCTCACCATCTTTATCGCCTGGTGACAGTACAGTGCATGCAGTAGCCATTGGCATGGGGAAAAAAAACAAAGCTCCCCTGAGCCTGTCGTTGTGCCATCCTCACCCAGGTACTCGTTGATGGCCCTCTGCTGCATGTGCCAAAGTTTTTGTGGAATTCCCGCAGAATTTCAGCCAACCGAGCACTGGCTGTGTATGACAGTCTGAATTGGCAACAGACTCTTCTGGCCTGCTTCAGCAGATCTTCCTACCCTGGGTACCTGTTTAAGAAACGCTGCACCACCAAATTGAGGACATGCTGTGCCAGGTATGGTACACATGTCATCTTTCCCTGTCGTGGGGGGGCAGGAGGTTAGAGCGATTATCGCACACCCCAATTCCTGGCTCAAGCTGGCGTGGCTTGAACCACCTCTGGGCCTGCCCCTGCAGAGCTGAATGAACCTCTGCTCTGGTGTGGCTCATGTAGCCTAGACAGACCAGCTAAATCACTGCATGGCACCTTTTAGCCCAACTTGTTGAATATCAGCTTGAACACTTAGGGAGGGCTGGTGGTCACAGGACATTTCAAAAAATAACTCTTACGAAAATAGAAACGAGTCCGAATACGAACACCGACGACTTACGAAATTACGGAAACAAACAGAAACGAAACGAAACTAAACAAATTTGTCTATTGTGCACATGTCTAGTTCACACTAAAAGACGTTTCTCTGGGGCTGCAGTTCCTCTGAGCTCCACAAGGTGGTGATCTTCTCACTTCTACCCAGACAGGAAGTCTCTATGGAAGACAGGAAGTGATGTCAGCTATAGGCAGAAAGTTTCTGAGGCGCAAAGTACAGAGAAGTCACTGGAAGTGGCAGCAGAGGAGGTAATAAGATCTTATTTTCTATTTACACCCAGTAACCCCCCGTCATGTCCGTCCTCTTCCTCCATAGTCATTGTGACGTCTTTTATCTCCAGCAGATGATGATACACACATATATAGTGTGGAAACCTAAATTAACCCCTTCAGGGGCAGAACATTTCCCCACTTACGGGGCCGGAACATTCTCTTCATATTGGAGATGTGTCACCTTATCAGTCTCTTGTAACGAGAGATGAGATGTGGACTTGGGTTGTACTGAAATTGGCAGTTTGACACCCTTTATTTTGAAGATACAAACCCCTCCCCCGCACCTGACTACCTCCGCCATGTACCCCGGGCTCCTCCGCCCCTCCTGCTGGCCCGGGACCGGTATGGCGGACGGAGTGGAGGGTGATCAGTTCTCGGATCTCCTCTCCGGTGAATGAACCCAGAAGAGACGAGCATTTCATCACTTCCAGGCTCAGAGCCTCCATTCCCCAGTCACTGTGGTCAAGGAAGAAGCTGATCGATCCCGATCTGTACTTCATCAGCTTCACTGGGGTCCATAGGTGATGTTAGGAGGTCTAATAGACCCCTGATATCTCCTTAAAGAGGACCTGTCATTTCCAATACGCTAGCATTGCAGTTGGAACAGGTTTTGGCTCATAAGAAGGGCAACAAAAAAAGTTGAAAAAATTCAACAGTGGTAAATTGAAGTGTGAATGATACCGTCAGGATCCAGGGGTCCCAGAGAGGCTCCCCATAACTACAGGGCACCCCCTAGGCCCCTCGGAACCCAAAATGGTGGTGCAATGTAATGTACAGCCAAAACTCAACTAACAAGGATAGAGGAGCAGAAAACAAGAAAGTTGGGCAGAAAGGTGAAGCTAAAGGGACGGAGGTCGCTCACCTACCGGGTAGGGAGATAGAGAAGGAATAGGGGAGTCTAGGAAAGAAAGGGAAGGCCAGAAGGATGGGGACCAGGAGATGAGGGAAAAGGGAAGGGCTCAGGAACATCCGGATTGTCCTTCACAGGCGGCCCAAGCTGGCTGGGGGGAGGTTAGGAAAGTCATATGACCTCCATGGTTCCCAAACTTTGAGGAACTTGGCATGAGTGTGCCCGCGGATGCTCGACACCTGTTCATTAAGCATCAACGCGGTCATGCGATCTTTCACCCTCTGAAAGAGGACAGATGGCTTTTTCCAGGCTCGGGCGATAGTTCTTTTGGCTGACAGGAATAGGTAGGAGGCAAGTTTCTGCTGATAAGAAAACAGGCCTGGGATTGGACAGTGTAATAAGACAAACGTGGCCTCTTTTGGTTCGGGCAGGTAAAAACAACACGAATAGGAGGCCAAATACCCCAAGACCAGAAGCCAATTAGTCTAGGACATTTCCACCATACACCATACATAACATCCCCCCGATGGCCACAACCCCGGATAGAGCAGTCACTGTTGGATGGATTGGCATGGGCGATGCGAGCAGGGACCCAATACCAGAGTAGGAGCACCTTATATGCCGCCTCCAAGGTGGCTGTATTTGGCCACAGAAGACCAGGCCCCGCTCCAGTCCGCCAAGTCTATTTAGGTCGCCAAACCTCGTTCCCACTGAGCTACATAAGTGAGAGAGGTATGAGGTGAACGATTATTCAGAGAAGCATAGAGAGCCCAGATGAGGCCTGGGGATCCCGGGGAGTGCAGGCAGATGTGTTCGAACGCGGTTTTCTGGAACTGTACGTAGCAGTCCTGCGCAGCGAGGTGAGCCAATGCTGAAGTTGGAGGTAGCAGAAGAGCTCCTCATCCGGTACGTCATGGGTCTCCCGAATCGAAGCCCAAATGGGAAGTGATCTGGTGGTTACGAAGTGTCGAACATATATAACTGGCAGCGCAACACGTCTTGGCCATTAGAAGAAGAGGAGACAGCGTTGTGTCAACATCGGAAGAAGAACAAGAAGCAGAAGGCGGCGACGGCGACAGAAGCCCCGGCCACCGCAAGTAAAAGAGCTGGAAGAAGAAAGCGGAGGCCCGGCAAGAAGAACAAAAGAGCGGGACAAGACCTCGAAGTCGGAACAAGACCCCCAGACGGTGGCGGCGACCAACGAGAAAGCCGGGCTCCTCCGTTAGTAAAAGAGCTAGCAGAAAATAGCGGAGGAGTCCGACGAGAAGACCCCCCAAGACGGAAGAAGACCCCCGGAGCTGTGCAATAAAGTATTTTAAAAACTTGTGTTGTGTTTTTTTATTTACACTTTTTCCCCTTAGGTGAATGGATAGGGGTACTTCGTACCCCATACTCATTCACATAGGGTGGGGGGCCGGTATCTGGGGCCCCCTTATTAAAGGGGGCTCCCGGATTCCGATAAGCCCCCCGCCTGCAGACCCCGACAACCAACGGCCAGGGTTGTCGGGAAGAGGCCCTTGTCCTCATGGGGACAAGGTGCTTTGAGGTGGGGGGGGCCGCAGGGCCCCCTTTCCCCAGGGCACCCCCCATATTGAGGGCACGCGGCCTGGTACGGCTCAGGAGGGGGGGCGCTCGCTCGTCCCCACCCCCTTTCCTGATGGGCCGGGCTGCCTGCTCAGATAAGGGTCTGATATGGATTTGGGGGGGACCCCCCACTCCGTTTTTTCGGCGTAGGGATTCCCTTTAAATCCATACCAGGTGACGGGGCTAGCGAGGTGTCAATCTTGCCGATCGAGGCGGCGGCATTGACTTCCTTCACTAGTCCCGTCTACCTGGAGTCACGTGTGGATAGTCCGATCGTGTGTACAGGGAATTATAGAACCCTGGATAACATGAAATGCTGAGTCCGGTGTGGTTGTACTGTGAGTCGTTTTAATGCAGACCCAACTGGGGTTGTCGGTCACCCTGTGCCCCTAATAGACACACAGTGACTTACACATAAGAGGGGTCTGGGGCTGTATATGATATACTCCTGACCACTGCACTCCGTACCCTGAGCTGTATATGATATACTCCTGACCACTGCACTCGGTACCCTTGGCTCTATATAATATACTCCTGACCACTGCACTCGGTACCCTGGGCTGTATATGATATACTCCTGACCACTGCACTCCGTACCCTGAGCTGTATACGATATACTCCTGACCACTGCACTCCGTACCCTGGGCTGTATATGATATACTCCTGACCACTAAAGCGTCTCCTATGAGAAACGTTTGGATATGGAAGTTTGTCGTCATTGCACCGACACAATTTTTTTGGTTCAATACATTTTTTATTATAATTTTAAAAATACATTCATACAATATAATCCTAACATTACAAATGATGTCTAGAAAACGACTACGAACAAAACACCTTGTGCATCCTTCCCAAAGCATACTGTATATATATATATATTCCATAGATGAACAAAGCAAAACACAGACAGTAAAAACAGACATCAATATAACTGGGTAAAGGATGTGGTATCCCAACGCGTTTCGCTGACTATGCTTCTTCAAGGGAGCTGAAAAATCTGATGGGGGCTTTATTGTCACTGTGTAAACTTATTGTTGCTGGTGGGGGAATCTATTGTTTCTATGGGGTCAATTCTTGATGGTAGAGCTTTACTGTTGAGGGAGGGGTCTATTGTTGCTGGCTGTTGTAGAGTCTATTGATGATGGATACTGGCAGATCTATTATTGCTGAGGGTATTTTCTTGTGGGGGATCTATTGTTGCTTGGAGGGATATATTGCTGCTGATAGGATCTTTTATTGCTGGGGATCTATAGTTACTGTGAGGGATCTATTGCTGGGGAGATCAGGAGATTGTTGGAGAAATCTATTATTGCTGGGGAGCTCTATTGCTGCTGGTGGGGGAATCTATTATTTCTATGGGTCAATTGTAGATTGTAGAGATTTATTGTTATGGGAGGGGTCTAATGTTGCTGGCTGCTGTAGAGTCTATTGATACTGGCAGATCTATTGTTTCTGGGGTGGATGTATTGTTGCTGGGGGTATTTTCTTGTTGGGGATCTATTGTTACTTGGTGTGATCTATTCTTGCTGGGGGAATCTATAGTTACTGTGAGGGATCTATTCTTGCTGGGGAGATCAGGAGATTGCTGGGGAGATTTATTGTTGCTGAGGAGTCTATTGTTGCTGGGGGGGTCTATTATTGCTGGCTGCAGGGGACCTTTTTACTACTTTTCATTAGCGAATTCCATACAAGATACTTAGCATCCAATGAATGATACTTTTCTGTATTCTCTAGGTAAAGGGTGGAAACAAGGAATAGCACTCAGAGGTGGAATCAAGGGACGGTGCTCAAAGGTGGGTGGGAGGTAGAACCAAGGGACGGCGCTCAGAGGTGGAACCAAGGGATGGTGCTTTGAGGTGGGTAAGGGGTGGAACCAAGAAACAGTGCTCGGAGGTGGAACCAAGGGACGGTGCTCAAAGATGGGTGGGAGTTGGAACCAAGAGACAGTGCTCAGAGGTGGAACCAAGGGACTGTGCTCAGAGGTGTGTAAGAGGCGGAACCAAGGGACGGTGCTCGGAAGTTGGTAGAGGGTGAAACCAAGATACGGTGCTTGAAGGTGGGCAGGAGGTGAAACCAAGGGATGGTGCTCAGAGGTGGGTAGGGGGTGGAACCAAGGGTCAGTACTCGTAGGTGGGTTGGAGGTGAAACCAAGGGAGTGTTCAGAGGTAAAACCAAGGGACAGTGTTCAGAGGTGGAAACAAGGGACGGTGTTCAGAGGTGAGTAGGAGGTAGAACCAAGGGACGGTGCTCAGAGGTGGAACTCAGGGACGGTGCTCGGAGGTGGAAAAACCAAGGGACGGTGCTTGGAGGTGGAACCGAGGGATGGTGTTCAGAGGTGGGTAGGAGTGGAACCAAGGGACAGTGTTCAGAGGTGGGTAGGAGGTAGAACCAAGGAATAGTGCTCAGAGGTGGGTAGGAGGTAGAACCAAGGAATAGTGCTCAGAGGTGGGTAGGAGGTAGAACCAAGGGATGGTGCTCAGAGGTGGGTGGGAGGTGATACCAAGGGAAGGTGTTCGGTGGTGGGTAGGAGGTAGAACCAAGGGAAAGTGCTCAGAGGTGGGTAGGGGGTGAAACCAAGATACGGTGCTCGGAGGTGTGTAAGAGGTGGAACCAAGGGACGGTGCTCGAAGGTGGGCAGGAGGTGAAACCAAGGGATGGTGCTTGGAGGTGGGTAGGGGGTGGAACCAAGAGACAGTGCTCAGAGGTGGAACCAAGGGACTGTGCTCGGAGGTGTGTAAGAGGCGGAACCAAGGTACGGTGCTCGAAGGTGGGCAGGAGGTGAAACCAAGGGATGGTGCTCAGAGGTGGGTAGGGGGTGGAACCAAGGGTCAGTACTCGTAGGTGGGTTGGAGGTGAAACCAAGGGAGTGTTCGGAGGTAAAACCAAGGGACAGTGTTCAGAGGTGGAACCAAGGGACGGTGTTCAGAGGTGGGTAGGAGGTAGAACCAAGGGACGGTGCTCAGAGGTGGAACCCAGGGACAGTGCTCGGAGGTGAAAAAACCAAGGGACGGTGTTTGGAGCTGGAACCAAGGGATGGTGTTCAGAGGTGGGTAGGAGGTGGAACCAAGGGACAGTGTTCGGAGGTGAAATCAAGGGATGGTGTTCAGAGGTGGGTAGGAGGTAGAACCAAGGAATAGTGCTCAGAGGTGGGTAGGAGGTAGAACCAAGGAATAGTGCTCAGAGGTGGATAGGAGGTAGAACCAAGGGATGGTGCTCAGAGGTGGGTAGGAGGTAGAACCAAGGAAAAGTGCTCAGAGGTGGGTAGGGGGTGAAACCAAGGTACGGTGCTCGGAGGTGTGTAAGAGGTGGAACCAAGGGACGGTGCTCGAAGGTGGGCAGGAGGTGAAACCAAGGGATGGTGCTCAGAGGTGGGTAGGGGGTGGAACCAAGGGTCAGTACTCGTAGGTGGGTTGGAGGTGAAACCAAGGGAGTGTTCGGAGGTAAAACCAAGGGACAGTGTTCAGAAGTGGAACCAAGGGACGGTGTTCAGAGGTGGGTAGGAGGTAGAACCAAGGGACGGTGCTCGGAGGTGGAAAAACCAAGGGATGGTGGTCAGAGGTGGAACCAAGGGATGGTGTTCAGAGGTGGGACAAAGGAATAGTGCTCAGAGGTGTGTAGGGGGTGGAACCAAGGGATGGTGCTCAGAGGTGTGTAGGGGGTGGAACCAAGGGATGGTGCTCAGAGGTGTGTAGGGGGTAGAACCAAGGAGAAGTGTTCGGAGGTGGAACCAAGGGATGGTAATCAAGGTCTACTGTACCCATAAGTACATAAGGTAAGGACTCCATTTTTATTTTTCTCCGGCTATCAATGGCCGACACGGTACAACACTTCATCCATGTCTTTGGTGATCTCTGATCTCCTTATCAACTGTTTCTTCCATGATGAAGATCAGCCATGGAGTATATCTGAGGTGTATATCAGGGTGTGCTTCTTCCCCACATGTCCAGCAACATTCATATACAAGACATTTCCCGCACTCACTAATACACCTCGAGAATTGTGTGGGACCCCTGATGTACAGGAAGACAGGACTTCAGTGAGGAACATTTCCCTCACTCAGGACAGGAAAGTGGCTTCTCCCCGGTGTGCAATTTCTGATGTCTGTAAAGATTGAACTTCAGTGTAAAACAGTCCCCGCACTCAGGACAAGAATACGGCTTCTCCCCCGAATGAGAACTCTGATGTCTCTTAAGAGTGGACTTCAATGAAAACATTTTCCCGCACTCAGGACAGGAATGCGGCTTTTCCCCCGTGTGTAATCTCTGATGTGTGGAAAGAGAGGACTTCTGTGAAAAACATTTCCCGCACTCAAGACAGGAATACGGCTTTTCCCCCGTGTGTGATCTCTGATGTGTGGAAAGAGTAGACTTCTGTGAAAAACATTTCCCGCACTCAAAACAGAAATATGGCTTCAAACTCATGTGCGCTCTCTGATGTTTGTGAAGACTGGGCTTCTGTGAAAAACATTTCCCACACTCAGGACAGGAATACGGCTTCTCTCGCATGTGAGATCCCTGGTGTGTTACAAGTTTTGATTTTTTTACAAAACATTTCCCGCACTCAGCACAGGAATAGGGCTTCTCCCCCGTGTGAGACCTCTGATGAATCACAAGTTCAGAATTTTTTACAAAACATTTCCCGCACTCAGTACAGGAATACGGCTTTTCTCCAGTATGCAATCTCTGATGTATGTCAAGATTGAACTTATT
The DNA here is from genome assembly GCA_028564925.1 of Lithobates sylvaticus. NCBI lineage: Eukaryota > Metazoa > Chordata > Amphibia > Anura > Ranidae > Lithobates > Lithobates sylvaticus. The sequence continues at coordinate 592,677,463 of CM053028.1, read as the reverse complement.
TGAAAAACATTTCCCGCACTCGGTACAGGAATACGGCTTCTCCCCAGCGTGAGATCTCTGATGTGAGGCAAGTACTGATTTTTGAATGAAACATTTCCCACACTCAGGACAGGAATACGGCTTCTCACCTGTGTGCGATCTCTGATGTATGTTAAGATGGGACTTCCGTGAAAAACATTTCCCGCACTCAAGACAGGGAAATGGTTTCTCACCTGTGTGCGATCTCTGATGTCTGTTAAAATGGGACTTTAGTGAAAAACATTTCCCGCACTCAGGACAGGAATACGGCTTCTCCCCTGTGTGAGATCTCTGATGTTTTACAAGTTCTGATTTTTTTACAAAACATATCCCACACTCAGAACAGGAAAACACATTCTCACCTGTGTGAGATCTTGTATGCACATTAAGACGTGATTTAAAAGGGAAACACTTCCCGCACTCAATACAGGAAAACCTCTTGTCTGTTGGAAGGACTGTCTGAGGTTCCTCGGGATAAGAGGAATACGATGATCTGGCACTGTCCCGCACAGTCTGAGGTTCCTCGGGATAAGAGGAATACGATGATCTGGCACTGTCCCGCACAGTCTGAGGTTCCTCGGGATAAGAGGAATACGATGGTCCGGCACCGTCCCGCACAGTCTGAGGTTCCTCGGGATAAGAGGAATACGATGGTCCGGCACCGTCCCGCACAGTCGGAGGTTCCTCAGGATAAGAGGAATACGATGGTCCGGCACCGTCCGGCACAGTCTGAGGTTCCTCAGGATAAGAGGAATACGATGGTCCGGCACCGTCCCGCACAGTCTGAGGTTCCTCAGGATAAGAGGAATACGATGGTCCATCTACACTGTGTGGTGCCGGATGGACATTTGAGGTAGTCGGGTTTTCTCCTGGACTATACTGTGTGATGTCCTCATCTTCTACTTTACAGTCTGGAGACAAAGTGAGACAATCCTCTGAGGTTTTCCTCATCTCCCGTCCATCTACTAAAATAGAAATACAAAGATTATTACTAGACATGAGCTGATTGGTTCCCCTAAACCAGGACTCCGCCCACATCAGGCAGCTTTGTCTCTGAGGATCTTACAATTCCCCCCTCAAGGTAACTAGTAAATGGGTCTCTGATCAGGTCTGGCGGAGGTGCCCAGCTGGGGTATCCAAGATCTGTCACAGTCAGAGAGTGAGGAAACAACGAGAACTGTCTTCTATAGGAGTGACAGTGATGAGGGGATTATAGGACGAGTGTCCCCTCCCCCTCTATCACTCATTGCCATCTTCCCAACACAAGAAGTCCTGCACTTCCTTATTTAGTCCATGATTTAGTCATGAATAACAGCGGGGCTGAGCCCCACCAGAGGTCAGAGAGTGAGGATGGGGGGAGAACAACCAAGATGAAGACTGGACTGATCCTGAAGACCTCCATCATTGGGTTACTGACTCCTCCCTCATTATCACTTTCTGTTTAAGGTTCCAAAGTTGGAGGATGTTATCACATTATTATCAACATGTAAAAGTCTGTGCTCCAATCAGATCATCAGATATAAAATGTCCAGCTGGTAGGAAATGGGAGTAACAAAAGAGAATACATATTATGTGTATATATAGCAGTGGGTGGAGGGGAGAGAGCAGAAGTCAGGAGTATGTAATATACAACATAGAGAATATAGTGCAGGGGTCAGGAGACACAATGTGGACCAATCAGTGAGCAGTATGGGTGGAGGAATGGATTTAGTGTTAATGACCCACCTGTGCTGATCTCTGTAGGAGTGTCCTCCTCTATAAATGTCCCCGTTATTCCATCCTCCTCCATAGACTGCTGATCATCCCTCACATACCTCTCTTCTTCTTCTTCTGATTTCACCTCAAATTCTATATCGATTGGATCTCCACTCTAAACCAAGAAAATGATAGAAAATATCATCTGTAAAATATATGCTTTAATATTGTGGCATCAAAAAACATAAAAAAATAAAAACATCCTCTCCAGATGTCCATGTTCTAGATCAAGGCTATGCAATTAGCGGACCTCCAGCTTTTGCAAAACTACAAGTCCCATAATGCCTCTGAGTGACATGCTTGTGGCTGTCAGAGTCTTTCTATGCCTCATGGGACTTGTAGTTCTGGAACAGCTGGAGGTCCTCTAATTGCATATCCAATCCACCAACCTTGTAACATTGAGAGATGGTGTGACCTTCCTGTGTGTAATCCCGGGAATACAGAGGACGGGGACATCTCTCTGGTGGGTTCCTGGTATTTGGTGGCTCCATCATATCCTTGTGTCCTTCTGAAAACTTCTCCATCACCCCATACTCCTCATCCTCCTCTTTATACTCTTCTTTAATATCAATATTATCATCCCAGAGGATTCCATTCTGATCTTCCTGTGTGGAATACAGAGGACGGGGACATCTCTCTGGGGGGTTTCTGTAGCTGGATGACTCCACCATGGTGTCCTGGTACAGATCTTTGTGTATTTCCTCCGTCACCCCATCCTCATCATCCTCCTCTTTTATCTCTACTTTAACCTCAACTTTAGAATCTCTCAGGTTTCCTCTCTGAATATATAATAAAAATGACATCAATGGTAACAATGCAGATAATGTACAGATCCTAATGATACTATCAGTGATTGTTCCTCATCTACCTGATGATGGTGGGGGATGGTGTGACCTTCCTGTGTGTAATCCCGGGAATACAGAGGACGGGGACATCTCTCTGGTGGGTTCCCATTACTGGATCCATCTGTAGGAAACACACACACTGACTGAATACATTGTTTCTATGTGTTTATCAGATGATGGGGGATCTAGGTGGAGCCTCCGTACTGCTCTCTCCTTTACAATAAAGTCTCCTCTTACCCGGTGATGTGAGGGGCGGCTGATTGTCCATCATGACGTCCTTGTAGAGATCCTGGTGTCCTTCTAAATACTCCCACTCCTCCATGGAGAAATAGACAGTGACATCCTGACACCTTATAGGAACCTGACACACACAATGATACAGTCACCATCCAGACACATCCCTTGTCTGTTACTGGATAATGTCCCAGAATTCCCAGAATCCTCCTCACCTCTCCCGTCAGCGGCTCGATGATCTCTGGTGACTTCTAGAATCTTCTTTTTATTTCTCTATTCTATCAGGGAGGGAGGTGGAGGCAATGTGATGGTCATATGATCTCCAGACTTCACAGGAGGAAAACTCTGAAAAACACAATTAGTAAAATCAAATTGCATTCCCAGAATCGTTTGCGAGGAGTGTGTTGCGCTCCTCATTCCTGCATCCTGGTTTTGGCTGTGATGCATTCTTTCTGTATGTCTGTCCACCTGCAAGGTGATTGATGTGGTCAGTCTCTGGGTTGAGACCAGACCTGATTTAATCCAGCCAAGCCTGCAGTCTCATGCTCAAAGCTACTGATTCACTCCCTGGTTATCTGTCACTTCGACTACGGCAACTCCCTCCTCACTGGATTACCTTTATATACTCTATCCCCCCTTCAGTCCATCATGAATGCTGCTGCCAGACCCATCCTCCTTATCAACCGCTGAGTGTCCTCCACCCCTCTCTACTAATCCCTCCACTAGCCTCCATTCAGTGCCCTCCACTTCCCTCTGGCTTCTGCTCACCCAATGAATTAAATTCAAAATATTCTGAACCTTGCCTGCCTTGTACTTGGACTGTTGTTGAACCACTCTGCCTGTCTGCCAACCCACAAGTATCTGGTTGCTGTGCTCAGTTCGCACCTTCCCTGGCATGGTGGCCAGGCATTATAGCATTGTGTATAAGTTCTGGAGGCAACTGAGAACCGGTAGGCCTCCTTGCCTTATGGGAATATAGGCTATAGGTAAAGAACACAGAAGCCAGCTATAGTGTATGACCACCTGTGTTAGGGGCAAGCGTGGCATTGTTAATATAGATGTAGAAATTCTACAATAGACTGATGAGGTGAGGTGATTGGTGGAAAAAGTGATACATCTCCTAAATCAGAGATATGCAATTAGCAGACCTCCAGCTGTTGCAAAACTACAAGTCCCATCATGCCTCTGGGGGGTCATGCTTGTGGCGGTCAGAGTCTTGCTATGCCTCATGGGACTTGTAATCCTGCAACAGCTGGAGGTCTGCCAATTGCATATCCCTGTCCTAAATGAAGGAAACGTTTCAGCCCTGTAATCTATGTAAAATCTCCCATCACCCCATGCCTTCTGGCAACAGCTGCAATCCACACAATTTAGTTTCTTTCCCTCTTCTTCCTAAAACCAGCCTCCTGCACCCATTGGAACGCCTGCTCTGTCTGCAACAACCTCACTTCTGTCCATGACCTCTTTATCACTAACTACTTGCTGTTACTGAAACCTGGCTTCATGAATCTGACACTGCTTCTCCTGCTTCCCTCTCCCATGATGGCCTTCTCTGGACTAACTCCCCCCGCCCCTGTGGATGGAAGAGAGGTGGAGTGGGAATCCTTCTAGCCCCACAAAGCATCTTTTAGGTACTTCACCCACCTCCTTCTCTGTCACACTCCTCATCTGAGGTACATTGTATCATCTATTTTCTCCAGTTTCCTTAGGAAATGCTGTGCTATCGGCCTCCTGGACTGGTGTCAATCTTTCTTGACAACTTCTCTGCCTGGCTACCCTAGTTTCTCTCTTCTGAAATCCCCACAATCATTCTTGGTGACTTCAACATTACTGTTAATACTAATACTCCTGCTACTTATAAACTTCTCAGTCTAACCTCTTCTTTTGACCTGAAGTAATGAATACACAATGGATACACGCTCCCCTCCTGAACCATACCAGGCCACATGCCCTCAACATGGAGGGGGGCTCTGCTCCTCCCACCCCAACCACCTTGTTGATGGGGACAAGGGCCTCTTCCCCACAACCCCGGGCTGTGGGGTTCTAAGGGCAGGGGGCTTATCAGAATCTGGACGCACCCTTTAACAACGGGGCCCCCAGATCTAAGCCCCCCTATGTGAATGAGTAGGAGTACATAGTACAAATGTTAAAAAGAAAAAAAAAAAAAAAAAGTTTTTGACAATTCCATAAATAAAAATAAAAAAACAATGTCCCCGATGTACATCCTTCATCAATCACGATGCACTCCGCACCCAAAAATAAAACTCCTCCTGCAACGAAGGCTAACAGCCTACTGCAGGCTCCACCGTTTAGCAGTGCTTAAATAGTTAAGGGGCGGGGTCACCTGGCAATGTCACCTGCTGGCACCGCCCCATGTGACGTCAACGACCCAGCATGCACCGATTGGTGATGTCACACGGGGGGCAATGCCACATACCTATTTAAGAACTGTCATATGATGATGCAGGCAGCCACCGGTTAGCCTTCATTGTGGGCGGAGTTTTTTTTTTTTACAGGTCTGGCAGGCATCGTGGTTGATGATGGATCTATATCAGGAGACATTCTTTTTTTTATTTTTAAAAATGGAATTGTCAACAACTGTGTGTGTGTTTTTATTTTGACGCTTTTTTTGGTGAATGGGCAGGGGTACAATACCCCATACTCATTCACATGGGGGGGGGTGGGATCTGGGAGCCCCCTTGTTAAAGGGGACTTCCAGATTCCTATAAGCCCCTTGCCCGCAGACCCCCACAACAGCCCAGGGTTGTCGGGAAGAGGGAAGAGGCCCTTGTCCCCAACATGAGAACATGGTGCCCCCCATGTTCGTATTTCCGGCGATGGCTTGCAGCTGGGGGAAATCAATTTAAATGTGTTTTTTATCTTTATATATGTCAGTTTTGCTGCAGCAGGTGCTATACATGGTAGATGCAGCACATTACAGACAAACTAAGGGGACCCCACAGGGACGATATATTATATTTTCTCACTTTAAGCATCATTAAAATCACTGCTCCTGTAAAAACGATCTTTATCAGAAAAAAAAAAAATGACCATTGATACATGTCCCCCAGGGCAGAATCTGGGCTCCCATACCCTTTTTACGGCCAATAACTTGCATATAATCCTTAAAAATCTGGACTTTCTTTTTTTAAAAATTTGGGTCCCATAGACTTTCATAGGGTTTGCGGCTCAGGTCCAAACTTTTTCATGTTTGGGAGCTTTGGTGTGAACCAAATCCGGGGGGGTATTTGGCCCATCACTACTCCCCGACAATCCTTTTCCTCTCTCTCTGATCAGTACCTTATTAATTTTCACTCTCTCTCAGTCTTCCACCTCCTCTCCCTCCAACCACCCAACAGTTACCCATAGAAACCTTTGCCACCTAGCCCATCTTAACCCTTCTCTGCTACTGACCACCTCTATGACAAAATCTCACCCCTGTCCTGCCCCAACCTAACCACTGCTGTCTACAATAGATCCCTGTTCTCCACCCTGGACACACTGCCCCCCCCCCCCCCCCCCCCCCCCCCCCCCTCACTACATACAGAACTAGGCCCCAACCCCTACAACCTTGGCAAGCAGATGACACCAGAAGTCTCAAAAACCATAGCCATGCTCTTTAGTGCCTGTGACGTAAGACTAATGCCCCGTACACACGGTCGGAAAATCCGACGGGAAAAGTCCGATCGGATTATGTTGTCGGAAAATCCGACCATGTATAGGCTCTATCGGACTTTTTCCGTCGGAAATTGCGACGGAAAAAATTTGAGAGCAGGATCTCAAATTTTCCGACAACAAAATCCTATCGGACTTTTTCCGATCGTGTGTCGAGAATTCCGACGGACAAAGTGCTACGCATTCTCAGATCAAATTACAAGACCAAAGCTATTGGCTACTAACGTGAACGTAGTCCCGTCGTAACGAACGAACGTCATCACGTTCAGAATGATTGGATTTTCCGATAACTTTGTCCGACCGCGTGTATGCAACACCAGTGTCGGACAAAGTCCGTCGAAAAAAAAAATTTTGTGGTCGGATTTTCCGAACCGTGTGTATGGGGCATAAGTCTCAGAAAAACTTCAATCATTATAAATCTGCCCTCCAAAAATACAATTCCAGCCTCCTCACTGCTAAGCAAACCTATTTTATCACTCTCATTAACAACCTATTAGCCAGTCACCGCCAACTATACCTTCAACTCAACCCTACTTCGCCCCTTCCTAACCAATGGCACCACAAAGCTACTGATTCACTCCCTGGTTATCTGTCACTTCGACTACTGCAACTCCCTCCTCACTGGATAACCTTTATATACTCTATCCCCCCTTCAGTCCATCATGAATGCTGCTGCCAGACCCATCCTCCTTATCAACTGCTGAGTGTCCTCCACCCCTCTCTACTAATCCCTCCACTAGCCTCCATTCAGTGCCCTCCACTTCCCTCTGGCTTCTGCTCACCCAATGAATTAAATTCAAAATACTAACAATTTACGAAGGCATCCACAACTCGCCTCCTCCCACGTTCATCTCCAGGACTTTCCCCCAGCCTATCCCATCCTCTGGAGCTCCCTACCCAAATTTGTTTGACTATCTCCTACTCTGTCCACTTTTAGACGATCCCTAAAAAACCCTTCTCTTCAGAGAAGCCTATCCTGCCCCCACCTAACAACTGGACTTCTATTTCCTCCATCAGCCCATCCCCCAACAGTTATTACCTTTTGTATCATTCAACCCTCTCTTTAATGAGCGAGGCCCTCTGATTCCTCCTGTATTGAATTGTATTGTAACTGTACTGTCTGCCCTCACATTGTAAAGCACTGTGTAAATCCTGTATAATATATGTGTGTATCATCATCTGCTGGAGATAAAAGACGTCACAGTGACTATGGAGGAAGAGGACGGACATGACGGGGGGGGGGGGGGTTACTGGGTGTAAATAGAGAATAAGATCTTATTACCTCCTCTGCTGCCACTTCCAGTAATGTCTCCTCGATCTCATATAACAAAGAGCTTTCTGTCTGTAGCTGACATCACTTCCTGTCTTCCCTAGAGACTTCCTCTCTATGGTAGAAGTGAGATCGCCACCTGGTGGAGCTCAGAGGAACTGCAGCCCCCGAGAAACGTCTCGTAGTGTGAACATATCCTTGTGATGTGTGTGTGTATGCAGGGCCGCTGTTAGAAATCATGGGGCCCCGCACAGCCTACCTGACGGGGCCCCCTTTAATTGAAAATTCGTACAAATTTCCGTAAATTCGTACATTCTGGAGGATCCGAAATACGAGTTTCTATACTTCCGAATTTTGTACGAAATTCCGTTGACAACGGAAACGTGACTGGTGTTTTGTTGACCAATCAGAGGTTTTCTTCTGCTGCTGAGTGAAAATTACCTTTTTTAATATGGGAGTGGGAGAGACTGGTACTGAGAGATTCAGAATCGGACAAAATAAGAATGTTCGTTAATTACGATTATTCGTTATGATGAAGTTAAAAAACCCAGGAAGTCATCACAGCACAGGGATGGTGGGGGCCCCTCATAATGAGCACAGCACAGGGATGGTGGGGGCCCCTCATAATGAGCACAGCACAGGGATGGTGGGGGCCCCTCATAATGAGCACAGCACAGGGATGGTGGGATCTCCTCATAATGAGCACAGCACAGGGATGGTGGGGGGGGGCCTCATAATGAGCACAGCACAGGGATGATGGGGGCCCCTCATAATGAGCACAGCACAGGGATGGTGGGGGCCCCTCATAATGAGCACAGCACAGGGATGGGGGGAGCCCCTCATAATGAGCACAGCACAGGGATGGTGGGGGGCCCCTCATAATGAGCACAGCACAGGGATGGGGGAGCCCCTCATAATGAGCACAGCACAGGGATGGTGGGAGCCCCTCATAATAAGCACAGCACATGGATGGTGGGAGCCCCTCATAATGAGCACAGCACAGGGATGGTGGGGGCCCCTCATAATGAGCACAGCACAGGGATGGTGGGAGCCCCTCATAATAAGCACAGCACAGGGATGGTGGGAGCCCCTCATAATGAGCACAGCACAGGGATGGGGGGCCCCTCATAATGGGCACAGCACAGGGATGAGGGGAGCCCCTCATAATGAGCACAGGGATGGGGGAGCCCCTTTATAATGGGCACAGCACAGGGATGGGGGGATCCCCTCATAATGGGCACAGCACAGGGATGGGGGGAGCCCCTCATAATGAGCACAGCACAGGGATGGGGGAGCCCCTCATAATGGGCACAGCACAGGGGTGGTGGGAGCCCCTCATAATGGGCACAGCACAGGGATGGTGGGAGCCCCTCATAATGGGCACAGCACAGGGATGGGGGGAGCCCCTCATAATGGGCACAGCACAGGGATGGTGGGAGCCCCTCATAATGGGCACAGCACAGGGATGGGGGGAGCCCCTCATAATGAGCACAGCACAGGGATGGTGGGAGCCCCTCATAATGAGCACAGCACAGGGATGGGGGGAGCCCCTCATAATGGGCACAGCACAGGGACGGGGGGAGCCCCTCATAATGAGCACAGCACAGGGATGGGGGGAGCCCCTCATAATGAGCACAGCACAGGGATGGTGGGAGCCCCTCATAATGGGCACAGCACAGGGACGGGGGGAGCCCCTCATAATGAGCACAGCACAGGGATGGGGGGAGCCCCTCATAATGGGCACAGCACAGGGATGGTGGGGGCCCCTCATAATGGGCACAGCACAGGGACGGGGGGAGCCCCTCATAATGAGCACAGCACAGGGATGGGGGGAGCCCCTCATAATGAGCACAGCACAGGGATGGTGGGAGCCCCTCATAATGAGCACAGCACAGGGATGGTGGGAGCCCCTCATAATAAGCACAGCACAGGGATGGTGGGAGCCCCTCATAATGAGCACAGCACAGGGATGGTGGGAGCCCCTCATAATAAGCACAGCACAGGGATGGTGGGAGCCCCTCATAATGAGCACAGCACAGGAAATGGTGGGAGCCCCTCATAATGGGCACAGCACAGGGATGGGGGGAGCCCCTCATAATGAGCACAGCACAGGGATGGTGGGAGCCCCTCATAATGAGCACAGCACAGGGATGGTGGGAGCCCCTCATAATGGGCACAGCACAGGGATGGGGGGGGAGCCCCTCATAATGAGCACAGCACAGGGATGGTGGGAGCCCCTCATAATGAGCACAGCACAGGGATGGTGGGAGTCCCTCATAATGAGCACAGCACAGAGATAGTGGGAGCCCCTCATAATGATAAATCCATCATAACAAACGTTTGTAATTGTTACGAAAAGTTAACGAACCTAACAAAAATTCGTATTTCGTACAAATCCAGCATCGTAGTATCACTCCGCCAGGGAAGGCAGTGAGCGGCAGCGGCCAGGACTAATTAAAACGCAAAGCAATGTGTGGTGCGGTTTTATGTACATCCGCCCCGAAAACCAAGAAATAGTCCCACCACTGCCCTCACCTCCTGGGCCCTTCTGATGGGGCCCAGGAAATTTTAATTACACCCCCTTCCCTAAGCAAGTAGTAGCAAGGGATGGGGGTGAAGTTTAGAAAGCTCTATTTTTTAATAGACAGAAATTAACTGTGTAGCGCCCCCCTGGGCATACTGGGAGCAAAGAGGGTACCTCCAAATATAGTCCCATTTTTGGGAACAGGGGGCTACAACTGTAAAGTTGCCTGGGCCCCCCTGTGAAGTTTCTGGGGGCCGGTCCAACAGGGCTGCCTGTACTGCCCATATCAGCGGCCCTGTGTGTATGTACTGTAGGGATGAGCCAAACACCCCCCCCCCCGGGTTAGGTTGTTCGCACAAGAACATGCGAACAGGCAAAAAATTTGTACCGTTTAAAGTCTATGGGACACAAACGTGAAAAATCTAAAAATGCTAATTTTAAAGGCTTATATGCAAGTTATTGCCATAAAAAGTGTTTGGGGACCCGGGTCCTGCCCCAGGGGACATGTATCAATGCAAAAAAAGAAATAAAAACAACCGCTTTTTCAGAAGCAGTAATTTTAATAATGCTTAAAGTACAACAATAAAAACAAAACATTCCTTAAATATCGTGCCTGGGGTGGTCCCCCTAGTCTGCCTATAAAGCAGCGCATCTTTCCCATTTTCATAACAGTACCGAAGGCAAAATGAAATTTCTAAAGGAAAATTTTTTATTTAAAACTGCTCGGGGCTGTAATGTATTGTCTGATCCCGGAAATATAGATAAAAAATCATTGAAAAAAACGGTGTGCCCCCCCCCCCCCAGTCCATATCAGCCCTTTGGGTCTGGTATGAATATTAAGGGGAACCCAACGCCAAAATAAAAAAAAAATGGCGTGGGGGTCCCCCCCAAATCCATAATAGACCCTTATCCAAGCACACAGCCTGGGAGGCCGCAGGGACCGTACCAGGCCACATGCCCTCAACATCAGGAGGGGGCTTTGGGGGTCCTCTTCCCCACAACCCTTGCCCGGTGATTGTGGGGGTCTGCGGGCGGGGGAGCTTATCAGAATCTGGAAGCCCCCTTTAACAATGGGGCGCCCAGATCCCAGCCCCCCCTATGTGAATGGGTATTGGGTACATTGTACCCCTATACATTTACCAAAAAAGTGACAGTTTTGTACAATTCCTTTAATAAAAAAAAAAAGTGTAAAAAACTCCATGGGAGGCGTCTCGCCGACTGCAGTCTTTTTGCGATAGCTGTTATATAGCTGAGGTCGTGTGACGTCAGAGGGGGTGAGGTCACCCGTTTACGTCACTGGGTAGCCTCGCCCTTGGATATATAAGAGCTGTAATTGCCAAAAAGGCTGCAGTCGGTGGGACGCTTCCCATCAAGGCAGAGTTTTTCAGTTTTTTTTTTTCTCTGGACCATCGGAAGTTGTGATTGAAGATGGATGGACATCGCGGGACACTTTTTTAATAAAAGAATTGTCCAAAACTGTCTCCTGTAATTTTTTTGGCCCGCAGACTCCCACAACCAATGGGCAAGGTTTGTGGGGATGAGGCCCTTGTCCCCATCAACATGGGGACAAGGCGCTTTGGGGGGGACTTCAAAGCACCCTCCCCATGTTGAGGGCATGTGGCCTGGTATGGTTCAGGAGGGGTGGCACTCTCTCGTCCCCCCTTTTCCAGTGGCCTGCCAGGTTACATGCTCGGATAAGGGCCTGGTATGGATTTTGGGAGGACCCCCACGTCATTTCTTTTTAAAATTTAAATTTTTTTCAATGATTTTTATGTATATTGCTGGGATCCGACAATACATTACAGCCGCGAGCCGTAAGGTACACAGAAGTAGTGCAGCACAGTGGTGTAGTGGTTAGCACTTTCACCTAGCAGTAATAGGGTCGCTGGTTCAAATCCCGACCATGACACCTTCTGCCTGGAGTTTGCATGTTCTCCCTGTGCTTGCGTGGGTTTCCTCCGGGTACTCCGGTTTCCTCCCACACTCCAAAGACATGCTGGTAGGTTAATTAGATCCTGTCGATAAAATTGGCCAAATATGTGTATGTTGTATGTGTTTGTAAGCGTGTCAGGACCCCACAGGGCAAGGACCGCACTATACCACAGATGGACACCAGTGGCAAAAAGCGCCCTGAGGCGATTCAGTTCGCATAGGTTGCGCTATACAAGTCATTAATTTATTCATTCAGAAGTAAAAGGCGTTAACTGGCAGTAACGCACAAAAGTATATGGCGTTAAACTGGCAGTAATGCACACAAAACGATATGGAATTAAACTGGCAGTAACGCACACAGAAGTAAATGGCTTTTAACTGGCAGTAACGCACACAAAACTTTATGGCGTTAAACTGGCAGTAACGCAATCAAATAGACGGTGTTCAACTGTAACTACACTGACACTATCCGAACTGTCCCTACTCTAGCTATACACTAATGTAAAGATTACTGACACGGTCTCACTACACTACAGTGAAACTATCTGAGCTGTCCCTAATCTAGCTGCACACTATGCAAAGCTGAATGATGGTCCTCCTCACTACACTCACACTATCCCTAGACTGACACTAAAACTAATATTCTACACTGACAATTGAAGAAAAATAGCGCAGTATAGCACACTAACAAATATCACTGAACAGAGCCCTGTTCTATCCCTCTCCATGCCGAAATCACACTGAAAATGGCTGCCATTGAAAGAATACTTTTATACTGTGGGGCGGGAATGAGCCATGATTGGATAAAGTCATGATGAGAGTGTCCAATCATGACTCTGATAGTGCTCTGTGCCCTGATTGGCTGAAGCTTTCACTGCTTCAGGCAATCAGGGCTTGCAATGTACTGTTTAGTATGTACAGAATGCAGAGGACAGGAGTGTGTAATGTACAGAATGCAGAGGACAGGAGTGTGTAATGTACAGAATGCAGGGGACAGGGGTGTGCAATGTAAAGTATACAGGGGACAGGAGTGTGTAATGTACAGAATGCAGGGGACAGGGGTGTGCAATGTAAAGTATACAGGGGACAGGAGTGTGTAATGTACAGAATGCAGAGGACAGGAGTGTGTAATGTACAATGCCAATATGGTTGGCTTTTATTCAGTCTTAAAGTAGTAAACCCAGCTTTTGAACTTATCTGTAGGTATAGTGAATATAAACTTGTGGTGTTTAGGAGATATTTACATGGAAAGCAGCTGTTGATGCACTCTGAAGGGACAGCATACCGCTTGGTTGTACTTCTCCACTTTTGTGACCCGTTGTCAGCTGACATCGCTCAGCAGGTCCAGGTTGTGGAAAGATCCTAACTTTAAATTCAGGGTTCACCCAGATGCCTGGACCAACAGCTCACTCAGTGAGCCGTAGAGACCCTGAGCCAGCCACTCCTGCCCCCTCCACAGCTTGGCATTCCAGTGAGCTTGGGGGAGGGGGGGGCAGAACCAGGGACTGACAGTCACCACTCTTTGCTCACTGAAGGCTGAGAACTGAGTAATTAGCCGCCTTTGATTGCTCTGTTCTTGGTCTTATGCCCCGTACACACGGTCGGATTTTCCGATGGAAAATGTTCGATGGGAGCTTTTTGTCGGAAATTTCCGACCGTGTGAAGGCTCATCGGACATTTTCCCTTGGAATTTCTGTCGCACAAAATTTGAGATCTGGATCTCGAATTTTCCGACAACAAAATTCCGATGGTGTGTACACAATTCCGACGCACAAAGTTCTACACATGCTCGGAATCAAGCAGAAGAGCCGCACTGGCTATTGAACTTCATTTTTCTCGGCTCGTTGTACGTCACCGCGTTCTTGATGTTCGGAATTTCCGACCAACTTTGTGTGACCGTGTGTATGCAAGACAAGTTTAAGCCAGGAAATTTTTATTTTTTTCGGATTTTGTTGTCGGAATGTGCGATCGTGTGTACGGGGCATTAGAAGCAGCTGGGGACAGGTGCAACATTGGATTTATGCTCCATCCACCTAGGTAAGTATAATAAAAAAAAAAAGTCTAAACCGACTCCCCAAAGCAAAAATATCTCCCTCGGTCAACACCCTCTCCCCCAACAAAGATTCCTAATTATGAAGAAAATCTCCCTTCATCCAAACGCCCCTCCCAAAAGCAAACCCCACCCATTAACCACTCCCTGTAAGCTTCTCTAAAAGAAACTCCCCCTTCTCCAAAAGCAAACCCACCCCCTTTCCTAAACCCCCCCCCCCTACCAAATGAATCTCCCCCAGGCTGAAATTCTCACTTCCTCCTTCCCAAAACAGAAAATTGATGCCTCCCCACTTACCAGACCTCAGATTCAGCACGGCACAGAGGTAGGAAAACTTCTGCATCCCCAGTCTCCCTTCGGCTGTGTCATATGATATCTCGAAGGAGGAGTCTAGGAGTTCCCTCAACTGTGCACTGCCAATTGCCGGCATCTGGGACCTTGCAGTAATTTCATGCTTTTCAGGGGGACCCTTTATGAAACTGAAGGGATTGGGCACAATAGAAGGGGGGCTGGCTGCTGAACTCCGAAACTCTGCTTCTACTGGGCCGATGCTGAGGCTAAATAGCAGGGAAACTGTCTGGGCCTTTTGCCAGGATGCTCTGGGGGGGGGGGTTGGAACACCCATGACCCCCCCCTTATCTACGCCCCTGCCGTGTGCAATACATACAAAATAGAATACAATTCTATACAGAACTTACACATTTCCTTTACACAATTATTCAACAACGTTTTTGGAAACAGACCTGTAAGTGTTTGTGAAATCTTCCACAACAAAATGTACTCAGCCAATGAGAGGTAATGACTCCATTTTTATTTTTTAAGTGGTGGGGTTAACGCGTTTCGTCCTGAAGGACAACTTGAGAAAACAGACCTCTTGCTAAAGTTTACACCACAAAATGTACTCAGCCAATGAGAGGTAATGACTCCATTTTTATTTTTCTCCTGCTATCAATGGCCAACACGGTACAACACTTCATCCATGTCTTTGGTGATCTCTGATCTCCTTATCAACTGTTTCTTACATGATGAAGATCAGCCATGGAGTATATCTGAGGTGTATATCAGGGTGTGCTTCTTCCCCACATGTCCAGCAACATTCATATACAAGACATTTCCCGCACTCATTAATACACCTTGACGGTTATGTGGGACCCCTGATGTACAGGAAGACAGGACTTCAGTGAGGAACAATTCCCTCACTCAGGACAGGAAAGGGGCTTCTTCTTCTTCGAGTGCAGTTTCTGATGTGTATAAAGATTGGACTTCCTTGAAAAAAATTTCCCACACTCAGGACAGGAAAACGGCTTCTCCCCCGTGTGAGATCTCTGATGTCTGTCAAGATGGGACTTCTGTGAAAAACATTTCCCGCACTCAGGACAGGAAAGTGGCTTTTCCCCCGTGTGAGATCTCTGGTGTCTGTCAAGGTGGGACTTCAGTGAAAAAAATTTCCCGCACTCAGGACAGGAATACGGCTTCTCCCCTGTGTGAGATCTCTGATGTCTGTCAAGATTGGACTTCTGTGAAAAACATTTTCCGCACTCAGGACAGGAATGTGGCTTTTCTCCCGTGTGCAATTTCTGATGTTTGTAAAGACTGGACAAATCTGAAAAACATTTCCCGCACTCAGGACAGGAATAGGACTTCTCTCCCGTGTGCAATTTCTGATGTTTGTAAAGACTGGCCTTCTCTGAAAAACATTTCCCACACTCAGAACACGAATACGGCTTTTCCCCAGTGTGCAATCTCTTATGTCTGTGAAGACTGGACATAAATGAAAAACATTTCCCGCACTCAGGACAGGTATACGGCTTCTCACCCGTGTGCAATCTATGATGTGCAACAAGTTGTGATTTTAGTAAAAAACATTTCCCGCACTCAGTACAGGAAAACTGCTTCTCTCCTGTGTGCGATCTCTGATGTATGGAGAGATAAGACTTCTGTGAAAAACATTTCCCACACTGAGGACAGTAATACGGCTTTTCTCCTGTGTGAGTTCTTTTATGTACTTTAAGATTGCATTTCAAATTGAAACACTTCCCGCACTCAGGACAGGGGAACCTCTTATCTGTTGGAAGGACGGCACCGTCCCGCACAGTCTGAGGTTCCTCGGGATAAGAGGAATACGATGGTCCGGCACCGTCCCGCACAGTCTGAGGTTCCTCAGGATAAGAGGAATACGATGGTCCGGCACCGTCCCGCACAGTCTGAGGTTCCTCGGGATAAGAGGAATACGATGGTCCGGCACCGTCCCGCACAGTCTGAGGTTCCTCAGGATAAGAGGAATACGATGGTCCATCTACACTGTGTGGTGCCGGATGGACATTTGAGGTAGTCGGGTTTTCTCCTGGACTATACTGTGTGATGTCCTCATCTTCTACTTTACAGTCTGGAGACAAAGTGAGACAATCCTCTGAGGTTTTCCTCATCTCCCGTCCATCTACTAAAATAGAAATACAAAGATTATTACTAGACATGAGCCGATTGGTTCCGCTAAAACAGGACTCCGCCCACATCAGGCAGCTTTGTCTCTGAGGATCTTACAATTCCCCCCTCAAGGTAACTGGAACTGCCCCCTCCTTGCCACATACCACTCCCAAGGGTTCTGGGGGCAGAAAACCATCTAAGGTTTGACGTATGTCTTCTTCTGCTTCAATGCCTCCAAAAATGCCATAATCCTCCTCCCTCTCCTCTTGTGTGTTCTGTGGCGCCGCAAGAATGGTGTCTGCATAAAGCGGGCCTTGAGAGGAAAGGAAGTCCTCCTCTTCCTCCCGCTGCTCTGCCTTGAGTGCCCTCTTCATAAGGGGGTGGGGCTAACAAATCTTGCATCATCACCACTTGCTGTATTGAGACGTGACGGCACAACAAGCTGCAGCACTGAGCCCTGTCCTGCATCCTTCTGAGTTGCAAGCAGAGGTTCCCAGTGTGCTGTGAACAAAATAAATCGTCCCTGACCATGCTTGCTGGACCATGTGTCAGCAGTAACGTGGACCTTGCGGCTGACTGCCTTGCCTAACAATGCCTCAACATTGCCTTCCACGTGATGGTACAGAGCTGGAAATAGCGACTGGGAACCTGCCATTGTGGTACAGCACATTCTGCAAATTCACAGTGGGCAGAATCCACCAGGCGGAAAGGCAGAAGTTGTAAAGCCAGCAGCTTTGACAAGCTTGAATTTAGACACTGGGTGTATGGATGGCATTGACTATTGTTTTTTTTGCTGCTATAGTTTACAGCTGGTGGTGTGCTGCAAGGACCTGGGACACCCTGCACTATACCGTCAACCCTTGTCAGTGGAGGCTGCTGAGAGGTCATGAACTATAGCAGGGGTAGACCTGAAAGGTGGGGCTTTCAGGTGCTCTTGCCAATGGGCTAAGTGGTGGGAGGTTAAATACCTTGTCAAGCATGCAGTACCCAAATGGCTGGTGTTTTTGCCACGCTTGAGGCAAAGTTTGCAAATTGCAACAGTGCGATCAGCTGCACATGTGCTAAAAAAGGGCCAGACAGCTGAGCTGTGGGAAGTGGGCCAGGAGATAACCCAAGTCATGTCAGTGACCTCATCATCATCTCCTCCATCCTCATTACCACTGGAGACAACTTGGCAATACGCTGTGGCTGGGGGAACATGACGGTGTATTAGTGTTCTCCCCTCTCTGTAGGCTCATGTTCCTGCCTTCCTCAACTTTAAAACCAACATCTGAATCAAGTAATGGCTGTGCATCGTGAAGGAGCAAGTGGCTGGCACTGTGTTCAAATAATTCAGCTGACTCTTGGCAGGAGGATCTGTGGACAAGGAGGTAGAAAAAGCCACTCTGGCAGCTGCAGGGGACTGCACACTAGTGTCTCCTTGGGTGACAGAGGATGGGGAGGATGAGGATGGTTTAGTAAGCCAGTCCACCACCCCCTCTGTATGCTGTGGCTGGATAGCACGGGCAACATCACTAAACAGAGGAAATTATGCCCTGCCTAAGGATGGTCCACGTCCACCTTTGCCTATGGACACATAATCTGCTGGCCCCCTCACAGTGCCATGGGGACATCTGCCCCTCCTTGTTGTCCTCCCATATATGATGGGGGGTTATTACAGAAATGTAATAGAAATGGGGAAATGTGTACCTGGATGGAAGTGGTGTTTGGTGCACTTTAACCTGAGTACTCACTAGACAGACACACTCCACTGATACATTATAATATACTGCAGTACACGTACACTAACACAGTTCAATATACTGCAGTAAACATGCACTAACGCACCTCAATATACTGCAGTAAACATACATTAACAGTTTAATATACTGCAATAAAAGGTGCACTAACCCACCTCAATATACTGCCGTAAATGTGCACTAACACACCTCAATATACTGCAGTAAACATGCACTAATGCACCTCAATATACTGCAGTTAACTTGCACTAACCCACCACAATATACTGTAGTAAACATGCACCTCAATATACTGCAGTAAACGTACACTAACACACCTCAATATACTGCAGTAAACGCGCACTAATACACTTCAATATACTGCAGTAAACGTGCACTAACACAGTTTAATATACTGCCGTAAATGTGCACTAACACACCTCAATATACTGCAGTAAACTTGCACTAATGCACCTCAATATACTGCAGTAAACGTGCACTAACCCACCTCAATATACTGCAGTAAACGTGCACCTCAAAATACTGCCATAAACTGCACTAACCCACCTCAATATACTGCAGTAAATGAGCACTAACACACCTCAATATACTGCAGTAAATGAGCACTAACACACCTCAATATACTGCAGTAAGCGAGCACTAACACACCTCAATATACTGCAGTAAACGTGCACTAACCCACCTCAATATACTGCAGTAAACGAGAACTAACACACCTCAATATACTGCAGTAAACGTGCACTAACGCACCTCAATATGCTGCAGTAAACGTGCACCTCAATGTACTGCAGTAAACGTGCACTAACCCACCTCAATATACTGCCGTAAATGTGCACTAACACACCTCAATATACTGCAGTAAACGTGCACTAATGCACCTCAATGTACTGCAGTAAACGTGCACTAACCCACCTCAATATACTGTAGTAAACGTGCACCTCAATATACTGCAATAAACGTGCACTAACACACCTCAATATACTGCAGTAAACGTGCACTAACCCACCTCAATATACTGTAGTAAACGTGCACCTCAATATACTGCAATAAACGTGCACTAACACACCTCAATATACTGCAGTAAACGTGCACCTCAAAATACTGCAGTAAACTGCACTAACCCACATTAATATACTGCAGTAAACGAGCACTAACACACCTCAATATACTGCAGTAAACGAGCACTAAGACACCTCAATATACTGCAGTAAATGTGCACTAACCCACTTCAATATACTGCAGTAAACGAGGACTAACACACCTCAATATACTGCAGTAAACCTGCACTAACGCACCTCAATAAACTACAGTAAACGTGCACCTCAATATACTGCAGTAAACGTGCACTAACACACCTCAATATACTGCAGTAAACGTGCACTAACGCACCTCAATATACTGCAGTAAACGTGCACTAACACACCTCAATATACTGCAGTAAACGTGCACTAATGCACCTCAATATACTGCAGTAAACGTGCACTTACCCACCTCAATATACTGTAGTAAACGTGCACCTCAATATACTGTAGTAAACGTGCACTAACACACCTCAATATACTGCAGTAAACGTGCACTAACACGGTTTAATATACTGCCGCAAATGTGCACTAACACACCTCAATATACTGCAGTAAACGTGCACTAATGCACCTCAATATACTGCAGTAAACGTGCACTAACCCACCTCAATATACTGCAGTAAATGTGCACCTCAATATACTGCAGTAAATGTGCACCTCAATATACTGCAGTAAACGTGCACCTCAAAATACTGCAGTAAACTGCACTAACCCACATTAATATACTGCAGTAAACGAGCACTAACACACCTCAATATACTGCAGTAAACGAGCACTAATGCCCTATACTATCGGACAATGTTGTTGGAAATTCCGACCGTGTGTAGGCTCCATCGGACTTTTTCAAAGTTTTATCTCCTGCTCTCAAATTTTCCGACAACAAAGTCCTATCGGACTTTTTCCGATCGTGTGTAGCGAATTCCGACGGACAAAGTGCCACGCATGCTCAGATCACATTACATGACCAAAGCTATTGGCTACTAGCCTCTACGTAGTCCCGTCGTAGGCAACAAAAACGTCACCACGTTCAGAATGATCGGATTTTCAGACAACTTTGTCCGACCGTGTGTATGCAACACCAGTGTCGGACAAAATCCGTCGGAAAAAATCAGATGGATGTTGTGGTCGGATTTTCCGACCGTGTGTACGGGGCATTAGACACCTCAATATACTGCAGTAAACCTGCACTAACGCACCTCAATATCCTGCAGTAAACGTGCACCTCAATATACTGCAGTAAACATGCACTAACACACCTCAATATACTGCAGTAAACGTGCACTAACACGGTTTAATATACTGCCATAAATGTGCACTAACACACATCAATATACTGCAGTAAACGTGCACTAATGCACCTCAATGTACTGCAGTAAACGTGCACCTCAATATACTGCAGTAAACGTGCACTAACACTGCTCAATGTACTGCAGTAAACATGCACTAACACACCTAAATATACTGCAGTAAACGTGCACAAACACACCTCAATATACTGCAGTAAACGTGCACTAACGCCCCTCAATATACCGCAGTAAACGTGCACTAACGCACCTCAATATACTGCAGTAAACTTGCACCTCAATATACTTCAGTAAACGTGCACCTCAATATACTGCAGTAAACGTGCACTAACACACCTCAATATACTGCAGTAAACATGCTAAACACACTTCAATATACTGCAGTAAACGTGCACTAACACAGTTTAATATACTGCCGTAAATGTGCACTAACACACCTCAATATACTGCAGTAAACGTGCACTAACACACCTAAATATACTGCAGTAAACGTGCACAAACACACCTCAATATACTGCAGTAAACGTGCACAAACACACCTCAATATACTGCAGTAAACGTGCACTAACGCCCCTCAATATACCGCAGTAAACGTGCACTAACGCACCTCAATATACTGCAGTAAACGAGCACTAATGCCCTATACTATCGGACAATGTTGTCGGAAATTCTGACCGTGTGTAGGCTCCATCGGACTTTTTCAAAGTTTTATCTCCTGCTCTCAAATTTTCCGACAACAAAGTCCTATCGGACTTTTTCCGATCGTGTGTAGCAAATTCCGACGGACAAAGTGCCACGCATGCTCAGATCACATTACATGACAAAAGCTATTGGCTACTAGCCTCTACGTAGTCCCATCGTAGGCAACAAAAACCTCACCACGTTCAGAATGATCGGATTTTCAGACAACTTTGTCCGATCGTGTGTATGCAACACCAGTGTCGGACAAAATCCGTCGGAAAAAATCAGATGGATGTTGTGGTCGGATTTTCCGACCGTGTGTACGGGGCATTAGACACCTCAATATACTGCAGTAAACCTGCACTAACGCACCTCAATATCCTGCAGTAAACGTGCACCTCAATATACTGCAGTAAACATGCACTAACACACCTCAATATACTGCAGTAAACGTGCACTAACACGGTTTAATATACTGCCATAAATGTGCACTAACACACATCAATATACTGCAGTAAACGTGCACTAATGCACCTCAATGTACTGCAGTAAACGTGCACCTCAATATACTGCAGTAAACGTGCACTAACACTGCTCAATGTACTGCAGTAAACATGCACTAACACACCTAAATATACTGCAGTAAACGTGCACAAACACACCTCAATATACTGCAGTAAACGTGCACTAACGCCCCTCAATATACCGCAGTAAACGTGCACTAACGCACCTCAATATACTGCAGTAAACTTGCACCTCAATATACTTCAGTAAACGTGCACCTCAATATACTGCAGTAAACGTGCACTAACACACCTCAATATACTGCAGTAAACTTGCTAAACACACTTCAATATACTGCAGTAAACGTGCACTAACACAGTTTAATATACTGCCGTAAATGTGCACTAACACACCTCAATATACTGCAGTAAACGTGCACTAACACACCTAAATATACTGCAGTAAACGTGCACAAACACACCTCAATATACTGCAGTAAACGTGCACAAACACACCTCAATATACTGCAGTAAACGTGCACTAACGCCCCTCAATATACCGCAGTAAACGTGCACTAACGCACCTCAATATACTGCAGTAAACGAGCACTAATGCCCTATACTATCGGACAATGTTGTCGGAAATTCCGACCGTGTGTAGGCTCCATCGGACTTTTTCAAAGTTTTATCTCCTGCTCTCAAATTTTCCGACAACAAAGTCCTATCGGACTTTTTCCGATCGTGTGTAGCAAATTCCGACGGACAAAGTGCCACGCATGCTCAGATCACATTACATGACAAAAGCTATTGGCTACTAGCCTCTACGTAGTCCCATCGTAGGCAACAAAAACCTCACCACGTTCAGAATGATCGGATTTTCAGACAACTTTGTCCGACCGTGTGTATGCAACACCAGTGTCGGACAAAATCCGTCGGAAAAAATCAGATGGATGTTGTGGTCGGATTTTCCGACCGTGTGTACGGGGCATTAGACACCTCAATATACTGCAGTAAACCTGCACTAACGCACCTCAATATCCTGCAGTAAACGTGCACCTCAATATACTGCAGTAAACATGCACTAACACACCTCAATATACTGCAGTAAACGTGCACTAACACGGTTTAATATACTGCCATAAATGTGCACTAACACACATCAATATACTGCAGTAAACGTGCACTAATGCACCTCAATGTACTGCAGTAAACGTGCACCTCAATATACTGCAGTAAACGTGCACTAACACTGCTCAATGTACTGCAGTAAACATGCACTAACACACCTAAATATACTGCAGTAAACGTGCACAAACACACCTCAATATACTGCAGTAAACGTGCACTAACGCCCCTCAATATACCGCAGTAAACGTGCACTAACGCACCTCAATATACTGCAGTAAACTTGCACCTCAATATACTTCAGTAAACGTGCACCTCAATATACTGCAGTAAACGTGCACTAACACACCTCAATATACTGCAGTAAACATGCTAAACACACTTCAATATACTGCAGTAAACGTGCACTAACACAGTTTAATATACTGCCGTAAATGTGCACTAACACACCTCAATATACTGCAGTAAACGTGCACTAACACACCTAAATATACTGCAGTAAACGTGCACAAACACACCTCAATATACTGCAGTAAACGTGCACAAACACACCTCAATATACTGCAGTAAACGTGCACTAACGCCCCTCAATATACCGCAGTAAACGTGCACTAACACCTCAATATACTGCAGTAAACGTGCACCTCAATATACTGCAGTAAACGTGCACCTCAATATACTGCAGTAAACGTGCACTAACACACCTCAATATACTGCAGTAAACATGCTAAACACACTTCAATATACTGCAGTAAACGTGCACTAACACAGTTTAATATACTGCCGAAAATGTGCACTAACACACCTCAATATACTGCAGTAAACGTGCACCTCAACATACTGCAGTAAACGTGCACTAAGACCTCAATATACTGCAGTAAATGTGCACTAACACACCTCAATATACTGCAGTAAACGTGCACTAACGCACCTAAATATACTGCAGTAAGCGTGCACAAACACACCTCAATATACTGCAGTAAACGTGCACAAACACACCTCAATATACTGTAGTAAATGTGCACAAACACACCTCAATATACTGTAGTAAATGTGCACTAACACACCTCAATATACTGCAGTAAACGTGCACAAACACACCTCAATATACTGCAGTAAACGTGCACTAACGCACCTCAATATACTGCAGTAAACGTGCACCTCAATATACTGCAGTAAACGTGCACCTCAATATACTGCAGTAAACGTGCACTAACCCACCTCAATTTACTGCAGTAAACGAGAACTAACACAGTTTAATATACTGCCGTAAACCTGCACTAACACACCTCAATATACTGCCGTAAACGTGCACTAACGCACCTCAATATACTGCAGTAAACGAGCACTAACACACCTCAATATACTGCAGTAAACATGCACAAATACACCTCAATATATTGCAGTAAACGTGCACTAACACACCTCAATATACTACAGTAAACGTGCACTAACACACCTCAATATACTGCAGTAAATGTGCACAAACACACCTCAATATACTGCAGTAAACATGCACCTCAATATACTGCAGTAAACGTGCACCTCAAAATACTGCAGTAAACGTGCACTAACGCACCTCAATATACTGCAGTAAACGTGCAGTAAGATCATTCTTTTGAATATTTTTATGCTGATGACATATTTTGATGTACTGTGATTTTGTATAGTAGCTGCTAAGATACATTGAAATTGTATTCCATAGGCGCTGAGGGAGTAGGTTTTGATAATTTTTAAATCTTGCTCAATTTTTATAGTAAATGTGCACTAACACACCTCAATATACTGCAGTAAACGTGCACTAACACTGCAGTAAACGTGCACTAACACAGGGCAATATACTGCAGTAAACGTGCACTAACACAGGGCAAAATACTGCAGTAAACGTGCACTAATACAGGGCAATATACTGCAGTAAAGGTGTAAACGTGCCCTGAAACACTAAACTGATAGTAAAGTAAAAATGAACGGTCACACTACACTTTGACTTTATTCACACTACACTGACACTCACAATAGTACACTAACTGTCTAGTAGCACTGAACAGAGCCCTGTTCTTTCTCTCTCCGCACTGATATCACACTGCAAATGGCCACTCTGGGAAAGTAAACTTTTATAGAGGGGGGTAGGTCTTTGAGCAATGATTGGGCACAGTCATCATTACTTTCTCCAATTATGGACCTGACAGTGTTCTGTGCTCTAATTGGGCAAATCCTTCATTGCTTCAGCCAATCAGGGCTTCCAATGCACTGTGGGGCGCTCGGTGGGCCAAACAGTCGAACACCCAGACAATCTGGTTGTTCGTTAAACGGGCTAACAGCCATTATTCAGCCCGAATTCATGCTGGGGCTGAACTGTTCGCCCAACACTACTTATATCACCCTACTCTGAACCAATCAGTGAGCAGTATGAGTGGAGGAATGTATTTAGCATTAATGACCCACCTGTGCTGATCTCTGTAGGAGTGTCCTCCTCTATAAATGTC
Organism: Lithobates sylvaticus; assembly: GCA_028564925.1. Classification (NCBI taxonomy): domain Eukaryota; kingdom Metazoa; phylum Chordata; class Amphibia; order Anura; family Ranidae; genus Lithobates; species Lithobates sylvaticus. The sequence goes on along the minus strand of CM053028.1, from coordinate 592,651,816 downwards.
CCTGTTATTCCATCCTCCTCCATAGACTGCTGATCATCCCTCACATACCTCTCTTCTTCGTCTTCTGATTTAACCTCAAATTCTATATCGATTGGATCTCCACTCTAAACCAAGAAAATGAGAGAAAATATCATCTGTAAAATATAACTTTACATACAAAATCCACACATCACCCCCACGAGTCCATGTTCTAGAGGCTCCGAACTACCAACCTTGTAATGGTGAGGGATGGTGTGACCTTCCTGTGTGGGATCCCGGGAATACAGAGGACGGGGACATCTCTCTGGTGGGTTTTTGTAGCTGGATAACTCTTCCATGGTGTCCTGGTACAGATCTTTGTGTATTTCCTCCATCGCCCCATCCTCATCATCCTCCTCTTTTATCTCTTCTTTCACCTCAACTTTAGGATCTCTCAGGTTTCCACTCTGAATATATAATAAAAATGACATCAATGGTAACAATGCAGATAATGTACAGATCCTAATGATACTATCAGTGATTGTTCCTCATCTACCTGATGATGGTGGGGGATGGTGTGACCTTCCTGTGTGGGATCCCGGGAATACAGAGGACGGGGGGATCTCTCTGGTGGGTTCCTGGTATTTGGTGGCTCCATCATATCCTTGTGTCCTTCAGAAAACTCCTCCATCACTCCATACTCCTCATCCTCCTCTTTATACTCTTCTTTAACAATAATATTATAATCCCCGAGGTTTCCACTCTGAATATATAATAAAAACATTCATTGTAACAAACATGCTTGTGTATAAATTATAACTATCAGTGATTGTTCCTCACCTACCTGATGATGGTGGGGGATGGTGTGACCTTCCTGTGTGGGATCCCGTGAATACAGAGGACGGGGACATCTCTCTGGTGGGTTCCCATTACTGGATCCATCTGTAGGAAACACACACACTGACTGAATACATTGTTTCTATGTGTTTATCAGATGATGGGGGATCTAGGTGGAGCCTCCGTACTGCTCTCTCCTTTACAATAAAGTCTCCTCTTACCCGGTGATGTGAGGGGCGGCTGATTGTCCATCATGACGTCCTTCCGAGCTCCGCCCACCTCTCCTGTCAGCGGCTCGATGATCTCTCTGGTGACTTCTAGAATCTTCTTTGTATTTCTCTATTCTATCAGGGAGGGAGGTGGAGGCAATGTGATGGTCATATGATCTCCAGACTTCACAGGAGGAAAACTCTAGATTTGAACACAAATAGAAAAAAAATCAAATGACGTTCCCAGAATCCTCCTCACTGGTCAGGTCTCCATTTTGTCAAAGCCCCACTTCAGGATGAGGTAGGGTCGCCACCTCATCCCTTTAAACCCGAACACATATTAATTACACGGGTTCTGACGCCAATTTGATGCGGATAAGTGAGTTTAATTACCACCTTAATCAGCCTCAGAACCCGTGTAATTAATATGTGTTCGGTTTTAAAGGGGTGAGGTGGCAACTCTAGGATGAGGTATAATTTGCCCACAAAGAGCCCCCCCCCCCCCCCGCTCCATAGGTTAAAAGATTGTTGAAAGCAATTCTGGTGTCCTCACATATAACAGAGGATATAAAGTCCTCCCTTTCTAGTAAGGACACCGAGGGTTCATCCGCACCCTAAGGGCATCAGAAGAAAAAAAGATTGGAGAGTGTGTACACCGCTCGGGTGAACGAGTGATCAGACATCCAAAGTGGTTGACACCCCCCCCCCCCCCGGCTCGCCACTGCAGAATACAGGTGTAAGGCTGGGTTCACACTGCTGCGGTGCGGGAACGCTGCGAATGAGAACACCATGCGATCCGATTCTGCTGCGGACCGAAAAAAAAGGGTCCTGTGCGAGTTTGGGCCGAATGCGATAGCGAATTCAGCCATACTATCTGTATGGCTGAATTTGAATCGCACAGAGATCGCATATGATTTGAACTGCAGTGCGGTGCGAATCATATGCGATCTCCCGCACCGCAGCAGTCTGAACCGGACCTTATACCTGCATCAGAAAAAAAGGGCCAGATGGAGGAGGAGCTGTAAGGTCAGTGTGATGTCATAGGATTCTCTGACACTGGTCGGAGGGACATTTGGAGGAGGAGCTGTGAGGTCAGTGTGACATCATAGGATTCTGTAACTCTGGTTGGAGGGTCATTGGGAGGAGGAGCTGTGAGGTCAGTGTGATGTCATAGGATTCTCTGACTCTGATTGGAGGGACATTGGGAGGAGGAGGAGCTGTGGGGGGTGCTGTGTGATGTTTCTGTACACAGAATAATTTCTCCCGGGTGCGTCCCTCCTCTCCCAATCTGAAAGATGAACTTTGGGCTTTACCAGGACACATCATATTCCTGTGATCTCCGTGTACTCCGGAGACTTTACTGATCACATTATAGGAAGAAGATCTAAAACTCGGATCATTATGGAAAAATAAATTCTGGATATTTACTACAAATGGCATTTTTCCCTCTTTCTTCTTATTTGAATCTCATAAAATAACGGGATACATATTCTAATGCCCCCTAAATAAACCACCCCATCCCTCGCCACTAATGAAAGTAGTATAATCTGTTTGTCAGGAGTTTGTTGTTGTCAGGGCTGGACTTTTGCTATTACTAGCAGCTCTTGTCTCAGTGCACAGAGGCTGCTCAGCTGTCAGTTAATTGCCAGCCACTCACCTGGTTACCATTACCTGCCTCATGAATCCAGCCTACAGCCATCCCCTTTTTGCTATTTAAACTGCCTTGCTCATTCTCTCTGTGCCTTCGCCTGGTCAACATCTCCAGTGTGTCTCCGCTCCCAATCTGAAAGATGAACTTTGTCTTTGGGCTTTACCAGGACACATCATATTCCTGTGATCTCCGTGTACTCCGGAGACTTTACTGATCACATTTTAGGATGAATATCTGAGACTGGGGATCATTATGGGGAAAATGCATTTTTATGACATGTACTACAAATGACATTTTACTCTCTCTTCTTATTTGAATCTAATCTAAAAATAAAGACATATGTAGTGGCCATAACCCCTTGAGGGGCGGCCTTGACTTTTTGGGCTTACCAGTTTCCTCCCCGTGGCTTGTTGGTGATTGTCTAGGGGTTCCCAGGGTTAGTACCCAGTGACTTCAGAGTCCTTTTCAAGGTTTTTATTTTGCAGGGGTAACATCCAACAATAAATCAGTCTCTGATGGGAATAGAGGGCACGGGTGATAAAACTCAGACACTTTGAACTGCTGACATCCACTGAATGTCTCTAATCAAACCCAGAGAGTAGCCACTCGCAGCTGGGTGCTTCACTGCTGGATAAACCTCTAGCCAGAGATCTAGCAGCCAACATGTGATCCGGAAACTTAGTAAAGTGTCTGCCACAGACTAGATTGTAACTGAAGATAAGTAGGAACCTTTCCCACAGTACCTGGATCTCTCAGCCTTCTTGGTGATACTGTGTGAAGTGTGGATTCTCTAGTGTCCATACAACTCAGCTCCCAGGCTCTTACTGAGCAGCCAGCTTGTTGGCCCTCCTCTGAAGAGTCCTCCCCTGGTCGCTTGTATGAGTTGCCGTGTCCCTCCAATACCGAGAGCACACCGGGATGCCTTTGAATCCTCCTTCAGTTACTGGGCCTCGGACTAGCCAGTTCCGAGACTCGGGAACAGATGGATCCCCACCCCAGACCATGAGGGCCTCTGGGGTTGGTCTGATTGACCATGCTTGCGGGACGGCAGACACTCCTGGGTCCGGGACCCCTCGCGGGGCTGCCCCGGACCAGAATCAGGAATTGAAGCCGCAGCCGAACCCTGAACACGAGACTTCAGCATCTTAAATACCTCTTCCCAAACTACGCAGTGGGGCCAGATGCGTCCACTGATTGGCTCCGGAAAAGATTGGTGCCTAACACGTCCAACCAGGCCTGGTTCTCGACCTGTCATGGGTGCCTCACTGCACCTATGACCAGCCGGAACCTTAGTACAGCCCAGCCAGACTGATGCCAAAGTAAAGCCTGTACAATTAACCCGCAGAACTCCGTTACAGTTCTGAGAAAAAACGAAATTTTCACTGATAGCGCACACTTGGTGAAGTGTGACCGCTACACATACATATTCCAATCCCCCCCATCCCACCCCCCACTACTAAAAGTGATATAATCCGTTAGGATAGACCAATGAGGTGAGAAGGTGATTGGTGGGAAAGGTGACACATCTCCAATATGAAAAGAATGTTCCGGCCCCCTAAGTGGGGGAATGTTCTGAACTTGAAGGGGTTAATCTAGGTGTCCACGCTATATATGTGTATATCATCATCTGCTGGAGATAAAAGACATCACAGTGACTATGGAGGAAAAGGACGGACATGACGGGGGGGGGGGGGGGTTACTGGGTGTAAATTGAAAATAAGATCTTATTACCTCCTCTACTGACACTTCCAGCTTTGTCTCCTCTACTTCCTCCCGACTCACCTCTCACCCGCAACTTCCTGTCTGTACCTGACATCACTTCCTGTTTTCCATAGAGACTTCCTGTCTAGGTAGAAGTGAGATCACCGCCTTGTGGAGCTCAGAGGAACTGCAGCCCCAAGAAACATCTCGTAGCGTGAACACGGCTTTGTACTGTTTGTGTGTATGTACTGTATATCCTTATAGATGGGGTCATCTCCACTCCCACCAAGGGGGTGGGGTTGCCCACCATCTGTAAGTTATTGGACAGTTTAATAAAATCAGTTATGGATATAAAATATCCGTAATAATACTGTATTCTGTATGCACAGTGCAGCAACCAATAGCACTGCTCATCTGAGTAGGAGGGAGGGACTACTGAGGAGTCAAATACCCTGCACCAAAGCATTGGCAGTTTCTCCGCCTTCTTAGCCAATCAGCATGTCACTGTAACCTGCCCATTGCCCACCCCCCAGCCCACCACATTTGACTGAAAACAAATCCTGAAGGGTGTATATAGGACTGTACGTAAAGAGCTCCACAACTGAAGATCATCAGAAACAATGTCCACCAATCACATGGAATGCCGGCTGTAGAGCCTTCAGGAGGTCTAATCAATGTGATCATCCGGAGTGCAATGTGCATCTCCTGTACTATATCCAAGTCTCTGACCATCTCCTGTACTATGTCCGCAGTCTCTGACCATCTCCTGTATTATGTCCGCAGTCTCTGACCATCTCCTGTATTATGTCCACAGTCTCTGACTGTCTCCTATACTATGTCTGCAGTCTCTTACCATCTCCTGTATTATGTCCACAGTCTCTGACTGTCTCCTATACTATGTCCGCAGTCTCTGATCATCTCCTGTACTATGTCTGCAGTCTCTGATCATCTCCTGTACTATGTCTGCAGTCTCTGACCATCTCCTGTACAATGTCTGCAGTCTCTGATCATCTCCTGTACTATGTCTGCAGTCTCTGACCATCTCCTGTACTATGTCTGCAGTCTCTGACCATCTCCTGTACAATGTCTGCAGTCTCTGATCATCTCCTGTACTATGTCTGCAGTCTCTGATCATCTCCTGTACTATGTCTGCAGTCTCTGACCATCTCCTGTACAATGTCTGCAGTCTCTGATCATCTCCTGTACTATGTCTGCAGTCTCTGATCATCTCCTGTACTATGTCTGCAGTCTCTGATCATCTCCTGTACAATGTCCGCAATCTGTGATCATCTCCTGTACCATGTCCGCAGTCTCTGATCATCTCCTGTACTATGTCTGCAGTCTCTGATCATCTCCTGTACCATGTCCGCAGTCTCTGATCATCTCCTGTACTATGTCAGCAGTCTCTGATCATCTCCTGTACCATGTCCGCAGTCTCTGATCATCTCCTGTACCATGTCCGCAGTCTCTGATCATCTCCTGTACTATGTCCGTTGTCTCTGATCATCTCCTGTACTATGTCCGCAGTCTCTGATCATCTCCTGTACTATGTCTGAAGTCTCTGATCATGTCCTGTACTATGTCTGCAGTCTCTGATCATCTCCTGTACTATGTCTGAAGTCTCTGATCATCTCCTGTACTATGTCCGCAGTCTCTGATCATGTCCTGTACTATGTCTGAAGTCTCTGATCATGTCCTATACTATGTCTGCAGTCTCTGATCATCTCCTGTACTATGTCTGAAGTCTCTGATCATCTCCTGTACTATGTCTGAAGTCTCTGATCATGTCCTATACTATGTCTGCAGTCTCTGATCATCTCCTATACTATGTCTGCAGTCTCTGATCATCTCCTGTACTATGTCTGAAGTCTCTGATCATCTCCTGTACTATGTCTGAAGTCTCTGATCATCTCCTGTACTATGTCTGAAGTCTCTGATCATCTCCTGTACTATGTCTGAAGTCTCTGATCATCTCCTGTACTATGTCTGCAGTCTCTGATCATCTCCTGTACTACGTCTGTAGTCTCTGATCATCTCCTGTACTACGTCTGTAGTCTCTGATCATCTCCTGTACTATGTCTACAGTCTTTTTTTCCCCATTAAATGTTCTTTATTATTTTCTCAAGTACAAAACATGCATTTCAAATTTTACAGACATATTATCACCAGGTAATAATTTTATCTTAACCTATAAACCTCCTCCCTTTACTCCCAACCAAACTTTGTTTGGAAGGAACTAGAGTGGAGACTGCGAGCCAGGCCTTCTTGTCCAACATCAATGCCTGACCTCACAAATGCTCTTCTGGAAGAATGGTCAAACATTCCCATGGACACCCTCCTAAACCTTGTGGACGGCCTTCCCAGAAGAGGTGAAGCTGTTATATCTGCAAAGGGGGGGGCCAACTCAATATTGAACCCTATGGACTAAGACTGGGATGTCATTAAAGTTCATGTGTTTGTAAAGGCAGGTGTCACAATACTTTTGGTAATATAGTGTAGATATTTTGACTGAACATTACGGATAATACGAAACTCACTTTTCCCTTCAGGGGCAGTATCTGAGCGCCTCATTATAAATAAAGGAGGTCTTCAGGTTCCAAGAAAACCCCTGCCCTCAAAACCCTACAAGCACTGGCCAGGGGTATGGAAAATAAGCCCTTAGGATAACATACACAGGTTTCCGTTACATCAGAGGGGGGCGGGGTCACCCGTACGTCACTGGGGAAGCCTGGGTTTCCCCTTGCATCAGAGGGGGGGGGGGTCAGGTGACGGGTGGCCCCGTCCTCCTCAGCTAAGACCTTATCAGGCTGTCGGTATCCCCGCAGTGTCTCCATGGACTCCTGACTCCTTCAGGTCTGGTATGGATATTTGGGGTGAACCCCACGTCATTTTTTTTAAAATTTGACGCGGGGTTCCCCTTAATATCCATACCAGACCTGAAGGGTAATTGAATTTGGGGGGAACCCCACGCTTTTTTTTTTATCAATGACTTTCAATGACTGTTCTCTGTATTACGGGAGCCGATAATTCATTATAGCCGCGAGTGCTTTTAAATGACTTTTTTTCCTTCAGAAATGGCACTTTGTGCAGGGACAGTTCTAAGCACGGGAAACATGCGCCCCTTTACAGGCATACTATACACACCCCCCAGGTGCGAAATTTAAAGGAATATTTCACTTTTATTGTTTCACTTTAAGCATTATTAAAATGACTGCTCCCGAAAAAACGGCCATTTTTAAAACTTTTTTTTGCATTGATACATGTCCCCTGGGGCAGGACCCGGGTCCCCAAACACTTTTTTATGACAATAACTTGCATATAAGCCTTTAAAATTAGCACTTTAGATTTCTCCCATAGACTTTTACAGGGTGTTCCGTGGCTTTTCGAATTTGCCGCAAACACCCTAAATTGTTCGCTGTTCGGTGAACAGGCAATGTTCGAGTCGAACATGAGTTTGATTCAAACTCGAAGCTCATCCCTACTGCACAGTGCTCTGGACAGTGGATGTTTGCTACACGGTACTCTGGATGGTGGTCTGAGCTAAGAAGGCTTGTAATGCTGCACAGTGCTCTGGACAGTATCCTGAGGAGGCCTGTAATGCTGCACAGTGCTCTGGACAGTATCCTGAGGAGGCCTGTAATGCTGCACAGTGCTCTGGACAGTGGTCTGAGGAGGCCTGTAATGCTGCACAGTGCTCTGGACAGTGGTCTGAGGAGGCCTGTAATGCTACAAAGTGCTCTGGATGGTGGTGTGAGCTGAGGCCTGTAATGCTGCACAGTGCTCTGGACAGTATCCTGAGGAGGCCTGTAATGCTGCACAGTGCTCTGGGACAGTGGTCTGAGGAGGCCTGTAATGCTGCACAGTGCTCTGGACAGTGGTCTGAGGAGGCCTGTAATGCTGCACAGTGCTCTGGACAGTGGCTGTAATGCTACAAAGTGCTCTGGACAGTGGTCTGAGGAGGCCTGTAATGCTGCACAGTGCTCTGGACAGTGGTCTGAGGAGGCCTGTAATGCTGCACAGTGATCTGGGACAGTGGTCTGTGGAGGCCTGTAATGCTGCACGGTGCTCTGGACGGTGCTCTGAGGAGACCTGTAATGCTGCACAGTGCTCTGGACAGTATCCTGAGGAGGCCTGTAATGCTGCACAATGCTCTGGACAGTGGTCTGAGGAGGCCTGTAATGCTGCACGGTGCTCTGGACAGTGGCTGTAATGCTACAAAGTGCTCTGGATGGTGGTCTGAACTGAGGAGGCCTGTAATGCTGCACGGTGCTCTGGACAGTGGCTGTAATGCTACAAAGTGCTCTGGATGGTGGTCTGAGCTGAGGAGGCCTGTAATGCTGCACAGTGCTCTGGACGGTGGGCTGAGGAAACCTGTAATTCACATAGTGCTCTGACTCTGAGAGGCCTGTATGCTGCACAGTGCTGGATGGTGGTCTGAGGGCAGACCTTTAATGCACAGTGCTCTGGATGCTGGTGGTCAGAGGAGACCTGTAATGCACACACAGTGCTCTGGACAGATGATGGTCACTCTATGGGGAGGCCTGTAATGCACAGTGCTCTGGATGCCGGTGGTCAGAGGAGGCCTGAAATGCATGCACATTGCTCTGGACAGATGGTGGTCACTCTATGGGGAGGCCTGTACTGCACAGTGCTCTGGAAGCCATGGTCAGAAGAGGCATGTAATGCTGCACAGTGCTGGATGGCGGTCTCAGGACCGAGGGGTGGCCTGTAATGCTGCACAGTGTTCTGGATGTCAGAGGAGGCCTGTTTTGCACACACAGTGCTCTGGACGTATAATGGTCACTCTGGGTGGTGGCCTGTAATGCACAGTGCTCTGGATGCCGGAAGTCAGAGGAGGCCTGTAATGCGCGCACATTGCTCTGGACGGACGATGGTCTGAGGTGAGGCCTCAGGCCTGTAACTGTAATGTACACACACACACAGCGCTCTCGTCTGCTCTGGACGGTCGTCGTTGCGAGTCGGGAGTGGGACCGAGACTCTCGTCGGGAGGCCGTGCTGCTCTGGACGGTCGGTCTGAGGACTCGGAGGGGGCCTGTAATGCCGGATGCACGGAGCTGCAACTGCTGCTAAGCACTGCACGCTACGGACTCGACTCGCCTGCTGCTTGCTGGGAGTGGAAGCAGGTGCAGCTCTGTGGAGACCGGAAGTTCCGGGGGTAAAATATCCCTGCCTCACATTTTGGTTCCTTAACCACTTTCAGCCCCGGACCAATTTGCAGCCAAAGGACCAGGCCCCTTTTTGCGATTCGGCACTGCGTTGTTTTAACTGACAATTGCGCGGTCGTGCGGCGTGGCTCCCAAACAAAATTGACGTCCTTTTTTTCCCTACAAATAGTTTTTTCTTTTGGTGGTATTTGATCGCCCCTGCGGTTTTTATTTTTTGCGCTATAAATCAAAAAGAGCGACAATTTTGAAAAAAACGCATTCTTTTTTATTTTTTGCTATAATAAATATCCCCAAAAATATATAAAAAAACGTTTTTTTTCCTCAGTTTAGGCCGATACGTATTCTTCTACATATTTTTGGTAAAAAAAAAAAATCGCAATAAGCGATTATTGATTGCTTTGCGCAGAAGTTATAGCGTTTACAAGATAGGGGATAGTTTTATAGCATTTTTATTAATAATTTTTTTTACTAGTAATGGCGGCGATCAGCGATTTTTATTGTGACTGCGACATTATGGCGGACACATCGGACATTTTTGACACATTTTTGGGACCATTGTCATTTATACAGCGATCAATGCTATTTAAATGCATTGATTCCAGTGTAAATGACACTGGCAGTGAAGCGGTTAACCACTAGGGGGCAGTGTAGGGGTTAAGTATGCCTAGGGGGTGTGTTTCTTACTGTGGGGGGGGGGGGCGTGGCTGTCAGCTAGTGAATGCTGATCTCTGCTCCAATCACAGGGAGCAGAGATCGGCGTCACTAGTTGCTAGGCAGAACAGGGAGATGCTGTCTATTTCCGCATCTCCCCGTTCTGCCTTCCCGTGAGACGATCGCGGGTGTCCCCGCGGCGATCGAGTCCGCGGGGCCCGCGACCGGCCTCGTGGGGGTCCCGACCCGCGCGCGCCCGACGGCACGGCGGCATCTTAAAGGGAACGTATATATACGCCCTTATGCCTGTCCGTGCCATTCTGTCGACGTATATCGTCGTGCGCCGGTCGGGAAAAACAGAATCGATTTTCGTCATAGTTTTTCGTCATTGGATGAAAACGTGGTGTACTTTTCATTTAGTTTTCGTCACTGCAAAAAATGCTGCTGATGAAAATTTGGACGAAACCGTTTTCGTTGCTGAAATTAACACTGTACGAGGGGTGTTTTTTTTTTTTTTGGGGGTAGGGGGTGGATTTGTACGGGGAGGAGGGGAATTTATTATTAGGAGGTCAGAATGCAGATTAGTGCTCATATTTTTTGTGGGTTTGGGGGGGCACAGATTGGCATGTTCGCCCTGGGCTCTAGATGTCCCGGCATCGGTCCAAGGTATTTAGTAGGAGGCACGGCGAGTTTTTTTTAAAGTTGTAATTATTTGCCTTAATTTCTTTTTTGAAATACGAAGACTTTTTTTTTTTTTTTTTTAAAGAATAAAGCTTTATTGATTTTTAAACAGTAACAAACATTACAGAAGAGAAGACTTCGGTGAGGGGATTACAGCGACAACCCGACTACATTGATCAGATTGTGGATTCAGACCATAGCGGCCGATGAAGAGAATCCTCAGCTCCATCTAGTGGCCACAATGCAGTAATTGACCGCCAAATACCTCCATCGAAAAAATGGCGAGATAGCACATTATGGCCACTAGATGGAGCCGACGATAATAGGAAATCACAATTCACCAAGACTGGGGCGAATATTTGTCCCATTTGATGAACACATTTTTTAAAAACAGACCTGTAAGTGTGAAATCTTCTGCCACAAAATGTACTCAGCCAATGAGAGGTAATGACTAGAAGACATTTCCCGCACTCAAGGCAGTAATACACCTCAAGGGTTGTGTGGGACCCCTGATGTATAGACTGGACTTCCGTGAGAAACAATTCCCTCACTCAGGACCGGAAAGTGACTTCTCACCCGTGTGAGATCTCTGATGCCTGTAAAAATTGGACTTATCTGAAAAACATTTCCCGCACTCAGGACAGGAAAATGGCTTCTCCCCCGTGTGCAATCTCTGATGTTTGGAAAGATAGGACTTCTGCGAAAAACATTTCCCGCACTCAGGACAGGAATACGGCTTCTCACCCGTGTGCAATCTCTGATGATGGTAAAGAGAAGCCTTGTGTGAAAAGCATTTCCCGCACTCAGGACAGGAAAGTGGCTTCTCCGCCGTGTGAGACCTCTGATGTTTGTGAAGATTCGACTTCTGTGAAAAACATTTCCCGCACTCAGGACAGGAATGTGGCTTCTCCCCCGTGTGAGACCTCTGATGTACGGAAAGATTGGACTTCAGTGAAAAACATTTCCCGCACTCAGGACAGGAATACAGCTTCTCACCTGTGTGCAATCTCTGATGATTGTAAAGAGAGGACTTGTGTGAAAAACATTTCCCGCACTCAGAACAGGAAAGTGGCTTGTCCCCCATGTGAGATCTCTGATGTCTATAAAGATGCGACTTCATTAAAAAACTTTTCCCGCACTCAGGACAGGAATGTGGCTTCTCCCCTGTGTGAGATCTCTGATGTCTGTAAAAATTTGACTTATTTGAAAAACATTTTCCACATTCATTACAGGAAAATGGCTTCTCCCCGGTGTGCAGTCTCTGATGATTGTAAAGACTGGACAGCTGTGAAAAACATTTCCCGCACTCAGGACAGGAATACGGCTTCTCACCTGTGTGCAATCTCTGATGAGTGTTAAGAGAGGACTTATGTGAAAAACATTTCCCGCACTCAAGACAGGAAAGTGGCTTCTCCCCTGTGTGAGACCTCTGATGTTTGTGAAGATTGGACTTCAGTGAAAAACATTTCCTGCACTCAGGACAGGAATGTGGCTTCTCCCCTGTGTGAGTTCTCTGATGGGTGTAAAGATTGGACTTCAGTGAAAAACTTTTCCTGCACACAGAACAGAAATACGGTTTTTCCCCCGTGTGAGACATCTGATGTCTGCAAAGATGGAACTTATCTGAAAAACATTTCCCGCACTCAGAACATGAATATGGCTTCTCCCCCGTGTGAGACTTCTGATGTTTGTAAAGATTGGACTTCACTGAAAAACATTTTCCACACTCAGTACAGGAAAACTTCTTATCTGTTGGAAGGACGGCACCGTCCCGCACAGTCTGAGGTTCCTCAGGATAAGAGGAATACGATGGTCCGGCACCGTCCCGCACAGTCTGAGGTTCCTCAGGATAAGAGGAATACGATGGTCCGGCACCGTCCCGCACAGTCTGAGGTTCCTCAGGATAAGAGGAATACGATGGTCCGGCACCGTCCCGCACAGTCTGAGGTTCCTCAGGATAAGAGGAATACGATGGTCCGGCACCGTCCCGCACAGTCTGAGGTTCCTCGGGATAAGAGGAATACGATGGTCCGGCACCGTCCCGCACAGTCTGAGGTTCCTCAGGATAAGAGGAATACGATGGTCCGGCACCGTCCCGCACAGTCTGAGGTTCCTCAGGATAAGAGGAATACGATGGTCTGGCACCGTCCCGCACAGTCTGAGGTTCCTCAGGATAAGAGGAATACGATGGTCTGGCACCGTCCCGCACAGTCTGAGGTTCCTCAGGATAAGAGGAATACGATGGTCCGGCACCGTCCCGCACAGTCTGATGTTCCTCAGGATAAGAGGAATACGATGGTCCGGCACCGTCCCGCACAGTCTGAGGTTCCTCAGGATAAGAGGAATACGATGGTCCATCTACACTGTGTGGTGCCGGATGGACATTTGAGGTAGTCGGGTTTTCTCCTGGACTATACTGTGTGATGTCCTCATCTTCTACTTTACAGTCTGGAGACAAAGTGAGACAATCCTCTGAGGTTTTCCTCATCTCCCGTCCATCTACTAAAATAGAAATACAAAGATTATTACTAGACATGAGCTGATTGGTTCCCCTAAACCAGGACTCCGCCCACATCAGGCAGCTTTGTCTCTGAGGATCTTACAATTCCCCCCTCAAGGTAACTAGTAAATGGGTCTCTGATCTCCTACCAGTTACATAGTAGGTGAGGTCGAAAAAAAAGACACAAGTTCAACCTATGTGTGTGATTATATGTTTCTTGAAACTATCGATGCCCCCCACTGAGACCACCGTCTGTGGAAGGGAATTCCACTTCCTTGCCGCTCTTACAGTAAAGAACCATCTACGTAGTTTAAGGTTAAACCTCTTCTAATTTTAATGAGTAGCCACGTATCTTGTTAAACTCCCTTCTGCGAAAAAGTTTTCTCCCTATTGTGGGGTCACCAGTCCGGTATTTGTATATTGAAATCATATCCCCTCTCAAGCGTCTCTTCTCCAGAGAGAATAGGTTCAGTGCTCACAACCTTTCCTCATCACTAATATCCTCCAGACCCTTTATTAGTTTTGTTGCCCTTCTTTGTACTCGCTCCATTTCCAGTACATCCTTCTTGAGGACTGGTGCCCCGAACTGGACAGCATACTCCAGGTGCGGCTGGAGCAGAGTCTTGTAGAGCGGGAGAATTATCCTTTTATCTCTGGAGTTGATCCCCTTTTTAATGCCAATATTCTGTTTGCTTTGTTAGCAGCAGCTTGGCATTGCATGCCATTGCTGAGCCTATCATCTACTAGGACCCCCAGATGTTCTCCCCCGTCTATAGATTGCACTCAGATTTTTGACACCCAAATGCATTATTTTACATTTTTCTACATTGAACCTCATTTGCCATGTAGTTGCCCACCCCATTAATTTGTTCAGATCTTCTTGCAAGGTTTCCACATCCTGCGGAGAAGTTATTGCCCTGCTTAGCTTAGTATCGTCCGCAAATACAGAGATTGAACTGTTTCCCCCATCCCTATCCTCCAGGTCATCTATCTATCTTACAAATTAAATAGGATTGGTCCCAGCACAGAACCCTGGCGGACTCCACTACCCACCACTGACCATTTCGAGTACTCCCCATTTATCACCACCCTCTGAACTCATCCTTGTAGCCAGTTTTCAATCCATGTACTCACCCTATGGTCCATGCCAACGCATCTTATTTTGTACAGTAAACGTTTATGGGGAACTGTGTCAAATGCTTTTGCAAAATCCAGATACACCACGTCTATGGACTTTCCTTTATCTAGATACACCACATCTAGGGCCTTCCTTTATCTAGATACACCACATTTATGGGCCTTCCTTTATCTAGATACACCGCGTCTACGGGCCTTCCTTTATCCAGATACACCACGTCTACGGGCCTTCCTTTATCCAGATACACCACGTCTACGGGCCTTCCTTTTATATAGATACACCACGTCTACGGGCCTTCCTTTATCCAGATACACCACGTCTACGGGCCTTCCTTTATCTAGATACACCACGTCTATGGGCCTTCCTTTATCTAGATGGCAACTCACCTCCTCATAGAAGGTTAGTAGATTGGTTTGGCAAGAACGATTCTTCATGAATCCATGCTGATTACTGCTAATGATACCGTTCTCATTACTAAAAAATTGTATATAGTCCCTTATCATCCCCTCCAAGAGTTTGCATACTATTGATGTTAGGCTAACTGGTCTGTAATTCCCAGGGATGTATTTTGGGCCCTTTTTAAATATTGGTGATACATTGGCTTTTCTCCAATCAGCTGGTACCATTCCAGTCAGTAGACTGTCAGTAAAAATTAGGAACAATGGTCTGGAAATTACTTGACTGAGTTCCCTAAGTACCCTCAGGTGCAAGCCATCTGGTCCCGGTGATTTATTAATGTTAAGTTTCCCAAGTCTAATTTTAATTCTGTCCTCTGTTAACCATGGAGGTGCTTCCTGTGATGTGTCATGAGGATAAACACTGCAGTTTTGGTTACTGAAGCCCCCCGATTCCCTTGTGAAGACTGAGAAGAATAAATTCAATACCTTCGCCATCTCCCGATCCTCTGTAACCAAATGTCCTTCCTCATTCTTTATGGGGCCAATATGGTCTGTCCTCCCTTTTTTACTGTTTACATACTTAAAGAATTTCTTGGGATTTTTTTGCTCTCCTCCGCTATGTGTCTTTCGTGTTCTATCTTAGCCGTCCTTATTGCACCCTTACATTTCTTGTTGCATTCTTTTATAAAGTCTGAATGCTGATGATGATCCCTCAACCTTGTATTTTTTGAAGGCCTTCTCCTTTGCTTTTATATGCATTTTTACATTGGAGTTAAGCCACCCAGGACTTTTATTAGCTCTTTTAAATGCATTTAACATTGGGATGCACTGGCTAATGCCCTTATTTAATATGCTCTTAAAGCAAACCCATCTCTCCTCCGTGTTCTTTGTTCCTAAGATTTTATCCCAATTTATGCCTTCTAGTAAGGTTCGTAGTTTAGGGAAGTTGGCTCTTTTGAAATGTAGTGTCTTTGTATTCCCCTTTCCTACTTGTGTGATTTATACTGAAGCCAATTGACCTGTGATCGCTGTTACCTAAATTGCCCCGTATTTCCACATTCGTGATCAGATCTGTATTGTTGGTAATCAGTAGATCTAATAACGCTTTATTTCTTTATTCATGGACCTTAGTCAGAGAGTGAGGAAACAACGAGAACTGTCTTTTATATGAGTGACAGTGATGAGGGGATTATAGGACGAGTGTCCCCTCCCCCTCTATCACTCATTGCCATCTTCCCAACACAAGAAGTCCTGCACTTCCTTATTTAGTCCATGATTTAGTCATGAATAACAGCGGGGCTGAGCCCCACCAGAGGTCAGAGAGTGAGGATGGGGGGAGAACAACCAAGATGAAGACTGGACTGATCCTGAAGACCTCCATCATTGGGTTATTGACTCCTCCTTCATTATCACTTTCTGTTTAAGGGTCCAAAGTTGGAGGATGTTATCACAATATTATCAACATGTAAAAGTCTGTGCTCCAATCAGATCATCAGATATAAAATGTCCAGCTGGTAGGAAATGGGTGTAACAAAAGAGAATACATATTATGTGTATATATAGCAGTGGGTAGAGGGGTGAGAGCAGAAGTCAGGAGTATGTAATGTACAACATAGAGAATATAGTGCAGGGGTCAGGACTCATAATATTGGTATTCAGTGGTGGCTTACATGTATTTATGTTATTTATTTAGTATTAATGACCCACCTGTGCTGATCTCTGTAGGAGTGTCCTCCTCTATAAATGTCCCCGTTATTCCATCCTCCTCCATAGACTGCTGATCATCCCTCACATACCTCTCTTCTTCTTCTTCTGATTTAACCTCAAATTCTATATCGATTGGATCTCCACTCTAAATCAAGAGGATAGAAAATTACATCTGTAAAATATAAGCTTTAATATTGGGACATCATATAAGAAATCCACACATCGTCTCCATGAGTCTGTTTTATGATCTCTGTCCCACCAACCTTGTAATATTGAGGGATGGTGTGACCTTCCTGTGTGGAATCCCGGGAATACAGAGGACGGGGACATCTCTCTGGTGGGTTCCTGTAGCTGGATGACTCCACCATGGTGTCCTGGTACAGATCTTTGTGTTCTTCCTCCATCACCCCATCCTCATCATCCTCCTCTTTTATCTCTTCTTTAACTACAACTTTAGGATCTCTCAGGTTTCCTCTCTGAATATATAATAAAAATGACATCAATGGTAACAATACAGATAATGTACAGATCCTAATGATACTATCAGTGATTGTTCCTCATCTACCTGATGATGGTGGGGGATGGTGTGACCTTCCTGTGTGGGATCCCGGGAATACAGAGGACGGGGGGATCTCTCTGGTGGGTTCCCATTACTGGATCCATCTGTAGGAAACACACACACTGACTGAATACATTGTTTCTATGTGTTTATCAGATGATGGGGGATCTAGGTGGAGCCTCCGTACTGCTCTCTCCTTTACAATAAAGTCTCCTCTTACCCGGTGATGTGAGGGGCGGCTGATTGTCCATCGCGACGTCCTTCTGAGCTCCGCTCACCATTCTTGTCAGCAGCTTCTAGAATCTTCTCTTTTAATTTCTCAATTCTATCAGGGAGGGAGGTGGAGGCAATGTGATGGTCATATGATCTCCAGACTTTACAGGAGGAAAACTCTAGATTTGAACACAAAGCAAAAAATCTGATTAAATTCCCAGAATCCTCCTCACCTCTCTGGTCAGGTCTGTGTTTTATTAATAGAGATAATGTCATGTGACCTCCCAGAATCCTCCTCACCTCTCAAGTATCGGAGTCCCCTCGAATAGGCAGCCACCAGAGAGGATCTGCCACCAACCAAACCATGTCACAGTACTATGGATGACGAGGCCAGTCTGGAGCCACCCGTATGACCGGGATCTTTTCGGCCCCATCCTGTGCAACAGACAAGGTATGAGATGGAGGAGCTGAAAAGGCATAGATAAGATTGTGATCTCACGGCATCACTTGCGCACCCATTGCATCCGCCAAAGGATCCAACAATCTTGCCACGAACATATAGCAGAAAAAATTATCCAACAAAAATCTCTTTATTAAAAACAGTCCATACAGCAGAAGGGATAAAATG
This sequence comes from Lithobates sylvaticus, assembly GCA_028564925.1. Classification (NCBI taxonomy): domain Eukaryota; kingdom Metazoa; phylum Chordata; class Amphibia; order Anura; family Ranidae; genus Lithobates; species Lithobates sylvaticus. The sequence continues at coordinate 592,633,799 of CM053028.1, read as the reverse complement.
GATCACCAACGCGTTTCACACCGTGACTACTGGTGCTTACTCATAGCTCTTGCCACGAACATGGGAATCTTATAGTTCAGGCAGGACGCAAAGAGATCCACATTCGCGTCCCTCAGCGAAGACAGAACTGATAAAACACCTCCAGGTTTAGGGACTGTGACGGGAGGGCATGTGGAACCCAGAATCCCTTGGAAAGGTTGGGAAACCCATGTTTCAGCTCCCCATGCACCTATTATGTCTAAGTCACCCTGTGCCATCCTGGTGAGTGAGAAAATATATCTTGGGATTACTTAAAATGTAAGTAAGTAATATTTATCCACAGTATCTCCCAGGATATATGTAAAGACTATTCTTAGTTTGTTGATGAACTCAAGATGTTAATTGAGAGAGCTGATCACATTGTCCTCTGTACAATGTAGGAGACGGGCCGACTCCTAGTGGAGCTCCTGCTATTAGGACAAAATGTCTTGTGGTTGTACTTATAATCTACTGTGTGAAGCTCGGTGACAACAAGTCTGACCTGTAGTGAAATCCTGATGGGCACAGAGTCACATCGGCTGCTTAAAGGGATTAGTTAATTAGCTCATGTTAATTTGTTACAGGTGTATTGTTAGAGTAATATAAGCAGGAGAAGGTATCTCCTCTTCTACTGCATTATAAATACTTGTCATTTTGGTTCTAATAAATCAGTCCATGTTGAGCAACTAAGCAAGTGACGTCTTGTTTTGTGCTTGGGAGCGGGTGGAATATCTGATATCTATATTCAGACTGGGAGGAAGTGGTATATGACGAAAGCACTCAAGCGGAGTGTAGGGACGTTTTGTCACAGGGACCACTCGCACTGATCCAGCAACTGATGGCCGAGATAGTCGTTTACCAGTTTCAACACCTGTAATGTGCACAGTGGACAAAGCCGGAATAAACCATTCCACCCATCGCCAGATGTGAAACGCTTCCAGCGCCACCACTGCGCTTCTTGTGCCTCCCTGAGGAACAACATACTCTATCGCGGTAGTGTTGTTTGACGGGATCCTGATCTGTAGAGTCTTTAGGCAATCCGTCCAATGTATTAGCGACAACCAGATCGCCGAGCCTCCAGAACATGGATGGGTAAGTGGAACTCCTCAGGAATCTAGCGATCCTGAGCAGAGTCTGAACCCAGGACACCTCCCCAGCCATGATCACAGCCCAGCGAAGGGGAAGGAAGAACTTTCCACCCTGGAAGGCTGGAGACAGCAACCACCACAAAAGGGAGGCCCTCACCGACACCTCTAGGTGCATCCGAATCTCCAAGGCAGTGGAAGACCTGTTCTATTTGGATAGGATTTCCCTCTGCAGTGATCTCCTATGGAACTGAGCATACAGAACCACCTCAAAAAGGTAGCCACCATTAGGCCTAAAACCTGCATGCAAAAAACGCAGGGAGGGCCGCCTGCAAACCAAGAGCTGCCAGACTGCAGACCAGAGCTTCTGGAGTTTGTCCGGCATGCAGAACACTTCGGCCCACTCCGAATAGAGGGTAAGCCCTAAAGACTCCAAGCGCTTGGATGGGGTCAATACAGATTTCCTGAAGTTCAGGATCCACCAAAGTCTTGGAAGAAACATATGGTGAAAGCCACCATGCCCAACAAGGACAAGCAAGACTCGTCTCAGCAAGACCAGGATTGGGACCAAGACCTTGGCGAAACCCAGGGATTGGAGGTCAGACCGAAGGGCAGCGCTGCAAACTAATATTGTGCGTCCCAAATAGCAAAGCGTAGTGTACACTACTGTCCCTCACAGATGAGGAAACGCAGGTAAACATTTTTGATGTCTACAGATGCCCAAAAAGAAAAAGTGAAGAAAGGCCACCACGAACAAATTGATTGTAGCTTGAACTTGTGGCTCCACACGAAGGCATTCAGGGCCTTGCGTTCCAGGATCGGGAGAACATCATTCGCCTTGGGGACTGTGAACAGATTGGATAAAATCCACAGAACCGCCCTGACTGGGGCACCAGGACAATCACCCCTCAAAGGAACAGATTCTGCAGAGCCCTGTACAAGGCCCACAGACGGTCTGGCAAAAGCCGCAGATTAGAGGGAAAGCACCTATCTGGCAGAAAGGAATGAAATTCTAATTCATAGCCTGAGAGAATGATTTTGCAGACCAACTTGTTGAGAAAGAGGGGAGTCTACATGCCCAGAAACCAGTGAAAGCGACCCCCCATCACCACCACCCCCCTGGGGGGGGGGGGGTGCAAATCTTCAGGCTGAGGAGGACCTATCCACGGACTTAGAGGGCTTCTAAAACCAGGGGCAATTGGCGCCACCCGCAGGTGGCCTGAAAGGTTTGGAGCCCTTAGTTGAGGGCTCAGGGAAAGAAAAATCCGATTGTTAGCCGAGAAGCTTGGTCTATCCTAACGTGGCTTCTATCCCTTCTGGTCTGAGGCAGAAAGGTACTCTTGCTACCCGTAAAATTTATTGAGAATACAATCCAGCATATCCCCAAAAAGCCGGTCTACCTGGAAGGGCAGGTCTGCCAAGGCCGTGTTGGAAGTTTAGTCAGCGGACCAACAGTTCGGCCAAAGGGCCCACTTAGAACCACCGCCAAAAATGGAAAGTGTGGGGAGAAGTGGGGCCACATCACTGGACGCGTCACAAACGGACTCCAGCCCCTGGACCAACCGGTCCTTAAGTTCCACATACGCTTGAGGCATCTGGCTTGGTTTTAAGGCTTGTCGCAAAACCTTTTGCTCATTCGGACAGTGTCTGGGACACCAGGGCAGTGACCACACAGGCTGGAGCGCAGATCCCGCGCTGGCTATTGCCTCTACCCCAGGATCTGCGGGGTGCTTAAAGAAGGTAGATTGCTCCACTGGGATTACCATTGCCTTATGGAGCCAGGAGCTAGGTGGATCCACCACCAGTGGAATAGTCCACTTCTTTGGAAGGGCCTCCTCAAGGGGTAACATACCGCAACTTGCCTAGGGAGTTAAAACGGAAGCCTCGGACAACCCCCATACAAGTATGTTGAAATATGTGGAGTAAGGGAGACTTCACAACACCAAGAGACCATTACCCCAGCAGATGCCCCAGCAGATGCCCCAGCAGATGCCCCAGCAGAAGTCTCCGAAGGTAATAGCCCATTGGTCCCCTATACCTTCGACAGAGGAACACACGTCCCTGGTCACAACGGGCAAGGAGGGGGTGCAATCACCATCCAGGCAGCAAATCTCCAACCAGGCAGGCTCCAGCCCTCTTCTGCGGCGGAGCCCGAGACAAGCAGGGTGGGGGCTAATATGGCCTGCCCAGCACCAACCCCCCAAGCTCTACCCAAATGGCATGAGTACCAAGCTGCCTGGCAGCGAAAAACGTTTTTTTTTAATGAAAGCCCCAACAAAATGGCCACCATCTGATACCACACAAAAATGGCAGATAGATGCAGCCAATAAGGGTCACTGCTAAAGGCCAAGCCCAAACTTCACGTCCGTCCCCACCCCCCCACAGGGAGCACACACACCGAAAGCCATAACAGGATGCAACAGGGCAGACCATGGTGCCCCCCACACCCGCAGCTTCTACCAGACCTCCAGGAGATGTCCGACCATCGAGGGACCCAGGTTGGACATGCAATCCCCAGCACCCCAGGTCTCGGGGAGAGAGAATAGACCACCGCAAGGTCAGGAGGGGACCCTGCAAGACCGACCCCCCCCCAGGGAGTACTTGCCCAGAGGTTGAAGGTGGGGGGGCAATGCCATGTCTACATACCATAAGTATGGGAATTATGGGGTTAATCTAGGTTTCCACACTATATAAGTGTGTATCGTCATCTGCTGGAGATAAAAGACGTCACAGTGACTATGGAGGAAGAGGACGGACATGACGGGGGGGTTACTGGGTGTAAATAGAAAATAAGATCTTATTACCTCCTCATCTGCCACTTCCAGCGATGTCTCCTCTCTACTTCCTCCCGACTCACCTCTCACCCGAAACTTCATATTTATACCTGACATCACTTCCTGTCTGTACCTGACATCACTTCCTGTCTACCATAGAGACTTCCTGTCTCTATGGTATAAGTGAGATCACCATCTTGTGGAGCTCAGAGGAACTGCAGTCCTGAGAAACGTCTCGTAGTGTGAACACGGCCTTGTGCTGTGTGTGTATGTACTGTATATCCTTATAGATGGATCTCCACTCCCACCAAGGCAGCGGGGTTGCCCACCATCTGTAAATTTATGGGCTGTTTATAAAAATCTCTTATGGGTATAAAATGTCCGTAATAATAATGTATTCTGTATGCACAGTCGGTGTACGGGACTACTGAAGAGTCAAATACCCTGCACCAATGCATTGGCAGTTGCTCTGCCTTCTTAGCCAATCAGCACGTCACTGTAACCTGCCCATCCCTCCCAGCCCACCACATTTGACTGAAAACAAATCCTGGAGGGTGTACACAGGACTGTACATAAAGAAGACCTGAACTGAAGATCATCAGAAACAATGTCCACCAATCACATGGAATGCCGGCTGTAGAGCCTTCAGGAGGTCTAAGCAGTGTAATCACCCGGAGTGCAATGTACATCTCCTGTACTATGTCCGCAGTCTCTGACAGTCTCCTGTACCATGTCCGCAGTCTCTGACCGTCTACTGTACCATGTCCGCAGTCTCTGACCATCTCCTGTACTATGTCTGCAGTCTCTGACCGTCTCCTGTACTATGTCTGCAGTCTCTGACCGTCTCCTGTACTATGTCTGCAGTCTCTGACCGTCTCCTGTACCTTGTCTACAGTCTCTGACCGTCTCCTGTACCATGTCCGCTGTCTCTGACCATCTCCTGCACCATGTCTGCAGTCTCTGACCATCTCCTGTACTATGTCCGCAGTCTCTGACCGTCTCCTGTACCATGTCTACAGTCTCTGACCGTCTCCTGTACCATGTCCGCTGTCTCTGACCATCTCCTGCACTATGTCTGCAGTCTCTGACCATCTCCTGTATTATGTCCGCAGTCTCTGACCGTCTCCTGTACCATGTCCGCAGTCTCTGACCATCTCCTGTACTATGTCTGCAGTCTCTGACCGTCTCCTGTACTATGTCTGCAGTCTCTGACCGTCTCCTGTACTATGTCTGCAGTCTCTGACCGTCTCCTGTACCATGCCTACAGTCTCTGACCGTCTCCTGTACCATGTCCGCTGTCTCTGACCATCTCCTGCACCATGTCCGCAGTCTCTGACCGTCTCCTGTACCATGTCTGCAGTCTCTGACCATCTCCTGTACTATGTCCGCAGTCTCTGACCGTCCCCTGTACTATGTCTGCAGTCTCTGACCGTCTCCTGTACTGTGTGCGCAGTCTCTGACCGTCTCCTGTACTGTGTCTGCAGTATCTGACCATCTCCTGTACTATGTCTGCAGTCTCTGACCATCTCCTGTACTATGTCTGCAGTCTCTGACCATCTCCTGTATTATGTCAGCAGTCTCTGACCGTTTCCTGTACCATGTCCGCAGTCTCTGACCATCTCCTGTATTATGTTCGCAGTCTCTGACCGTCTCCTGTACCATGTCCGCAGTCTCTGACCATCTCCTGTACTATGTCTGCCGTCTCTGACCGTCTCCTGTACCATGTCTGCAGTCTCTGACCGTCTCCTGTACTATGTCTGCAGTCTCTGACCGTCTCCTGTACCATGTCTACAGTCTCTGACCGTCTCCTGTACCATGTCCGCTGTCTCTGACCATCTCCTGCACCATGTCTGCAGTCTCTGACCGTCTCCTGTACCATGTCTACAGTCTCTGACCGTCTCCTGTACCATGTCCGCTGTCTCTGACCATCTCCTGCACCATGTCCGCAGTCTCTGACCGTCTCCTGTACCATGTCTGCAGTCTCTGACCGTCTCCTGTACCATGTCTGCAGTCTCTGACCATCTCCTGTACTATGTCCGCAGTCTCTGACCGTCTCCTGTACTATGTCCGCAGTCTCTGACCGTCTCCTGTACTGTGTGCGCAGTCTCTGACCGTCTCCTGTACTGTGTCTGCAGTATCTGACCATCTCCTGTACTATGTCTGCAGTCTCTGACCATCTCCTGTATTATGTCAGCAGTCTCTGACCGTCTCCTGTACCATGTCCGCATTCTCTGACCATCTCTTGTACTATGTCTGCAGTCTCTGACCATCTCCTGTATTATGTTCGCAGTCTCTGACCGTCTCCTGTACCATGTCCGCAGTCTCTGACCATCTCCTGTACCATGTCTGCAGTCTCTGACCATCTCCTGTACTATGTCCGCAGTCTCTGACCATCTCCTGTACCATGTCTGCAGTCTCTGACCGTCTCCTGTACTATGTCTGCAGTCTCTGACCGTCTCCTGTACTATGTCTGCAGTCTCTGACCGTCTCCTGTACCATGTCTACAGTCTCTGACCATCTCCTGTACCATGTCCGCTGTCTCTGACCATCTCCTGCACCATGTCTGCAGTCTCTGACCGTCTCCTATACCATGTCTACAGTCTCTGACCGTCTCCTGTACCATGTCCGCTGTCTCTGACCATCTCCTGCACCATGTCCGCAGTCTCTGACCGTCTCCTGTACCATGTCTGCAGTCTCTGACCATCTCCTGTACTATGTCCACAGTCTCTGACCGTCTCCTGTACTATGTCTGCAGTCTCTGACCGTCTCCTGTATTATGTCCGCAGTCTCTGACCGTCTCCTGTACTATGTCTGCTGTCTCTGACCATCTCCTGTACCATGTCCGCAGTCTCTGACCGTCTCCTGTACCATGTGTGCAGTCTCTGACCGTCTCCTGTACTATGTCCCCAGTCTCTGACCGTCTCCTGTACCATGTCCTCAGTCTCTGACCGTCTCCTGTACCATGTCCGCAGTCTCTGACCATCTCCTGTACTATGTCTGCAGTCTCTGATCATCTCCTGTATTATGTCCGCAGTCTCTGACCGTCTCCTGTACTATGTGTGCAGTCTCTGACCGTCTCCTGTACTATGTGTGCAGTCTCTTACCGTCTCCTGTACTATGTGTGCAGTCTCTTACCGTCTCCTGTACTATGTGTGCAGTCTCTGACTGTCTTTTCTGTGACCAGAACAATATAATGTTACCATAGTCACACTGTACTACTCTGGAGAAGTGATCATGAATTTTCTTTTTTACACATTCTGATTGCTTATAGCAGTGAACTTTACTGGTATAAGCAACATTTTTACTGAATGAAACTGGTTCATTCAGTTTGTTTTGGTGTGATTAGTCAAAGCTAATCACATGGTACAGATGGGCTGTGATTGGCCCTGTCTGTACCATGTGATCAATGTAACCAATCTCCGCTAGCAACACATTTGTGTGGCATGAAAGGAAGCCACCCATTGTGTACAATTGTCATGTGATCTGCTTTGATTGGTCACAGCGATCACATGGTACCGGCACCGGGCTGGCACACTCATGTCCGATGGTCACAGCCGGTGACAGATCGTGCCGCAGTGAAGCCCGGGAGGATGTCATATGATGTCCACCCGGATCGACGAAAGTCCCGCCCAGCCGTCATTTGACAATAGGTTGGGTGGGAAGTGGTTGATACATTGACCTTCTCTTCCTCTTCCAAGGTCTGCTGGCATCGCTCTCCAGGCTGATAGAAAGGTCCCAGGTGATGGGCACTTGGTATCACTCCACCCGCTTCCTCTGCAGCCGGTTCAATGCACTCTGATGCTCTGGGATGGCCCAGATCGTGATTAATGAATTGCTGGCCCCGGGCATGCGCTTCCCTAGTTTGAGGTCCCAGGGCCACATTAGAGGGCTGGGCAAGAGGGGCAGCTGCCCTGGGCACTGTTTTATCATGTGAGGTAGGGGGGCACCGCAAGCAGATTGGAGGGAGGGGGATTTGAGGTGGGTGCGAATTGTTTTTAGTAAAAGAAATGTGGGGGGAGGGGTGTGCTAGGAGTGGTGTTTGGGGGGATGGGGCGAAAGGATTTGCGCCAGGAGGTAGGAGGGGTGATGTGGGGGGTTTGTGTTAGAAGAGGGGACATGGTAAAGGTGATTTGTGCTAGGAAGGGAATTTTTTTTGAGGGGGGGAGATGTGTGCTAGTAGGGATGATGTGGGGATATTTGTGTTAGACAGGGAATTTTTTTTTGGGGGGGGGGGGGATTTGTGCTAGGAGAAGGATTTTTGGAGTGGGGAGGAGAGGATGTATACTTAGAGGTGAAATTTGAGGGGTAGAGGATTTATGCTACGAGGAGTGATTTTCTCTCCCAGTGCCTCTTTCCCCCTTCATCTCTCTCTCACCCCCTCTCATGCTCTCTCTCATCCCTCTCGCTCTCTTTCACTCCCCTCTCAGTCTCTCATCCCTCTCTCTCTTTCACCCCTCTCTCACCCCCCTCTCAGTCTTTCATCCCTCTCCCTCACCCCCTCAGTCTCTCATTCCTCTCTCTCTCTCAGCCCCCTCTAACCACCTCTCTCTTTCACCCCCCTCTCTCTTTCAGCCCCCTCTCCCACCCCTCTCTCTCTTTCAGCCCCCTCTTTTTCTAACCCCCTCTCAGTCTCTCATCCCTCTCACCCCCCCCTCTCTCTCTCTCACCCCTCAGTCTCTCATCCCCTTTCTTACCCCTCTCAGTCTCTCACCCCCTCTCTCTCTCACCCCTCTCAATCTCTCATCCCTCTCTCTTTCAGCCCCCTCTCACGCCCTATCAGTCTCTCACCCCCCTCTCAGTCTCTCATCCCTCTCTCCCTTTCAGCCTCCTCTACCTCCTAACCCCTCTCTCTCTCTTTCACCCCCTCTCTCTCTCTTTCAGCCCCCTCTCCCTCTCAGTCACTCATCCTTCTCTTTCAGCCCCCTCTCAGTCTCTCACCCCCTCATCCCTCTCAGTCTCTCACCCCCTCTCTCTTTTAGCCCCCTCTCAGTCTCTCACCCCCTCATCCCTCTCAGTCTCTCACCCCCTCTCTCTTTCAGCCCCCTCTCAGCCGCTCACCCCCTCTCTTTCAGCCCCCTCTCTCTCTCTCATCCCTCTCTCTCTCTCAACCCCCTCTCAGTCTCTCACCCTCTCTCTCTCACCCCTTTGTCTCTCATCCCCTCTCTTTCACCCCTCTCAGTCTCTCGCCTGCCTCTCTCACTCTCCCCTCTCAGTCTCTCATCCCTCTCTCTTTCAACCCCCTCTCAGTCTCTCATCCCTCTCTCTCTCACCCCCCTCTCAGTCTCTCATCCCTCTCTACCTTTCAGCCCCCTCTTCCCCCTCTCCTTCACCCCCTCTCAGTCTCTCGCCCCCCTCTCATTCTCTCATCCCTCTCTCTCTTTCACCCCTCTCAGTCTCTCATCCCTCTCTTTCAGCCCCCTCTCAGTCTCTCACCCCCTCTCTCTTTCACCCTCTCTCACCCCTCTCTTTCAGCCCCCTCTCCCTCTTTTACCCCCTCTCATCCCTCTCTTTCAGCCCCCTCTTCCTCTCACCCTCTCTCAGTCTCTCATCCCTATCTCTCTTTCAGCCCCCTCTCAGTCTCTCACCCCCCCTCTCAGTCTCTCATCCCTCTCTCTTTCAGCCCCTCTCCCTCCCACCCCCTCTCTCTGTTTTACCCCTCTCAGTCTCTCACCCCCTATCTCTCTCTCTTTTACCCCCTCAGTCTTTCATTCCCCTCTTTCACCCCCCTCTCGCCATCTCACCCCCTCTCTCACCCCTCTGTCTCTCACCCCCCTCTTTATTTCACTCCCTCTCCCTCTGCTCAGTCTCTCATCCCCCCACTCTCTCACCCCTCTCAGTCTCTAATCACTCTCTCTTTCTCTCTATCCCACCCCTCTGTCTCTCATCCCTCACTCTCTCACCCCCTCTTCCCTCTCATCCATCTCTCTCTCTCTTTCACCCCCTCTCTCTCTCGCCCCCTCTCAGTCTCTCTTTCACCCCCCTCAGTCTCTCACCCCCTCTCTCTCCCTCTCACCCCTGTCAGTCTCTCACACACCTCTCATCCCCCTCTCTCTTTCTCTCACCCCTCTCAGTCTCACCCCCCTCTCTCTCTCACTCCTCTGTCTCCCATCCCCCTCTTTCTCTCTTTCACCCCCTCTCTCCTCTCGCTCTCTCACCCTTCTCAGTCTCTCATACCCACTCTCTCTCTCTTTCACCCCTCTATTTCTCACCCCTCTGTCTCTCATCCCACTCTCTCTCTTTTGCCCCCTCTCTCACCACTCTGTCCCTCACCCCCTCTCTCTCACCCCTCTGTCTCTGATCCCCTATCTTTCACCCCCTTTGTCCCTCTCACCCCTCCTCAGTCTCTCATCCCCGTCTCTTTCACCCCCCTCTCTCTCTCACCCCCTCCGAAGAGTTTGAGTTCTAATAGGAAGAGGTGGACTTTACAGATTGAGGGGTGGATCTTAAACAGGAAGGGGTGGGAGAGATTTAGATGGGGGTTCCCCCCAATTTCAGTCTTGCCTAGGGCAGCACAAACCACACCACTAACTGGGAGGAGGAGATTTTTTTTTAGGGGGGTAAGCATGCAGATTAGTGCTCAATTTTCGGGGGGTTGTGGAGGGGGGGGGGGGGGGGGGTTGCTGACACATAATGCTCATACATCTTGGAGGGGGGGGGGGCACAGGTTGGTATGTTTGCCCTGGGCTCTAGATGACCCGTCACCGGTCCAAGGTATTTAGTAAGAGGCACAGCAAGTTTTTTTTTCTAAAGAATAAAGTTTTATTTGTTTTCAAATATACAAGTACAAACATTACAGAAGAAAAGGCCTCGGTGAGGTGGAATACATTGAGAACCCGAGTACATCGATCAGATTATACATTCATTCCATAGCAGCCTGAGGTCTTACATACAAAAGAGCCAATGAAGAGAATCCTCAGCTCTATCTAGTGGCCATAATGCAGTATTTGACCCAAAATACCGCAATCAAAAAAATAGTGAAATAACGTAAAATTTCCTATCAAATACCTAACATAATTTTCCTTTCCTGATGCATTCATGGCAGCATTATACGTTTGAGTAGCCCCATAGGACCCCACTCCCATAAGTGGGAGGCCGCATTCCGTAACTAGCCTACTCATGACACTGGGAGGGAACTCCTGCTGCCATGGAGTCCATCAGGAAAGGAAAATTACGGTAAGTATTTCATAGGAAATTTTCCATTTTCCTGATAGACTTCAATGGCAGCACAAGTTTCGGAACTAACTAGCCCATCGATCCTCTGCATATTTGTGCCATAACACCACTCCTCTGAGAGCTGGGCCCCTAGCCAATGCCCACCGATGGCAGGGCCCACTCTCCAACCATCGGTCCTCTGTATATGTGTGCCATAACACCACCCCACCAAGAGCTGGGCCCCCAGCCAATGCCCGCCGATGGCAGGGCCCACTCTCCAACCATCGGTCCTCTGTATATGTGTGCCATAACACCACCACGCTGAGAGCTGGAGACTCAGTGACCACTCGAGCCATCCTGGAAAACATCTGGATATCACAGGACGCTCCTGACATCGGCACAGCTGTTCCGCACGAGACCCGGCAGCCAATGCTTCCAAAAGGTAGGAAAACTTCATACAAAATCGGTCCTATGAGTGAGAACGAAAAAGGAAAGCAGCCTCTGGCTTAGCCTAGAAATTTATGGGAGTGGGGTCCTATGGGGTAGGACCAAAGACGGGGCTACACTAATGTATGCTGCCATGGACATCTGTCAGGAAAGCACATCATGGGTACTAGAAGGAACTGACTATTATATGAATTTGGAATTCACCATGACTGGGCGAATGCTCATCACATTTGATAAACACATTTTTAACAAACAGACCTGTAAGTGTTTGTGAAATCTTCCACCACAAAATGCACTCAGCCATTTTTAGTCTTTAAGTGGTGGGGTTAACGCGTTTCGTCCTGACGGACAACTTGAGAAAACAGACCTCTTGCTAAAGTTTACACCACAAAATGTACTCAGCCAATGAGAGGTAATGACTCCATTTTTATTTCTTAAGTGGTGGGGTTAACGCGTTTCGTCCTGACGGACAACTTGAGAAAACAGACCTCTTGCTAAAGTTTACACCACAAAATGTACTCAGCCAATGAGAGGTAATGACTCCATTTTTACTTGTTAAGTGGTGGGGTAAACGCGTTTCGTCCTGACGGACAACTTGAGAAAACAGACCTCTTGCTAAAGTTTACACCACAAAATGTACTCAGCCAATGAGAGGTAATGACTCCATTTTTATTTCTTAAGTGGTGGGGTTAACGCGTTTCGTCCTGACGGACAACTTGAGAAAACAGACCTCTTGCTAAAGTTTACACCACAAAATCTACTCAGCCAATGAGAGGTAATGACTCCATTTTTATTTTTCTCCTGCTATCAATGGCCGACACGGTACAACACTTCATCCATGTCTTTGGTGATCTCTGATCTCCTTATCAACTGTTTCTTCCATGATGAAGATCAGCCATGGAGTATATCTGAGGTGTATATCAGGGGGTGCTTCTTCCCCACATGTCCAGCAACATTCATATACAAGACATTTCCCGCACTCACTAATACACCTCGAGGGTTGTGTGGAACCCCTGATGTAAAGGAAGACAGGACTTGAGTGAGGAACAATTCCCTCAGTCAGGAGAGCAATGTGGCTTCTCCCCCATGTGAGACCTCTGATGTCTGTAAAAATTTGACTTATCTGAAAAACATTTCCCGCACTCAGGACAGGAAAATGGCTTCTCCCCTGTATGCAATCTCTCATGTTTGTAAAGACTGGACTTCTGTGAAAAACATTTCCCACACTCAAGACAGTAATGCGGCTTCTCCCCTGTGTGAGATCTCTGATGTCTGTAAAAATTGGACTTATTTGAAAAACATTTCCCGCACTCAAGACAGGAATGTGGCTTCTCCCCCGTGTGGGATCTTTGATGCTTGACAAGATCTGAATTTTGTACAAAACATTTCCCACACTCAGTACAGCAAAACCTCTTATCTGTTGGAAGGACAGCACCGTCCCACACAGTCTGAGGTTCCTCGGGATAAGAGGAATACGATGGTCCGGCACCGTCCCGCACAGTCTGAGGTTCCTCGGGATAAGAGGAATACGATGGTCCGGCACCGTCCCGCACAGTCTGAGGTTCCTCAGAATAAGAGCAATATGATGGTTCGGCACCGTCCCGCACAGTCTGAGGTTCCTCAGAATAAGAGCAATATGATGGTCCGGCACCGTCCCGCACAGTCTGAGGTTTCTCAGGATAAGAGGAATACGATGGTCCGGCACCGTCCCGCACAGTCTGAGGTTCCTCAGTATAAGAGGAATATGATGGTTCATCTACACTGTGTGGTGCCAGATGGACATTTGAGATAGCCAGGATTTCTCCTGGATTATTCCGCGTATGAGATCTCTGATGTCTGTAAAAATTTGACTTATTTGAAAAACATTTCCCACACTGAGGACAGGAATACGGCTTCTCCCCTGTGTGAGTTCTCAGATGTTTGACAAGATCTGATTTTGGTACAAAACATTTCCCGCACACAAAACAGGAATACGGTTTCTCACCTGTGTGAGTCCTTTTATGCACATAAAGATCAGATTTAAAACGGAAACACTTCCCGCACTTAGGACAGGCAAACCTCTTATTTGTTGGAAGGACGGCACCGTCCCTCACAGTCTGAGGTTCCTCGGGATAAGAGGAATACGATGGTCCGGCACCGTCCCGCACAGTCTGAGGTTCCTCAGGATAAGAGGAATACGATGGTCCGGCACCGTCCCGCACAGTCTGAGGTTCCTCGGGATAAGAGGAATACGATGGTCCGGCACCGTCCCGCACAGTCTGAGGTTCCTCTGGATAAGAGGAATACGATGGTCCGGCACCGTCCCGCACAGTCTGAGGTTCCTCAGGATAAGAGGAATACGATGGTCCGGCACCGTCCCGCACAGTCTGAGGTTCCTCAGGATAAGAGGAATACGATGGTCCATCTACACTGTGTGGTGCCGGATGGACATTTGAGATAGCCAGGATTTTGCCCGGACTATTCCCCGTATGAGATCTCTGATGTCTGTAAAAATTAGACTTATTTGAAAAACATTTTCCACACTGAGGACAGGAATATGGCTTCTCCCCCGTGTGAGATCTCTGATGTTTGACAAGATCTGATTTTTGTACAAAACATTTCCTGCACACTGAACAGGAATACAGCTTCTCACCTGTGTGAGTTCTTCCCGCACTCACTACAGGAGAACCTCTTATCTGTTGGAAGGACAGCACCGTCCCGCACAGTCTGAGGTTCCTCAGGATAAGAGGAATACGATGGTCCGGCACCGTCCCGCACAGTCTGAGGTTCCTCGGGATAAGAGGAATATGATGGTCCGGCACCGTCCCGCACAGTCTGAGGTTCCTCGGGATAAGAGGAATACGATGGTCCGGCACCGTCCCGCACAGTCTGAGGTTCCTCAGGATAAGAGGAATACGATGGTTCCTTCACACTGTGTGGTGCCGGATAGACATTTGGGGTAGCTGGGTTTTTTCCTGGACTATTCCCCGTATGAGATCTCTGATGTCTGTAAAAATTGGACTTATTTGAAAAACATTTCCCACATTCAGGACATGAATACGGCTTTTCACCCGTGTGAGTTCTCAGATGTTTGACAAGATCTGATTTTGGTACGAAACGCTTCCCACACACAAAACAGGAATACGGTTTCTCACCTGTGTGAGTTCTTTTATGCACATAAAGATCAGATTTAGGACCGGGGAACCTCTTAGATTTTGGAAAGACATCACCGTCCCGCACAGTCTGAGGTTCCTCAGGATAAGAGGAATACGATGGTCCGGCACCGTCCCGCACAGTCTGAGGTTCCTCAGGATAAGAGGAATACGATGGTCCGGCACCGTCCCGCACAGTCTGAGGTTCCTCAGGATAAGAGGAATACGGTGGTCCATCTACACTGTGTGGTGCCGGATGGACATTTGGGGTAGTCGGGTTTTCTCCTGGACTTTTCCCCGTATGAGATCTCTGATGTCTGTAAAAATTGGACTTATTTGAAAAACATTTACTGCACTTAGGACAGGAATACGGCTTCTCCCCCGTGTGAGACCTCTGATGTTTGACCAGATCTGATTTTTGTACAAAACATTTTCCACACTCAGGACAGGAATACAGCTTCTCTCCTGTGTGAGTTCTTTTATGCACATTAAGATTGGATTTAAAACTGAAACACTTCCCGCACTCAGTACAGGGAAACCTCTTATCTGTTGGAAAGACGGCACCGTCCCGCACAGTCTGAGGTTCCTCGGGATAAGAGGAATACGATGGTCCGGCACCGTCCCGCACAGTCTGAGGTTCCTCAGGGTAAGAGGAATACGATGGTCCGGCACCGTCCCGCACAGTCTGAGGTTCCTCAGGATAAGAGGAATACGATGGTCCATCTACACTGTGTGGTGCCGGATGGACATTTGAGGTAGTCGGGTTTTCTCCTGGACTATACTGTGTGATGTCCTCATCTTCTACTTTACAGTCTGGAGACAAAGTGAGACAATCCTCTGAGGTTTTCCTCATCTCCCGTCCATCTACTAAAATAGAAATACAAAGATTATTACTAGACATGAGCTGATTGGTTCCCCTAAACCAGGACTCCGCCCACATCAGGCAGCTTTGTCTCTGAGGATCTTACAATTCCCCCCTCAAGGTAACTAGTAAATGGGTCCTCTGATCAGGTCTGGCGGAGGTGCCCAGCTGGGGTATCCAAGATCTGTCACAGTCAGAGAGTGAGGAAACAACGAGAACTGTCTTTTATAGGAGTGACAGTGATGAGGGGATTATAGGACGAGTGTCCCCTCCCCCTCTATCACTCATTGCCATCTTCCCAACACAAGAAGTCCTGCACTTCCTTATTTAGTCATGAATAACAGCGGGGCTGAGCCCCACCAGAGGTCAGAGAGTGAGGATGGGGGGAGAACAACCAAGATGAAGACTGGACTGATCCTGAAGACCTCCATCATTGGGTTACTGACTCCTCCCTCATTATCACTTTCTGTTGAAGGGTCCAAAGTTGGAGGATGTTATCACATTATTATCAACATGTAAAAGTCTGTGCTCCAATCAAATCATCAGATATAAAATGTCCAGATGGTAGGAAATGGGTGTAACAAAAGAGAATACATATTATGTGTATATATAGCAGTGGGTGGAGGGGAGAGAGAGAAGTCAGGAGTATGTAATGTACAACATAGAGAATATAGTGCAGGGGTCAGGACTTATAATATTAGTATTAAGTAATTAGTGGTGGCTCATGGCTGACATGTATTTAGTGTTAATGACCCACCTGTGCTGATCTCTGTAGGAGTGTCCTCCTCTATAAATGTCCCCGTTATTCCATCCTCCTCCATAGACTGCTGATCATCCCTCACATACCTCTCTTCTTTACTCTCAACTTTAGAACCTCTCAGGTTTCCACTCTGAATATATAATAAAAATGACATCAATGGTAACAATGCAGATAATGTACAGATCCTAATGATACTATCAGTGATTGTTCCTCATCTACCTGATGATGGTGGGGGATGGTGTGATCTTCCTGTGTGGGATCCCGGGAATACAGAGGACGGGGACATCTCTCTGGTGGGTTCCTGATATTAGGTGGCTCCATCATATCCTTGTGTCCTTCTGAAAACTCCACCATCACTCCATACTCCTCATCCTCCTCTTTAACAATAATATTATAATCCCCGAGGTTTCCACTCTGAATATATAATAAAACATTCATTGTAACAATCATGCTTCTATATAACTCATAACTACCAATAATTGTTCCTTATCTACCTGATGATGGTGGGGGATGGTGTGATCTTCCTGTGTGGAATCCCGGGAATACAGAGGATGGGGACATCTCTCTGGTGGGTTTCTAGAGCTGGATGACTCCACCATGGTGTCCTGGTACAGATCTTTGTGTTCTTTTGGAATCTCAGACTCCGTCACTCCATCCTCATCATCCTCCTTATTTAAATCAACTTTAGAAACTTTCAGGTTTCCACTCTGAATATATAATAAAAATGACATCAATGGTAACAATGCAGATAATGTACAGATCCTAATGATACTATCAGTGATTGTTCCTCATCTACCTGATGATGGTGGGGGATGGTGTGACCTTCCTGTGTGGGATCCCGGGAATACAGAGGACGGGGACATCTCTCTGGTGGGTTCCCATTACTGGATCCATCTGTAGGAAACACACACACTGACTGAATACATTGTTTCTATGTGTTTATCAGATGATGGGGGATCTAGGTGGAGCCTCCGTACTGCTCTCTCCTTTACAATAAAGTCTCCTCTTACCCGGTGATGTGAGGGGCGGCTGATTGTCCATCATGACGTCCTTGTAGAGATCCTTGTGTCCTTCTAAATACTCCCACTCCTCCATGGAGAAATAGACAGTGACATCCTGACACCTTATAGGAACCTGACACACACAATGATACAGTCACCATCCAGACACATCCCTTGTCTGTTACTGGATAATGTCCCAGAATTCCCAGAATCCTCCTCACCTCTCCTGTCAGCAGATGGACCATCATGGTGGTCAGTTCAAGGATCTTCTGCTCTTTGTTCCTCTCAGGTATGGGAGAAGGAGGGGGAGGCACCATGGTGGGGCTCTGGGTCCTGCTCCATCCTCCTGAGATTGGCTCCCCACTAGACTTCTTCTCTACAACATAATCCTACAGATCAGGAGAAAGATAAACCGACATCAATTATCTAAATGTCTACAATAAGAACATGGACTACTGACCAGACTAGACAGTAGTGATGTCATGTGACCTCCAGAATCCTCCTCACCTCTCCGGTCAGCAGGTAGATGATCTCCAGAGTCAGGCTTAGTAATCTCTCAGTCATGTGACTCCGGTCCTCCTCCATCCTCATTGATGCGGGTTTCTCTGTAGATGGATAATGAAGAATTATTTGGACTGTACTGGTTGGACAATATTAGGATGGGGATATAAAGGGTTAATAGACGGGTTGCCTGTAGTAGGAATTGGAACATGTAGATTGGGTTACTTAGGGGGATCTTTTTATAAAGAGTGGTCACAGGTTCTCTGAGGCCATCAAGACCAATGCAGAGCCCATAGCCCTTGATTGGACAGGAGGAGGGACAGTCCACTGTCAGAGCGCAGGGGAGTAGAGGAGATTGCCGGTTGTTAAGGGATCGGAGGATCGAATAAGTAAATGTGCTTTTCCTGATTCCCTACACCAAAATGACCATGAAGGGTGTGGAAGTGTGAATTTTAGTACAAAACAAGTCCTAATCCCTCGTTAGAGAGAGAAGGTGAGAAGGTGACACATCTCCAATATAAAGGAAATGTTCCGGCCCCGTAAGTGGGGGAAATGTTCTGACCCTGAAGGGGTTAATCTAGGTCTCCACACTATATATGTGTGTATCATCATCTGCTGGAGATAAAAGACGTCACAGTGACTATGGAGGAAGAGGACGGACATGACGGGGGGGGGGGGGGGGTTACTGGGTGTAAATAGAAAATAAGATCTTATTACCTCCTATGCTGTCTCTTCAGGAACGTCTCCCCCTCTACTTCCTCCCGACTCACCTCTCACCCGGAACTTCCTGTCTGTACCCAACATCATTTCCTGTCTGTAACTGACATCACTTCCTGTCTTCCATAGAGACGTCCTGTTTGTACCTGACATTACTTCCTGTCTTCCATAGAGATTTCCTCTCTGGGTTGAAGTGAGAAGATCACCACCTTGTGGAGCTCAGAGGAACTGCAGCCCTGAGGAACGTCTCGTAGTGTAAACACGGCCTTGTGCTGTGTGTCTGTACTGTTTTTTCCTTATAGATGGGGTCATCTCTACTCCCACCAAGGGGGATAGCAAACAGAAAATTTCCTATCAAATACCATCATTTTCCTTTCCTGATGGGCTCCATGGTAGCATACATTTGGGTAGCCCCGCCCTCGCTCCTACCCCACAGGACCCCACAGGACCCCACAGGACCCCACAGGTCCCCACTCCCATACATTTCCAGACTGAGGCAGAAGCCAAGTTCGGTAACTAGCCTACTTATGACAATGGGAGGGAACTTCTGCTGCCATGTAGCCCATTAGGAAAGGAAAATCACAGTAAGTATTTGATAGGAAATTTTCAGTTTTCCTGAAAGGCTCCATGGCAGTATAAGTTTGGAAACTAACTAGCCCAAAAAACAAGGGTGGGATGCCAAACAAAGTAAGGTTTCCAACATAGCACTTAGTCAACAGAAAACTTATGGATAGATATTAACATTATAAGGAAGCTAGCTACACAACAATGAACCAGAACAGCCCTAATGGAAGACATGGCACCCCCTCTGCAAATATTCCTGGCACCCTTTTACAGGGAGCCCACGAAGCCTACATACACCTGGTTGAGTATGTTGTCACTACTTTCATAGGAATCAAGCCCTAGGGCTCTATAAGTCTATTGGCTAGCTGGAATCACCCATCCAGCGATGATTCTGGATAATATCTGCCCCACTGGTTCTGTTAGAGAGAGAGATATGTACTAAAACTCTAACCAAAGCTATAGCTTGAGAACATGATCAAAGTATCATAATATCCAAGGCATGGAACCAGTTATCCTTGGTGGTTCTGCATATGGGAGGAACAAAACCTTGTTCTCATAGGATGACGAAGCCACCTCAGATTGCAACCCAGTATGGATATAAACACTACCCATACTAGGCAGAATTTCAACGAGGATCCCTCACCCAGGTCCCGGCAAACCTACCGACTGAGGAAAAAAAACCCTTATGCTGTGTACACACAACCGGACTTTTCGACGGACTTTCGAAGGACTTCCGTCAAATCGGACTTGTCTACACACAATCACACCAAAGTCCGACGGATTCGACCGTGATGACATATGACCGGACTAGAATAAGGAAGTTCATAGCCAGTAGCCAATAGATGCCCTGGCGTCGGTTTTCGTCCGTCGGACTAACATACACACAAACTGATTTTTCTACCGGACTCGAGTCCGTCGGAAAGATTTGAAACATGTTCTAAATCTAAAGTCCGTCTGATTTTTCAACAGCAAAGGTCCGATGAAGCCCACACACGGTCGAATTGTCAGACGGATTCGTTCCGTCAGACCTTTGCTGTCGAAAAAGTCTGGCAGTGTGTACACGGCATTAGAGAGGCTGCCTTCATGACCAAACCTCAAAACTGGACCGAAAAATATCCCATTTGGAGCAGCAACTGCCAAAGGGTCCTAAAAAACCTGATTCTGGCAAAATTCCTTCTAATGCCGCGTACACACGATCGAATTACGGCCAGAAAAAGACCGATGAGAGCTTTTCATCGGAAAATGCGACCTTGTGTAGGCTCCATCGGAATTTTGCTGGCCGAATTTCCGAAAAGCAAAAAATTGAGAGCATGTTCTCAATTTTTCCGACGGAACAGGTTTCTATCGGAAATTCTGATCGTCTGTAGCAATTCTGACGCTCAAAATTCCTACGCATGCTCGGAAACAATTCAACGAAACGGAATTCCGACGGGAAAACCATCAGAGCTTTTTCCGATGAGAATTCCGATCGTGTGTACGTGGCATAAGGATGTAGCCCTTAGAGAGCTTTACAACATGGCCCAATCCTTACTCCAACTGGGCTGGAGGTGATCCCACCTGGAGCTGTAAGTCCCCAAAGGTTCCTTCCTAGCATAAAGCTTTGATCTTGGCATACTTTCCAGCTGAAGAGATAGCCCTTAGAGTACATGTCCTCATAGATCAGTCTTTACCCAAGCTGGACTGAAAGGAGATCTCATCTGGAGCTGGCAAGGAAGTCCAGAGCAAGTAGTAAATCCCACCTAGAGGGTCTTGGCTTTTCTTCGAGTCTCAGAAGCAGCCCCCATCAAACTATTGGATGAGTAAGGGATAGTCTACCCATGAGACATTGGATATGACAGGGACTGCAGAGATGGGGAATTACTGCAAAAATTACCACAGTCTTTAGCAACAGACCCCCCCCCCCCCAAAAAAAAAAACTGTACATGGATCGAACTGGAAAGCATATGAATTGTGAGACCTTTCCTGATCTTTAACAGATCTAACTTTGAAATCTTGTCCATAGGTTAGGATTAATTTGATTAAATCCACTTGCAGGGACCTGGATGTAGAAACCACTTATTGCCCAATTGGGCCACAGAATATGGATTCTTCCCAGAAAATCTGAATGTAGATTAAAATGAGATCATAGAGAAATTCTACCCCACCCAGATCACAGTCACCTCTACCTCCTCTTAGTAGACTGGTCCTGCAGGTTCTGACCTGCCCCCTGATGTATAGGACACCACTGTGATGTTATTCAGCCTCACTGGAGACCAAAAAGCCTTCTGTCAGGCGACAAAAGGCAAAGGGAGCATAAAAGAGCTGGCCAAAAAAACAGAATGTTCAAAAAAACTTCCGACAGGGGAGTTCAACTGGCAAATTAAGTTCCCAACAGGGGAGTTCCACTGGCAAAACAAGTTCCCAACAGGGGAGTACCACTGGCAAAACAACTTCCCGACAGGGGAGTTCAACTGGCAAAACAACTTCCCGACAGGGGAGTTCCCCTGGCAAAACAACTTCCCGACAGGGGAGTTCAACTGGCAAAACAACTTCCCTACAGGGGAGTTCCACTAGCAGAACTTCCTGACAGGGGAGTTCCACTGGCAGAACAACTTCCAGACAGGGAAGTTCCACTGGCAAAACAAGTTCCCGATAGGGGAGTTCCGCTGGCAAAACAACTTCCCGACAGGGGAGTTCCGCTGGCAAAACAACTTCCCGATAGGGGAGTTCCGCTGGCAAAACAAGTTCCCGACAGGGGAGTTCCACTGGCAAAACAACTTCCCGACAGGGGAGTTCCACTGGCAAAACAACTTCCCGACAGGGGAGTTCCACTGGCAAAACAACTTCCCGACAGGGGAGTTCCACTGGCAAAACAACTTCCCGACAGGGGAATTCCACTGGCAAAACAACTTCCCGATAGGGGAGTTCCACTGGCAGAACTTCCCGACAGGGGAGTTCCACTGGCAAAACAACTTCCCGACAGGGGAATTCCACTGGCAAAACAACTTCCCGATAGGGGAGTTCCACTGGCAGAACTTCCTGACAGGGGAGTTCCACTGGCAGAACAACTTCTCGACAGGGTGTGCCACTGGCAAAACAACTTCCCGACAGGGGAGTTCAACTGGCAAAACAAGTTCCCGACAGGGGAGTTCAACTGGCAAAACAACTTCCCGACAGGGGAGTTCCCCTGGCAAAACAACTTCCCGACAGGGGAGTTCCACTGGCAAAACATCTTCCCGACAGGGGAGTTCCACTGGCAAAACAACTTCCCGACAGGGGAGTTCAACTGGCAAAACAACTTCCAGACAGGGGAGTTCCACTGGCAAAACAACTTCCCGACAGGGGAGTTCAACTGGCAAAACAACTTCCAGACAGGGGAGTTCCACTGGCAAAACAACTTCCCGACAGGGGAGTTCAACTGGCAAAACAACTTCCCGACAGGGGAGTTCAACTGGGAAAACAAATTCCAGACAGGGAAGTTTCGCTGGCAAAACAACTTCCCGACAGGGGAGTTCCGCTGGCAAAACAACTTCCCGACAGGGGAGTTCCGCTGGCAAAACAACTTCCCGACAGGGGAGTTCCGCTGGCAAAACAACTTCCCGACAGGGGAGTTCCGCTGGCAAAACAACTTCCCGATAGGGGAGTTCCGCTGGCAAAACAACTTCCCGATAGGGGAGTTCCGCTGGCAAAACAACTTCCCGATAGGGGAGTGCCGCTGGCAAAACAAGTTCCCGACAGGGGAGTGCCACTGGCAAAACAAATTCCAGACAGGGAAGTTCCACTGGCAAAACAACTTCCCGATAGGGGAGTTCCGCTGGCAAAACAACTTCCCGATAGGGGAGTTCAACTGGCAAAACAACTTCCCGATAGGGGAGTTCCGCTGGCAAAACAACTTCCCGATAGGGGAGTTCTGCTGGCAAAACAAGTTCACAACAGGGGAGTTCCACTGGCAAAACAACTTCCCGACAGGGGAGTTCAACTGGGAAAACAAATTCCAGACAGGGAAGTTTCACTGGCAAAACAACTTCCCGATAGGGGAGTTCCGCTGGCAAAACAACTTCCCGATAGGGGAGTTCCGCTGGCAAAACAACTTCCCGATAGGGGAGTTCCGCTGGCAAAACAACTTCCCGATAGGGGAGTTCTGCTGGCAAAACAACTTCCCGATAGGGAAGTGTTGCTGGCAAAACAAGTTCCCGACAGGGGAGTGCCACTGGCAAAACAAATTCCAGACAGGGAAGTTCCACTGGCAAAACAACTTCCCGATAGGGGAGTTCCGCTGGCAAAACAACTTCCCGATAGGGGAGTTCCGCTGGCAAAACAACTTCCCGATAGGGGAGTTTCACTGGCAAAACAACTTCCCGATAGGGGAGTTCCGCTGGCAAAACAAGTTCCCAACAGGGGAGTTCCACTGGCAAAACAACTTCCCGACAGGGGAGTTCAACTGGAGAAACAACTTCCCGACAGGGGAGTTCCACTAGCAAAACAACTTCCCGACAGGGGAATTCCACTGGCAAAACAACTTCCCTACAGGGGAGTTCCACTGGCAGAACTTCCTGACAGGGGAGTTCCACTGGCAGAACAACTTCTCGACAGGGGAGTGCCACTGGCAAAACAACTTCCCGACAGGGGAGTTCAACTGGCAAATCAAGTTCCCGACAGGGGAGTTCAACTGGCAAATCAAGTTCCCGACAGGGGAGTTCAACTGGGAAAACAAATTCCAGACAGGGAAGTTTCACTGGCAAAACAACTTCCAGATAGGGGAGTTCTGCTGGCAAAACAAGTTCCCAACAGGGGAGTTTCACTGGCAAATCAACTTCCCGATAGGGGAGTTCCGCTGGCAAAACAAGTTCCCGACAGGGGAGTGCCACTGGCAAAACAAATTCCAGACAGGGAAGTTCCACTGGCAAAACAACTTCCTGATAGGGGAGTTCCGCTGGCAAAACAAGTTCCCAACAGGGGAGTTCCACTGGCAAAACAACTTCCCGACAGGGGAGTTCAACTGGCAAAACAACTTCCCGACAGGGGAGTTCAATTGGTAAAACAACTTCCCGACAGGGGAGTTCCACTAGCAAAACAACTTCCCGACAGGGGAATTCCACTGGCAAAACAACTTCCTGACAGGGGAATTCCACTGGCAAAACAACTTCCCGACAGGCAGTTCCACTGGCAAAACAACTTCCCAACAGGGGAGTTCCACTGGCAAAACAACTTCCCTACAGGGGAGTTCCACTGGCAAAACAACTTCCCTGCAGGGGAGTTCCACTGGCAGAACAACTTCTCGACAGGGGAGTGCCACTGGCAAAACAAGTTCCCGACAGGGGAGTTCAACTGGGAAAACAAGTTCCCGACAGGGGAGTTCAACTGGGAAAACAAATTCCAGACAGGGAAGCTTCACTGGCAAAACAACTTCCCGATAGGGGAGTTCTGCTGGCAAAACAACTTCCCGATAGGGGAGTTCTGCTGGCAAAACAAGTTCCCAACAGGGGAGTTCCACTGGCAAAACAACTTCCCGACAGGGGAGGTCAACTGGCAAAACAACTTCCCGACAGGGGAGTTCAATTGGCAAAACAACTTCCCGACAGGGGAGTTCCACTAGCAAAACAACTTCCCGACAGGGGAATTCCACTGGCAAAACAACTTCCCGACAGGGCAGTTCCACTGGCAAAACAACTTCCCTACAGGGGAGTTCCACTGGCAGAACTTCCTGACAGGGGAGTTCCACTGGCAGAACAACTTCTCGACAGGGGAGTGCCACTGGCAAAACAACTTCCCGACAGGGGAGTTCAACTGGCAAAACAAGTTCCCGACAGGGGAGTTCAACTGGGAAAACTAATTCCAGACAGGGAAGTTTCACTGGCAAAACAACTTCCCGATAGGGGAGTTTTGCTGGCAAAACAACTTCCAGATAGGGGAGTTCTGCTGGCAAAACAAGTTCCCGACAGGGGAGTGCCACTGGCAAAACAAATTCCAGACAGGGAAGTTCCACTGGCAAAACAACTTCCCGATAGGGGAGTTCCGCTGGCAAAACAACTTCCCGATAGGGGAGTTCCGCTGGCAAAACAACTTCCCGATAGGGGAGTTCAACTGGCAAAACAACTTCCCGACAGGG
The DNA here is from genome assembly GCA_028564925.1 of Lithobates sylvaticus. Taxonomy (NCBI): domain Eukaryota; kingdom Metazoa; phylum Chordata; class Amphibia; order Anura; family Ranidae; genus Lithobates; species Lithobates sylvaticus. The sequence goes on along the minus strand of CM053028.1, from coordinate 592,608,699 downwards.
GAGTTCAATTGGCAAAACAACTTCCCGACAGGGGAGTTCCACTAGCAAAACAACTTCCCGACAGGGGAATTCCACTGGCAAAACAACTTCCCGACAGGGCAGTTCCACTGACAAAACAACTTCCCAACAGGGGAGTTCCACTGGCAAAACAACTTCCCTACAGGGGAGTTCCACTGGCAGAACTTCCTGACAGGGGAGTTCCACTGGCAGAACAACTTCCCGACCAGGGAGTGCCACTGGCAAAACAACTTCCAGACAGGGGAGTTCCATTGGCAAAACAACTTCCCGACAGGGGAGTTCCACTGGCAAAACAACTTCCCGACAGGGGAGTTCAACTGGCAAAACAACTTCCCAACAGGGGAGTTCAACTGGCAAAACAACTTCCCAACAGGGGAGTGCCACTGGCAAAACAACTTCCCGACAGGGGAGTTCCATTGGCAAAACAACTTCCCGACGGTGGAGTTCCACTGGCAAAACAACTTCCCGACAGGGGAGTTCCATTGGCAAAACAACTTCCCGACAGGGGAGTTCAACTGGCAAAACAACTTCCCAACAGGGGAGTTCAACTGGCAAAACAACTTCCCAACAGGGGAGTGCCACTGGCAAAACAACTTCCCGACAGGGGAGTTCCATTGGCAAAACAACTTCCCGACGGTGGAGTTCCACTGGCAAAACAACTTCCCGCCAGGGGAGTTCCATTGGCAAAACAATTTCCCGACAGGGGAGTTCCACTGGCAAAACAACTTCCCGACAGGGGAGTTCCATTGGTAAAACAACTTCCCGACAGGGGAGTTCAACTGGCAAAACAACTTCCCAACAGGGGAGTTCCATTGGCAAAACAACTTCCCGACGGTGGAGTTCCACTGGCAAAACAACTTCCCAACAGGGGAGTTCCACTGGCAAAACAACTTCCTGACAGGGGAGTTCCACTTGCAGAACAACTTCCCAATAGGGGAGTTCCACTGGCAGAACAACTTCCCGATAGGGGAGTTCCACTGGCAGAACAACTTCCCGACAGGGGAAATCCACTGGCAATAGCTCTGCAGCACAGAAGGTGTATTACTGTGCCACAGAAAAAAAAACCTTTAAGGACAGGAGGCCATTTCTATTGAGCCCACCTCAGTATAGGGATGGGAGAGGACATGGTCCTCCTGATCTTTAGGCATTGAGACACTGACAGGTGAAAGAGGAAAGCCAGGATTACCCAGCGTCCTACCACCAGTATGCTCTGGTGGCAAAAACAATGTATCTGGAACCGTGATGAATTAAGCGCTCAGATACACGAAGATTTGCATAGGAGTCAGGTGACCCTTTTTTTAAAGACTAGCCAGCCAATCTCTTGTATGGTTCTGAAAACACCCTCTGCATTCTTGACAGGGATCCCTGTCTAGAGAAGGAGTAGATAGAGAACCCAACCAGCAGACACGTATGCTGCATATTGTCTTGACCCATGTAGAAACAGAGGAACATCAGAGAAGACAGCTCTGGGAGATGGAAATAGGCATCCCTCTGAGCAACAACAATACTCAATTACAATCAGATTGGCTGGATTTGGAATTGCCGTCCCTACAGTAAGATTGGCATTGGCTAGCAGAACTTGTCTATTGTTGCTGGAGCAAAGGATTCCTCCTGGTACAGTCAGAGGCTTAAAGCATGGCCTGAAGTGCTTGTCCTGACGGTCCAACCATCCGAGACCAAAGCTGTACCCTCCATCAGAAGAGGAGCAACTAGGTACCCATAAGATGTGTATGGGGGGCACAATCTGAAAAAGACCGGTAAGCAACCTCTCCCCCAGAAGTGGAGCTCTTTGCTGACTATTTGGTTGAGGACTCGCTTTCTCTCTTCAATTCTTTCTGGAATCCAAGCCGGAACTGTAGGCGCAAACCTCTTTGGAGTTCGACACCGACTCTAGAAACGCAGTTTTCTAATGCCGCGTACACACGGTCGGAATTCTCGGCGGAAAAAGCTCTGATGGTTTTATCGTCGGAATTTCGCTCAAACTGTCTTGCCTACACACGGTCACATCAAATTCCGACGGTCAATAACACCGCGCCTTAAAAAACGTTTGACTGCACTATAGGAAGTTTAATGCTTCTGAGCATGCGTCGAATTGTTTCCGAGCATGCGTCGGAATTTTGCATGTCGGAAATTGCATACACACGAGTGGAAAATCCGATAGAAAGGTTTTCCGTCTGAAAAATTAAGAACAGGTTCTCAATCCAAAGTCCGTCGGACCGTGTGTACGAGGCATTACACATTCTGCTGTTCTGTCCTTCTGTTCAATTTGCACCCCTCTTCAAGAACGAGCTTCTAGCTTAAAGGAGAACTCCAGGCAAAAACTCTTTTCCATTCCCTTGTTGCTGATCTCCTACTTTCATCGACTATGCCATTCATCTTCTTCTGAGTTCAGTAGTTCCTCTGTAATAGCCTGATTTTGAAAAAAAAAAAACATTAATCCCTTGTGATTTCCTGCTATGTGGCTGCTATTCCTCCTGTACTCCCAGCCGCCTGTCTTGGCACTTCCCATTTGTAGTTCTCTCCCTCAAGCAGAGACTTTTACTTCCGTCCCTGCTTGCTGTAGTGGGAGGAGGGGTCTCACAGACCTCCGATCTGTACCGCCCATGGAGGTGGAATCATCCACCTCCTCTGCTCCCTGCCAGTCACTGCTGCACAGGGATCATTAAAAGAGCCGGTGTACTATAATTTTCTGTCCCCATCACAAAGTGTCCGCTGTGTACTGCGCATGCGCAGTACACCCAGATTCCGAAAAATTGCCGAAGATGAACGGCGCCTGCGCCGTGAGTCCACTTTCAAGCCCCACCATCCAAGTGGACATAGAGTTAGAATATAAAAGAGCCGAGTGCAGCGAGGCCGTGCCCGAAGCGTGGCGAGCGAAGCGAGCCCGCGAGGGGCCCTCTAAGTTTGTGTAGCCCTATGTCCGCTTGGATGGTGGGGCTTACACCTCGACTCACGGCGCAGGCGCCGTTCATCTTCGGAGATTTTCCGAAAATCCTTATGCTCCGTACTGCGCATGCGCTGTGCATGCACAGTACACAGCGGACACTTGGTGATAGCCGAACTGTTCGTGTCAGAACACCGGCCCGAAGACACAGACTGAGGGTCTCCCGCTGTGATAAGTCTTGTAGGTGAAATGCCAGTCACCTTAAAGTCCCGCCTCCTTTACCGCCTCCTATGATAGACAGCACACTGGTCCAATGCCGGTCCAGGAGGTGTGCCTTTACGGCAACTGGCATTTCACCTACAAGATCTATCAAAGCGGGAGATACCAGGTCTCTGTCATCTGGCCAGCTCTCCCAAAGATCCCTGCTACACTGATGGGCACAGATAGACTGTACTGATGGGCACAGTTAGGCTGCACTTATGAGCACAGATACTCTGCCCTGTGGTGCTGGGGCTGTATACTATGTCCTGTAATGCTGGGCTGTATACTATGTCCTGTGGTGCTTGGGCTGTATACTCTGTCCTGTGGTGCTTGGGCTGTATACTCTGTCCTGTGGTGATGGCGCTGTATACTCTGTCCTGTGATGCTGGGGCTGTATACTCTGTCCTGTGGTGCTGGGGCTGTATACTCTGTCCTGTGGTGCTGTATACTGTCATGTGATGCTGGGGCTGTATACTCTGTCCTGTGATTCTGGGGCTGTATACTCTGTCCTGTGATGTTGGGGCTGTATACTCTGTCCTGTAATGCTGGGCTGTATACTCTGTACTGTGGTTCTTGGGCTGTATACACTGTTATGTGGTGCTTGGGCTGTATACTCTGTCCTGTGGTGCTGTATACTCTGTCCTGTGGTGCTTGGGCTGTATACTCTGTCCTGTGATGCTGGGGCTGTATACTCTGTCCTGTGATGCTGGGGCTGTATACTCTGTCCTGTGATGCTGGGGCTGTATACTCTGCCCTGTAATGCTGGGGCTGTATACTATGTCCTGTAATGCTGGGGCTGTATACTATGTCCTGTGGTGCTGGGGCTGTATACTATGTCCTGTGGTGCTTGGGCTGTATACTCTGTGCTGTAATGCTGGGCTGTATACTATGTACTGTGGTGCTTGGGCTGTATACACTGTTCTGTGGTGCTTGGGCTGTATACTCTGTCCTGTGGTGCTGTATACTCTGCCCTGTGGTGCTTGGGCTGTATACTCTGTCCTGTGATGCTGTGGCTGTATACTCTATCCTGTGATGCTGGGGCTGTATACTCTGTCCTGTGATGCTGTGGCTGTATACTCTATCCTGTGATGCTGGGGCTGTATACTCTGTCCTGTAATGCTGGGGCTGTATACTCTGTCCTGTAATGCTGGGGCTGTATACTATGTCCTGTAATGCTGGGGCTGTATACTCTGTCCTGTGATGCTGGGGCTGTATACTCTGTCCTGTAATGCTGGGCTGTATACTATGTACTGTGGTGCTTGGGCTGTATACACTGTTCTGTGGTGCTTGGGCTGTATACTCAGTCCTGTGGTGCTGTATACTCTGTCCTGTGGTGCTTGGGCTGTATACTCTGTCCTGTGATGCTGGGGCTGTATACTCTGTCCTGTGATGCTGGGGCTGTATACTCAATCCTGTGATGCTGGGGCTGTATACTCTGTCCTGTAATGCTGGGGCTGTATACTATGTCCTGTAATGCTGGAGCTGTATACTATGTCCTGGAATGCTGGGGCTGTATACTCTGTCCTGTGATGCTGGGGCTGTATACTCTGTCCTGTGATTCTGGGGCTGTATACTATGTCCTGTAATGCTGGGGCTGTATACTATGTCATGTGGCGCTGGGGCTGTATACTATGTCCTGTAATGCTAGTGCTGCATACTCTGTCCTGTGGTGCTTGGGCTGTATACTCTGTCCTGTAATGCTTGGCTGTATACTATGTACTGTGGTGCTTGGGCTGTATAATCTGTCCTGTGGTGCTTTATACTCTGTCCTGTGGTGCTTGGGCTGTATACTCTGTCCTGTGATGCTGGGGCTGTATACTCTGTCCTGTAATGTTGGGGCTGTATACTATGTCATGTAATGCTGGGGCTGTATAATCTGTCCTGTGGTGCTGGGGCTGTATACTATGTCCTGTAATGCTGGGGCTGTATACTCTGTCCTGTGATGGTATGGCTGTATACTCTGTCCTGTGATGCTGGGGCTGTATACTATGTCCTGTGATGCTGGGGCTGTATACTCTGTCCTGTGATGCTATGGCTGTATACTCTGTCCTGTGATGCTGGGGCTGTATACTCTGTCCTGTAATGCTGGGGATGTATACTATGTCCTGTGATGCTATGGCTGTATACTCTGTCCTGTGATGCTGGGGCTGTATACCCTATCCTGTGATGCTGGGGCTGTATACTCTGTCCTGTAATGCTGGGGCTGTATACTATGTCCTGTAATGCTGGGGCTGTATACTATGTCCTGTAATGCTGGGGCTGTATACTCTGTCCTGTGATGCTGGGGCTGTATACTCTGTCCTGTGATTCTGGGGCTGTATACTCTGTCCTGTGATGCTGGGGCTGTATACTCTGTCCTGTAATGCTGGGCTGTATACTATGTACTGTGGTGCTTGGGCTGTATACTCTGTCCTGTGATGCTGGGGCTGTATACTCTGTCCTGTGATGCTGGGGCTGTATACTATGCAGTATACTATACCTCATTGGTAGGGTGCTTTGGGGGTCTGAGACCCCAAAGCACCTTGTCCCCATGTTGATGGGGACAAGGGCCTCGTCCCCACAACCCTGGCCGGTGGTTGTGGGGGTCTGCGGGTGGGGGGCTTATCGGAATCTGGAAGCCCCCTTTAACAAGGGGACCCCAAGATCCCGCCCCCCCCTGTGTGAAATGGTAAGGGGGTACAAAAGTACCCCTACCATTTCACCAAAAAAGGTGACAAAAATGGTAAAAATGACAGGAGACGGTCTTTGACAATTCCTTTATTAAAATCTTCTTTCCTCTGGTCTTCCTTTCTTCATCCTTCGGTTTCTTCATCTTCTCCTTCCGGCATCTTCTTCCATCTTCTTCCATCTTTTTCTTCCTCCGATCCGCTTCTTCTTCCTCCGGTCTTCTCGTCCGGCATCGGCGTCTCTTCTCGGGCCGCTCCTCGCAATGGGAGGCTCCCGCTGTGTGAGGCTTCGCTCCGGCTGACAGGTCTTTTATAACGGAGGGCACCTGGTAACTCCGCCCCCTCTGACGCATGGGGACGTCATGGGGACTTCCCTATGGCTTTCCCCATGACGTCAGATGGGGGGCAGGGTCACCAGGTGCCCTCCGTTATAAAAGACCTGTCAGCCGGAGCGAAGCCTCACACAGCGGGAGCCTCCCATTGCGAGGAGCGGCCCGACAGAAGAACAGACGCCGACGCCGATGCCGGACGAGAAGGACGAGAAGACCGGAGCAAGAAGAAGCGGATCGGAGGAAGAATAAGATGGAAGAAGATGGAAGAAGATGCCGGAAGGAGAAGATGAAGAAACCGAAGGATGAAGAAAGGAAGAAGGAAGAGCAGAAGAAAGAAGATTTTAATAAAGGAATTGTCAAAGACCGTCTCCTGTCATTTTTACACTTTTTGTCACCTTTTTTGGTGAAATGGTAGGGGTACTTTTGTACCCCTTACCATTTCACACAGGGGGGGTTCCAGATTCCGATAAGCCCCCCGCCCGCAGACCCCCACAACCACCGGCCAGGGTTGCGGGGATGAGGCCCTTGTCCTCATCAACATGGGGACAAGGTGCTTTGGGGGTCTCAGACCCCCAAAGCACCCTCCCAATGTTGAGGGCATGTGGCCTGGTACGGTTTAGGCGGGAGGGGGGGCTGCTCTCGTCCCCCCCTCTTTTCCTGCGGCCTGCCAGGTTGTGTGCTCGGATAAAGGGTCTGGTATGGATTTTGAGGGGGACCCCACGCCATTTTTTTTTTTGGCCGGGGTTCCCCTTAATATCCATACCAGACTTGAAGGGCCTGGTTATTGAATTTGGGGGGACCCCCACGCTTTTTTTTTTTTATCAATGAATGACTGTTCTCTGTGTTACGGAGCCGACATTTCATTAGCCGCGAGTGATTTTAAATAGCTTTTTTTCCTGCAAAAATTACACTTTGTGCAGAAACAGTTCTCTATATTAGATATACTGAATCTCGAATTCATTCGAAGCATTCGTTATATCCGCTATTATAATTTCTTTCATATTAGTTGAAATTCGATATTTGTAGTTGGATTTACTAACGTTTCGTAACGATTCGTAACGATTCGTAACTTGAAATTGAAATTCGATATTTGTAGTTGGATTCGAATTGTTCTCTGTGTTACGAGAACTGACAATTCATTAGCCGCGTTAACGATTCGTAACTTTACTAACGATTCGTAACGATTCGAAAAAAAAATTACAATTCGTACGAAATTCGTATTTCGTACGAATTCGAATGGAATTTTGTGCACGAATTAAGAATTTTTTTATATACGAAGCGGGACGAAACGAAACAAAACTAATTTTTTGACAGTTCCCATGTCTAATACTCTGTCCTGTGGTGCTTGGGCTGTATACTCTGTCCTGTGATGCTGGGGCTGTATACTATGTCCTGTAATGCTGGGGCTGTATACTCTGTCCTGTGATGCTGGGGCTGTATACTCTATCCTGTGATTCTGGGGCTGTATACTCTGTCCTGTGATGCTGGGGCTGTATACTCTGTCCTGTAATGCTGGGCTGTATACTATGTACTGTGGTGCTTGGGCTGTATACACTGTTCTGTGGTGCTTGGGCTGTATACTCTGTCCTGTGGTGCTGTATACTCTGTCCTGTGATGCTGGGGCTGTATACTCTGTCCTGTAATGCTGGGGCTGTATACTATTTCCTGTAATGCTGGGGCTGTATACTCTGTCCTGTGGTGCTGGGGCTGTATACTATGTCCTGTAATGCTGGGGCTGTATACTATGTCATGTGGTGCTGGGGCTGTATACTATGTCCTGTAATGCTGGGGCTGTATAATCTGTCCTGTGGTGCTGGGGCTGTATACTCTGTCCTGTAATGCTGGGCTGTATACTATGTACTGTGGTGCTTGGGCTGTATACACTGTTCTGTGGTGCTTGGGCTGTATACTCTGTCCTGTGGTGCTTGAGCTGTATACTATGTCCTGTAATGCTGGGGCTGTATAATCTGTCCTGTGGTGCTGGGGCTGTATACTATGTCCTGTAATGCTGGGGATGTATACTATGTCCTCTGATGCTATGGCTGTATACTCTGTCCTGTGATGCTTGGTCTGTATACTATGTCCTGTAATGCTGGAGCTGTATACTCTGTCCTGTGGTGCTTGGGCTGTATACTATGTCCTGTAATGCTGGGGCTGTATATTCTGTCCCGTGATGCTTGGGCTGTATACTCTGTCCTATGATGCTGGGGCTGTATACTCTATCCTGTGATGCTGGGGCTGTATACTCTGTCCTGTAATGCTGGGGCTGTATACTATGTCTTGTAATGCTGGGGCTGTATACTATGTCCTGTAATGCTGGGGCTGTATACTCTGTCCTGTGATTCTGGGGCTGTATACTCTGTCCTGTGATGCTGGGGCTGTATACTCTGTCCTGTAATGCTGGGCTGTATACTATATACTGTGGTGCTTTGGCTGTATACATTGTTCTGTGGTGCTTGGGCTGTATACTCTGTCCTGTGGTGCTGTATACTCTGTCCTGTGGTGCTTCGGCTGTATACTCTGTCCTGTGATGCTGGGGCTGTATACTCTGTCCTGTAATGCTGGGCTGTATACTATGTACTGTGGTGCTTGGGCTGTACACTCTGTCCTGTGATGCTGGGGCTGTATACTCTGTCCTGTGATGCTGGGGCTGTATACTCTGTCCTGTAATGCTGGGGCTGTATACTATGTCCTGTAATGCTGGGGCTGTATACTCTGTCCTGTGGTGCTGGGGCTGTATACTATGTCCTGTAATGCTGGGGCTGTATACTATGTCATGTGGTGCTGGGGCTGTATACTATGTCCTGTAATGCTAGGGCTGTATACTCTGTCCTGTGGTGCTGGGGCTGTATACTCTGTCATGTGGTGCTTGGGTTGTATACTCTGTCCTGTAATGCTTGGCTGTATACTATGTACTGTGGTGCTTGGGCTGTACACACTGTTCTGTGGTGCTTGGGCTGTATACTCTGTCCTGTGGTGCTGTATACTCTGTCCTGTGGTGCTTGGACTGTACACTCTGTCCTGTGATGCTGGGGCTGTATACACTGTCCTGTGATGCTGGGGCTGTATACTCTGTCCTGTGATGCTGGGGCTGTATACTCTGTCATGTAATGCTGGGCTGTATACTATGTACTGTGGTGCTTGGGCTGTACACACTGTTCTGTGGTGCTTGGGCTGTATACTTTGTCATGTGGTGCTGTATACTCTGTCCTGTGGTGCTTGGGCTGTATACTCTGTCCTGTGATCACAGGACAGAGTATACAGCACCACAGGACAGAGTATACAGCCCAAGCACCACAGAACAGTGTATACAGCCCAAGCACCACAGTACATAGTATACAGCCCAGAATTACAGGACAGCCCAGAATTACAGGACATAGTATACAACTCCAGCTCTACAGGACAGAGTATACAGCCCCAGCATCACAGGACAGAGTATACAGCCCCAGCATCACAGGACAGAGTATACAGCCGAAGCACCACAGGACAGAGTATACAGCACCACAGTACATAGTATACAGCTATGCTGGGGCTGTATACTATGTCCTGTAGTGCTGGGGCTGTATACTCTATCCTGTGGTGCTGGGGCTGTATACTATGTCCTGTAATGCTGGGGCTGTATACTATGTCATGTGGTGCTGGGGCTGTATACTATGTCATGTGGTGCTGGGGCTGTATACTATGTCCTGTAATGCTGGGGCTGTATAATCTGTCCTGTGGTGCTGGTGCTGTATACTGTCCTGTGGTGCTTGGGCTGTATACTATGTCCTGTAATGCTGGGCTGTATACTATGTACTGTGGTGCTTGGGCTGTATACACTGTTCTGTGGTGCTTGGGCTGTATACTCTGTCCTGTGGTGCTGTATACTCTGTCCTGTGGTGCTTGGGCTGTATACTCTGTCCTGTGATGCTGGGGCTGTATAATCTGTCCTGTAATGCTGGGGCTGTATACTATGTCCTGTAATGCTGGGGCTGTATAATCTGTCCTGTGGTGCTGGGGCTGTATACTATGTCCTGTAATGCTGGGGCTGTATACTCTGTCCTGTGATGGTATGGCTGTATACTCTGTCCTGTGATGCTGGAGCTGTATACTATGTCCTGTGATGCTGGCGCTGTATACTCTGCCCTGGGATGCTGGGGCTGTATACTCTGTCCTGTAATGCTGGGGCTGTATACTCTGTCCTGTAATGCTGGGGCTGTATACTCTGTCATGTGATGCTATGGCTGTATACTATGTCCTGTGATGCTGGGGCTGTATACTCTGTCCTGTGGTGCTGGGGCTGTATACTCTGTCCTGTGATGCTGGGGCTGTATACTCCGTCCTGTGATGCTGGGCTGTATACTCTGTCCTGTGGTGCTGGGGCTGTATACTCTGTCCTGTGGTGCTGGGGCTGTATACTCTGTCCTGTGGTGCTGGGGCTGTATACTCTGTCCTGTGATGCTGGGGCTGTATACTCTGTCCTGTGGTGCTGGGGCTGTATACTCTGTCCTGTGATGCTGGGGCTGTATACTCTGTCCTGTGATGCTGGGGCTGTATACTCTGTCCTGTGATGCTGGGGCTGTATACTCCGTCCTGTGATGCTGGGTTGTATACTCTGCCTTGAGCATTGCTTGCACCTCAAACACTCCCTGAACACTGGCAAATCAGAATATTCCCGTAGACTGCTGTGTGTCCGGCGCCTGGACACTCTTAAAGTGACCACTGCACCAAACTTTGAGGAAAATGTACCAAACTTCGATAAAAAGTTTTTTAACATAAGTGAAGTTACTCCCTAGCAGCTCACATGGCATCTGGTCCCTTCTGCTGACCACAAGACAAAGATACTCACGTATCCTCGACCTCTTCCATAGGGTAATCGATGCATTCGCAGGGCGACCCGGATACTAGAGGCAGAAACGAAGCTGCTATATTTGCATTGGGCACACCTAATGGCCACCCACTAATAGCTAATGTTCGCCGATGGCAGGACCCATTTTCTCGGCATATGTGTGCCATAACACCACCTCGCTGATAACTAGGGACTCGGTGACCACTAGGGCCATCCTGGAAGACTTCTGGATATCACAGGACACTCCTGACATCCGCACAGCTGTCCCGCATGAGACCCAGCAGCCAATACTTCCAAAAGGTAAGAAAACTTCATACAAAAATGGTCCTATGAGTGAGGAGGACAAAAAAAAGGAACATGGCATTTGGCTTAGCCTGAAAATTTATGGGAGTTGGGTCCTACGGGGTAGGGGCGAGGACGTATGCTGCCAAAGACATCTGTCAGGATAGCACATCATGGCTACTAGAAGGAACTCACTATTATAGGAAATCATAATTCACCAAACCTGGGCGAATGCGTGTCACATGAGGAGCATATTTTTAACAAACAGACCTGTAAGTGCTTGTGAAAGCTTCCACCACAAAATGTACTCAGCCAATGAGAGGTAATGACTCCATTTTTATTTTAAAAGGTGTAGAGAACCATCTTTTAAAGTGGCAGGGTTAACGCGTTTCGTCCTGGAAGACGACTTGAGAAAATAGACCTCTAGCAAGAGTTTACACCACAAAATATACTCAACCAATGAGAGGTAATGACTCCATTTTTATTCTTCTCCTACTATCGATGACCAACACGGTACAACACTTCATCCATGTCTTTGGTGATCTCTGATCTCCTTATCAACTGTTTCTTCCATGATGAAGATCAGCCATGGAGTATATCTGAGGTGTATATCAGGGTGTGCTTCTTCCCCACATGTCCAGCAACATTCATATACAAGACATTTCCCACACTCACTAATACACCTCGAGGGTTGTGTGGGACCCCTGATGTACAGGAAGACAGGACATCAGTGAGGAACAATTCCCTCATTTAGGACAGGAATGTGGCTTCTCCCCCATGTGAGATCTCTTATGTTTGTAAAAAGTGGACCTATCTGAAAAACATTTCCCGCACTCAGGACAGGAATGCGGCTTCTCCCTCGTGTGAGATCTCTGATGCTTGGCAAGTTCTGATTTTTGTCGAAAACATTTCCCGCACTCCAAACAGGAATATGGTTTTTCATACAGGCAAGATTTTTGATGTGTGACAAGATCTGATTTTTGAACAAAACATTTCTTACACCAGGTACAGGAATGTGGGTTCTCATCTGTGTGAGATCTTTTATGCACATAAAGGTCAGATTTAAAACAGAACCACTTCCCGCACTCAGTACACAGAAAGTTCTTATCTGTTGGAAGGACGGCACTGCTCGTCACAGTCTGAGGTTCCTCAGGATAAGAGGAATACGATGGTCCGGCACCGTCCCGCACAGTCTGAGGTTCCTCAGGATAAGAGGAATACGATGGTCCGGCACTGTCCCGCACAGTCTGAGGTTCCTCAGGATAAGAGGAATACGATGGTCCGACACCGTCCCGCACAGTCTGAGGTTCCTCAGGATAAGAGGAATACGATGGTCCGGCACCGTCCCGCACAGTCTGAGGTTCCTCAGGATAAGAGGAATACGATGGTCCGGCACCGTCCCGCACAGTCTGAGGTTCCTCAGGATAAGAGGAATACGATGGTCCATCTACACTGTGTGGTGCCAGATGGACATCTGAGGAAGCTGGGTTTTCTCCTGGACTATTCCCCATATGAGATCTTTGATGTGTGTTAAGAAGTGATTTCTGTACAAAACATTTTCCACACTCAAAACAGGAAAAAGGCTTCTCTCCCGTATGAATTCTCTGATGTCCTAAAAGACTAGACTTCTGTGAAAAACCCTTCCCACACTCAGGACAAGAATATGGCTTCTCACCTGTGTGAGTTCTTTTATGTACATTAAGATGGGATGTATAATAGAAACACTTTCCACATTCAGGACAGGGAAACATCTTATCTGTTGGAAGGACGGCACCGTCCCGCACAGTCTGAGGTTCCTCAGGATAAGAGGAATACGATGGTCCGGCACCGTCCCGCACAGTCTGAGGTTCCTCAGGATAAGAGGAATACGATGGTCCGGCACCGTCCCGCACAGTCTGAGGTTCCTCAGGATAAGAGGAATACGATGGTCCGGCACCGTCCCGCACAGTCTGAGGTTCCTCAGGATAAGAGGAATACGATGGTCCGGCACCGTCCCGCACAGTCTGAGGTTCCTCAGGATAAGAGGAATACGATGGTCCGGCACCGTCCCGCACAGTCTGAGGTTCCTTGGGATAAGAGGAATACGATGGTCCGGCACCATCCCGCACAGTCTGAGGTTCCTCAGGATAAGAGGAATACGATGGTCCATCTACACTGTGTGGTGCCGGATGGACATTTAAGGACGCCAGGTTTTCTCCTGGACTATTCCCCATATGAGATATTAGATGTGTGTTAAGAAGTGATTTCTGTACAAAACATTTTCCACACTCAGTACAGGAAAAAGGCTTCTCTACCGTATGAATTCTCTGATGTCCTAAAAGACTGCACTTCCTTGAAAAACATTTCCCGCACTCAGAACATGAAAATGTCTTCTCTCCCGTGTGAGTTTTACGATGTGCTAAGAGATTGGACTTCTGTGAAAAACATTTCCCACATTCAGGGCAGGAATATGGCTTCACACCTGTGTGAGATCTATTATGCACATACAGGTTGGATTTAAAACGAAAACTCTTCCAGCACTCAGTACAGGGAAACATCTCATCTGTTGGAAGGATGGCACCGTCCCGCACAGTCTGAGGTTCCTCGGGATAAGAGGAATACGATGGTCCGGCACCGTCCCGCACAGTCTGAGGTTCCTCGGGATAAGAGGAATACGATGGTCCGGCACCGTCCCGCACAGTCTGAGGTTCCTCAGGATAAGAGGAATACGATGGTCCGGCACCATCCCGCACAGTCTGAGGTTCCTCAGGATAAGAGGAATACGATGGTCCGGCACCGTCCCGCACAGTCTGAGGTTCCTCAGGATAAGAGGAATACGATGGTCCGGCACCGTCCCGCACAGTCTGAGGTTCCTCGGGATAAGAGGAATACGATGGTCCGGCACCGTCCCGCACAGTCTGAGGTTCCTCAGGATAAGAGGAATACGATGGTCCGGCACCGTCCCGCACAGTCTGAGGTTCCTCAGGATAAGAGGAATACGATGGTCCGGCACCGTCCCGCACAGTCTGAGGTTCCTCAGGATAAGAGGAATACGATGGTCCATCTACACTGTGTGGTGCCGGATGGACATTTGAGGTGGTCGGGTTTTCTCCTGGACTATACTGTGTGATGTCCTCATCTTCTACTTTACAGTCTGGAGACAAAGTGAGACAATCCTCTGAGGTTTTCCTCATCTCCCGTCCATCTACTAAAATAGAAATAAAAAGACATGAGCAGATTGGTTCCCCTAAACCAGGACTCCGCCCACATCAGGCAGCTTTGTCTCTGAGGATCTTACAATTCCCCCCTCAAGGTAACTAGTAAATGGGTCCTCTGATCTCCTACCAGTTCATTTCTTTATTCATGGACCTTAGTCAGAGAGTGAGGAAACAACGAGAACTGTCTTTTATAGAAGTGACAGTGATGAGGGGATTATAGGACGAGTGTCCCCTCCCCCTCTATCACTCATTGCCATCTTCCCAACACAAGAAGTCCTGCACTTCCTTATTTAGTCCATGATTTAGTCATGAATAACAGCGGGGCTGAGCCCCACCAGAGGTCAGAGAGTGAGGATGGGGGGAGAACAACCAAGATGAAGACTGGACTGATCTTGAAGACCCCCATCATTGGGTTATTGACTCCTCCCTCATTATCACTTTCTGTTTAAGGTTCCAAAGTTGGAGGATGTTATCACATTATTAGCAACATGTAAAAGTCTACTGCAGGCTCTGGCGTTTGACAGTTCATATATAGGTAAGGGACGGAGCCACCTGGCAACATCACCTGGTGGCACCACCCCCTCGTAACATCACTAAACCAGCATGCACCAGTCGGTGACATCACAAGGGGGCAGTACTACTAGGTGACTTTACAAGGTGGCCCTGCCCCTTACCTATATAAAAACTGTCAAACAGTGAGGCAGGCATTTGACGGCCAGCCTTCCTCGCCGGCGGCACATTTTTTTTCCCCGGTGTCCAGGCGATGGCATCGGGCGGGAACCTACATTGGGGGACATCGTTTTTTTTTTTTTTTAATAAGGGAATTGTCAAAACTGTGTTTTTTTCTCTTATTGACACTTTTTTGGTTAAAGTGTACCCCATACTCATTACCATGGGGGGGAACTGGGATCTGGGGGCCCCTTGTTAAAGGGGGCTTCCAGATTCCGATAAGCCCCCCACCCACAACCACCGGCCAGGGTTGTGGGGAAGAGGCCCTTGTCCCCATCAACATGAGCTTTGCCCAACCAGGGCTTAGAATGCACTGTGCAGCATGCAGTGCATTGTGGGTTACTCGGCGGGCGAACATCCTGCCAAGCGCCCCCGCAAATTCGGATTTTTGTCAAAAGGGGCGAACAGGCAATGTTCGAGCTGAACTTTTGGTCGGCCTGAACCGTTCGCCCAACACTGGGAGTATGTACTGTACAACATAGAGAATATAGTGCAGGGGTTAGGATCCCGAATATTGGTATCCAGTAATCAGTGATTACTTACATGTATTTATGTTATGTATGTATTTAGTGTTAATGACCCACCTGTGCTGATCTCTGTAGGAGTGTCCTCCTCTATAAATGTCCCCGTTATTCCATCCTCCTCCATAGACTGCTG
Organism: Lithobates sylvaticus; assembly: GCA_028564925.1. Taxonomy (NCBI): domain Eukaryota; kingdom Metazoa; phylum Chordata; class Amphibia; order Anura; family Ranidae; genus Lithobates; species Lithobates sylvaticus. The sequence goes on along the minus strand of CM053028.1, from coordinate 592,592,845 downwards.
ATCATCCCTCACATACCTCTCTTCTTCTTCTTCTGATTTAACCTCAACTTTAGGATCTCTCAGGTTTCCACTCTGAATATATAATAAAAATGACATCAATGGTAACAATGCAGATAATGTACAGATCCTAATGATACTATCAGTGATTGTTCCTCATCTACCTGATGATGGTGGGGGATGGTGTGATCTTCCTGTGTGGAATACAGAGGACGGGGACATCTCTCTGGTGGGTTCCTGGTATTTGGTGGCTCCATCATATCCTTGTGTCCTTCTGAAAACTCCTCCATCACTCCATACTCCTCATCCTCCTCTTTAACAATAATATTATAATCCCCGAGGTTTCCACTCTGAATATATAATAAAACATTCATTGTAACAAACATGCTGTGTATAAATCAGAACTACAATTAATTGTCAATCATCTACCTGATGATGGTGGGGGATGGTGTGACCTTCCTGTGTGGGATCCCGGGAATACAGAGGACGGGGGGATCTCTCTGGTGGGTTCCCATTACTGGATCCATCTGTAGGAAACACACACACTGACTGAATACATTGTTTCTATGTGTTTATCAGATGATGGGGGATCTAGGTGGAGCCTCCGTACTGCTCTCTCCTTTACAATAAAGTCTCCTCTTACCCGGTGATGTGAGGGGCGGCTGATTGTCCATCATGACGTCCTTGTAGAGATCCTTGTGTCCTTCTAAATACTCCCACTCCTCCATGGAGAAATAGACAGTGACATCCTGACACCTTATAGGAACCTGACACACACAATGATACAGTCACCACCCAGACACATCCCTTGTCTGTTACTGGATAATGTCCCAGAATTCCCAGAATCCTCCTCACCTCTCCTGTCAGCAGAGGGACCATCATGGTGGCCAGTTCCAGGATCTTCTGCTCTTTGTTCCTCTCAGGTGTGGGAGAAGGAGGGGGAGGCACCATGGTGGGGCTCTGGGTCCTGCTCCGTCCTCCTGAGATTGGCTCCCCACTAGACTTCTTTACTACAACATAATCCTACAGATCAGGAGAAAGATAAACCGACATCAATCATCTGACATCATCTAAAAGGTCTACAATAAGAACATGGACTATTGACCAGACTAGACAAGAGTGATGTCATGTGACCTCCCAGAATCCTCCTCACCTCTCCAGTCAGGTCTGTGTTTTATTAATAGAGATAAGAGTGATGTCATGTGACCTCCCAGAATCCTCCTCACCTCTCCGGTCAGGTCTGTGTATTATTAATAGAGATAAGAGTGATGTCATGTGACCTCCCAGAATCCTCCTCACCTCTCCGGTCAGGTCTGTGTTTTATTAATAGAGATAAGAGTGATGTCATGTGACCTCCCAGAATCCTCCTCACCTCTCCGGTCAGGTCTGTGTTTTATTAATAGAGATAAGTGTGATGTCATGTGACCTCCCAGAATCCTCCTCAACTCTCCGGTCCGGTCTGTGTTTTATTAATAGAGATAACAGTGATGTCATGTGACCTCCCAGAATCCTCCTCACCTCTCCGGTCAGCAGGTAGATGATCTCCAGGGTGAGGTTTAGTATCTTCTCAGTCATGTGACTCCGGTCCGCCTCCATCCTCATTGATGTGGTCATGTGATCTATGCGGGTTTCTCTGTAGACGGATAATGAAGAATTATCTGGACTGTATTGGTTGGACAATATTAGGATGGGGATATAAAGGTTGTTAATAGGCGGGTTGTCCCTGGTGGGAATTGGAACATGTATATCGGGTTACTTAGGGGGATCTTTTTATAAAGATTGGTCACAGGTTCTCTGAGGCCATCAAGACCAATGCAGAGCCCATAGCCTTTGACTGGACAGGAGGAGGGACAGTCCGCTGCCAGAGCGTATGGGAGTAGAGGAGATTGCCGGTTGTTGAGGCATCAGAGGATAAGTAAATGTGCTTTTCCTGGTTCCCTACACCGAAATGACCATACAACCCTTGAAGTGGGGCTGCCACCATTATACGAGGGTTAAATGCTCATTTAGGTTCTGGTCATTTTACGTTTACCCGGAGATGGTAAAATATGCATTTTATGCTTGTAAAAACTAAGCCCCCCCCCCCCCACACACAATTATCTCAACCCTTAAAACCGTGTGACCCCATAAATCTTTGACTAACCCCACTACACAACATGGTGCAAAGACAACGCTGTAGAAGATCCTACAGGTCATCAGTTTAGAGAAAACTGGGAATAACGACCCCCAGAATTATTCCTCTCACTCCGGGGTGTGGCGATGTGCGGCCAACACCCCCCTATGTGATAGACCCCCTAACATCACCTATTGCCCCCAGTGAAGCTGATGAAGTACAGATCGGGATCAATCAGCTTTTTCCCTGACCACAGTGACCGGGGAATGGCGGTTCTGAGCCTGGAAATTATGAAATGCTCGTCTCTTCTGGGTTCATTCACCGGAGAGGAGATCCGAGAACTGATCACCCTCCACTCCATCCGTCACGCCGGTCCCGAGCCTGCAGGAGGGGCAGGTACTTGGTTAAGGTAGTGGAGCACGGGGATCTTTGTATCGCGGGGGGAGGGGTGTGGAAGTGCGAATTTCAGTACAACCCAAATCCGCATCTCATCCCTCGTTACAAGAAGCTGCTAAGGGGAGAAGGCGGCACATCTCCAATATGAAGAGAATGTTCCGGCCCCGTAAGTGGGGGAATATTCTGCCCCTGAAGGGGTTAATCTAGGTTTCCACACTAAATATGTGTGTATCATCATCTGCTGGAGATAACAGACGTCACAGTGACTATGGAGGAAGAGGACGGACATGACGGGGGGGGGGGGGGTTACTGGGTGTAAATAGAAAATAAGATCTTATTACCTCCTCTGCTGCCAATTTCGTCAGTGTCACCTCTCTACTTCCTCCCGACTCAGCTCTCACCCGGAACTTCCTATATGTACATGACATCACTTCCTGTCTTCCATAGAGACTTCCTGTCTGGGTAGAAGTGAGATCACCACCTCGTAAAGCTCAAAGGAACTGCCGCCCCCCGGGAAACATCTCGTAGTGTGAACACGGCCTTGTGTGTATATACTGGATATCCTTATAGATGGGGTTCACCCCTCCTTTCCCGGCCAGTCAGGCTGCATGCTCAGATTAGGAGTTTGGTATATATTTAGCTGACCTCACACATTTTTATTTTTTTTTGCTTTAAGGACCCCTTTTAAAGTAACTAGTAGCTCCTCCCCCAGTCAGTCCCCTCCCCCCACAGTTAGAATCACTAAGATAGGGTACATATTAACCCATGCAGCGCCCCCTAGTGTTAACCCCTTCCCTGCCAGTCACATTTATACAGTAATCAATGCATTTTTATAGCACGGATCGCTGTATAAATGTGAATGGTCCCAAAAATGTGTCAAAAGTGTCCGATATGTCCGCCGCAATGTCGCAGTCACGATAAAAATCGCAGATCGCCGCCATTACTAGTAAAAAAAAAATAATAATAAAATGCTATAAATCCCCTATTTTGTAGACGATATAACTTTTGCGCAAACCAATCAATAGATGCTTATTGCGATTTTTTTTTACCAAAAATATGTAGAAGAATACGTATCGGTCTAAACTGAGGAAAAAATTTGTTTAAAAAAAAAAAAATTGGATATTTATTATAATAAAAAGTAAAAAATATTGCGTTTTTTCAAACTTGTCCCTCTTAATTTGTTTATAGCGCAAGAAATAAAAAAACCGCAGAGGTGATCAAATACCACCAAAAGAAAGCTCTATTTGTGGGAAAAAAAATGATAACAATTTCATTTGGGTACAGCGTTGCATGACCGCGCAATTGTCATTCAAAATGCGACAGCGCTGAAAGCTGAAAAATGGCTTGGTCAGGAAGGGGGTGAAAAGGCCCTGTACTGAGGTGGTTAAACAATGGTTAAACATTGTCTAAAAACTATTTCACAACAAGTACCTAAAGTACAATGCTTATGAATACAGCAAGTTAGATGTAGTTCCCAACATGTTTCGCCCTCAATCTGGGCTTCCTCAGGTGCTACTGTTCACTTGGAGCAAAATCCTTCCCAGAATTAAAGACAAATATATAAATGTAGCACCCTCTACTTTAGTGTAGGTGCCCGATAGAGTTTTTTTTTGCAGAGCAGGTAAATTTAAGCAGGCCTAGCTGGAAGCTAGGCCTGTTTGTTTTGATCTATGTGGGCTGGGAGTGGCCTAGGGTAGGCTGGTGACTCACAGGCAGTATCACTTCTTGTTTACCTCCCTCTGGCCTCTAGAAGATTCCAGAAACAGAGGAGGGGAACAGAGTTGGAGCTATCTGGAGTGTTCTAAGGAGCACTGACCAATCCCCAATTGGATTGGCAGGGGGCAGGCCTCTTTAAATACCTGGGGTCAGCCCAGCTTGGGAGGAGTTGTTCGGGTGGAAGAACTGGAGATGGAGTGTTAGGCTGTCTGGGCCTTTGAGCCCTCCAGTCTGGGGCGGAATCCCATACAACTCAACTGGTGTCCTGAACAGGAGCAGGAGAGGACAGCGGGAATATCATCGATATTATCATCGATTCTCTGCATATGTGTGCCATGACACCACCCCACTGATAGCTGGGCTCCCAGCCAATGCAAATGCCCGCCGATGGCAGGGTCTACTCTCCAGGCATTGATCCTCTGCATATGTGTGCCATAATACCACCCTGCTGATAGCTGGGGTCCCAGAAAATGCCCGTCAATGACAGGGCCTACTCTCCAGGGATCGATCCCCTGCATATGTGTGCCATAATATCACCCTGATAGCTGGGGTCCCAGAAAATGCCCGTCAATGACAGGGCCTACTCTCCAAGGATCAATCCCCTGCATATGTGTGCCATAACACCACCCCACTGATAGCTGGGGTCCCAGCAAATGCCCGCCGGTGGCAGGGCCTACTCTCCAGGAATCGATCCTCTGCATATGTGTGCCATGACACCACCCCACTGATAGCTGGGCTCCCAGCCAATGCAAATGCAAATGCCCGCCGATGGCAGGGCCTACTCTCCAGGCATTGATCCTCTGCATATGTGTGCCATAATACCACCCTGCTGATAGCTGGGGTCCCAGAAAATGCCCGTCAATGACAGGGCCTACTCTCCAGGGATCGATCCCCTGCATATGTGTGCCATAATATCACCCTGCTGATAGCTGGGGTCCCAGAAAATGCCCGTCAATGACAGGGCCTACTCTCCAAGGATCAATCCCCTGCATATGTGTGCCATAACACCACCCCGCTGATAGCTGGGCTCCCAGTCAATGCAAATGCCCGCCGATGGCATGGCCTACTCTCCAGGCATTAATCCTCTGCATATGTGTGCCATAATACCACCCCGCTGATAGCTGGGGACTCAGTGACCACTCTGGAGATCCTGGAAGACTTCTGGATATCACAGAACGCTCCTGACATTGGCACAGCTGTTCCACATGACACCTGGTCGCCAATACTTCCAAAAGGTAGGAAAACGTAATACAAAAATGGTCCTATGAGTGAGGACAAAAAAGGAACGTGGCCTTTGGCTTAGCCTGGAAATTTATTGAAGTGGGGTCTTATGGGGTTGGAGCAACGGGGCTACACAAAGGTATGCTGCCATGGACATCTGTCAGGAAAGCACATCATGGCTACTAGAATGAACTTACACTTATAGGAAATCACAATTTGCCACGGTGAGGCGAATGCGTGTCACATTTGATGAACATATTTTTAACAAACAGACCTGTAAGTTTTTGTGAAATCTTCCACCACAGAATTTACTCAGCCAATGAGAGGTAATGACTCCATTTTTATTTTTTAAGTGGTGGGGTTAACGCGTTTCGTCCTGAAGGACGACTTGAGAAAACAGACCTCTTGCTAAAGTTTACACCACAAAATGTACTCAGCCAATGAGAGGTAATGACTCCATTTTTATTTTGTAAGTGGTGGGGTTAACGCGTTTCGTCCTGAAGGACAACTTGAGAAAACAGACCTCTTGCTAAAGTTTACACCACAAAATGTACTCAGCCAATGAGAGGTAATGACTCCATTTTTATTTTTCTCCTGCTATCAATGGCCAACACTTCATCCATGTCTTTGGTGATCTCTGATCTCCTTATCAACTGTTTCTTCCATGATGAAGATCAGCCATGGAGTATATCTGAGGTGTATATCAGGGTGTGCGTTGTAATGAAACGTCCCTACACTCCGCTTGAGTGCTTTCATCATGTCCCGCTTCCTCCCAGTCTGAATATAGATATCAGATATTTCAAATGCTGGCAACCACAAACTAGGCAGTACTCATTTGGTTGCTCAACATGAACACCAAACGAGTCCTGCCTTGTTCCTGGTTGTAATATTCGGCTGATGTCTTCTATCTATTCTCAGACTGGAGGAAGCGGTATATAAAGAAAGCACTCAAGCGGAGTGTGGGACGTTTCGTTACATGCTTCTTCCCCACATGTCCATCAACATTCAATATAGAAGACACTTCCCACAATCAAGGCACTAATACACCTCAAGGGGTTGTGTGGGACCCCTTATGTACAAGAAGACAGGACTTCACTGAAGAACATTCCCCTCATTTAGGACAGGAAAGTGGCTTCTCCTCCCGTGTGAGATCTCTGATGTCTGTAAAAAGTGGACCTATCTGAAAAACATTTCCCGCACTCAGGACAGAAATACGGCTTCTCCCCTGTGTGCGATCTCTGATGCGAGTGAAGACTGGACTTATTTGAAAAACATTTCCCACACTCAGGACAGAACGTCTGAGATCTTTGATGCTTGACAAGTTCTGATTTTTGGCGAAAACATTTCCCGCACTCAAAACAGATATACGGTTTTTCATACAGGCAAGATCTTTGATGTGTGACAAGATCTGATTTTTGAACAAAACATTTCTTGCACCAGGTACAGGAATACAGCTTCTCCTCTGTGTGAGGTACCTCGGGATAAGAGGAATACGATGGTCCGGCACCATCCCGCACAGTCTGAGGTTCCTCGGGATAAGAGGAATACGATGGTCTGACACCGTCCCGCACAGTCTGAGGTTCTTCAGGATAAGAGGAATACGATGGTCCGGCACCGTCCCGCACAGTCTGAGGTTCCTCGGGATAAGAGGAATACGATGGTCCGACACCGTCCCGCACAGTCTGAGGTTCCTCGGGATAAGAGGAATACGATGGTCCGGCACCGTCCCGCACAGTCTGAGGTTCTTCAGGATAAGAGGAATACGATGGTCCGGCACCGTCCCGCACAGTCTGAGGTTCCTCAGGATAAGAGGAATACGATGGTCCGGCACCGTCCCGCACAGTCTGAGGTTCCTCAGGATAAGAGGAATACGATGGTCCATCTACACTGTGTGGTGCCGGATGGACATTTGAGGATGCCCTCGGGTTTTCTCCTGGACTATTTCCCATATGAGATCGTTGATGTGTGTTAAGAAGTGATTTCTGTGCAAAACATTTTCCACACTCAGAACAGGAAAAAGGCTTCTCTCCCGTATGAATTCTCTGATGTGCTAAAAGACTGCACTTCCTTGAAAAACATTTCCCGCACTCAGAACATGAAAATGTCTTCTCTCTCGTGTGAGTTTTACGATGTGCTAAGAGATTGGACTTCTGTGAAAAACATTTCCCGCACTCAGGACAGGAAAATGTCTTCTCTCCCGTGTGAGTTATATGATGTGCTAAAAGATGGGACTTCTGTGAAAAACATTTCCCGCACTCAGAGCAGGAAAATGTCTTCTCTCCCGTGTGAGTTTTATGATGTGCTAAAAGATGGGTCTTCTGTGAAAAACATTTCTCGCACTCAGGGCAGCAATATGGCTTCTCACCTGTGTGAGATCTATTATGCACATACAGGTTGGATTTAAAACGAAAACTCTTCCCGCACTCAGGACAGGAAAACCTCTTATTCGTTGGAAGGACTGCAACGTCCCGCACAGTCTGAGGTTCCTCAGGATAAGAGGAATACGATGGTCCCGCACCGTCCCGCACAGTCTGAGGTTCCTCAGGATAAGAGGAATACGATGGCCTGGCACCGTCCCGCACAGTCTGAGGTTCCTCAGGATAAGAGGAATACGATGGTCCGGCACCGTCCCGCACAGTCTGAGGTTCCTCAGGATAAGAGGAATACGATGGTCCGGCACCGCCCCGCACAGTCTGAGGTTCCTCGGGATAAGAGGAATACGATGGTCCGGCACCGTCCCGCACAGTCTGAGGTTCCTCGGGATAAGAGGAATACGATGGTCCGGCACCGTCCCGCACAGTCTGAGGTTCCTCAGGATAAGAGGAATACGATGGTCCGGCACCGTCCCGCACAGTCTGAGGTTCCTCAGGATAAGAGGAATACGATGGTCCGGCACCGTCCCGCACAGTCTGAGGTTCCTCAGGATAAGAGGAATACGATGGTCCATCTACACTGTGTGGTGCCGGATGGACATTTGAGGTAGTCGGGTTTTCTCCTGGACTATACTGTGTGATGTCCTCATCTTCTACTTTACAGTCTGGAGACAAAGTGAGACAATCCTCTGAGGTTTTCCTCATCTCCCGTCCATCTACTAAAATAGAAATACAAAGATTATTACTAGACATGAGCTGATTGGTTCTCCTAAACCAGAACTCCGCCCACAGCAGGCAGCTTTGTCTCTGAGGATCTTACAATTCCCCCCTCAAGGTAACTAGTAAATGGGTCTCTGATCAGGTCTGGCGGAGGTGCCCAGCTGGGGTATCCAAGATCTGTCACAGTCAGAGAGTGAGGAAACAACGAGAACTGTCTTCTATAGGAGTGACAGTGATGAGGGGATTATAGGACGAGTGTCCCCTCCCCCTCTATCACTCATTACCATCTTCCCAACACAAGAAGTCCTGCACTTCCTTATTTAGTCCATGATTTAGTCATGAATAACAGCGGGGCTGAGCCCCACCAGAGGTCAGAGAGTGAGGATGGGGGGAGAACAACCAAGATGAAGACTGGACTGATCCTGAAGACCCCCATCATTGGGTTATTGACTCCTCCCTCATTATCACTTTCTGTTTAAGGTTCCAAAGTTGGAGGATGTTATCACATTATTATCAACATGTAAAAGTCTGTGCTCCAATCAAATCATCAGATATAAAATGTCCAGCTGGTAGGAAATGGGTGTAACAAAAGAGAATACATATTATGTGTATATATAGCAGTGGGTGGAGGGGAGAGAACAGAAGTCAGGACTATGTAATGTACAACATACAGTATATAGTGAGGAGTATGTAATATACCCCCCCCCCCCCCCCCCCCCCCCCAGTAATGAGTATGGGATATATAGTACCTGCACCTATTCACCAAAAAAGTGTCACAAAGAAATTAAAACACAAAAACATTTTTTTTGACAATTCCTTTATTAAACAAAATAAAAAATAACATCCCCCGAAGTAGATCCGCCACCACGGCCTGGACCCAAAAAAAACAAAAACCTCTCCACCCACGAAAAAAGACTGACCGCCTACTGAGTTTTTTTTTCTTATTGACACTTTTTTGGTGAATAAGTACCCCATATTCATTCCCATGGGGGGGGGGGGGAGCTGGGATCTGGGGGCCCTTTGTTAAAGGGGGCTTCCAGATTCTGATAAACCCCCTGCCTGCAGACCCCCACAACCACCGGCCAGGGTTGTGGGGATGAGGCCCTTGTGCTTTGGGAAGGGGGCTCTGCAAACAAAGGCATGTTGACGGCATGTGGCCTGGTATGCTTGGGGGGGGGGGGAGTAAAGGGGGCGCTCGCTCCTCCCTGCATGCTCCGATAAGGGTCTGGTATGGATTTTGAGGGGACCACACGCCATTTTTTTTTTTAATTTTGATGTGGGGTTCCCCTTAAAATCCATACCAGACCCGAAGGGCCATTTTTTAATTTAACTTTTTATATTGCTGACAATGTTTTTTTTTAATTTAGCTGTCAGCGGGGAAGACCATTGACAGCTGATGACTCATCGACAGTTAAAGACGCGGGGGCCGGCTTCCCGGCCCAGCTCCTTAACAACCAGCCTACACTGTGCCCTGGTTGGGCAAAGCTTTGCCCAATCGGGGCTTAGAATGCACTGTGCAGCATCCAGTGCATTGCGGGGCGTTCCGCGGACGAACATCCTGCCAAGCGCCCCGCAAATTTAAGTGTTTGCCAAAATGGGCGAACAGGCAATGTACAGGTCGAACTTTTGCTCGGCCAGAACCTCTCACCCAACACTAGGAGTATGTAATGTACAACGTATAGTATATAGTGCAGAGGTCAGGAGTATGTAATGTACAACGTATAGTATATAGTGCAGAGGTTAGGAGTATGTAATGTACAACGTATAGTATATAGTGCAGGGGTCAGGAGTATGTAATGTACAACGTATAGTATATAGTGCAGGGGTCAGGAGTATGTAATGTACAACATAGAGTATATAGTGCAGAGGTCAGGAGTATGTAATGTACAACGTATAGTATATAGTGCAGGGGTCAGGAGTATGTAATGTACAACATAGAGTATATAGTGCAGGGGTCAGGACTCTGTATTCAGTAATCTATGGTGGCTTACATGTATTTATGTTATGTACGTATTTAGTGTTAATGACCCACCTGTGCTGATCTCTGTAGGAGTGTCCTCCTCTATAAATGTCCCCGTTATTCCATCCTCCTCCATAGACTGCTGATCATCCCTCACATACCTCTCTTCTTCTTCTTCTGATTTCACCTCAACTTTTATATCTATCAGATCTTCACCCTAAACCAAGAGAAGGATCAACAATAACATCTGTAAAATATAAGCTTTATTATTGTGACATCACATAAGAAATACAGAAGACTTTTTTGATCCACCAGTCCATGTTCTAGATTCTCCATCCCACCAACCTTGTAACAGTGGGGGATGGTGTGATCTTCCTGTGTGGGATCCCGGGAATACAGAGGACGGGGACATCTCTCTGGTGGGTTCCTGGTATTTGGTGGCTCCATCATATCCTTGTGTCCTTCTGAAAACTCCTCCATCACTCCATACTCCTCATCCTCCTCTTTATACTCTTCTTTAACAACAATATTATCATCTCCGAGGTTTCCACTCTGAATATATAATAAAACATTCATTGTAACAATCATGCTGTGTATAAATCAGAACTACCAATAATTGTTCCTCATCTACCTGATGATGGTGGGGGATGGTGTGACCTTCCTGTGTGGAATCCCGGGAATACAGAGGACGGGGGGATCTCTCTGGTGGGTTCCCATTACTGGATCCATCTGTAGGAAACACACACACTGACTGAATACATTGTTTCTATGTGTTTATCAGATGATGGGGGATCTAGGTGGAGCCTCCGTACTGCTCTCTCCTTTACAATAAAGTCTCCTCTTACCCGGTGATGTGAGGGGCGGCTGATTGTCCATCATGACGTCCTTGTAGAGATCCTTGTGTCCTTCTAAATACTCCCACTCCTCCATGGAGAAATAGACAGTGACATCCTGACACCTTATAGGAACCTGACACACACAATGATACAGTCACCATCCAGACACATCCCTTGTCTGTTACTGGATAATGTCCCAGAATTCCCAGAATCCTCCTCACCTCTCCTGTCAGCAGATGGACCATCATGGTGGTCAGTTCCAGGATCTTCTGCTCTTTGTTCCTCTCAGGTATGGGAGGAGGAGGGGGAGGCCCCATGGTGGGGCTCTGGGTCCTGCTCCGTCCTCCTGAGATTGGCTCCCCACTAGACTTCTTCACTACAACATAATCCTACAGATCAGGAGAAAGATAAACCGACATCAATCATCTGACATCATCTAAAGGTCTACAATAAGAACATGGACTACTGACCAGACTAGACAGTGATGTCATGTGACCTCCCAGAATCCTCCTCACCTCTCCGGTCAGGTCTGTGTTTTATTAATAGAGATAAGAGTGATGTCATGTGACCTCCCAGAATCCTCCTCACCTCTCCGGTCAGGTCTGTGTTTTATTAATAGAGATAAGAGTGATGTCATGTGACCTCCCAGAATCCTCCTCACCTCTCCGGTCAGGTCTGAGTTTTATTAATAGAGATAAGAGTGATGTCATGTGACCTCCCAGAATCCTCCTCACCTCTCCGGTCAGGTCTGTGTTTTAGTAATAGAGATAAGAGTGATGTCATGTGACCTCCCAGAATCCTCCTCACCTCTCCGGTCAGCAGGTAGATGATCTCCAGGGTGAGGTTTAGTATCTTCTCAGTCATGTGACTCCGGTCCTCCTCCATCCTCATTGGTGTGGTCATGTGATCTATGCGGGTTTCTCTGTAGACGGATAGTGACATATTATCTGGACTGTATTGGTTGGACAATATTTGTATGAGTTAATAGGCGTGTTGCCCACAGTGGGAATTGGAACATCCAAAATTTCCCCCCAAATGTTTCTTTATAAGATTAAAGGTCTGTGATTATGTAAAATAACGTATGCGTTTGCACGTTAGCACAGTGGGATGGGGCACATTTTTTTTTTTTAACACAATTTTTTTTTTGTACTAACTTTATTGCTATCACAAGGGATGAACAACATCCACAACATCGCCCCCCATCTACATCACCAACCTCATCTGCAGATATCGCTCCAAAATCGTCCCCTCCGCTCCTCCCAGGACCTCCTGATCTCTAGCCTTGTTACCTCAACATCATTTTTTTTTTTAACACAATTTTTTTTTGTACTAACTTTATTGCTATCACAAGGGATGAACAACATCCACAACATCGCCCCCCCATCTACATCACCAACCTCATCTGCAGATATCGCTCAAAAATCGTCCCCTCCGCTCCTCCCAGGACCTCCTGATCTCTAGCCTTGTTACCTCAACATCATTTTTTTTTTAACACCATTTTTTTTTGTACTAACTTTATTGCTATCACAAGGGATGAACAACATCCACAACATCGCCCCCCATCTACATCACCAACCTCATCTGCAGATATCGTTCCAAATCGTCCCCTCCGCTCCTCCCAGGACCTCCTGATCTCTAGCCTTGTTACCTCAACATCATTTTTTTTTTTTAACACCATTTTTTTTGTACTAACTTTATTGCTATCACAAGGGATGAACAACATCCACAACATCGCCCCCATCTACATCACCAACCTCATCTGCAGATATTGCTCCAAAATCGTCCCCCCCCCCCTCCGCTCCTCCCAGGACCTCCTGATCTCTAGCCTTGTTACCTCAACATCGTTTTTTATTTTAACACAATTTTTTTTTTGTACTAACTTTATTGCTATCACAAGGGATGAACAACATTCACAACATCGCCCCCCCATCTACATCACCAACCTCATCTGCAGATATCGCTCCAAAATCGTCCCCTCCACTCCTCCCAGGACCTCCTGATCTCTAGCCTTGTTACCTCAACATCATTTTTTTTTTTAACACCATTTTTTTTTGTACTAACTTTATTGCTATCACAAGGGTTGAACAACATTCACAACATCGCCCCCATCTACATCACCAACCTCATCTGCAGATATCGCTCCAAATCGTCCCCTCCGCTCCTCCCAGGACCTCCTGCTCCTCCCAGGACCTCCTGATCTCTAGCCTTGTTACCTCAACATAATTTTTTTTTTTTAACACCATTTTTTTTTGTACTAACTTTATTGCTATCACAAGGGATGAACAACATCCACAACATCGCCCCCCCATCTACATCACCAACCTCATCTGCAGATATCGCTCCAAAATCGCCCCCTCCGCTCCTCCCAGGACCTCCTGATCTCTAGCCTTGTTACCTCAACATCATTTTTATTTTTAACACCATTTTTTTTTGTACTAACTTTATTGCTATCACAAGGGATGAACAACATCCCTTGTGATAGCATGGGCCGTGACAGGTCCTCTTTTATGGAGAGATCTGGGGTCTGTTAGACAACATATCTCTCCTCTGCCCCCCCCCCCCCCCCCATGTAACCGATCAGGATGAGATCGGTCTGATCAGTTACTTCCCTGGCCGCTGGTGGTCAGGTAAACAAAAGGTGGCGTAACCGCAAGTGACAAACTGCTCATTGCTCCCGGATTCCAGAGAGAGGGAGGGAACGACATCAGTTCCTCTCTCTCTCTCTCTGTACCGGGCCGCCATTGCCGCCGGCCGCATCGTTCCTGGCCCTCCGCGATGGGACCGGAGAGCCACTCACTTCTGCTTCACAGGGAATCGCCGGCTGAACACAACGGTACTGGAGTGATGCCTGTAAGTGCAGGCACCGTCCCGGTATAACCACTGGGACCCAAGGAGATCCGAGAAACCTCCTTGGGTGGGAAGTGGTTAAGGAGACGTCAGGGGTCTTTTAGACCTCCAACGTCACCTACGGACCGAGGGTTGCCACCTCATCCCTTTAAAACCGAACACATAATGATTGTACGTGTTCTGTGGCTGATTAAGATGGTAATTATACACACTTGGTGCCTTATCTACATTATTATTATTATACACAATTTATATAGCGCCAACAGTTTACGCAGCGCTTTACAATGTATAGGGGGGACAGCACAATTACAGTACAATACAGAAGGGACAGGAGGGCCCGGCTCGTAGAGCTTACATTCTAAAGGGACGGGGTGGTGGTACAAAATGTAAAAGCTGCAGAGAATGATTTGATGGGGGTGGCTCGGGGACAGTTGTTGTTAGATGGGTGTGGGATAGGCTTCAACCGAATAAATTAGTTTTCAGGAATCTCCTAAAGGTGGACAGGTTAGGGGCTGATCAGATATACCGGGGCAGGGAGTTCCAGAGGATGGGAGAGGCTCTGGAGAAGTCCTGAAGGCAGACAGGTTAGGGGCTAAACGGATATACCGGGGCAGGGAGTTCCAGAGGATGGGAGAGGCTCTGGAGAAGTCCTGAAGGTGGACAGGTTAGGGGCTGATCGGATATAACGGTTGCAGGGAGTTCCAGAGGATGGGGGAGGCTCTGGAGAAGTCCTGAACGTGAGCATGAGGGGAGGTAACAAGGGAGCTAGAGAGCAGGAGGTCCTGGGAGGAGCGGAGGGGACGATTTGGGCGATATCTGAGATGAGGTTGGTGATGTAGATGGGGGGCGATGTTGTGGATGGCCTTGTATGTTATGGTTAGCATTTTGAATTTTTCACGGTGGGGGAGGGAAAGCCAGTGAAGGGATTGGCAGAGAGGGGCAGCAGTCACGGATCGGTTAGTGAGGTGTATTAGTCTAGCAGCAGCATTCATAATAGACTGAAGGGGGGAGGAGCCTGTGTAAGGGTCGGCCATTAAGGAGGGAGTTGCAGTAGTCAAGGCGGTAAATAATCAGGGAGTGAATGAGTTGCTTTGTGGTGTCATTAGTCAGGAAGGGTGGAATTCTGGAGATGTTGGGGAGGCGAAGGCGGCAGGATTTAGCCAGTGATTGGATGTGGGGGCTGAAGGAGAGGTCAGAGTCAAGGATTACACCCAGCACCCTGACATGTGGAGGGACCAATGGTTGTGCTGTTGATATTAATGGTGAAGTCACAGGGGGGGGGGGGGGATATGTTGTAGTGTTGGTTCCGCTGGGTTTGCACACCAATTTTGGGGGGTTCCTAGCACTAAGTGGCCCCCCGAGATACGGAGGCACCAAAGTCAGTTCGGAAAATGTCATTCTCTGCTGCAGAAAAGTGCTTGACATTTTCCGAACCAAACTTGGGGCCCCCGTATCTGGGGGCCACTTGGTGCTAGGAACCCCATCTGGGTTTGCACACCAAATTTGGGGTTCCTAGCACCAAGTGACCCCGAGATATGGGGGACCCAAAGTCGGTCAACTGTGTCCACCTGCAGCAATGTCATTTCGGGACCCTTTGGGTCCACAGACCCCAAA
The DNA here is from genome assembly GCA_028564925.1 of Lithobates sylvaticus. NCBI lineage: Eukaryota > Metazoa > Chordata > Amphibia > Anura > Ranidae > Lithobates > Lithobates sylvaticus. The sequence goes on along the minus strand of CM053028.1, from coordinate 592,577,053 downwards.
TTTTGGCTGCAGCTAGGGGGCATCTAGGGACCCTTAACTACCGAGTTTGAAGTTCGGGGGACCTATGGCTGCAAATGGAACTAGCACTACAACATATTTGAAGATGGGGTTCCTAGCATCAAGTGGCCCCAAGATACGGGGCCCCAAAGTCGGTCAACTGTGTCCATCTGCAGCAATGTCATTTCGGGACCCTTTGGGTCCAGAGACCCCAAATTTTGGCTGCAGATAGGGGGGCATCTAGGAACCCTTAACTACAGAGTTTGAAGTTCGGAGGACCTATGGCTGCAAATGGGCACAGTGAGGCTGCAAATGGGCACAGTGAGGCTGCAAATGGCCACAGTGAGGCATGCTAATGGGCACAGTGAGGCATGCAAATGGGCACAGTGAGGCATGCAAATGGGCACAGTGAGGCTGCAAATGGGCACAGTGAAGCTAATGGGCACAGTGAGGCTGCTAATGGGCACAGTGAGGCTGCAAATGGGCACAGTGAGGCATGCAAATGGGCACAGTGAGGCTGCAAATGGGCACAGTGAGGCTGCAAATGGGCACAGTGAATCTAATGGGCACAGTGAGGCTGCTAATGGGCACAGTGAGGCTGCAAATGGGCACGGTGAGGCATGCAAATGGGCACGGTGAGGCATGCAAATGGGCACAGTGAGGCTGCAAATGGGCACAGTGAGGCATGCAAATGGGCACAGTGAGGCTGCAAATGGGCATTGTTGACCCTCTTTCCACTTACAGTAGCTGCGCATTTCTCACCCTAGGCTTATACTCGAGTCAATACGTTTTTTTTCCCATTTTTTTGTGGTAAAATTAGGTGCCTCAGCTTATATTTCGGGTCGGCTTATACTCGAGTATATACGGTAGGTGTTTTCGGGTTTAAAGGGATGAGGTGGCAACTCTATATGGACCTCAGTGAAGCTGATGAAGTACAGATCGGGATCGATCAGCTTCTTCCCTGACCACAGTGACCGGGGAATGACGGCTCTGAGCCTGGAAGTGATGAAATGCTCGTCTCTTCTGGGTTCATTCACCGGAGGGGAGATCCGAGAACTGATCACCCTCCACTCCATCCGCCATACCGGTCCCGGGCCTGCAGGAGGGGCAGGCACATGGTTAAGGTAGTGGGGCACGGGGATATTTGTATCGCGGGAAGGAGGGGTGTAGAAGTGCGAATTTCAATACAACCCGAATCCGAATCTCATCCCTCGTTACAAGAGACTGCTAAGGGGAGAAGGTGACATCCCCAATATGAAGAGAAAGTTCCGGCCCCGTAAGTGGGGGAATGTTCTGTCCCTGAAGGGGTTAATCTAAGTTTCCACACTATATATGTGTGTATCATCATCTGCTGGAGATAAAAGACGTCACAGTGACTATGGAGGAAGAGGACGGAACATGACGGAGGGGTTACTGGGTGTAAATAGAAAATAAGATCTTATTACCTCCTCTGCTGGCAATTTCAGCAACGTCGCTTCTACCTCTTATCACACGGAGATTCCTGTCTGTACCTGACGTCATTTCCTGACTGTACCTGACATCACTTCCTGTCTTCCATAGAGACTTCCTGTCTCTATGGTAGAGGTGAGAAGATCACCACCCTGTGGAGCTCAGAGGAACTGCAGCCCCCGAGAAATGTCTCGTAGTGTGAACACGGCCTCGTGCTGTGTGTGTATGTACTGTATATCCTTAACCACTACAATACTGGGCACTTTCGCCCCCTTCCTTCCCAGACCAATTTTCAGCGCTCTCGCACTTTCAATGACAATTGCACGGTCATGCAACGCTGTACCCAAATGAAATTTTTATCATTTTGTTTGCACAAATAGAGCTTTAGTTTGGTGGTATTTATTCACAACTCCGTTTTTTTTTTTTTTTTTTGCGATATAAGCGAAAAAATTGCGGAAATTTAGAAAAAAAAAAAAACAATATTTTCTTCTTTCTTTTTCAAAAGAAATCCAATAAAATCAAATTGTCTCATAAATTTAAGCCAAAATGTATTCTGCTACATGTTTTTAGTAAAAAAAATTCCGTTAAGTGGATAATAATTATTTGGGGACATGTGTTTTTATTTGGGGACATGTGTTTTTATTATTTGGGGACATGTGTTTTTATTTGGGGACATGTGTGTTTTGGGGACATGTATGTTTTGGGGACATGTGTGGGGACATGTATGTTTTGGGGACATGTGTGGGGACATGTATGTTTTGGGGACATGTATGTTTTGGGGACATGTGTGTTTACACTAGACTGGTGATCAGTGAGTAAAAAGCTGTAAAAAAACAGCTCATACTCACTGATCACCAGCCGGCTGCAGCAATCCGCTCTCCTCTCCTCACCGACGACTTCCGTGTGAGGAGAGGAGAGCCGATTGACTAGCAACCGGCTGTTTGCTTACATCACATGACGGCTGTGATTTGACACGGCCGTCATGTGATCAGGAGGGCCAATTTACAAAGCCCTCCTGCCGATCTGAGATGCGCCGTGTCCGGGTGACACGAGCGCATTGGGATCGTGCCGCTGCGCGGGCACGCGCGATCCTCCTACTTCTGAAGGACGTTCAGGAACCTCCTATCAGAAGTAGAAGGCTCCCACCCGGCCGTATATATACAGTGGCCGGGTGGGAAGTAGTTAAAGCTGTATATAAGCAGATAAGAGGACTACAATCTAAAGGGGCGTGTAATGGTGTCAAAAGGTGGCGAGTACATGTATTTGATAATGCAACCCACATACCCAACCAAGATGGAGTGTGGAAAATAGCAAATGGACCCAGTGAACAAACCAAAACCAAGGAAATATTACTTTAAAACTTAAGCTGCCTACACGCGATTGGATTTTCCGCCAACAAATGTTGGATGTGAGCTGGTTGGCGGAAAGTCCGATCGTGTGTACGCTCCATCGAACATTTGTCGGCGGACTTTCCGCAAACAAATGTTGGCTAGCAGGTTCTCAAATTTTTGTTGTCAGACTTTCCCGATCGTGTGTACACAAGTCCGTCGCACAAAAGTCCACGCCTGCTCGGAGTCAAGTACGAGCCAGAAAGCGCTCGGTCTTGTAAAACTAGCGTTCGGAATGGAGACATAACATTTTTGAACTTCCTTTTTATCGGCTGGCCGTACATCTTGTACGTCACCACGTTCGTAATTGTTGGCCAACATTTGTGTGACCCGTGTGTATGCGAGACAAGTTGGAGCCAACAACCTTCAAACAAAATTCCCCGGTTTTGTTGTCGGAAAGAGTCCGATCGTGGGTACGGGGCATTAGAAAGGAAACCACGACAGCCAGTGTGTTGGGGTGTGAAGGTGAGAAAAGTATAAGCTCCACCCACGTGCAGTCTTTATAGCCACAGGCAGCCACAGAGTGTTGCCAACGTCACGCTGCGTACTCAAGGCGGAGTGGACAGCTGAGTTAAGCAGGCTGATCCGGGCAGAAATGTGGTTGGACGAGAGCTACAGAGCCCTCCGGTGGTATGTAGCCCAAGTGTGCCCGTGGACAGCGGATGACAGCCCCACGGAAGGCTTTGACTACGATGGCCTGGGATTGTTGTATTGGAGGCCGTCCAGGGACCCTGACTTTGGGAGTGATCATATAGCAGATGTATGTGAAAGGAATGCTGATTAATCAGATCTGGAAAGCCCTGGGTCTCCTGTTGACTACTAGTGTGGCTTCTGAGAGTATTTCACCCATTGTCGTTTGTGCTAATTAACCTTGCTATTGTATGAAGGAGTTCTGTGTTGATGTTTATGATAATGTGTATTGTATAGTCGGTGAGCTAGGAGACGTATAGTCTACCCTAAAAGGTCATATCTACCCTAAAAGGTCATATTAGCTAGTCTGGGTAAATGATTTAGTAAACTAGCTCATGTTAATTAGGTTTCTGGTTACAGATGTATTGTTAGAGTAATATGAGCAGGAGGGAGGAACCTCCTCTTTAACTGTATATAAGACTGTATTCTGGTCCTAATAAACTGTCTGATGCTTTACCCTACACTGAGCTACAACTAGTGAATGGGAAAGCTAAGGGGTCTTGGATTGTGTGGTACCGGACAGAGGAATCATTTACAGCGGACAGACTCAGCTGAGTACGGGGACCGTCACAATTGGCTGGCAGTGGTGGGATCGTGCTTCCTTGCTGTGAACACATCCAAACCATCACCTGGATCCAAGGTCCGGATAGCAGGAGAGGAGAGGTACAGATACGTCGTCATGGAAGAGGAATTCCAAAGGAGGTTGCAAGAGTTGCGGATACAGCACCGAGGACCAGTATCCGTGCAGTTCCTGCTGGGATGGTCTGATTCTGTCCGCCTACAACTCTGGAAGAAAGCGCTGGCTCTCGAGCAGCACCATCAGCGAAAAAGTCTCCCCTCCATCCATGTAAGGTACTGGTCGCAGTATGAAGTACGAATGCTGTTATTGGGGGAACAACCGAACCAGGAGTGGACAGCTGAGTTAAGCAGGCTGATCCGGGCAGAAATGCGTTTGGACGAGAGCTACAGAGCCCTCCGGTGGTATGTAGCCCAAGTGTGCCCGTGGGCAGTGGATGACAGCCCCACGGAAGGCTTTGACTACGATGGCCTGGGGTTGTTGTATTGGAGGCCGTCCAGGGACCCTGACTTTGGGAGTGATCATATAGCAGATGTATGTGAAAGGAATGCTGATTAATGAGATCTGGAAAGCCCTGGGTCTCCTGTTGTCTACTAGTGTGGCTTCTGAGAGTATTTCACCCATTGTTGTTTGTTAGACATGTGCAATTTGTTTTTTTTTCCGTTAAAATTCATTATATTCGTTCATTCGTTATCGTACGAATGAACGATTCGCTAAAAATTTTAACGAATGTTCGAATCGAACGAATATGAAAAACAAGAATAATCCGAAATAACCAAATTAGAAACAACGAAACTACGAAAGAAGAAAATCCGAAAAACGAAAACAGGAACAACGAAAATCAAAATGAACGAAAAAATTCGTACATTCGTAACTTTTTTTTTTTGTTAAATTGGTAATTTTCCGTGTCCCTTACAATGGCGCTGCTTAACGTGCTTCGAATGGATTGAACGAAAAAATTCGTACATTCGTAACTTTTTTTTTTCGATACGTAATTTTCCCTGTCTCTTACAATGGCGCTGCGAATGGATTGAACGAAAAAATTTGTACATTCGTAACTTTTTTTTTTAGATTCGTAATTTTCCGTGTCTCTTACAATGGCGCTGCTTAACGTGCTTCGAATGGATTGAACGAAAAAATTCGTACATTCGTAACTTTTTTTTTTCGATTCGTAATTTTCCGTGTCTCTTACAATGGCGCTGCTTAACGTGCTTTGAATGGATTGAACGAAAAAATTCGTACATTCGTAACTTTTTTTTTTTTTTTTCAATTCGTAATTTTCTGTGTCTCTTACAATGGCGCTGCTTAACGTGCTTTGAATGGATTGAACGAAAAAATGATGTCTCTTACAATGTAATAATAGCATACACATTACATAAAATTATGAATTATGCTCCGATTACGAATCTACGAAAACAATGTTACGAAAGTACGAATAAATCAATCTTACGAACGTACGAATGTAACTAAATCTACGAAAATACGAATGCGTCCGAATCTCGAATAAACGAAAATTAAACTAACGTAAAAACGAATCAACGAAAAAATAACTCTTACAAAGATACGAATCGTTACGAATACGAACACCGACGACTTACGAATTTACGAATACGAACACCGACGACTTACGAAATTACGAATCGTTACGAATCAACGGAAACGAACAGAAACAAAACGAAAATAAACACATTTTTCTATTGTGCACATGTCTATTGTTTGTGCTAATTAACCTTGCTATTGTATGAAGGAGTTCTGTGTTGATGTTTATGATAATGTGTATTATATAGTCAGTGAGCTAGGAGACGTATAGTCTACCCTAAAAGGTCATGTCTCTGAGTCTGAACTGAAGGAGTTCTGTGTTGATGTTTATGATAATGTGTATTATATAGTCGGTGAGCTAGGAGACGTATAGTCTACCCTAAAAGGTCATGTCTCTGAGTCTGAACTGAAGGAGTTCTGTGTTGATGTTTATGATAATGTGTATTATATAGTCGGTGAGCTAGGAGACGTATAGTCTACCCTAAAAGGTCATGTCTCTGAGTCCGAACTGAAGGAGTTCTGTGTTGATGTTTATGATAATGTGTATTATATAGTCGGTGAGCTAGGAGACATATAGTCTACCCTAAAAGGTCATGTCTCTGAGTCTGAACTGAAGGAGTTCTGTGTTGATGTTTATGATAATGTGTATTATATAGTCGATGAGCTAGGAGACATATAGTCTACCCTAAAAGGTCATGTCTCTGAGTCTGAACTGAAGGAGTTCTGTGTTGATGTTTATGATAATGTGTATTATATAGTCGGTGAGCTAGGAGACGTATAGTCTACCCTAAAAGGTCATGTCTCTGAGTCACCTAGTCTGGGTAAATGATTTAGTACCTAGGTCATGTTAATTAGGTTTCTGGTTACAGGTGTATTGTGCACTGAGCTACGACTAGTGAATGGGAAAGCTAAGGGGTCTTGGATTGTGTGGTCCGGGACAGAGGAAGCATTTACGGAGGACAGACTCGGCTGAGTACGGGGTCCGTAGTATTAATAAATAATAATGTTATTAATAATAATAAGAAGAATATAAAAAAGATAAGTTAAAGTAACGCAGTGCCCTATCGCAAATAAAGGGAGGTAAATCTTCCGTAGCTGAAATGGTTAAAGACAATTATATTGTGTAACTTGTCTAGTGGAGACAAGCCCCGCCCCTTCCCCTTTTAGAAACAAGACCGGCTCCTTCCCCTTTTTGTTGCTAGGCAGATATAATACGTATCTCCTCTCCTGATCCCGCGCTGTGCACTGACCCCGGGGGAAGGAAGCAGCTACGCTCATTATAAGGGCATTTTTTTTTTCCTTTTCATATATTTTGAAATGAAACTTGTTATGTGCGATTCCAAAGTCCTGATCTAGAACAGGCCGCGGCCCCGACATTGAGGAGTCGGATTTTCGCCTGGTGGTTAGCTTGAAAAGTTCATTTCGGAAGCTGCGGATCCCGCCCTCCACCCAGAGCTGTGTTTACTCCCACTCTCTGCTCCGTCCCCGAGTAAGGTAGGACAGTGAAGGGACAGAGCTGCAGGGGCTGTAATGTGAATGGGGGGGGGCACAGCTGTAAGGACTGTAACCTGAATGGGGGGGAGAGCTGCAGGGACTGTAATGTGAATGGGGGGGGGCACAGCTGTAAGGACTGTAACCTGAATGGGGGGGGAGAGCTGCAGGGACTGTAATGTGAATGGGGGGGGGCACAGCTGTAAGGACTGTAACCTGAATGGGGGGGGGGGGAGAGCTGCAGGGACTGTAATGTGAATGGGGGGGGCACAGCTGTAAGGACTGTAACCTGAATGGGGGGGGGGAGCTGCAGGGACTGTAATGTGAATGGGGGGGGGCACAGCTGTAAGGACTGTAACCTGAACGGGGGGGGAGAGCTGCAGGGACTGTAATGTGAATGGGGGGGGCACAGCTGTAAGGACTGTAACCTGAATGGGGGGAGAGCTGCAGGGGCTGTAATGTGAATGGTGGGAGAGCTGCAGGGACTGTAACCTGAATGGGGGGGAGAGCTGCAGGGGCTGTAATGTGAATGGGGGGGCACAGCTGTAAGGACTGTAACTTAAATGGGGGGGGAGAGCTGCAGGGGCTGTAATGTGAATGGTGGGAGAGCTGCAGGGACTGTAACCTGAATGGGGCGCAGAGCTGCAGGAGCTGTAATGTGAATGGAGGGCAGAGCTGCAGGGGCTGTAATGCAAATGGGGGGGGCAGAGCTGCAGGGGCTGTAATGTTAATGGGGGGGACAGAGCTGCAGGGGCTGTAATGTGAATGGGGGGCAGAGCTTCAGGGACTGTAATGTGAAAGGGGGAGGGGCAGAGCTGCAGGGGCTGTAATGTGAATGGTGGGACAGAGCTGCAGGAGCTGTAATATGAATGGGGATCAGAGCTTCAGGGGCTGTAATGTGAAAGGGGGGAGGGGCAGAGCGGCAGGGGTTGTAATGGGAATGGGGGGGGGGGGGCAAAGCTTCAGTGGTGATAATGTGAATGGGGAGGGGACAGAGTTGCAGGAGCTGCAATGTAATTTGGGGGGACAGAGCTGGGGGGGTGGTATTGTGAATATGAGGCAGAGTTGCAGGGGTTGTAATGCAAATGGGAGGGGCAGGGCTGCAATGTCAATTATGACAGAGCTGTGTGTGTCAGATAATGTGAATGAGGGGACAGAGCTGGGGGGGGGGGGCTGTGATGGGAAGGGGGGTACAGAGGGATGGGGGAGTCTAGAAGATATATCTCTGAGAGAAGGGTCTGGAGGCACGGGTCTAGGAGAAGATATTCCTTGTCATGTACTCTGTTGGATTTTGTCATCTGTAAGAATGTTCTGTTTTGGAGGCCAATAAAGTGTCTCTCTCTGGAGAACGGGTTTTGCTGCGGGAAGTACTTTTTAATAACTACATACCATCTAAGGAACGACTATAAGATTAGATCACTACAAAATAGAAGCTGTCTGATAAGGTGAACCACGCTAACAGATCAAAAAAAGCCGCACTTTATGTCACAATCTAAAAAAACAATTCAAGAACAGATTAGAAACAAAGTAATGTACGTGTATCGGTCTAGGAAGGGTTTCCAAGCCATTTCTAAGGCTTTGGATCTCCAGTGAACCGCGGTGAGAGCCGTTATCCACCAATGGAGATAACTTGGAACAGCGGTGAACCTTCCCAGGAGTGGCCGGCCAACAAAAAAATGTGCTGAAAAACTCGGCTTATACTTGAGTATATACGGTATATGTATTTTATATTTATATTTATATATATATATATATATATATAATGTATGTGTGTGTGTATATATATTATTTTTCTTTAGCATTGACCCTACAGATTAAAATGGAAGTCGTTTTTTATGTCACGCTGTATTTGCGCAGCAGTTTTTCAAACGCAAATTATTTTGAAAAATAACAACTGGAGGGCCAGAGTTTGGAGGCCCCTGTCCTAGACAATCTGGTCTCTCCTCACCTCTCTGGCAAGCTGCGCAAGCCGCCGGATCGTTTCCCAGGCTAGAGGTTACAACCCTGTGACGATGTCTGAGGGCACACTTATCCTTCACCAGAATGTTCCAGAAGGGTACTGCTGGTCTCGGTGACAAATGATTCCATCATTGTAGGTAGGTTGGGGAAAGGTTTCCCTGAGCATTGGAATTTGGTGTTTGGCAATTTCCACCATTGGCCATGTCTGTAAAATATCTAATCCTCATGTTTGCCGATACTCTGATACCGGATTGGTAATATCATAGATTTCCATAACCAAGAATGAGATTAGGAAGGATCCATATCGTGTCCAATCATGAAGCAGGTTTCTGGCCTCACTCATAGCTTTACTGACAGATCTAAAGGATCCACCAATGTTCTCCAGGCAGTACAATACAGGGCCAAAGTTATTTTTTTCCTGGGGGGGCAAGCCTGAACAACAATGGGAGAAGAACCCCCTTATATCAGTGGTCAGTGTAGGGGTCCCTTACATTGGTGACCATTGGAAGAAGAACCCCTTTATATCAGAAGTCAGTGTAGTGGTCCCTTACATTGGTGACCAATGGGGGAAGAACCCCCTTATATCAGTGATCAGTGTAGTGGTCCCTTACATTGGTGACCATTGGAAGAAGAACCCCTTTATATCAGTGGTCAGTGTAGTGGTCCCTTACATTGGTGACCAATGGGGGAAGAACCCCCTTATATCAGTGGTCAGTGTAGTGGTCCCTTACATTGGTGACCAATGGGGGAAGAACCCCCTTATATCAGTGGTCAGTGTAGTGGTCCCTTACATTGGTGACCAATGGGGGAAGGACCCCCTTATATTAGTGGTCAGTGTAGTGGTCCCTTACATTGGTGACCGATGGGAGAAGAACCCCCTTATATCAGTGGGAGAAGGACATTCTTACATCGTCATCAGTAGGGATGAGCTGAACACCCCCGGGTTCGGTTCGCACCAGAACCTGCGAACGGACCGAAAGTTTGCGCGAACATTCAAACCCTATTAGTTACAATGGACGCGAACGTTCGAAATCTGAAGTGCTAATTATAACGGCCAATATGCATGTTATTGTCAGAAAACTGGTTTGGGGACCCGGGTCCTGCCCCAGGGTAAAAGGATCAATACAAAAAGAAGTTTTAAAAACTGACATTTTTTCTGGAGCAGTCATTTTAATGATGCATAAAGTGAAAAAAAAAGTGAAATATTCCTTTAAATATGGTACCTGGGGGGTGTGTAAAGTATGCCTGTGAAGTGGCATGTGTTTTCCGTGTTTAGAACTGTCCCTGCACAAAATGACATTTGTAAAGGAAAAAAATAAGCCAATTAAAACTGCTTGTGGCTTTAATGTCATGTCTTGTCCTGGCAATATGGATGAAAATCTTTGAGAAAAATGACATGGCTACCCCATCACCCCCCCCCCCCCCCCCAGCCCATTACCAGCCCCTTTGGGTCTTGTATGGATATTAAGGGGAACCCCACACCCAAAATAAAACCCTATACCTACAACCCTATACTGAACAGCAGTATACAGGCGGTGCAAACAAGACAGGGACTGTAGGTTTGTTCTTAAGTAGAATCTGTTTGTAATTTTGAACAGGTAAATTTGCCCCTGTAACATTTGTTTTGCTGTCTGTGCACCTGTTCAGAACATTTCACCTCACTTTCCGTCCCAATGACAAATGTTTTTGGAAAAGTGGGGTTTTTATTGAAACAAGGATTGGTGATAAAGCATCAGTAGAGGGGAGATAACTCTAACAGGATAAAATTTTCCTTCCTAGGGGTAGATTTCCTCTAACTTCCTGTTTTCTCCTTCCGTTTGCAAGTAGGAGTCGTTTCTAAGTTGAATGTTTGAAAGTAGGGGCCTGCCGTATATACTCTGCAGAAATTTGCCCCATTAGATATTGGTGTTGCTACAACACTGTAAGCCCTCACAGCTACTCTTGGTGGGCGCTGGAACGCCCTGCTGTGAACTATTATATCAGGAATTGTAATTACATGCCATTGTTGAACAGTGTTAGGAAAAAGTGGGCCTTTGGTGGTGGTGGTGCTACAACACTGTAAGCCCTCACAGTTACACTTGGTGGGCACAGGAATGGGCCCTGCTGTGAATTATTAGATCAAGAATTGTAATTGCATGCCCCTGTTGAACAGGGGCTGAAAAATTGGGCCTTTGGTGGTGGTGGTGGACGGTGTTGCCACAAGACTGTAAGCCCTCACAGTTACACTTGGTGGGCACAGGAATGGGCCCTGCTGTGAATTATTAGATCAAGAATTGTAATTGCATGCCCCTGTTGAACAGGGGCTGAAAAATTGGGCCTTTGGTGGTGGTGGTGGACGGTGTTGCCACAACACTGTAAGCCCTCACAGTTACTCTTGGTGGGCACAGGAATGGGCCCTGCTGTGAATTATTAGATCAAGAATTGTAGTTGCATGCACCTGTTGAACAGGGGCAGAAAAATTGGGCCTTTGGTGGTGGTGGTGGACGGTGTTGCCACAACACTGTAAGCCCTCACAGTTACTCTTGGTGGGCGCAGGAATGGGCCCTGCTGTGAATTATTAGATCAAGATTTGTAATTACAAGCCCCTGTTAAACAGGGGCTGAAAAATTGTGCCTTAGGCACTGGTGCTGGTGCCACAACACTGCAACCCCTCACAGATACTGTGCTTGGAGCACAGCAATGAGACCTGTTGCAAAGCATTGCATAAAAAATTGTAATTACACGCCCCTGTTAAACAGGGGCTGAAAAATTGGGCCTTAGGCACTGGTGCTGGTGCCACAACACTGCAACCCCTCACAGATACTGTACTTGGAGCACAGCAATGAGACCTGTTGCAAAGTATTGCATAAAAAATTGTAATTACACGCCCCTGTTAAACAGGGGCTGAAAAATTGTGCCTTAGGCACTGGTGCTGGTGTCACAACACTGCAACCCCTCACATATTCTGTACTTGGAGCACAGCAATGAGACCTGTTGCAAAGCATTGCATAAAAAAATGTAATTACACACCCCTGTTAAACAGGGGCTGAAAAATTGGGCCTTAGCCACTGGTGGTAGCACCCAGAAACAAAAATGTTCTTCCAAGCTATCATCAGGATCATTGAAGAGGAAGAGGACAATCACTCAGCATAGGCAGTCTTGAAGGGATGTGACATTATAAATTATACAGTTATATCAGCTTCAGGTGCCTGGTAGCTGGTGGTGATCCAAGACTGATTCATCTTTATGAAGGTCAGTCGATCAACCGAGTCGGTGGACAGGCGCACCCTGTGATCGGTGACAAAGCCTCCAGCAGCACTGAATGTGCGTTCCGAAAGAATGCTGGATGCAGGACAGGCCAGTAGCTCATTTGCATACTGTGCAAGCTCTGGCCAGTGATCCATCCTCAAGACCCAGTAAGCCAGAGGATTTTTGGTGGGAAAGGTGTCCAAGTCTGACCTTGCCCCTAGGTATTCCTGCACCATGTATTTCAGACGCTGGCGATGGTTGCTGGAACCGATCATACCTTGGGGCTGCGGGAAAAAAAAAATTGTCTGAACGCATCGGTCAGACGTCCACCTTCCCCACCGCTCCTTCTGCTACTGACCGAAGCCTCAGCAACTCGTTGTCCAGGACCAGGAGTTTGTAACCTCCCAGTCTCTGGGAACGCATTGCACAGACCTTTCTGCAAGGCCTCCCGGAGATGTCTCATCCTCTGCGACAGCAAGATAAGCTTCGCAACCTTACCCTTGTACCGTGGATCAAGTGGCCAGCCAGTAATGGTCCCTCTCCTTGATCCGAAGAATACGAGGATCCTTTCACAGGCTTTGCAGGATCAGGGAGGCCATGCAACGTAGGTTAGCTGAGGCATTCGGTCCAGAGTCTTCTGGGTCACTAAGGACGACATGATCCGCAGCCACCTCCTCCCAGCCACGTATAAGTCCACTGGTTTCTTGGGACTGTAAATCATCCCTAAAAGACTGCTGCTGCTGAGTGCCAGGCTCCACCTCCATGCTGACACAATCCTCCTCCTCCTCCTGTGTGATGGGTGGGAGAGAAGGAACACTATCTGGATAAAGGGGACCTTGAGAGGCAAGGAAGTCCTCCTCTTCCTGCCTCTGTTCTGCCTCAAGTGCCCTGTCCATTATTCCACGCATCGTATGCTCCAACAGGTGGACAAGAGGTACAGTCTCACTGATGCATGCACTGTCACTGCTCACCATCCTCGTGGCCTCCTCAAATGGTGACAGGACAGTGCATGCATCCCTGATCATGCTCCACTGGTGTGGTGAAAAAAAATCCGAGCTCCCCTGACCCTGTCCTGGTGCCGTAGTCGCACAGGTACTCATTGATGGCCCTCTGCTGCGTGTGCAGTCGCTGCAGCATGGCCAACGTTGAGTTCCACCTTGTGGGCATGTCACATATAAGTTGGTTCTTGGGCAGGTTCAACTCCTCTTGCAGCTCAGCCAGCCGAGCACTGGCATTATATGATCGGCGGAAATGCACACAGACTTTCCTAGCAGGACATCCTGTAAGCCTGGGTACCTGCCCAAGAACCGCTGCACCACCAGGTTAAGGACGTGAGCCATACAGGGCACATGGGTCAGTTGTCCCTGTCGCAGGGCAGGGAGGAGGTTGGTGCCATTGTTACCACCATTCCTGGCTTAAGCTGGCGTGGCGTCAACCACCTCTTGGCCTGCCCCTGCAGAGCTGACAGAACCTCTGCCCCAGTGTGGCTCCTGTCCCCCAAACACACCAGCGCAAGCACGGCATGGCATCTTTTTGACTGCGTACTTGCGTAGCCCCTTGGACGCCTACGGAGCACCGCTGGTTCCGAGGACAGAGCATCCGAAGAGGCCATGGAGGAAGAAGAGAAGGGGGTGGAGGAGAGAGGTGTGTCACAACCAGTAGTAGCATTTTGGAGGCGTGGTGGCAGAACAACCTCCAACACTACTGCACCTTGTCCTGCATCCTTCCCAGCTGCCAAAAGAGTGACCCAATGGGCCGTAAAAGATAGGTAAAGTCCCTGTCCATGCCTGCTGGACCATAAGTCAGCGGTAATATGCACCTTACCACTGACGGCCCTGTCCAGCAAGGCCAATACATTGCCTTCCACATGCCAGTAGAGAGCCGTAATTGCCTTCCGTGAGAAAAAGTGGCGTTTGGGAACCTGCCACTAAGGAACCGCACATTGAACAAACGCACGGAAGGGGGCCGAGTCTACCAACTGAAAAGGCAGCAGTTGAAGTGCTAGCAATTTAGTCAAGCTAGCATTCAACTGCTGGGCATGTGGATGGCTGGGAGTGAACTTCTTTTGACGGTCCAGCAGCTGGGGCAGGGAAATTTGCCTGGTAGAATCGGACGTCGGTGTACTGCTAGCAGAGTGCCCGCAAGTACTTGGCTGTGACACACCTAATTCTACACCTTCATTCCTCTCAGTGCAGCTTTCAGAGAGGACTGAAGGTATAGTGGGGTTGGAGATCCCAGCTTATGAGGAGCAAGGAGAGGTCCGTTTTGTTCTTTGGTGTGGGTCTTTAAGGTGCGCTTGCCAACGAGCTGCATGGCAGGTCAACATATGTCTGGTCATGCTTGTGGTGCCCAAGCGGCTGATGTTTTGGCCACACGAGATACGCTTGAGACATATGTTGCAAATAGCAGTGGTGCGATCTGATGCACTCGTCTCAAAAAGGCCCACACCAAAGAACTTTTGTAATAACTCGCAGAGGCAGTGCCCTGCACAGGTTGAGCCCTGCGGTGTGATTCAGTTGGTGTGCTGGCCTCAAGCTGGCCCCCGGAGGGCATCCTGCCTCGTTGGAGATGTGCCGCCTCCTCCTCCTCCTCTCTCTGTTCAGGCACCCACGTGGAGTCAGTGACCTCATCATCCCCTCCCTCTTCACCACTGGAGCAAACCTGGCAGTATGCTGCAGCTGGTGGAACATGACTGACAGATTGCTGTCCTAGAGCATCACCTCTCTCTGCGCTCACGCTACTGCCTTCCTCTAGCTGGGTGTCATCATCAGAGCCTTCAAAATGCTGGGAATCCTCCTGGAGCATGTACCCAACACTGTGCTCAAACAGTTCGGGGGACTCCTCAGGAGGACATGGTGGGTCTAGGGAAGGGGTGTCTGATGACATTGAGTACCCGTTGGCAGCTGCTTTGCCAGTACCCTGAGCCTGGGTGAGAGAGGATGAGGAGGGCTTGGTCATCCACTCTACCAAGCCTTCGGCATGACGCGGCTCAACATGCCCAGCTGCCGAAAATAAGGAAAAGCGTGTCCCATGGCCACGTGCTGATGATGATGCACCGCGTCCACGACCAGCACTGTTGTCTCTAGACACAGAGCCTGCTTGCCCTGTTTTCTTGGCTCGTGACTGTCTGCCTCTCCTTGTTGGTCTTCCAGACATTGTAATGGCCTGCAGTGAGATGGGAAAAAAAGCTATTGGGTAGTGTATATTGTGCTGGAGTCACACAGCACACACACTAACTCCTGCATATGGCTGTCTTAGATGACAACAGGGCAGAAGGGCAGATACAGGGTGAGGTGGTTTAGTGTGCTGTGCTACACTCACACACTAACTCCTGCAGATGGCTGTCTTAGATGACAACAGGGCAGAAGGGCAGATACAGGGTGAGGTGGTTTAATGTGCTGTGCTAGACTCACACAGCACACACACACTAACTCCTGCAGATGGCTGTATTGGTAGAGAATGGCACTTTCCCCACACGCAAATGCCTGAGAAAAACACACTATCCCTGCCTATTTTTCCTCTATCCCTACACTTTCCCCACACAGAAATGATTCAAATATAGTGTTAGTGTACAGTATACTGTCCCTGCCTAGCAATACTCTTTGCCTCAACGCCGGAACACACTACACGAGGCCGCCGGTGCGGCGGCCTTATATAGTGTGGGGCGTGTACTAAACCCCTTCAGCTATAATTGGCCACAGGCAGGATGCCAATTATTTCTCTCCTCGCCGCTGGCTCTATGATTTGCCAAGCATGCAGGGTCACAGTGCATGCTTGGCCAATCATCAGCCAGCAATGCACTGCGACTGGCGCAGTGCATTGTGGACCGTTCGCATCATACGAATTTGATGCGAACGCCCCTCAGAGTTCTGCCCTTGACGAGTGGATGAACGGCCGATGTTCGATTCGAACATGGGTTTGAATCGAACACAGGGCCCATCCCTAGTCATCAGTGGGAAGACCACCCCACTTACTGATCATTGATGTCAGTTGTTACTGAGAGACAGAAATTGTTCAACTCCTGCAGATGGCTGTCTTAGATGACAACAGGGCAGAAGGGCAGACACAGGGCGAGGTGGTTTAGTGTGCTGTGCTATAGTCACACAGCACACACACACACTAACTCCTGCAGATGGCTGCCTTGGATGACAACAGGGCAGAAGGGCAGATACAGGGCGAGGTGGTTTAGTGTGCTGTGCTATAGTCACACAGCACACACACACTAACTCCTGCAGATGGCTGCCTTAGATGACAACAGGGCAGATACAGCGTGAGGTGGTTTAGTGTGCTGTGCTATACTCACACACACTAACTCCTGCAGATGGCTGCCTTAGATGACAACAGGCCAGAAGGGCAGATACAGGATAAGGTGGTTTAGTGTGCTACTGTTGTGCTATACTAACACAGCATGCGCACACACACTAAGGACCCTTTCACACTGGGGCGGGAGCCGCGGTGACGGTAAAGAAGCGCTATATTTAGTGCTGCTTTACCGTCGTTTTAGCCGCGGTATCCGGCCGCTCGTGGTGCGGTTTCACCTCCCCCCCCGAGCGGCCGAAAAAAAAAAGGGTTAAAATCCCCCGCAGAGCACAGCCGTAGCGGCGCTTTGCGGCGGTATTACCGCGGTGTCCCATTCAAATCCATGGGAAGGAGCAGTATAGGAGCTCCTATACCGCTCCAAAGATGCTGCTAGCAGAACTTTTTTTTACCGTCCTGCTAGCGCACCGCTCCAGTGTGATAGCCCGCCAGCTTTCACACTGGAGTGAATGGGGCCGTTTTTTTCAGGCGGTGTACAGGCGCTATTTTTAGCGCTGTACCGCCTGAAAACCGCCCCAGTGTGAAAGGGGCCTAACTCCTGCAGATGGCTGGATTGGTAGAGATTGAGAACAGCACTGAGAAGAATAAACTATCCCTGCCTATTTTTCCTCTTTCCCTACACTATTCCCCACACAGAAATGAATTACAAGCAGATAACTAGTACTATATGTCACTGTCACTGACACTGTTCCTTCCTAACGCCGGAACACACTACACAAGGCCGCCGGCGCGGCGGCCTTATATAGTGTGGGGCGTGTACTAAACCCCTTGAGCTATAATTGGCCACAGGCAGGATGCCAATTATTTCTCTCCTCGCCGCTGGCTCTATGATTGGCCAAGCACAGTGCATGCTTGGCCATTCATCAGCCAACAATGCACTGCGACTGGCGCAGTGCATTGTGGACCGTTCGCATCACACGAATTTGATGCGAACGGTCCACATAGTTCTGGACTCGACGAGCGGATGGACGGCCGATGTTCGATTCGAACATGAGTTCGAACCGAACACCGGGCCCATCCCTAGTAGTCAGAATAAGCCGGGTCAAACACAGGAATCAAGCAAAGATCACGGGAACAGGTATACGGGTACAAGCTGCAGATCAGACAGCAAAGTACTAGTGAACCTGCTGCCCTTATATATGGTATTTGGGCGACAGTTATTGGTGCGTTGGCGCAGACGCACAGTTGTGGGATCGAGCATGTGCATTTGCATCTGCCTTTGGGCAAACACTGCGCCATGGCCAGCACATCCCTGACAAGGAGGAAGTGGTGTTAAAGTGGAAGTAAACTTCCATCGATTGTTTGTACCTATAGGTGATCCTATAACAAGGCTTACCTATAGGAACTGTAAATATCTCCTAAACTTGCACCGTTTAGCAGATATTTACTGCATATGCAGCTGATGACGTCATCGGGTCATGTGCTCATGAGCCAATGATGTCATCAGCTGCATATGCACTGTGAAGAAATACATTCCAGACATAGTCCTGGTTATAGAGTGATGGTTGGAGGTACAGGGTGACCCCGGGGCTGCTGTTAGAAATCACAGGGCCCAAAACAGCCTACCTGACAGGGCCCCCGCCCCCGGCCAGAAGTGACTGAGGACATAGATATATCAGTCCCTTTCTCTGTAGCCTCAGCTGCACAGATGAATGAATTTGAAGCGCTCTGAAGCTTCTTTCTCATTCACAAACTGAAGCATAGTAAACACAGTAGTGAAAGGACACAGGAGTGATTGGTACTGATCACTCACTGTGTTCATTCAGGAAAGGAAGGGGTCAATAAATGATATATGTACTGGCCCCTTCCCCTACCCTCTATCCTGAAACATCCCCCTGTGTGAGGAGAGGATGGATGCTGCTGCAGGGGAAAAGTGCGCACGTGGGGGCCTGGACGGAGGATGGAAGGAGTGCATGTGCTAGAACCACTTCCCCTGCAGGGCAGTTGGAGGGAGAAGCTGGCTGCACTGCAGGGGAAGACAGAAGAGGATCAGTATCTGAAATAAGACAGTACAGCCGGCCTTCCTGCTCAGCAGGTGCCCCCCCCATTTTGACCTGATGGGGCCGGGCCCAATACAGGAGGGCTGGTTGTATTGCCTTATCAGCGGCCTTGGTTGACCCTGTCTTACCTGTGCAGTATATAACATCCAAGCTTCATCCATCACGTTGGGCATACCCCCCAAAGGAGTCTTTAGGGACATGGAGAATGTTGCATTTGGCCACTAGATGGAGCTAATACCTATGATACTTAGTGCCATATAATAGCCAAATGCGGTTTTCACTGTATTACATTAATGGTTGGTATAATATTGCTGGTTTAATTATCTTATGTCCTTTAATGTGACAAGCATTCGCCCAGCTGTGCCAAATTCTGGCTGTATTTTCATTATCACAGCAATTTCCTATGACCGTCATCTCAATTATGGGGCAATAATGTGGTATTAATACTACAGTGCCACATTATTGCCACTAGACGGAGCCAATAATCATAGGAAATCACTGAAATAAAATATGACCAATACTGGTCTCGGCTGGGGGAATGCGCGTCACATTTGTTCTGGAATTTTATTGATAGGCGACTCCTATCCTCATATTGATTAGCGGTTCCAAATAAATAACTACTGCAGTAGAGAACAGACACAAAAGATACACTCCGCATCTTCCCAAATAACTCTTCTGTTATATTATGACACAATTGAAGGTTTTTATACACATGGATTACGTAGCGATCACATTAATATTACAATTGTACTTTTATGGTAACAAGGGGCGTAACATAGGCAGGCTAATTCTAATCTAAATTTCCTTTACACATTCATTCTACAAAGTTTTTAGAAACAGACCTGTAAGTGTTTGTGAAATCTTCCACCACAAAATGCACTCAGCCAATGAGAGGTAATGACTCCATTTTTATTTTACAAGCCCCAGAGGGTCGCCTTTTAAGTGGTGGGGTTCACGTGTTTCGTCCTGGAAGACGACTTGAGAAAACAGACCTCTTACACCACAAAATGTACCATTGAGAGGTAATGAATGAATGAATGAATGATTTGTATAGCGCTGCAACTGCGAACTGAATCGCCTTGAGGCGCTTGACTGCTCATGTTGGGATGCCATGTATTAGAAGAGGTGGGTCTTGAGTTTTTTCCTGAAGGCCTGATGGTTTTCTTCCATGCGGATGTTGTTTGGTAGAGCATTCCATAGCCGGGGTCCCTGTACTGCGAATCTTCGTTCTCCCTTCGATTTGTAGTGGGCTTTGGGGATGAGAAGGCGATTTTGGTTTGTTGATCGAAGGCTGCGATTTGGTATGTATTTTTCTATTTTCTCACAAAGGTATTGGGGCGCATTTCCTTGTGTACATTTGTGGGTGAGGCAGAGGGTCTTGAATGTGATCCTCTCTTTTACCTTGAGCCAATGGAGCATCCTTAGGGATGGGGATATGGATTCCCAGGGTTTCTTTCCGGTGACTAATCTTGCTGCTGCGTTTTGGACGACTTGTAGGCGTGCAATCTGGTAATCCGGTAATCCTATGTACAGGGAGTTTGCATAGTCGAGACGTGAATTGATGATCGTTCCTACTACTAACGATTTTTCCTTTTTCCGGGATGAAGGGGATGAGTCTGCGTAGCATGCGAAGGAGATGGTGGGATCCGCTGATTACGGATCCTATTTGTGCCTCCATTGTCATCTCTGAATCAAAGATTACTCCGAGGCTTTTGGCTTTGTTGCTTGGAATGATGGTCCGTCCCAAGATGGTTGGTGGTGTCCAAGGGGTCTTCGTCTTTTTCCTTTGGTTTGCGTCGAGGAGCAGTAATTCTGTTTTTGATCCATTTAGTTTGAGGGAGCTAGTGGTCATCCAGTCATCTATCAATGTGAGACATTTTCCTAGTTCCTGGTATTGGTCTTTTTGTCCGGTGATCCGAAAATACAGTTGAGTGTCGTCCGCGTATGAGTGGAAGCACAGATCCAATTTGCTAATAATTTTGAAGAGTGGTCGGATGTAAATGTTGAAGAGTACTGGTGACAATGGTGATCCTTGAGGGACTCCATAAGTGATTGCCCGGGTTTCCGAAGTGAAGGCTCCTAGTTTCACTGTTTGTGACCGGTTTCCTAAGAAGGAAGCAAACCATGGCAGATCTCCATCTATAACTCCTGCCACTTCCTTGAGGCGGCTGAGAAGCATGTTGTGGTTCACTGTGTCGAACGCCGCACTGAGATCCAGCAATACCAGAAGACACGATTCTCCCTCATCCGCTGCTTCTAGGGCGTCATCCCATATTTTCAGAAGTGCCGTTTCTGTGCCATGGCCTGGGCGGAAGCCCGATTGTAGTGGGTCCAGGAGCTTGTGTGTGTCTAGATGAAGTTGAAGCTGTTGTACTACTACTTTCTCCATGATCTTGGAAATGGTGTTCAGGCTTGTTACCGGTCTGCGATTGTTCGGATCCTTGGGGTCGAGGTTGGGTTTCTTTAGTAATGGTTTGATGATGCCTTGCTTGAGGGAATTTGGAACCAATCCTTCTTTGAACGACTGATTTACTAGGTGTGTGATAGCGGGGGCCAGAATGTCGGAGCATTCTTTCAAGAGTTTTGTGGGGATGATGTCGTTTGGCGAGGTGCTGTCTCGGAGGCTCGTGATGACCTTTTTGGTTTCCTCCGTTGTGATCGGGGTAAGTGAAAAATGTGGTGCTTGTGCGCTGTGGATGTAAAATTCCTTACCTGGGTAATGACTCCATTTTTATTTTTCTCCTGCTATCAATGGCCAACACGGTACAACACATCATCCATGCCTTTTGTGATCTCTGATCTCCTTACCAACTGTTTCTTCCATGATGAAGATCAGCCATGGAGTATATCTGAGGTGTATATCAGGGTGTGCTTCTCCCCCACATGTCCAGCAACATTCATATACAAGACATTTCCTCGCACTCACTAATACACCAGGAGGGTTGTGTGGGACCCCTGATATACAGGAAGGCACGACTTCAGTGAGGAACAATTTCCTCACTCAGGACAGTAAAGTGGCTTCTCCTTCGTGTGTAATCTCTGATGTCTGGAAAGAGAGCACTTCACTGTAAAACATTTGCCGCACTCAGCACAGGAATACGGCTTCTCCCCAGTGTGCACTTTCTGATGATCGGAAAGAGAGTACTTATTTGAAAAACATTTCCCACACTTAGCACAGGAATATGGCTTCTCCCCCGTGTGCAATCTCTGGTGTTTGGTAAGATAGGACTTCTGTGAAAAACATTTCCCGCACTCAGGACAGGAATATGACTTTTCCCCCGTGTGCACTTTCTGATGATCGGAAAGAGAGGACTTCACTGTAAAACATTTTCCACATTCAGAACAGGAATACGGCTTCTCCCGCGTGTGCAATTTCTGATGTTCGGAAAGATTGGACTTCCGTGAAAAACATTTCCCGCACTCAGAACAGGAATACGGTTTCTCCCCCGTGTGCAATATCTGATGTGCAGAAAGACTGGATTTCACTGAAAAACATTTCCCGCATTCAGAACAGGAATACAAATTTTCCCCCGTGTGCACTTTCTGATGATCGGAAAGAGAGGACTTTGTTGTAAAACATATCCCGCATTCAGAACAGGAATAAGGCTTCTCCCCAGTGTGCAATCTCTGATGTGCGGTAAGACTGGACTTCACTGAAAAACATTTCCCGCATTCAGAACAGGAATGTAACTTTTCCCCCGTGTGCACTTTCTGATGATCGGAAAGAGAGGACTTCATTGTAAAACATTTCCCGCATTCAGAACAGGAATATGGCTTCTCCCCTGTGTGCAATCTCTGATGGTGGAAAAGAGCGTACATCTGTGAAAAACATTTCCCGCACGTAGGACAGGAATATGGCTTCTCCCCCGTGTGCAATCTCAGATGTGTGGTAAGACTGGACTTCACTAAAAAACATTTCCCGCATTCAGAACAGGAATATGGCTTCTCCCCCGTGTGCAATTTCTGATGATAGGAAAGATTGGACTTATGTGAAAAACATTTTCCGCACTCAGGACAGGAATACGGCTTTTCCCCCCGTGTGAAAATTCTGATGATAGGAAAGAGTGGCCTTTTGTGAAAAAAATTTCCCGCACTCAGGACAGGAATATGGCTTCTCCCCCGTGTGCAATATCTGATGATTGAAAAGACTGGACCTGTGTAAAAAACATTTCCCACACTCAGGACAGGAATATGGCTTCTCACCTGTGTGAGTTCTTTTGTGTACAATAAGTTTGGATTTATAATAGAAGCACTTTCCACACTCATCACAGGGAAACCCCTTATCTGTTGGAAGGACGGCACCGTCCCGCACAGTCTGAGGTTCCTCAGGATAAGAGGAATACGATGGTCCTGCACCGTCCCGCACAGTCTGAGGTTCCTCAGGATAAGAGGAATACGATGGCCCGGCACCGTCCCGCACAGTCTGAGGTTCCTCAGGATAAGAGGAATACGATGGTCGGCACCGTCCCGCACAGTCTGAGGTTCCTCGGGATAAGAGGAATACGATGGTCCAACCACAATATGGGGCACCACAATATACAAGATGGTGGTGTTTTCTGAATGCTGTGTGGTGTCCTCATCTTCTACTTTACAGTCTGGAGACAAAGTGAGACAATCCTCTGAGGTTTTCCTCATCTCCCGTCCATCTACTAAAATAGAAATACAAAGATTATTATTAGACATGAGCTGATTGGTTCCCCTAAACCAGGACTCCGCCCACATCAGGCAGCTTTGTCTCTGAGGATCTTACAATTCCCCCCTCAAGGTAACTAGTAAATGGGTCCTCTGATCTCCTACCAGTTCATTTCTTTATTCATGGACCTTAGTCAGAGAGTGAGGAAACAACGAGAACTGTATTTTATAGGAGTGACAGTGATGGGGGGATTATAGGACGAGTGTCCCCTCCCCCTCTATCACTCATTGCCATCTTCCCAACACAAGAAGTCCTGCACTTCCTTATTTAGTCCATGATTTAGTCATGAATAACAGCGGGGCTGAGCCCCACCAGAGGTCAGAGAGTGAGGATGGGGGGAGAACCACCAAGATGAAGACTGGACTGATCCTGAAGACCTCCATCATTGGGTTACTGACTCCTCCCTCATTATCACTTTCTGTTTAAGGTTCCAAAGTTGGAGGATGTTATCACATTATTATTAACATGTAAAAGTCTGTGCTCCAATCAAATCATCAGCTATAAAATGTCCAGTTGGTAGGAAATGGTATAGATGGTTTTGATATAGATGTTTCACCAACTTCCTATATCCAAAATGGCGGCCGTAATCCCGCAGAAAAAACTCGCCAAAACAAGGAGGGGGTGAAACAGAACAAAAGAGGCCCAATAGTATAGATCTAGTGCCAGTCTCACAGTACTTCCGGTATCGTTGTCCAGCCACTCCCTACGCATTGCGTCACGTGCTCGTGACTTCATCAGGGGACCCTGATGCAGGCACGAGCACGTGACGCAACGCGTAGGGAGTGGCCGGACAACGATACCGGAAGTACTGTGAAACTGGCGCTAGATCGCCATTTTATGCTGTTACACCGCAATCTTGATGTAAGAGTTTTTAATTTTGGCTATTAAAATGTTTTGTTGAGAGGTACTTCACTATTGGGCCTCCTTTGTTCTGTTTCACCCCCTCCTTGTTTTGGCGAGTTTTTTCTGCGGGATTACGGCCGCCATTTTGGATATAGGAAGTTGGTGAAACATCTATATCAAAAGTACCCATACTAGGAGAGTGGAGCCAGTGGAGGGATACAGTGGAAATGGAGTGTACCCGCGTGTCTTTTGGATGCCCATGAATTTTGTTTTTCAGGTGAGAGGCTAGAGAGCACGTTTAACCACTTCAGCCCGGACCAATTGGCAGCCAAAGGACCAGGCCCCTTTTTGCGATTCGGCACTGCGTCGATTTAACTGACAATTGCGCGGTCGTGCGACGTGACTCCCAAACAAAATTGGCGTCCTTTTTTCCCCACAAATAGAGCTTTCTTTTGGTGGTATTTGATCGCCCCTGCGGTTTTTATTTTTTGCGCTATAAACAAAAATAGAGCGACAATTTTGAAAAAAATGCAACATTTTTTACTTTTTGCTATAAGAAATATCCCCCAAAAATATATAAAAAAAACATATTTTTTTCTCAGTTTAGGCCGATACATATTCTTCTACATATTTTTGGTAAAAGAAAAATCGCAATTAGCGATTATTGATTGGTTTGCGCAAAAGTTATAGCGTTTACAAAATAGGGGATAGTTTTATAGCATTTTTATTAATATTTTTTTTTTTACTAGTAATGGCGGCGATCAGCGATTTTTATTGTGACTGCGACATTATGGCGGACACATCAGACATTTTTGACACATTTTTGGGACCATTGTCATTTATACAGCAATCAATGCTATTTAAATGCATTGATTCCTGTATAAATGACAGTTGTAGTGAAAGAGTTAACCACTAGGGGAGGGGTTATGGGCTGCGACGTGTGTCTGTTTTTTTACATTAGGGGGCGTGGCTGTACGTCTGACGTCATTGATCGGCTTTCCCGATGACAGGGAACAGCCAATCAATGACAGGCAGAGTAGGAAGCGCGGGGAGAGGTTTGTTTACACAGACCTCTCCCTGTTCTTCAGCTCTGTGACCCGATCGCGGGACACCAGCGGCGATCAGGTCCGCTGGTCACGGGGCCGGGGTCACGGAGCTCCCGACCGGGTCACGAGCGCGACCCACGGGCAGGCATTTAAAGGGCCACGTACAGGTACGTGCTTTTGCCTGCCTGTGCCATTCTGTAGACGTATATAGTCAGTGGGCGGTCGGGAAGCGGTTAAGGATCCGGCCCTCACACACCCACCATCCCCCACTTTGGAGATTGAAAACCATCACCACTATTGCTATTCTCCTTTATATTCAGAGACTTCTTTGGGTCAATGGTCATAACCATTTACCACCTGGACTTTATCATCTAAGTCAATTATTGTAAAGTCATTTACTTTATCTCTCACACAATAATTGGAACCTACCAGGAGCAGCTATATATTTCATGCTCATATTTGTTTTTGACACATAATTTATTTGTGGTCAGTAGCACACAGAGCACTTTATTTTATGTTATTCACTATATACTTACCGTTTATATTTATGACACTCGATGTTTTATTAATTGTATACATACTTAGCACTTGGTGCGCTACATATATGTATTTATATTTATACACATTGTGATAGTATATTTATTTATTCATTGCTTTTAGTGTTTGGTGTATATTAGCGCGAAATCATCACTCTATTTTATGTTATTTGTGGTATTGTGTTTCACCATTAGATTTTGCTGCTTTTTTTAAGAAATATTTTCTACACGTAGCACCTGTAGCTGGGCACATAGCAGATATTTATTCACACACTTTTTATTGATTTTATTTATATTATTGATTGTAATTATTGGGTTTGTGCAGACGATCTAGTTTACTAACAGCGCGAAGGTCACCCACACCAATATACAGAATATAGTGCAGGGGTCAGGAGTATGTTGTGACGGATCCTGTACCCAAAGGTGTCCGCCGTAAATGCTTCCTAAGTCCTGGAACATGAGTCCAATGGATCTGGTTATAGGAACCTCCAAGAATTAGACAGCACTAGTTCTTGGAGTAAATCGGGAATTCTTTATTTGACACGTCACACACATATATATCCAGAGTCTATGTGTCTTGGGGGGGCCAGCATGGACCTAAATCCAAGTAAAACCAGCTAAGCGGTCCCCAGGCATACAGCTCACAAAGAGAACCGTTCCCCCAAATGCCAGGGCCCGTAATCACAAGGCAATAGGCTCGCATTCAGTCCCCTCCAACAGCCTCTGTCTCGGCTAGGTCTGTCACATATGTAATGTACAATATATAATTGCTGTATACGGTGTAATAGTCAGGGGAACTAATAATATTGGTATTCAGTAATCAGTGGAAGCTGAAATGTTTAGTGGAGACAAGTTGCAGAGGTCCCACCCCGCTGCCTCCCATCTCCTGAGACTGCACTCAGTGACTTGGGTCTGAGACTATACAGACATATCCCTCCACCCGGCACAGCCAGCAAATAACAGAGCAAGTAACCCCGGGAGAATTGTTCTGTCTGAGATCTTGCTGGACCCGGGCATGGGGCAGAAGACCCAAGGTACATACCCCAGGTGTCTAGGCTGAGCAACACCTATGGTGAAAATCAACAATTTGCTGCCAGCTGATCCCCAGAATCTCCATAAATCCAGTCTAGATCCATAAATTGTGTCTGCAGCACAGAGAAGGAAGATTATCGGAGAGAAATACAGGAATACAGGACGGGGAACACAGCTCAGGAAAGTGACCAGGGGATTACAGGCTGATATCACCCAGTCCCCACCCTACTCTGGACCAATCAGGGAGCAGTATGGGTGGAGGAATGTATTTAGTGTTAATGACCCACCTGTGCTGATCTCTGTAGGAGTGTCCTCCTCTATAAATGTCCCCGTTATTCCATCCTCCTCCATAGACTGCTGACCATCCCTCACATACCTCTCTTCTTCTTCTTCTGATTTCACCTCAAATTCTATATCGATTGGATCTCCACTCTAAACCAAGAAAATGATAGAGAAATATTGTGACATCATATTTAAAAAAAAAAAAACATCCTCTCCAGAAGTTCATGTTCTAGATGCTCCGATCCACCAACCTTGTAACAGTGGGGGATGGTGTGATCTTCCTGTGTGTAATCCGGGGAATACAGAGGACGGGGACATCTCTCTGGTGGGTTCCTGGTATTTGGTGGCTCCATCATATCCTTGTGTCCTTCTGAAAACTCCTCCATCACTCCATACTCCTCATCCTCCTCTTTATACTCTTCTTTAACATCAATATTATCATCCCCGAGGTTTCCACTCTGAATATATAATAAAACATTCATTGTAACAAACATGCTGTGTATAAATCAGAACTACCAATAATTGTTCCTCATCTACCTGATGATGGTGTGCATAGTTGTGATCTTCCTGTGTGGAATCCCGGGAATACAGAGGACGGGGGGATCTCTCTGGTGGGTTCCCATTACTGGATCCATCTGTAGGAAACACACACACTGACTGAATACATTGTTTCTATGTGTTTATCAGATGATGGGGGATCTAGGTGGAGCCTCCGTACTGCTCTCTCCTTTACAATAAAGTCTCCTCTTACCCGGTGATGTGAGGGGCGGCTGATTGTCCATCATGACGTCCTTCCGAGCTCCGCCCACCTCTCCTGTCAGCGGCTCGATGATCTCTCTGGTGACTTCTAGAATCTTCTTTGTATTTCTCTATTCTATCAGGGAGGGAGGTGGAGGCAATGTGATGGTCATATGATCTCCAGACTTCACAGGAGGAAAACTCTAGATTTGAACACAAATAGTAAAATCAAATGACATTCCCAGAATCCTCCTCACCTCACTGGTCAGGTCTCTTTATTTAAACCCCACTTCATGCTGAGGTTTCTGATATTACATACAATGCAGGTCCAACAGCCCTACTTTGAAAGTGAGGAGGTCAGGGGTCGGCCCACATCCTAAGAGCATCAGAAAAAAAGAGTCGGATAGAGGGATATTAGGAGGAGGAGCTGTGAGGTCAGTGTGATGTCATAGGATTCTCTCGCTGATTGGAGGGACATTGGGAGGAGGAGCTGTGGGGGGTGCTGTGTGAGGTTTCTGTACACAGAATCATTTCTCCCGGGTGCGTCCCTCCTCTCCTAAACTGAAAGATGAACGTTGTCTTTGGGCTTTGCCAGGACACATCATATTCCTGTGATCTCCGTGTACTCCGGAGACTTTACTGATCACATTTTAGGATGAATAGCTGAGACTCGGATCATTATGGGAAAATATTTCCGGATATTTACTACAAATTAAATTTTTCCCCTCTTTCTTCTTCTTGAATCTTATAAAATAAAGACACACATATTCCAATTCTCCCTAAATAAACCGCCCATCCCCCGCCACTAATAAAAGTACTATGATCCATTTGTCAGGAGTGTGTTTCACTCCTGCTCCTCATTCCAGGATCCTGGTTTTGGCTGTTATGCATTCTGTCTGTCTGTCTGTCCCACCTGCAAGGTGATCGATGTGGTCAGTTTCTGGGTGGAGACCAAACCGTATTTAACCACTTGCCGACCAGCTCACGACGATATACATCAGCAAAGTGGCACGTTCCCACAAAACAACGTATGGGTACGTTGTCCCCTCTAAGAGCCGCTGGAGGCGCGCGTGCGCCCGTTCCATGGCGGGGGACCCAATGTGCATGGCCGGTGGGCGCAATATTGCCCTGACGGGCACTGATAGGGCGGCACTGATGGGCACCAATGAGATGGCACAGATGGGCACTGATATTTGGCACTGGTATGTGGCACTTATGGGCACTCGTAGGCGGCACTGATGGGTACTTATGGGTGGCACTGATACAAAACGAGGGTAGACAGTACAATATAATGAGTGCCCGTGTGCTACGAGTGCCCGTGTATTGCGGGTGCACTAGGAGTAGAGTGCTGGGAATTGGGTAGGTTACAAATAGTTAGTCTTACTCAATTTCCCCAATAGAATAGAGGGTAAAACGTCCAACAGGTCTGGTGATGCCACTCAGTGCACATCCTGCACCTTGTATGGGTTCCTTGAGGAGCCAATCGAGGGTGCATACTGCTGTGCGAGATGTGGGCAAATTGTTTCTCTGGAAGCCCAGATTCTGGATCTGAAGAATCAAGTAGCAACACTGAGAAGCATTAGCAACCTGGAGAGGAGCTTGGGCATTACCCAGCAGGTGCTGGCGGGGGCCAGCTTACAAGAGGTTGGAGAGATGGAAGCACAGGAACCAGAGGTAGGTAGCTGGGTGATAGAAAGGAGGAGGAGTAGAGGGAAGAGTGTTAGGGAGGCCAGTCCTGAGTTGGTACACCCCAACAAATATGCCAAGTTGCATGATGATGGGGATATAAGCTCAGGGGTGGCAGTGCTGGAGCAGGCGCCCTTCCCTAGCTGCCAGGGGAGTGACGGCTCCAGTAAGGAGGGGAGCGGTGATACAGGTAAGGCCAGACAAGTGCTGGTAGTGGGAGACTCAATTATTAGGAGGACAGAGAGGACAATCTGTCAGAAAGACCGGGGGTAGCCGAAGAAGTGTGGTGTTTACTAGACATGTCGTTTCGGAATTTCGTTTTCGTCCGAAAAATAAATTTATTTAGTTATTCCCGAAATTCGTTTTTATTTTGTTTTTCGTTAAAAATTGCATTCGGCGGAAGCCAGCCTGGACGGACGTACTGAGTGAGAGCTCCTCACCAGCCCACAGCTACAAGGCGAAAAAACAGAATCCGCAGCCATCCATGGGCGGCTCACGGACCACACGAGCCTCCACATCACGGGGAGCAACCAAACCCCCGCCAAGCTCATCCACGTCCTTCAGGGACTATTTCAAGGCGTCCACCATGTCGCCGGACACCGCAGGCTCGCGATCCCGAGCCTCCTCTCTCCCATCACCACACAGGCAATCTCCACCACGGGACAACCAGTCAGCACAGACCCCGGACCCGAGCCGGGAGGATACCCCGCAAACGGTGAGTTGCTCCCAGTGGGCTCTCACCTCCCGTGCCGCACCCCACGTGGAGCAGTCCGCGGCCTACACCCAGCATCAGCCTCCCTACACCCAGTGCACAGATGCATACCCCAGGCTGCTCCGCATGGCATCTGATCCCAGCCTCCAAGACAACAGCTCTGCCTCCCCCACCCCCTTATATGGGACAGAGGACTTTAATTGCTGAATAATAATTCAATAATAGTAGGGAGGCTGATGCTGGGTGTAGGCCGCGGCCTGCTCCATGTGTGGTGCGGCAGGGGAGGGGAGAGCTCGCTGGGAGCAACTCACCGATTGCGGTGTATCCTCCCGGTTCGGGTCCGGGGTATGTGCTGACCGGTTGTCCCGTGGTGGAGATTGCCTGTGTGGCGATGGGTTAGAGGAGGCTCGGGATCGCGAGCCCGCGATGTCCGGCGCCATCTTGTCCCCCTCGTCCGGCGGCATTTTGGACACCTTGAAATAAACCCTGAAGGACGTGGATGAGCTTGGCGGGGGTTGGGTTGCTCCCCGTGATGTGGAGGATCGTGTGGCCCGTGAGCCGCCCATGGATGGCTGCGGATTCTCCCTGTTTTTTCGCCTTGTAGCTGTGGGCTGGTGAGGAGCTCTCACTCAGTACGTCCGTCCAGGCTGGCTTAAGGTTGCGCCCCGCCGAATGCAATTTTTTAACGAAAAACAAAATAAAAACGAATTTCGGGAATAACGAAATAAATTTATTTTTCGGACGAAAAACGAAATTCCGAAACGACATGTCTAGTAAACACCACACTTCTTCGGCTACCCCGGTCTTTCTGACAGATTGTCCTCTCTGTCCTCCTAATAATTGAGTTTCCCACTACCAGCACTTGTCTGGCCTTACCTGTATCACCGCTCCCCTCCTTACTGGAGCCGTCACTCCCCTGGCAGCTAGGGAAGGGCGCCTGCTCCAGCACTGCCACCCCTGAGCTTATATCCCCATCATCATGCAACTTGGCATATTTGTTGGGGTGTACCAACTCAGGACTGGCCTCCCTAACACTCTTCCCTCTACCCCTCCTCCTTTCTATCACCCAGCTACCTACCTCTGG
Organism: Lithobates sylvaticus; assembly: GCA_028564925.1. NCBI lineage: Eukaryota > Metazoa > Chordata > Amphibia > Anura > Ranidae > Lithobates > Lithobates sylvaticus. The sequence continues at coordinate 592,545,766 of CM053028.1, read as the reverse complement.
TTCCTGTGCTTCCATCTCTCCAACCTCTTGTAAGCTGGCCCCCGCCAGCACCTGCTGGGTAATGCCCAAGCTCCTCTCCAGGTTGCTAATGCTTCTCAGTGTTGCTACTTGATTCTTCAGATCCAGAATCTGGGCTTCCAGAGAAACAATTCGCTCACATCTCCCACAGCAGCATGCGCCCTCGATTGGCTCCTCAAGGAACCCATACAAGGTCCAGGATGTGCACTGAGTGGCATCACCAGACCTGTTGGACGTTTTACCCTCTATTCTATTGGGGAAATTGAGTAAGACTAACTATGTGTAACCTACCCAATTCCCAGCACTCTACTCCTAGTGCACCCGCAATACACGGGCACTCGCAGCACGCGGGCACTCATTATATTGTACTGTAATTGTACTGTCTGCCCTCATTTTGTAAAGCGTTGTGCAAAATGTTGGCACTATATAAATCCTGTATAAAAACAATAATAATAACATATGTATCATCATCTGCTGGAGATAAATGACGTCACAGTGACTATGGCGGAAGAGGGCGGACACGACGGGGGATTACTGGGTGTAAATAGAAATAAGATCTTGTTACCTCTTCTGCTGCAGCTTCCAACAATGTCTCCTCTGTTATTCGTACCTCATGGAACTTCCTGTCTTTATCTAACATCACTTCCTGTTTGTCCCTGACATCACTTCCTGTCTTCCATAGAGACTTCCTGTCTGGGTAGAAGTGAGCTCACCACCTTGTGGAGCTCAGAGGAACTGCAGGCCCGAGAACCATCTCGTAGTGTGAACACAGCCTTATGCCCGTACACTCGATCGGACTTTCCGGCAGACTTGGTCCGGCGGACCGGAATCCGGCGGACATTCCGATCGTGTGTGGGCTCCTTTCTTCCCAAAAGTCTGACGAACCCATAAATAAAAAATGGTTTAAATCTTCCCGCCAAAAGTCTGCCGGACCCAGTTCCTATCGGAAAGTCCGCTCGTCTGTATGCTGGTACGACGGACCAAATACGAAGCAGCGGCAGCTACAGCACCTGTCCGCGAGAATGTTTCCAGCGCGATCCTATCATGCTGGATCTCGGCTGCAGGATACTGTACATCTCGCGCTCGCTGCAATAGGAAAAACACATTTTCCTATTGCATCTAGCGCGAAAAATAGGCGTCAATGTCCCTTAGGTCTGGTATGGATTTTAAGGGTAACCCCCTACGCCGTAAAAACGGCGTGGGGGTCCCCCCAAAGTCCATACCAGACCCTTATCCGAGCATGCAGCCCAGCCAGTCAGAAAAGGGGGTGGGGACAAGCAAACGCCCCCCCTCCTGAAGCGTACCAGGCCGTATGCCCTCAGCATGGGGGGGTGGGTGCTTTGGGGAAGGGGGCACACCTTGTCCCCCAGATCCATGCCCCCCACCCTATGTGAATGAGTATGGGGTACATCGTACCCCTACCCATTCACCTAAGGGGAAAAAGTGTCAATAAAAAAAAAACACACTAGACAGGATTTTAAAGTAATTTATTAGTCAGCTCCGGGGGTCTTCTTCCGACTTCTCCCGCTCTCCGGCCTCTTCTGCTGGTCTCCAGCTCTTCTCCGCGCTCTCCGGGCTCCTCCTACTAAGAAGATAGCAGTGGCGCTCGGCAGAAGAACCGGAGAGTGCGGAGAAGATACCGGAGAAGAACCGGAGAGCGGGAGAAGTCGGGAGAAGACCCCCGGAGCTGACTAATAAATTACTTTAAAATCCTGTCTAGTGTGTTTTTTTATTGACACTTTTTCCCTCAGGTGGATGGGTAGGGGTACGATGTACCCCATACTCATTCACGTAAGGTGGGGGGCTCGGATCTGGGGGCCCCCTTTATTAAAGGGGGCTCCCAGATTCTGATAAGCCCCCCGCTAGTCTAGGAGGAGGGCGGGACTTTTGTCATAGCGTGGCAGAACAACATTTCACAATCACACTCAGCTCTGTGACACAGCACTAAGGCTGCAAGATGGTGAGGCTGTCATGAAGGAACAGAGGCTACAATGAGGACACAGTAAGTAAGGCTGCAATGAGGGCACAGTGAGGCTGCAATGAGATGGGCATGGTGAGACTGCAATGAGGGCACGGTGAGGCTGCAATGATGGGCACAGTGAGGCTGCAATGATGGGCACAGTAAGGCTGCAATGATGGTGAGGCTGCAATGAGGGCACGGTAAGGCGGCAATGATGGGCACGGTGAGGCTGAAATGAAGGCACGGTGAGGCTGCAATGAGGGCACGGTGAGGCTGCAATGAGGGCACGGTGAGGCTGCAATGAGGGCACGGTGAGGCTGCAATGAGGGCACGGTGAGGCTGCAATGAGGGCACAGTGAGGCTGCATGGAGGGCACGGTGAGGCTGCATGGAGGGCACAGTGAGGCTGCATGGAGGGCACAGTGAGGCTGCAATGGAGGGCACAGTGAGGCTGCATGGAGGGCACAGTGAGGCTGCAATGATGGTGAGGCTGCATGGAGGGCACGGTGAGGCTGCATGGAGGGCACGGTGAGGCTGCATGGAGGGCACGGTGAGGCTGCAATTATGGGCACGGTGAGGCTGCAATGATGGGCACGGTGAGGCGGCAATGATGGGCACGGTGAGGCGGCAATGATGGGCACGGTGAGGCGGCAATGATGGGCACGGTGAGGCGGCAATGATGGGCACGGTGAGGCTGCAATGAGGGCACGGTGAGGCTGCAATAAGGGCACGGTGAGGCTGTATTGAGGGCACAGTAAGGTGGCAATGAGATGGGCACGGTGAGGCTGCAATGAGGGCACAGTAAGGTGGCAATGAAATGCACACGGTGAGGCTGCAATGAGGGCACAGTAAGACAGAAATGATGGACACAGTAAGGCGGCAATGAACGGGAAAGGTGAGGCTGCAATGCTTTGTCCGTGCTGCACCCCCTCCCTCTTCCCCTCCCACATTTTGATTACAGTTCCAGGAAGAAGAAGCCAGAATCAGTCCTCAGCTTGCCGGCACCCAAGTGAGGTTTTTTTTCTTTATGTTTACTTCAGGGAGGGGGAGAAAGAGGTTCTGCAGCAGCAGAGACAGTCATAGATTCATGCTTTTAGTGCAGATGATGGAGGAAGAGGGGAACAGGACTCTTATCTATTCATGTTGTCATGTATTTACTCTGGCACTACCACCCTAACCTGCCACTATTACCTAACCTGCCACTATTACCTAACCTGCCACTATTACCTAACCTGCCACTACTACCTAACCTGCCACTATTACCTAACCTGCCACTACCACCCTAACCTGCCACTATTACCTAACCTGCCACTACCACCCTAACCTGCCACTATTACCTAACCTGGCACTACCACCCTAACCTGCCACTATTACCTAACCTGCCACTACCACCCTAACCTTCCACTATTACCTAACCTGCCACTACCACCCTAACCTGCCACTATTACCTAACCTGCCACTACCACCCTAACCTGCCACTATTACCTAACCTGCCACTACCACCCTAACCTGCCACTATTACCTAACCTGCCACTACCACCCTAACCTGCCACTATTACCTAACCTGCCACTACCACCCTAACCTGCCACTATTACCTAACCTGGGACTACCACCCTAACCTGCCACTATTACCTAACCTGCCACTACCACCCTAACCTGCCACTATTACCTAACCTGCCACTACCACCCTAACCTGCCACTATTACCTAACCTGCCACTACCACCCTAACCTGCCACTATTACCTAACCTGCCACTACCACCCTAACCTGCCACTATTACCTAACCTGCCACTACCACCCTAACCTGCCACTATTACCTAACCTGCCACTACCACCCTAACCTGCCACTATTACCTAACCTGGTACTACCACCCTAACCTGCCACTATTACCTAACCTGCCACTACCACCCTAACCTGCCACTATTACCTAACCTGCCACTACCACCCTAACCTGCCACTATTACCTAACCTGCCACTACCACCCTAACCTGCCACTATTACCTAACCTGGTACTACCACCCTAACCTGCCACTATTACCTAACCTGCCACTACCACCCTAACCTGCCACTATTACCTAACCTGGTACTACCACCCTAACCTGCCACTATTACCTAACCTGCCACTACCACCCTAACCTGCCACTACCACCCTAACCTGCCACTATTACCTAACCTGGTACTACCACCCTAACCTGCCACTATTACCTAACCTGCCACTACCACCCTAACCTGCCACTACCACCCTAACCTGGCACTATCACCCTAACCTGCCACTATTACCTAACCTGCCACTATTACCTAACCTGCCACTACCACCCTAACCTGCCACTATTACCTAACCTGCCACTACCACCCTAACCTGCCACTATTACCTAACCTGCCACTACCACCCTACCTGCCACTACCACCTAACCTGCCACTACCACCCTAGCCTGCCACTATTACCTAACCTGGTACTACCACCCTAACCTGCCACTACCACCCTAACCTGCCACTACCACCCTAACCTGCCACTATTACCTAACCTGGTACTACCACCCTAACCTGCCACTATTACCTAACCTGCCACTACCACCCTAACCTGCCACTACCACCCTAACCTGCCACTATTACCTAACCTGGCACTACCACCCTACCTGGCACTATCACCCTAACCTGCCACTATTACCTAACCTGCCACTACCACCCTAACCTGCCACTATTACCTAACCTGGTACTACCACCCTAACCTGCCACTATTACCTAACCTGCCACTACCACCCTAACCTGCCACTATTACCTAACCTGCCACTACCACCCTAACCTGCCACTACCACCCTAACCTGCCACTATTACCTAACCTGCCACTACCACCCTACCTGCCACTACCACCCTAACCTGCCACTATTACCTAACCTGGTACTACCACCCTAACCTGCCACTATTACCTAACCTGCCACTACCACCCTAACCTGCCACTACCACCCTAACCTGCCACTATTACCTAACCTGCCACTACCACCCTAACCTGCCACTACCACCCTAACCTGCCACTACCACCCTAACCTGCCACTACCACCCTACCTGGCACTATCACCCTAACCTGCCACTATTACCTAACCTGCTACTACCACCCTAACCTGCCACTACCACCCTAACCTGCCACTATTACCTAACCTGCCACTACCACCCTAACCTGCCACTACCACCCTAACCTGCCACTATTACCTAACCTGCCACTACCACCCTAACCTGCCACTATTACCTAACCTGGCACTACCACCCTACCTGGCACTATCACCCTAACCTGCCACTACCACCCTAACCTGCACTATTACCTAACCTGGCACTATTACCTAACCTGGCACTACCACCCTACCTGGCACTATCACTTAACCTGGCACTGCCACCTAGCCTGCCACTACCACCTAACCAGGCGCTATTGTATATCACCTAACCTGGCACTATATCACCCCAATCTTCCAGTATAGTACCCTAACATCACTTGACGTTGACGTACGGTTCGCTTCCTGTCTGCCTGGAGGGAGGGATGCCAGATATAAGATCCGCCCCAGGTGCCAATTTTTAAAAACATTTATTATTTTCCTCCTACTTCACAATTATGTGCCAATTTGTGTTGGTCTATCACATAAAATCCCAATAAAATAAATTTACATTTTTGGTTGTAACCTGACAAAATGTGGAAAATTTCAAGGGGCGTGAATACTTTTTCAAGTCACTGTATGTGTATATATATATACATTTTTTATAGTTGGCCCCCCTATATTTGTCCCTGTCCCCCCATGTGCCCCCCACCTAAATATGAAAGTTGGGAGCTATGGTACTGTCTGCCCTCATGTTGTAAAGCAATGTGTAAACTGTTAGCAGTATAATAATAATATATGTGTCCATCATCTGCTGGAGATAAAAGACGTCACAGTGACTATGGAGGAAGAGGACGGACATGACGGGGGGGGTTACTGGGTGTAAAAAAAAAATTAGATCTTATTACCTCCTCTGCTGCCACTTCCAGCGATGTCTCCTGTGTTATTAATACCTCATGGAACTTCCTGTCTTTTTCGTGTCTTTATCGCTTCCTGTTTGTTCCTGACATCACTTCCTGTCTTCCATAGAGACTTCCTGTCTGGGTAGAAGTGAGAAGATCACCACCTTGTGGATCTCAGAGGAACTGCAGCCCCGAGAAACATCTCGTAGTGTGAACACGGCCTTGTGCTGTGTGTGTATGTACTGTATATCCTTATAGATGGGGTCATCTCCACTCCCACCAAGGGGGAGAGAAATATATTACTGCCTAGTCCAGCCTTTCTCAGCCAGGGTTCCTCCAAAGGTCTCTAGGGGTTCCACAAGCAATGAACAATTTCTGTCTCTCACTAACAACTGACATCAATGATCAGTAAGTGGGGTGGTCTTCCCACTGATGACTAGGGATAGGCCCGGTGTTCGATTCTAACCCATGTTCGAATTCGTCCGCTCGTCGAGGGCAGAACTCTGAGGGCCGCTCGCATCAAATTCGTGTGATGCGAACGGTCCATGATGCACTGCGCCAGTCGCAGTGCATTGCTGGCTGATGATTGGCCAAGCATGCACTGTGACCCCCGCATGCTTGGCAAATCATAGAGCCAGCGGCGAGGAGAGCAATTATTGGCTACAGGCAGGATGCCTGTGGCCAATTATAGCTCAGGGGGTTTAGTACACGCCCCACACTATATAAGGCCGCCGTGCCGGCGGCCTCGTGTAGTGTGTTCCAGCGTTGAGGGAAAGAGTATTGCTAGGCAGGGACACTGTACTGTACACTAACACTATATTTGAATAATTTCTGTGTGGGGAAAGTGTAGGGATAGAGGAAAAATAGGCAGGGATAGTGTGTTCTTCTCAGGCATTTGCGTGTGGGGAAAGTGCTGTTCTCTACCAATACAGCCATCTGCAGGATTTAGTGTGTGTGTGCTCTGTGAGTCTAGCACAGCACACTAAACCACCTCACCCTGTATCTGCCCTTCTGCCCTGTTGTCATCTAAGACAGCCATCTGCAGGAGTTAGTGTGTGTGTGCTGTGTGAGTATAGCACAATATACACTACCCATTACAATGTCTGGAAGACCAACAAGGAGAGGCAGACAGTCACGAGCCAAGAAAACAGGGCAAGCAGGCTCTGTGTCTAGAGACAACAGTGCTGGTCGTGGACGCGGTGCATTGTCATCAGCACGTGGCCATGGGACATGCTTGTCCTTATTTTCGGCAGCTGGACAGGTTGAGCCGCATCATGCCGAAGGCTTGGTAGAGTAGATGACCAAGCCCTCCTCATCCTCCTCATCCTCTCTCACCCAGGCTCAGGGTACTGGCAAAGCAGCTGCCAACGCGTACTCAATGTCATCATCAGGCACCCCTTCCCTAGACCCACCATGTCCTCCTGAGGAGTCCCCCGAACTGTTTGAGCAGTGTTGGGTACATGCTCCAGGAGGATGCCCAGCGTTTTGAAGGCTCGGATGATGATACCCAGCTAGAGGAAGGCAGTAGCGTGAGCGCAGAGAGAGGGGATGCTCAAGGACAGCAATCTGGCAGTCATGTTCCACCAGCTGCAGCTTACTGCCAGGTTTGCTCCAGTGGTGAAGAGGGAGGGGATGATGAGGTCAGTGACGCCACGTGGGTGCCTGAACAGAGAGAGGAGGAGGCAGGATGCTCTCCGGGGGCCAGCTTGAGGCCAGCACACAAACTGAATCACACCGCAGAGCTCCGCCTGTGCAGGGCGCTGCCTCTGCACGTTATTACAAAAGTTCTTTGGTGTGGGCCTTTTTTGAGACGAGTGCATCAGATCGTACCATTGCTATTTGCAACATATGTCTCAAGCGTATCTCGTGTGGCCAAAACATCAGCCGCTAGGGCACCACAAGCATGACCAGACATATGTCGACCTGCTATGCAGCTCGTTGGCAAGCGCACATTAAAGACCCACACCAAAGAACAAAGCGGACCTCTCCTTGCTCCTCATCAGCTGGGAACTCCAACCTCACTATACCTTCAGTCCTCTCTGAAAGCTGCACTGAGAGGAAAGAAGGTGTAGAATTAGGTGTGTCACAGCCAAGTACTTGCGGGCACTCTGCTAGCAGTACACCGGCGTCCGATTCTTCCAGGCAAATTTCCCTGCCCCAGCTGCTGGACCGTCGAAAGAAGTTTACTCCCAGCCATCCACATGCCCAGCGGTTGAATGCTAGCTTGGCTAAATTGCTAGCACTTCAACTGCTGCCTTTTCAGTTGGTAGACTCGGCCCCCTTCCGTGAGTTTGTTCAATGTGCGGTTCCTCAGTGGCAGGTTCCCAAACGCCGCTTTTTTTCACGGAAGGTGATTCCGGCTCTGTACCGGCATGTGGAAGGCAATGTCCATGTCTCGCTGGACAGGGCGGTCAGCGGTAATGTGCATATTACCGCTGACTTATGGTCCAGCAGGCATGGACAGGTACGTTACCTGTCTTTCACGGCCCATGGGATCACTCTTTTGGCAGCTGGGAAGGATGCAGGACAAGGTGCAGCAGTGTTGGAGGTTGTTCCGCCACCACGCCTCCAAAATGCTACTACTCACCTCTCTCCTCCACCCCCTCCTCTTCTTCTTCCTCCATGGCCTCTTCGAGTGCTCTGTCCTCGGAACCAGCAGGGCTCCGTAGGCGTCCAAGGGGCTACGCAAGTACGCAGGCAAAAAGATGCCATGCCGTGCTTGCGCTGGTGTGTTTGGGGGACAGGAGCCACACTGGGGCAGAGGTTCTGTCAGCTCTGCAGGGGCAGGCCGAGAGGTAGTTGACGCCATGCCAGCTTAAGCCAGGAATGGTGGTTTGTGACAATGGCACCAACCTCCTCTCCGCCCTGCCACAGGGACAGCTGACCCATGTGCCCTGTATGGCTCACGTCCTTAACCTGGTGGTGCAGCGGTTCTTGGGCAGGTACCCAGGCTTACAGGCTGTCCTGAGGCAGGCCAGGAAAGTCTGTGTGCATTTCCGCCGATCATATAATGCCAGTGCTCGGCTGGCTGAGCTGCAAAAGGAGTTGAACCTGCCCAAGACCCGCGTTATATGTGACATGCCCACCAGGTGGAACTCAACGTTGGCCATGCTGCAGCGACTGCACACGCAGCAGAGGGCCATCAATGAGTACCTGTGCGACTACGGCACCAGGACAGGGTCAGGGGAGCTCGGATTTTCTTCCCCACGCCAGTGGAGCATGATCAGGGATGCATGCACTGTCCTGTCACCATTTGAGGAGGCCACGAGGATGGTGAGCAGTGACAGTGCATGCATCAGTGACACTGTACCTCTTGTCCACCTGTTGGAGCATTCGCTGCATGGAATAATGGACAGGGCACATGAGGCAGAACAGAGGCAGGAAGAGGAGGACTTCCTTGCCTCTCAAGGCCCCCTTTATCCAGACAGTGTTCCTTCTCTCCCACCCATCACACAGGAAGAGGATGAGAAGGAGGAGGAGGAGGATTGTGTCAGCATGGAGGTGGAGCCTGGCACCAGCATCAGCAGCAGCAGTCTTTTAGGGATGATTTACAGTCCCAAGAAACCAGTGGACTTGTACGTGGCATGGAGGAGGTGGCTGCGGATCATGTCGTCCTCAGTGACCCAGAAGACTCCGGACCGAATGCCTCAGCTAACCTACGTTGTATGGCCTCCCTGATCCTGCAAAGCCTGCAGAAGGATCCTCCTTTCCCACCGAAAATCCTCTGGCTTACAGGGTCTTGAGGATGGATCACTGGCCAGAGCTTGCACAGTATGCAATTGAGCTACTGGCCTGTCCTGCATCCAGCATTCTTTCCGAACGCACATTCAGTACTGCTGGAGGCTTTGTCACCGATCACAGGCTGCGCCTGTCCACTGACACGGTTGATCGACTGACCTTCATAAAGATGAATCAGTCTTGGATCACCACCAGCTACCAGGCACCTGAAGCTGATATAACAGAATAATTTATTTTGAAATGTCACATCCCTTCAAGACTGCCTATGCTGATGCTGAGTGACTGTCCTGTTATGTTGACTGACTATCCTCTTCCTCCTCAATGATCCTGATGACAGCTTGGAAGAACATTTTTGTTTCTGGGTGCCACCACCAGTGGCTAATGCCCAATTTTTCAGCCCCTGTTTAACAGGGGCGTGTAATTACAATTTTTTATGCAATGCTTTGCAACAGGTCTGATTTCTGTGCTCCAAGTACAGTATCTGTGAGGGGTTGCAGTGTTTTGGCACCAGCACCAGTGCCTAAGGCCCAATTTTTCAGCCCCTGTTTAACAGGGGCGTGTAATTAAACATTTTTATGCAATGCTTTGCAACAGGTCTGATTGCTGTGCTCCAAGTACAGTATCTGTGAGGGGTTGCAGTGTTGTGGCACCAGCACCAGTGCCTAAGGCCCAATTTTTCAGCCTCTGTTTAACAGGTGCGTGTAATTACAATTTTTTATGCAATGCTTTGCAACAGGTCTGATTGCTTTGCTCCAAGTACAGTATCTGTGAGGGGTTGCAGTGTTGTGGCACCAGTTCCTAAGGCACAATTTTTCAGCCCCTGTTTAACAGGGGCATGTAATTACAAATCTTGATCTAATAATTCACAGCAGGGCCCATTCCTGCGCCCACCAAGAGTAACTGTGAGGGCTTACAGTGTTGTGGCAACACCGTCCACCACCACCACCAAAGGCAAAAATTTTCAGCCCCTGTTTAACAGGGGCGTATATTTACAATTTTTTATGCAATGCTTTGCAACAGGTCTGATTGCTGTGCTCCAAGTACAGTATCTGTGAGGAGTTGCAGTGTTGTGGCACCAGCACCAGTGCCTAAGGCACAATTTTTCAGCCCCTGTTTAACAGGGGCATGTAATTACAAATCTTGATCTAATAATTCACAGCAGGGCCCATTTCTGCGCCCATCAAGAGTAACTGTGAGGGCTTACAGTGTTGTGGCAACACCGTCCACCACCACCACCAAAGGCCCAATTTTTCTTCCCCTGTTCAACAGGTGCATGCAATTACAATTCTTCTATCCTGTTAGATTTAATTTTGGAAAAAGGTATCTCCTCTCTACTGATGCTTTATCACCAATCCTTGTTTCAATAAAAACTCCACTTTTCCAAAAACATTTGTCATTGGGACGGAAAGTGAGGTGAAATGTTCTGAACAGGTGAACAGACAGCAAAACAAATGTTACAGGGGTGATAACCCTTCCCTATGTTCTCCAAAAAGCTTAAAATAGATTTTTTTGGATGGAGCTACACTTAAAAATTTAAGTTACACGTATAATGAAAAATAAATATCACAGTGCAATCACCTCATCTGAAGAAATAGAGGGGAGTAACCGGTAACAAATCGGATACCTCAGACTCTATCTCATATACCTTCCCCTGGGGTTACCACCTGTCCGGGATTCACCCAGACAGTTCGGGGTTTGGAATCATGCGTCCAGGTTTCAGACTGTCTGAAACCCAGACACATGACTCAGACTATGACTTCCCAGCAGGGTTGCTGGCTTCAGTTGTCTAATGCCGCGTACACACGACTTTTCAACGGACTAGGTCCGCCGGTTTTTCCGACGGACTTTCGACGGAGTTCCGACGAACTTTTCGAATGAACGGACCACATACAATCACACTAAATTCTGACAGATTCGAACATGATGACGTACGACCGGACTAGAATAAGGAAGTTCGTAGCCAGTAGCCAATAGCTGCCCTAGCGTCGTTGTTTGTCCGTCGGACTAGCACACAGACGAGCGGATTTTTCGATAGGAACTGGGTCCAGCGGAGTTCCGGCGGGAAAATTTAAGACATGTTCTATTTCTAAAGTCTGTCAGATTTTTCGACAGCAAAAGTCCAATGGAGCCCACACATGATCAAATTGTCTGACGGATTTGTTCCGTCTGACCTTTGCTGTCGAAAAGTCCTCTCGTGTGCACTTGGCATTTGCCGCAAATGTCTCTCACTGCCCAAAGCCAGCACAAACAGACTGGAGAGGAGAGAGGGCTCTATCTGCTCCTCTTCCTCCCGCTCCTACCCCTCTGTGTCTGCCCACACTCCAATCCCCGGCGATGTGCCTCAGAAAAGTCAAGTGGGGTAGGAAATTTGAAGCCCAGCAGCTACAGCTACATCTGGATGAGAGGTGCTGACTGCCAAGGGGTGAGTGAGCTCACAGTGAGCTCACAGTCCATCCCTGATCTTTTTTACAATCATCAGCTCCATCTAGTGGCCATAATGTGTTATTTTGATATTTTTTACAATTAAGGCTTTCTTAGAAAAAATTATGGCCGATCGATGTTGCGGTCGATTATAGGAAATTATTGTTTTTATTGAATTAGGGTCAGAGATCGTCACAGCTGGGAAATGATTGTAACATTCATCTTTTCTCCCCCATTCACACAGAAGGAATGTACACGCACTTTCACCCGGAGAACGGCTGCACCATGTTTTTTATGGATGGACCCCCCTAGACCCGCCCTTTTCTAGTCCAGGTTTGTGGGTGTACTTGATCGAGGTATCAAGTTTCTGGCCGGGATATACTTTGCAAGCCAGATCTGGTACACCAGTTGGTCCCATCGACCGAGTCATATTTAGATAGGGGGGAAAGTAGCTCTATAAACCGGGGGTGACAGAGTCCGGAGAAGAGATTAGGGGAATCTTCTATGTTGTAGGACATAACCCTGGGGGCCCCAGGGGGTTTAGTCCTACCACAAGGAAGTCCAGTGGGGATACAGAAAAAAAGAGCTCCCTTGGGATGGAGGGATGATTGGTCAGAGTTGCCAGAGTTAATTTTCATGGAGGTAAACCCTCCTGGTATTTCTTTCTCTTGGAACTCTCCTTGGCTTTTTTGGTTTTGGAAGTTTGCCATATGGAAGTGAGGGGGCTAGAGGGAGGTGGACGCTTTTCCGTAAGTGCGGTTGAGGGTTGGATTGGCGAAGGTGGATCCTTGGAGATGATGCCTAGCTTTAGCAGCAGGTGTTCCCCTTCAGGAAAGGAAGAAAATTGGAAAGATTTGTTGTTAATTTCAAAGTTGAGGCCAAAGGGGAAAAGCCACCAGTATTTAATATTCTTCTGTTGGAGGGCTGAAAGTAAAAGTTTAAGTATCCGTCTCCTCTGAATCGCGGAGGGAGAGATGTCGGCGAATATTTGAATTGTATGCCCCCATAATCTGTAGTTGCGGCGTGGTGCGGGCCCTTTTTATAACCTCTTCTATAATTTCGTAGTTGTGCGGTTTCACCACAATGTCCCTGGGCAGGCCATCAGCATGTGGTGGGCCCAGGGCCCTATGAGCTCAGTCCAGTTCCAATCTGTGGGGCGAATGTCAGGAATGAGTTCCTTGATGAGGGAGGAAACTGCTTCCTGTATCTCAGTAATACTTTCTGGCAGGCCTCTAATCCTGAAGTTGTACCTTCGAGACCTATTTTCCTGATCGTCGATTTTGGCCATAGCAAACGTCAAATTGATTGTGTAGGTCTTGTATGCGATCAGTGTTTTGGTTCGCACTGGTAACTGTGGCATCCACTTTGGTCTCAATTGTTTCAATACGTGCACCCAGGCTTTGTAAATCATGTTTGATGTCTGAGGTAATGTCTGTCACTTATTTCTTTGATTTTGATTGGTGGTAGTTCATTTATATTCTGTTTCCACTGTATGCACTTTATCACATGCCTGACGAAGGGGTCCTGCATGGCTCCGAAACGTTGCACCTATTCTGTTACGATGTGATCTTTCTACAATAAAAGTTGTGGACTGCAACTCAAGATCCATGGTGTGCTGGTGAACATGTGTATTTATATAGAGCGGAGATCTCAAAACTATGGCCCTCCAGCTGTTGCGGAACTACACGCCCTGTGAGGCATTGTAAAACTTTGACATTCACAGACATCAGAGGCGTTGCTAGGGGGGTGCGGGGGGTGCGGTCCGCACCCGGGTGACACCCTCCCTGTTTTAATTTTTTTTTTTTGATTTTTTTATTTTTTTATTTTTTTTTTTTTTGATTTTTATTTTATTTTTTTTTGATTTTTTTTTAAGCTGACGTTCACCCCGCAGCCTGCTGGGCTGAAACAGCACACCGCAGCCCGGGTGACACCCTCCCTGTTTTTATTTATTTTTGATTTATTGTTCAACTTCTTCACCCCGCAGCCCACTGGGCTGAAACACACAGCAGCAGCGCCTGGTGTCCTCCTTCTTCCTGTCCTGACGTCACATCACAACACAGTGTCTCCGTTCCGCCCAAATTGTAAACAGGTGCGGGGGGGGTGTCCAAGCCAGCCCAGTCAGGTTGTTGAGCTGTGTGTGTGTGTGTGTGTGGGGGGTCCGCCGGCGGGGGGGGGGGGGGGGCGGGTTTGCCGTCTCCTCTAGAGACTCAAGCTGCCGTCCAGATTCGGAACAGGTGCGGGGGGGGGAGGGGAGTCCTGGTGTCCAGGGTGAGGTGCTTGCCATGGTACCGACAGTACCAAAGAGAGCTGGTGTGGGAGGACTCTCAGTGACTGGCGCCCTGGCTGACCTGAGAGAGAGAGCGAGAGAAATCTGTGTCCAGCAGCACCTCCCCCCCCCCTTATCAGACAGACAACACTCACTATATATTAGCTGACTGAGCCACCCCCACCCTGAGCTGGTCTGATGATGATGATGATGGGGGGAGGGGGGAAGGGGGTGCTGCTGGACACAGATATATATTAGATATAATAGGCACAGTAGCTGAGTGACACATCCACCCACCCTGAGCAAGCTGGTCTCATTGGGGGGGGGGGGGTATTCTGTCCACAGTAACAAGGTAGCTGAGCCCAGCACCACCAGAAAGAGAACCACGCTGCCCAGCGACACCAGAGAGAACTCCAAACTGCCCAGCGCCACCAGAAAGAGCGTCACACTGCCCAGCACCACCAGAAAAAGAACCACGCTGCCCAGCGCCACCAGAAAGAACACCACACTGCCAAGCGCCACCAGAAAAATAACCACGCGGCCCAGCGCCACCAGAGAGAGTGCCACACTGCCCAGCGCCACCAGAGAGAGCGTGCCACACTGCCCAGCACCACCAGAGAGAGCCACGCTGCCCAGAGCCACCAGAGAGAGTGCCACACTGCCAAGCGCCACCAGAAAAAGAACCACGCGGCCCATCGCCACCAGAGAGAGTGCCACACTGCCCAGCGCCCACAGAGAAGGCGTGCCACACTGCCCAGCGCCACCAGAGAGAGCCACGCTGCCCAGCACCACCAGAGAGTGCCACGCTGCCAAGCGCCACCAGAAAAAGAACCACGCGGCCCAGCGCCACCAGAGAGTGCCACACTGCCCAGCGCCACCAGAGAGAGCGTGCCACACTGCCCAGCGCCACCAGAGAGAGCGTGCCACACTGCACAGCGCCACCAGAGAGAGCGCCACACTGCCCAGCGCCACCAGAGAGAGCACCACACTGCCCAGCGCCACCAGAGAGAGCACCACACTGCCCAGCGCCACCAGAGAGAGCACCACACTGCCCAGCGCCACCAGAAAGAGAACCACGCGGTCCAGCACCACCAGAGAGAGAATCACACTGCCCAGCACCACCAGAGAGAGAAAGACTAAGCCAGTGCCAAGGTACAGACGTGCTACACTTCTGACCAGATTCGCCCTGGGCAACCCAGAGTGAGCGATCGTCCAGCCGGAGGGATCACTGCACTGTTTCGCTGGGTCTGGTAAGTGGGCCTGTCGGCCATTATCCATTACTGATCCTAGGGAATGAGCAATTAGGAACTGCCTAACCTGCTATCCTCTAGCCCTAATACTGCCTGTAGGCCTTTCTGACCGATCCAACGTGCACCAACGATCTCCAACACTGTGCTGCCACCTCGAAAATAGGGGGGTATGGGGGGGTGACACCATGTTTTACCGCACCGGGTGACACCAACCCTAGTGACGCCACTGACAGACATGACTAGGCATGATGGGAATTGTAGTTCCTGAACCACTGGAGGACCATCATTTGGAGACCCCCTGAGGAACCGATCGCCTCAATTTCCCTCCTGCAGCCGATGGAAGCCGGCTTCTCCTCCACTCCCTCCCACCACCATTCAGTGGAGGCGATCGGTTCCTCTAAATACCGTTGCCCCCCTATTTAAATGTGTAAAAAAATATGACAGGAGAGTCGCATGGTCCCCCTCAAGCATAGGGCCGGGTCACAGCTGTGCCCCCTATAGTTATGCCTCTGCCCCAATCCCTCTCCTGTTATTCTACAAACAATACATTACAAAAAGACTGTTTATTGGACCCAGAGTGAATGGACGCTTGGGTGACTGGGGGGCCTCTGTACTGTTTGGGTTATCATCAGTGGCTCCTGAGGGGGGAGCACTACACATCTATAACGATATACAGTACATACACACACAGCACAAGGCCATGTTCACACTACGAGACATTTCTCAGGGCTGCAGTTCCTCTGATCTCCACAAGATGGTGATCTCACTTCTTCCCACACAGGAAGTCTCTATGGAAGACAGGAAGTGATGTCAGGTACAGGAAGGAAGCTCCTTGTGATAAGAGGTAGAGGTGACGTGGCTGAAATCGGCAGCAGAGGAGGTAATAAGATCTTATTTTCTATTTTTTAACCCCGTGATGTCCGTCCTCTTCCTCCATAGTCACTGTGACATATTTTATCTCCAGCAGATGATGATACACACATATATTATTATTATTATACAGGATTTATATCACACCAACAGTTTGTACAACATGAGGGTAGACAGTACAGTTACAATACAATAGAATACAGGAGGAATGAGAGGGCCCTGCTCCGGAAAGCTTACAATCTAAGAGGGAGGGTCAAAGGATACGAAAGGCAATAACTGTGGGGGATGGGCTGATGGAGAAAATAAAAGTCCAGTTGTTAGGTGGGGGCAGGAAAGTCTTCTCTGAAGAGAAGGGTTTTCAGGGATTGTCTAAAAGTTGAGAGAGTAGGAGATAGTCGGACACATTGGGATAGGGAGTTCCAGAGAATGGGAGAGGCTCGGGAGAAGTCCTGGAGGTGAGCATGGGAGGAGGCGACAAGGGAGCTAGAGAAAAGGAGGTTTTGGGAGGAACGAAGAGAACGATTCGGTTGGTATTGTGAGACTAGGTTAGTGATGCAGCTGGGGGCCGAGTTGTGGATGACTTTGTAAGGCTGGCCATACATTATACATTTTTCTTGTTCAATTTTCTTTAGATTTACCTTCATGTAGTGCAAGGACCTGCCTGATTGCGTACAAATTGAAAGTGTATAGGCTTGACCTCATATTATATGGTTTTGGTAAATTGAACTAGAAAATTGTACAATGTATGGCCAGGAAGAGGAGGTGAAAGACAAGGAGAGAGTGAAAATAATAAGGTGGTAATCAGAGAGAGGAAAAGGATTGTTGGAGAGGTTGCACGGCATGCATAGGTAGGAGAATACAAGGCCGATGGTGTTGCCATCAGAGTGAGTAGAAGCGTGTATCCATTGTGTATCCATTGCTTCAGGTCAAAGGAGGTGGTTAGACTGAGAAGTTTAGAAGTAGCAGGAGTATTAGTATTAACAGGGATGTTAAAGTCACCGAGAATGATTGTGGGGATTTCAGAAGAGAGGAAGTAGGGTAGCCAAGCAGAGAAACCACCAAGGAAGGTTGATACGGGTCCAGGAGGCCAATAGATCACAGCATTTCTAAAAGAAACTGGAGAAAATAGATAAATACAATGTGCCTCAAATAAGGAGAGTGACAGAGAGGGAGGAGGGTGAAGTACTTGAAAGATGTTATGTGGGGCTAGAAGGATTCCCACTCTACCTCCCTTCTATCCACTGGGTCTGGGGGAGTGAGTCAAGAGAAGGACATCATGGGAGAGGGAAGCAGGAGAAGCAGTGTCGGATTCATGAAGCCAGGTTTCAGTAACAGCAAGTAGTTAGTGATAAAGAGGTGATGGACAGAAGTGAGTTTGTTACAGACAGAGCAGGCGTTCCAAAAGGCACAAGAGAAGGGGAGGCTGGTTTTGGGAAGAAGAGGAATTGTAGCTAAATTGTGTGGTTTGCAGCTGTTGCCAGAAGGCATGGGGTGATGGGTGATTTGGGCACAGTTAAACGATGAAGGCCCAGGGTTTGGGGTTTAATCTTCAGAGGTTAGGAGAAGCAGAAGGGTGAGGGAGGTAATATGGGAGTGTGATTTATATGAAGGGACATGCCGCAGCGTCCTGGAGTTTCTTTTTTGGACGTGAGTTTTGAATTATCTGGAGTCGGTGAGTGCAGTAATAGGGAGAGGACAGAAGTGAGGGTGATATATACAGGCTGTGGGGTGGAGAAGAGGGGGGAGGGAAAGAGAGTTTAGGGAGAGAGGACACAACTGTCAGAAGGATTTGTAGAAAGCACATATTACAGAGAGGAAGGAGAGCTGAATGGGGAAACAAGGTCACCTGCAGTCTGTTTGGTGTTTTTCAAAGTAGTTTGCTGTATATTCTCGCTTTGTCCAATCACTGAAGTGCAGAGCCGAAGAACTCCCACTAAAATAAAGAACTCACCTATAGAAAGACATGTGCCCCCCAGATATATAATGTGGAAATGTAGATGAACCCCTTCAGGGTCATAACATTCCCCCACTTACAGGGCTGAAACATTTCCTTCATTTTTGGAGATGTTTCACCTTTTCCATCAATGACTTTCTCACCTCATCCGTCTATTGTAGAATATCTACATCTATACTAACAATGTCACACTTACCCCTAACACGGGTGATCAGACACTATAGCTGTCTTCTGTTTTCTTCACCTATAACAGCTCCCTTTTCCATAAGACAAGCAGGCCTACCAGTACTCAGTTGCCCCCAGGGCTTATACACAATGCTGTGGTGCCTAGCCACCATGCCAGGACAGGAACGGCCTGAGCACAGCAACCAGGTACTTGCGGTTGACAGACAGGCAGAGTGGTTCAACGACAGTCCGGGTACAAGGCAGGCAAGGTTCAGAATAGTCAGGATCAAAGTCATAGTCAAAAGGCAGGCAGAGTTCAGAGAGTAGTCGATATCCGAACCTTCAATGAGGGAATCCAAACAGCAGAGCAGGACAGACAGAGAGCTGGGAGCTTGAGACTACAGGCTTGGCTGGCTGAAATCAGGTTTGGTCTCCACCCAGAGACTGACCACATCAATCACCTTGCAGGTGGGACAGACAGACAGAATGCATCACAGCCACAACCAGCATGCTGGAATGAGGAGCAGAAGCGCAACTATCAGGAACCATAAACCAGACAGAGACAGAAAGTGCAGTTAAAATCACACCTTTGATGTAATAGCAAAAATAACACAGAACAGGAGCGTAGTCAAAAACAGAAGCCAGCGTTTGGAAGCCAGAGCTGGTAATCAGATAAGCCGGGTTCAGACACCAGAAAGCATTGTCAGAAGCCAAAAATCCAGATCAGAAATCAGAAGAGACGTCAGCCAGGCCAAGTCATAACAGGAACACAGCGGAGACACACTGGAGATGTTGACCAGGCGAAGGCACAGAGAGAATGAGCAAGGCAGTTTAAATAGCAAAAAGGGTCTGGCTGTAGGCTGGATTAATGAGGCAGGTAATGGTAACCAGGTGAGTGGCTGGCAATTAACTGACAGCTGAGCAGCCTCTGTGCACTGAGACAAGAGCTGCTAGTAATAGCAAAAATCCAGCCCTGACAACAACAAACTCCTGACAAACAGATTATACTACTTTTATTAGTGGCGAGGGATGGGGTGGTTTATTTAGGGGGCATTAGAATATGTATCCTGTTATTTTATAAGATTCAAATAAGAAGAAAGAGGGAAAAATGTAATTTGTAGTAAATATCCAGAATTTATTTTTCCATAATGATCCGAGTCTCAGATCTTCATCCTAAAATGTGATCAGTAAAGTCTCCGGAGTACACGGAGATCACAGGAATATGATGTGTCCTGGCAAAGCCCAAAGACAAAGTTCATCTTTCAGTTTAGGAGAGGAAGGACGCATCCGGGAGAAATTATTCTGTGTACAGAAACCTCACACAGCTCCCCCCACAGCTCCTCCTCCCAATGTCCCTCCCATCAGAGTCAGAGAATCCTATGACATCACACTGACCTCACAGCGCCTCCTCCTTATATCCCTCTATCCAACTCTTTTTCCTGATGTTCTTAGGATGTGGGCCGTCCCCTGGCCTCCTTACTTTCAAAGTAGAGCTGTTGGACCACCATTGTATGTAATATCAGAAACCTCAGCACGAAGTTGGGTTTAAACAAAAAGAGACCTGACCAGTGAGGTGAGGAGGATTCTGGGAATGTCATTTGATTTTACTATTTGTGTTCAAATCTAGAGCCCTCCTCCTGTGAAGTCTGGAGATCATATGACCATCACATTGCCTCCACCTCCCTCCCTGATAGAAATAAAAAGAAGATTCTAGAAGTCACCAGAGAGATCATCGAGCTGCTGACAGGAGAGGTGGGCGGAGCTCGGAAGGACGTCATGATGGACAATCAGCCGCCCCTCACATCACCGGGTAAGAGGAGACTTTATTGTAAAGGAGAGAGCAGTACGGAGGCTCCACCTAGATCCCCCATCATCTGATAAACACATAGAAACAATGTATTCAGTCAGTGTGTGTGTTTCCTACAGATGGATCCAGTAATGGGAACCCACCAGAGAGATCCCCCCGTCCTCTGTATTCCCGGGATTCCACACAGGAAGGTCACACCATCCCCCACCATCATCAGGTAGATGAGGAACAATCACTGGTAGTTATGATTTATCTACAAGCATGTTTGTTACAATGAATGTTTTATTATATATTCAGAGTGGAAACCTCGGGGATGATAATATTAATGTTAAAGAAGAGTATAAAGAGGAGGATGAGGAGTATGGAGTGATGAAGGAGTTTTCAGAAGGACACAAGGATATGATGGAGCCACCAAATACCAGGAACCCACCAGAGAGATGTCCCCGTCCTCTGTATTCCCGGGATTCCACACAGGAAGGTCACACCACCCCTCACCATCATCAGGAAGGTCACACCATCCCCCACCATCATCAGGTAGATGAGGAACAATTATTGGTAGTTCTGATTTATACACAGCATGTTTGTTACAATTAATGTTTTATTATATATTCAGAGTGGAAACCTCGGGGATGATAATATTGATGTAAAAGAAGAGTATAAAGAGGAGGAAGAGGAGTATGGAGTGATGGAGGAGTTTTCCAAGAAACACAAGGATATGATGGAGCCACCAAATACCAGGAACCCACCAGAGAGATGTCCCCGTCCTCTGTATTCCCGGGATCCCACACAGGAAGATCACACCATCCCTCACTGTTACAAGGTTGGTGGATCGGAGCATCTAGAACATGGACTTGAGGAGAGGAGTTTTTTATTTATGTGATTGCACAATAATAAAGCTTATATCTTACAGATGATATTCTCTCTCATTTTCTTGATTTAGAGTGGAGATCCAATCGATATAGAATTTGAGGTTAAATCAGAAGAAGAGAAATATGTGAGGGACGATCAGCAGTCTATGGAGGAGGATGGAATAACGGGGACATTTATAGAGGAGGACACTCCTACAGAGATCAGCACAGGTGGGTCATTAACACTAAATACATTCCTCCACCCATACTGCTCACTGATTGGTCCAGAGTAGGGCGGGGACTGGGTGATATCAGCCTGTAATCCCCTGGTCACTTTCCTGAGCTGTGTTCCCCGTCCTGTATTCCTGTATTTCTCTCGGATAATCTTCCTTCTCTGTGCTGCCGACACAATTTATGTATCTAGACTGGATTTATGGAGATTCTGGGGTTCAACTGGCAGCAAAATGTTGATATTCACCATAGGCATTGCTCTACCTAGGCACCTGGGGTATGTACCTTGGGTCTTCTGCCCCATACCGGGGTCTAGCAAGACCTCTGACAGAACAATTCTCCCGGGTTACTTGCTCTGTTATTTGCTGGCTGTGTCGGGTGGAGGGATATGTCTGTATAGTCTCAGACCCAAGTCACTGAGTGCAGTCTCAGGAGATGGGAGGCAGCGGGGTGGGACCTCTGCAACTTGTCTCCAGTAAACATTTCAGCTTCCACTGATTACTGAATACCAATTTTATGAGTCCTCCTGACCATTACACTATATACAGTAATTATATATTGCATGTTACATACATCCTGACCTGCCTGACCTACACACACTGACCTACATACAATGACAATGACATACATACACACACTGTCTGACCTACCTCGGCTCAGCTGTAGTGTGCGGTCACAGCAGGCAGTCAGTCAGTCACTCGTCAGAGAGGAGCCGAGGAGGAGAGGAGAGCCGCCCGCCCGAGAGCGGGGATCGGGGATGTGGCATTCCTGCCTTGTGGAGCCTGCAGGCTAAGATGGACGTCACGTCACTCACATGTCCCGCGGTCCTGGCATTGGCGCTGCAGGCTCCGGAAGGCGTGACCTGCTATGGCACTCGGCCACTTTCGGCCACACTTGGCCACTTTCGGCCGCTATGGCACTCGGCCACTGTCGTCCGCAGCCGCACTCGGCTACTTTCAGCCGCACTCGGCGGCGCTCGGGATCTAACTCGGGGCTAACAATGGAGAGCTGCATGCCTGAGACCCGGGGCTTTTTGGGGTCACATTCGGGGCTTCGGGCCCCCTAGCCCCCCGCCTAAGCCCCTGCCTGTCCGGTATATCCTTTAAATCCAAGCTGACCATAACCGGGGCATGATCTGAGAGGGTGATTGACATCACTTCTGCCTTTAATAGACCTTCTAGAAGCTGATGAGCTAAAAAAACGTAATCAGTTCTGGAATAAGAGGAATGCACCTGAGAATAATAGGTAAAGTCCCCCCCAGGATGTAAACTTCTCCAGGCCTCCACAAGTTGGAGGGATCAGGCCATGCAGGCTCTAGAAGACTGGAATGTGCCAGGGCCAGTGGAAAGACGGTGAATTGGTGAAAGCATGTTGAGCCCAGCAGCCAATGCCATCAGAAGCTTTAAAAGGGGAAAACCAGATTGTGAAGCCAAGGATTACATCGAAGCCCTTTATGCTGTTTATGGAATAGTGGAGAAACTATCTGATCTGATGTATCAGTTTGAGCATACCCATCAGATGAGAGGAGAGAAGCTATTGGCCTACATTGTCCGCATAGACCACATCCTACACCAGATCATTTTGAAGAAGGGCATTGATCCGAGGGAGGTGGACAAAACCAGGTTGGACCGGTCTCTACAAGGAGCTAGGCCAAATCACCCCATTGCTCTCCGATTACTCCTGAAAGGCACCGAAGAGGCCCCTTCTTACCCAGAATTGATCCGGCTGGTGAGAGAAGAAGAGGCTATCCTAGACCAGAAGGATAAAGAGGCTCGGCTTGCCACAGGGACCGTTACGAAGAAAGAGAAGGTGGCGGCACAATTAGTACAGGTGGAAGAAAGTGACGAGGAATATGAGTGGGGGGAACACCCCAAGAGTCCTATTGCGCAGTCCTACCCAGGGGTTACCTTGGAACAAGCCGTAGTTGAACTGGCACAATCGCAGGCTGATTTACAAAAAACCTTCTGTGGGTTTCAGCAGAAAGTTGATAAGGTGATAAAAACCCCAAGCTGATATACAAGAGTCACTCTCGGAAGTGAAACACGATGTACCCACCTCTACGGTTGAAAGAAGGGACGTGACCCTTCCCCCAGTTCCGAAGTGATATCAATGTGGGGAAGTAGGACATTTTATCGCACAGTGCCCAAATAAGGGAAATTTAACAGATATAGCAGTGGAAGTTGCCAAAGCATTGAAGAAAATATCCGCCAAGAAGCCGGCAAAAAAACTTCAGAGGGCCCCAATGAAGGAGTCAACTGGGTGCCCTGTCACAACAGTTAACTCCAAACCCACCCGTACACGCCAGACCCCTGGAACCACAGCTAGGTTCAAACGGAAGGAAAAGAGTCCAGGAATGGAGGCAGAAGATTGGCGGAGGCCTCAAAGAAGTGACCCGAGGATGAAGGGAGGATCTGAGCCTTCAGAAAAACTCTGTTGCCCTGGGTCCGCAAGGGAACAATGGAGAACCCCTGCTGTTTATACTGTCTCGGTGGGAAATGCATATCAGTCTCTGAGTCGAGGACGGAATCGGTGTGCGACAGAAGCTGAAGGAAGCAGGAGTCCAGCCACGAAAACCTATTGTCCCAGGTATTTCCAACAGGCATCCTACCCAGTTGGTAGGTTTTCAACCTATTGTGCCCCCGTTCTGATTGAAGGGATCTACACCAGAGCCGTCCTTGATACAGGTGCCCAGGTTACCCTGATGACCAGAGACTTTTCCAAGAAGTTCCTGTCATACCTGCCCCTGAAAGAGTTGGGAGATACCAAGATCCAGGGTATCCAAGCAGAGGACCACCCTTGTGATGGATATCTGCGGGTCAAGTTATCATGTGATCCATTGAGGGCTGGGGAGCCTCAGGACTTTGAAACCTTGGCCATTGTTTGCCCCTTCCTGCCAGGTTCCTCGAGACGTTCTCTCATCGTTGGAACCAACACAGATCTGGTGAAGAGGCTGTTAGCCTCTGTTGTTCCCAGATGTGACTCTCTATCCTCAGTGCTGAAAGAAGGGCTGGTAGTGCCTCCCGTTCCCACAGTAGATGAAAAAGTGTCCAAGGCAGAAGCGGAAGAAACCGACTTGCAGGAGGCAGAAGTGGTTGAACGGAAAGAGAAGGCTAGTGAGCCTACCGTGTCTGAGTCAGTGAAGCAGAGGAAACGAAGAGTCATTGCCAATTTCAAGAGACCGATCTGTGATGCGCTAGATGCGAGCCTCAAAGAAATTATTCTCACCCCTTTAAGGGTTGTCAGGAGAGCCTGACCTTCTCACCACAGATTTGGTGAAAGGCAACCCCAGCTCACCCCTTGACACATCTGTACCAGACACTATATTGTCAGCTGTGAGTGCTCAGGACAGCTCCCCATCATATGTGAATTGGTGGGAAGCTCCTCTGTCAAGTTTGTGTTGTAAGATGAGCCGTTTGAGTTTAGACTCTGGTTATGGAAATGCAACTTGGTTGTTATCATACTAACCTGTTCTCTCCGCATGTAGGTCATAACATGTAACAGACAAAAATGTTTGTTAGAACTAAGGTTCTATGTGTCTTTGGGGACCAAAGACTAAAAGTAGGGGGAGTATGTAGCGCTGATAATTTTTGCCTACTAATGTAATGTTGAGGTTTTACAATGTAAGCTAATGGACAATTCTATAGCTTGGTATTTGGCGACATCTAGCGGCCAAATACAGAAAGTGGACTGGGATGACTTTTGTTTTCAAAGAAGCATTGAACTAAATACAGGAAGTGACTGTTTATTTACTTTGATTTTTGACCTACCTCCCAGAATGCCAGGTGACCTACCCATGGACACCCTCTCTTGCACTGCATGCTGGGTAGGACATAAAAGGAGCCTGAGCGGTCATTTTAGATCACTTCTGAATGCATGGCCTGCCTGTGAGGACTTGTGGGGAGGCCTCCCAGAGGAAGCGGCCTGCAGCCATTGCAAAGCGCAACTCCAACAGTCTGTGTGAGTGACCTGACGGTGCCAGAGACACAGTGATCGGATTGGAGAGATCCAGAGACACTCGTTTGAGAATCGGAGGACCGGGTTCACCCAGCAGAGCGGAACGGAGTGACGGAGCCAGCTGACAGAGAGAAAAGCTGCAAACACCGGACCAAAGCTACCATACAGAGCTCAGATCCAGTTGGTGCGCGGGCGGAGGCCCACAGTTTATTGACTTCTGCACCTAGTCAGACTTGTATACAGGCCTCGCTGGGATTTATAGTCCTATAGAGGAGGAGTATAGCAACTGACACTAGGCAGGCATAAGGCCTATTTGACATTGCACCACAAGCCTTGTATCACAGTTACTGAAGTTATACCAGGAGCATCTTTAACTCAACTTGAATTACTTTAACCCTTGGATTACAAATCACAAGGAATTATCCTAGCTAGCGAAGACAAGAAGACTAAAGACTGAGTACTTTAAGTGAGATCTCACGCATAGCTATAAAAGTAGGGGGAGCTCCCGTGTATTTACATTATTTGTAATTGTTTTATCAAAATTCATTGTCCTGTCATTCTATGTTGGGATGACAGCACAATTACTGTAATCACCTGTTTGAATATATTTACAGTAAAATATACTTTGGTTAAGTACCCAGTTGTGTGAGGTATTGTTTTCCCCCAGCAGGTGGAGCCAGTGGATCCTGAGGTTACAATACAGGTATATTGTGTTATATTATATTGTACTGTATTGTATTGCACCACAACTGTGTCAAGGGGACTGAACCAATTCAGTGGGGGTTCATTAGCAGAGTGCAGGCCCAAAATCAATCAAGCAGCTCCTTCGGGGGTCAGTGCTACATTGGCATCAAAAAGGGATTAAACGTTAATTCTCCCGCTCTACAAGACTCTGGTCCAGCCGCACCTGGAGTATGCTGTCCAGTTCTGGGCACCAGTCCTCAGGAAGGATGTACTGGAAATGGAGCGAGTACAAAGAAGGGCAGCAAAGCTAATAAAGGGTCTGGAGGATATTAGTGATCACTGGTTGTGAGCACTGAACTTATTCTCTCTGGAGAAGAGACGCTTGAGAGGGGATATGATTTTAATATACAAATACCGTACTGGTGACCCCACAAGAGGGAGAAAACTTTGCCAGGTAAGGGAATTTAACAAGACACAGGACCATTCACTAAAATTAGAAGAAAAGAGGTTTAACCTTAAACTGTGTAGAGGGTTCTTTACTGTAAGAGCGGCAAGGATGTGGAATTCCCTTCCACAGGCGGTGGTCTCAGTGGGGGGCATCGATAGTTTCAAAAAATTATTAGATAATCACCTTAATGACCGCAACATACAGGGATATACAATGTAATACTGACATATAATCACACACAGAGGTTGGACTTGATGGACTTGTCACCTACTATGTAACTGTCACTCCTATAGAAGACAGTTCTCGTTGTTTCCTCACTCTCTGACTAAGGCCCATGAATAAAGAAATGAACTGGTAGGAGATCAGAGGACCCATTTACTAGTTACCTTGAGGGGGGAATTGTAAGATCCTCAGAGACAAAGCTGCCCGATATGGGCGGAGTTCTGGTTTAGGGGAACCAATCAGCTCATGTCTAGTAATAATCTTTGTATTTCTATTTTAGTAGATGGACGGGAGATGAGGAAAACCTCAGAGGATTGTCTCACTTTGTCTCCAGACTGTAAAGTAGAAGATGAGGACATCACACAGTATAGTCCAGGAGAAAACCCGACTACCTCAAATGTCCATCCGGCACCACACAGTGTAGATGGACCATCGTATTCCTCTTATCCTGAGGAACCTCAGACTGTGCGGGACGGTGCCGGACCATCGTATTCCTCTTATCCTATTCCTCTTATCCCGAGGAACCTCAGACTGTGCGGGACGGTGCCCGACCATCGTATTCCTCTTATCCTGAGGAACCTCAGACTGTGCGGGACGGTGCCGGACCATCGTATTCCTCTTATCCCGAGGAACCTCAGACTGTGCGGGACGGTGCCGGACCATCGTATTCCTCTTATCCTGAGGAACCTCAGACTGTGCGGGACGGTGCCGTCCATCCAAAACATAAGAGGTTTTCCTGTACTGAGTGCGAGGAGTGTTTCCATTATAAATACAAACTTGATAGGCATATAAGATCTCACACGGGGGAGAAGCCATATTCCTGTCCTGAATGCGTGAAATGTTTTTCAGATAAGTCCAGTCTTTACAGACACAAGACAGTGCACATGGAGGTGAACCCGTTTTCCTGTTCTAAGTGCGGGAAATGTTTTTCAGATAAGTCTACTCTTTCCATGCATCAGAGATTGCACACAGGGGAGAAGCCATATTCCTGCCCTGAGTGCGGGAAATGTTTTTTACGGAAGTCCACTCTTATCACGCATCAGAGACTACACACGGGGGAGAAGCCATATTCCTGCCCTGAGTGCGGCAAATGTTTTTCACAGACGTCCACTCTTTCCCAACATCAGAGACTACACACAGGGGAGAAGCCGTATTCCTGTACTGAGTGCGGGAAATGTTTTTCAATTAAGGCCAGTCTTTCCTATCATCAGAGATTGCACACGGGGGAGAAGCCTTATTCCTGTCTTGAGTGTGGGAAATGTTTTTCAGAGAAGTCCTCTCTTTCCATACATCAGAGATTGCACACGGGGGAGAAGCCGTATTCCTGTCCTGAGTGCGGGGATTGTTTTACACTGAAGTGCAATCTTCAAAGACATCAGAGATTGCACAAAAGGGAGAAGCCGTATTCCTGTCTTGAGTGCGGGAAATCTTTTTCAGTGAAGTCCACCTTGTACAAACATCAGAGATCTCACACGGGGGAGAAGCCGTATTCCTGTCCTGAGTGTGGGAAATCTTTTTCAGTGAAGTCCAGTCTTTACACACATCAGAGATCTCACACAGGTGAGAAGCCACTTTCCTGTCCTGAGTGCGGGAAATGTTTTTCACAGAAATCCCATCTTTACACACATCTGAGATCTCACACAGGGGAGAAGCCGTATTCCTGTCTTGAGTGCGGGAAATGTTTTTCAGAGAAGGCCACCCTTTACAAACATCAGAGATCTCACACAGGGGAGAAGCCGTATTCCTGTCCTGAGTGCGGCAAATGTTTTTCACAGAAGTCCCATCTTTCCCATCATCAGAAATTGCATACGGGGGAGAAGCCGTATTCCTGTCCTGAGTGTGGGAAATGTTTTACAGTGAAGTCCGGTCTTACTACACATCAGAGATCTCACACAGGGGAGAAGCCGTATTCCTGTACTGAGTGCGGGGATTGTTTTACACTGAAGTGCAATTTTCAAAGACATCAGAAATTGCACACGGGGGAGAAGCCGTATTCCTGTCCTGAGTGCGGGAAATGTTTTTCGCAGAAGTCCCATCTTTCCCATCATCAGAAATTGCACACGGGGGAGAAGCCTTATTCCTGTCCTGAGTGCGGGAAATGTTTTTCACAGAAGTCCCATCTTTCCCATCATCAGAAATTGCACACGGGGGAGAAGCCATATGCCTGTCCTGAGTGTGGGAAATGTTTTTCACAGAAGTCCCATCTTTCCCATCATCAGAAATTGCACACAGGGGAGAAGCCATATGCCTGTCTTGAGTGTGGGAAATGTTTTTCACAGAAGTCCAGTCTTACTAATCATCAGAAATTGCACACAGGGGAGAAGCTGTATTCCTGTCCTGAGTGCGGGAAAGGTTTTTCACAGAAGTCCACCCTTTCCCATCATCAGAAATTGCACATGGGGGAAAAGCCGTATTCCTGTCCTGAGTGCGGGAAATGTTTTTCACAGAAGTCCAATCTTACTGCACATCAGAGATCTCACACGGGGGAGAAGCCGTATGCCTGTCCCGAGTGCGGAAAATGTTTTTCTCAGAAGTCAAATCTTTCCCTTCATCAGAAATTGCACACGGGGGAGAAGCCGTATTCCTGTCTTGAGTGCGGCAAATGTTTTTCAGAGAAGTCTGCTCTTTCCACACATCAGAGATTGCACACGGGGGAGAAACCATATTGCTGTTTTGAGTGCGGGAAATGTTTTTCAGACAGGTCCTCTCATAAAAGACATCAGAGATTTCACTTGGGTCAGAAGCCGTATTCCTGTCCTGAGTGCGGGAAATGTTTTTCACAGAAGTACCATCTTTCCAAACATCAGAGAGTGCACTCAAAAGAGAAGCCATATTCCTGTCCTGAGTGAGGGAATTGTTCCTCACTAAAGTCCTGTCTTTCTGTACATCAGGGGTCCCACACAACCCTCGAGGTGTATTAGTGAGTGCGGGAAATGTCTTGTATATGAATGTTGCTGGACATGTGGGGAAGAAGCACACCCTGATATACACCTCAGATATACTCCATGGCTGATCTTCATCATGGAAGAAACAGTTGATAAGGAGATCAGAGATCACCAACGACATGGATGAAGTGTTGTACCGTGTTGGCCATTGATAGCAGGAGAAAAATAAAAATGGAGTCATTACCTCTCATTGGCTGAGTACATTTTGTGGTGTAAATTTTAGCAAGAGGTCTGTTTTCTCAAGTCGTCCTTCAGGACGAAACGCGTTAACCCCACCACTTAAAAAATAAAAATGGAGTCATTACCTGTCATTGGCTGAGTACATTTTGTGGTGGAAGATTTCACAAACACTTACAGGTCTGTTTTTTAAAAACTTTGTAGAATGAATGTGTAAAGGAAATGTGTAAGTTCTGTATAGAATTGTATTGTATTTTGTATGTATTGCACACGGCACTAATAAAGTTTTCATTACATGTTTGCATTCTTTCCAGTCCTGATTAGAATTAGCCTGCCTATGTTACGCCCCTTGTTACCATAAAAGTACAATTGTAATATTAATGTGATCGCTACGTAATCATGTGTATAAAAACCTTCAATTGTGTCATAATAAAACAGAAGAGTTATTTGGCTATAGTGTGGGGCGTGTACTAAACCCCCTGAGCTATAATTGGCAGGATGCCTGTGGCCAATTATAGCTCAGGGGGTTTAGTACACGCCCCACACTATATAAGGCTGCCGCGCCGGCGGCCTCGTGTAGTGTGTTCCGGCGTTAGGAACAGTCAGTGACGGTGTCAGTGACAATATCTGCTTGTCATTCATTTCTGTATGTGGATTCTGGGGATTAGTGTAGGGAAAGAGGAAAAATAGGCAGGGATAGTTTATTCTTCCCAGTGCTGTTCTCAATCTCTACCAATCCAGCCATCTGCAGGAGTAGTTAGTGTGTGTGCGCGCTGTATTAGTATAGCACTGCAGTAGCACATTAAACCACCTTTACCCTTCTGGCCTGTTGTCATCTAAGGCAGCCATCTGCAGGAGTTATTGTGTGTGTGCTGTGTGAGTATAGCACAGCACACTAAACCACCTCACCCTGTATCTGCCCTGTTGTCATCTAAGGCAGCCAGCCAGCCATCTGCAGGAGTTAGCGTGTGTGTGCTGTGTGACTATAGCACAACACACTAAACCACCTTACCCTGTATCTGCCCTTTTGTCATCTAAGGCAGCCTGCCAGCCATCTGCAGGAGTTAGTGTGTGTTTGCTGTGTGATTATAGCACAGCACACTAAACCACCTTATCCTGTATCTGCCCTTCTGCCCTGTATTAATCTAAGGCAGCCAGCCAGCCATCTGCAGGAGTTAGCGTGTGTGTGCTGTGTTACTATAGCACAGCACACTAAACCACCTTACCCTTTATTTGCCCTTCTGCCCTGTTGTCATCTAAGGCAGCCTGACAGCCATCTGCAGGAGTTAGTGTGTGTGTGCTGTGTGACTATAGCACAGCACACTAAACCACCTTACCCTGTATCTGCCCTGTTGTCATCTAAGGCAGCCATCTGCAGGAGTTAGTGTGTGTGTGATGTGTGAGTATAGCACAGCACACTAAACCACCTTACCCTGTATCTTCCCTTCTGCCCTGTTGTCATCTAGGGCAGCCAGCCAGCAATCTGCAGGAGTTAGTGTGTGTGTGCGATGTGACTATAGCACAGCACACTAAACCACCCTACCCTGTATCTGCCCTTCTGCCATCTAAGGCAGCCATCTGCAGGAGTTAGTGTGTGTGTGTGTGCTGTGTGAGTATAGCACAGCACACTAAACCACCTTACCCTGTATCTGCCCTTCTGCCCTGTTGTCATCTAAGGCAGCCTGCCAGCCATCTGCAGGAGTCAGTGTGTGTGTGCTGTGTGACTATAGCACAGCACACTAAACCACCTTACCCTGTATCTGCCCTTCTGCCCTGTTGTCATCTAAGGCAGCCAGTCAGCCATCTGCAGGAGTTAGCGTGTGTGTGCTGTGTGACTATAGCAAGGCACACTAAACCACCTTACCCTTTATCTGCCCTTCTGCCCTGTTGTCATCTAAGGCAGCCAGCCAGCAATCTGCAGGAGTTAGTGTGTGTGTGCTGTGTGACTATAGCACAGCACACTAAACCACCTTACCCTGTATCTGCCCTTCTGCCTGTTGTCATCTAAGGCAGCCATCTGCAGGAGTTAGTGTGTGTGTGCTGTGTGAGTATAGCACAGCACACTAAACCACCTCACCCTGTATCTGCCCTTCTGCCCTGTTGTCATCTAAGACAGCCATCTGCAGGAGTTAAGCCCCATACACACGGTCGGATTTTCCGATGGATTCTGTCCTATCAGACAATGTTGTCGGAAATTCCGACCGTGTGTAGGCACCATCGGACAGTTTCCATCGGATTGTCCGACGGACAAAGTCCTATCTCCTGCTGGATAGATTTTTTGACAACAAAGTCCGATCACACCAAATCCGATCGTGTGTAGCGAATTCCAACGGACAAAGTGCTACGCATGCTCAGATCACATTACAAGACCAAAGCTATTGGCTACTAGCCTCTACGTAGTCCCGTCGTAGGCAACAAACGTCACCACGTTCAGAATGATCGGATTTTCCGACAACTTTGTCCGACCGTGTGTACGCAAAACCAACATCGGACAAAGTACGACGGACATGATCCGACGGACCTGGTCCTCGGATAATCCGCGCGTGTGTATGGGGCTTTAGTGTGTGTGCTGTGTGACTCCAGCACAATATACACTACCCATTACAATGTCTGGAAGACCGACAAGGAGAGGCAGACAAACCCAAGCCAAGAAAACAGGGCAAGCAGGCTCTGTGTCTAGAGACAACAATGCTGGTCGTGGACGGGGTGCATCGTCATCAGCACGTGGCCATGGGACACGCTTGTCCTTATTTTCGGCAGCTGGACATGTTGAGCCGCATCATGCCGAAGGCTTGGTAGAGTGGATGACCAAGCCCTCCTCATCCTCTCTCACCCAGGCTCAGGGTACTGGCAAAGCAGCTGCCAACGCGTACTCAATGGCATCATCAGGCACCCCTTCCCTAGACCCACCATATCCTCCTGAGGAGTCCCCCGAACTGTTTGACCACAGTGTTGGGTACATGCTCCAGGAGGATGCCCAGCATTTCGAAGGCTCGGATGATGATACCCAGCTAGAGGTAGGCAGTAGCGTGAGCGCAGAGAGAGGGGATGCTCAAGGACAGCAATCTGGCAGTCATGTTCCACCAGCTGCAGCTTACTGCCAGGTTTGCTCCAGTGGTGAAGAGGGAGGGGATGATGATGTCACTGACGCCACGTGGGTGCCTGAACGGAGAGAGGAGGAGGAGGAGGCGGCACATCTCCAACGAGGCAGGATGCCCTCCGGGGGCCTGCTTGAGGCCAGCACACCAACTGAATCACACCGCAGAGCTCCGCCTGTGCAGGGCGCTGCCTCTGCATGTTATTACAAAAGTTCTTTGGTGTGGGCCTTTTTTGAGACGAGTGCATCAGATTGCACCACTGCTATTTGCAACATATGTCTCAAGCGTATCTCGCGTGGCCAAAACATCAGCCGCTTGGGCACCACAAGCATGACCAGACATATGTTGACCTGCCATGCAGCTCGTTGGCAAGCGCACATTAAAGACCCACACCAAAGAACAAAGCGGACCTCTCCCTTCTCCTCGACAGCTGGGATCTTCAACCCCACTATACCTTCATTCCTCTCTGAAAGCTGCACTGAGAGGAATGAAGGTGTAGAATTAGGTGTGTCACAGCCAAGTACTTGCGGGCACTCTGCTGCAGTACACCGACGTCCGACTGTACCAGGCAAATTTCCCTGCCCCAGCTGCTGGACCGTCCAAAGAAGTTTACTCCCAGCCATCCACATGCCCAGCGGACGTTACTTGTCTTTCACGGCCCATTGGGTCACTTTTTTGGCAGCTGGGAAGGATGCAGGACAAGGTGCAGTAGTGTTGGAGGTTGTTCCGCCACCACGCCTCCAAAATGCTACTACTGGTTGTGATACACCTCTCTCCTCCACCCCCTCCTCTTCTTCTTCCTCCATGGCCTCTTCGAGTGCTCTATCCTCTGAACCAACGGTGCTCCGTAGGCGTCCAAGGGGCTACGCAAGTACGCAGGCAAAAAGATGCCATACCGTGCTTGCGCTGGTGTGTTTGGGGGACAGGAGCCACACTGGGGCAGAGGTTCATTCAGCTCTGCAGGGGCAGGCCGAGAGGTGGTTGACACCACCCCAGCTTAAGCCAGGAATGGTGGTTTGTGACAATGGCACCAACCTCCTCTCTGCCCTGCGACAGGGATAGCTGACCCATGTGCCCTGTATGGCTCACGTCCTTAACCTGGTGGTGCAGCGGTTCTTGGGCAGGTACCCAGGCTTACAGGATGTCCTGATGCAGGCCAGGAAAGTCTGTGTGCATTTCCGCCGATCATATAATGCCAGTGCTCGGCTGGCTGAGCTGCAAAAGGAGTTGAACCTGCCCAAGAACCGCCTTATATGTGACATGCCCACCAGGTGGAACTTAACGTTGGCCATGCTGCAGCGACTGCACACGCAGCAGAGGGCAATCAATGAGTACCTGTGCGACTACGGCACCAGGACAGGGTCAGGGGAGCTTGGATTTTTTTTCCCCACGCCAGTGGAGCATGATCGGGGATGCATGCACTGTCCTCTCACCATTTGAGGAGGCCACGAGGATGGTGAGCAGTGACAGTGCATGCATCAGTGACACTGTACCTCTTGTCCACCTGTTGGAGCATACGCTGCGTGGAATAATGGACAGGGCACTTGAGGCAGAACAGAGGCAGGAAGAGGAGGACTTCCTTGCCTCTCAAGCCCCCCTTTATCCAGACAGTGTTCCTTCTCTCCCACCCATCACACAGGAAGAGGATGAGGAGAAGGATTGTGTCAGCATGGGGATGATTTACAGTCCCAAGAAACCAGTGGACTTGTACGTGGCTGGGAGGAGGTGGCTGGCGATCATGTCGTCCTCAGTGACACAGAAGACTCCGGAACGAATGCCTCAGCTAACCTACATTGTATGGCCTTCCTGATCCTGCAAAGCCTGCGGAAGGATCCTCGTATTCTTCGGATCAAGGAGAGGGACCATTACTGGCTGGCCACTCTCCTTGATCCACAGTACAAGGGTAAGGTTGCGGACCTTATCTTGCCATCGCAGAGGATGAGACATCTCCGGGAGGCCAAGAGTAACTGTGAGAGCTTACAGTTAACCCCACAAGGATTGGTGATAAAGCATCAGTAGAGAGAGAGGAGATACCTTTTTCCCAAATTAAATCTAACAGTATAGAATTTCCCTTCCTAGGGGTAGATTTCCTCTCACTTCCTGTTTTCTCTTTCCGTTTGCAAGTAGGAGTCGTTTGTAAGTTGGATGTTTGAAAGTAGGGGCCTGGCGTATATACTCTGCAGAAATTTGCCCCATTAGATGTTGGTGTTGCCACAACACTGTAAGCTGGATACACCATTCTAGGGCAAAACGAGCTGCTGACCTCACAGACTCCTGGCACAGTACAGTAGATCCCCAAGACCCTTTGAGACTGAGATTGATCAGAGAAATCAGAAGGAAGGACTGCAGCCCTGCGGCCAGCACACCCCTGGACGCTGCTGGCTCAACGCACGGCGGACGATAAAGGACATCTACTAAAAATGCAGCTAAACGCGGCAACCGCGTTTAGGCGCGTTTGCGTTTATAAGCGTTTTTAAAGGAACCCAATTTTATGGACCAGAATACTCAGAAATATGATGGTAAACCATAAAAAATACAAAAAAAAATTGGTTTAAAATGTGGGGATTACTTTGGATAGTTCATAGAGTGTATATACTCACTGATGCAATGCCATAAAAAACTATTTTTTTTAGGTGGCTTAGACAATGAGGAATGCCTCCACTTCTTTGCCCCAACCCTTCATCCAATTTCTAATCTAATCAGTGATTCCACCTAGTCTGACCAAAGCATAGCTATGTCTTTTTTTCACAAAGGAAGAAAAACCTGCATACCGATGTCTAGTTAGCCCCAACCCCCCACCATGTTTGTGAAATATCCAACGGACATTCGCTGTGCCATCAACGGATGGGTCCAATATCGACGAGCTCTGACTCTGGACCACTCGCGCAATTTTCCACGACGTTGCTGCCTCATGAAGAGCGACACCAGGAGCATTTCCTGACATATATTCATTTCCTGACATATATTCAATATGGGATCCCTTTCCAAAACAAAAAAAAACACAGAAAGAGAGGCAAATGCAAGTGTACAACGGCTCTCTCTGCTGCTGCTGCTCACTCAAAATGGCAGAAATAGTTAATAATACATGCTTTCTGAGCTTGGGGAGGGTCTATATGATGTTATCTTTACAAACGCTTATAGACGCAAACGCGGTAAAACGTGGCTAAACGCGGCATGAAAACGCGGCAAAACGCGCGTTTTTAAAACATGCGTTCAGCAGAGTTTGCATCTGCGTCTCGTGTGCATGGGGCCTTATTGTTACCGTGGGCCAAGGGTCACTATCCCAGTGTTTTACAAGTTACCCTCCTGAGATCCGCGCTATAGCCGAATGACGGCTACAGCGCGGATCTAACTTGCCGGGACTACGTCTATTGACATCCTCCCGTTCACAAGCGGCCTGCGTGCCCCCTGAAGGGCACGCGCGCCGCGCCCCCTGAAGGGCGCGCGCGCCACGCACTGTGATCAGCGAGTCTGTGAGACTCGCTGGATCACAGATCCGAGTAAGGGGTCGATCCCGACCCCTTACCACGTGATCAGCTGTCAGCCAATGACAGCTGATCATGTGATAACAACAGAGCCGGTAATCGGCTTTTTTTCCTCCTCGCGCTGACAACGCAAGGAGAAAAAAAAAAAGCCGATCACCGTGGTGCCCACCTGTGCCCTATGCAAGTGCCGTCTCGATGGTGCCCACCTGTGCCCTATGCAAGTGCCGTCTACCAGTGCCCACTAGTTCCACCTGTCAGTGCCCAGCAGCTTCACCTGTCAGTGCCCACAGTGCCATCTGTCAGTGCCAGTGCCCACAATGTGTTGCACATCAGTGTCACCTACCAGTGCTCATCAGTGTCACCTACCAGTGCCCATCAGTGCCACCTATCAGTGCCCATCCGTGCCACCCATCCGTGCCCATCAGTGCCATCTTATCTGTGCCCATCAGTACCGACTTATCTGTCCCCATCAGTGCCACCTTATCTGTGCCCACCAGTGAAGCCTATCAGTGCCCACCAGTGCAGCCTATCAGTGCCCATCCGTGCCACACATCCGTGTCCATCAGTGCCATCTTATCTGTGCCCATCAGTACCGACTTATCTGTCCCCATCAGTGCCACCTTATCTGTGCCCACCAGTGAAGCCTATCAGTGCCCACCAGTGCAGCCTATCAGTGCCCACCAGTGCCGCCTCATCAGCGCATATCAATGAAGCAGAAAAATTACCTGTTTGCAAAATTTTATAACAAACTATTAAACATGATTATTTTTTTTTTCATTTTCCATCTTTTTTTGTTTGTTTAGCAAAAAATAAAATCCCAGCTGTGATTAAATACCACCAAAAGAAAGTTCTACTTGTGGGAAAAAAATTATAAAAATGTCATTTGTGTACAGTGTTGTATGACTGCGTAATTGTCATTCAAAGTGCGTCAGCGCCGAAAGCTGAAAATTGGTCTGGGGCAGGGGGAGGGGGGGGGGGGTATAAGTGCCCAGGAGGCAAGTGGTTAATGAGGGACCCCACTGGAGCTGACCACGGGGAACAGTCTCGGTAGAAGAATGTTTCGTGAATGCTAATGAGGCCACCATAAAGAAAGGGAAAAAAACTGTGTTATTTAGTGATGTTTAATCTCGCTCATATTAATCGCTATGATTATGATCAAAAAGGGGGGGGGGGGGGGGGGTGAAGTGGCAACGAGGGTCAGCTTATGTGGGCATAGTTATGCTACAGAAAGGCTTATTTCGAGTTTCAGCTAGGAATCCCTTTTCTGAAATTTCATGTTAAAAATCATTAGTGACAAGCTGCGGTCAGACACTGAATTCACTCACTTACTCCCCTCCCCCCTCCCATCTGAGACATCTGTTAAGCTTTTGTTTCCTGCGTTGTGGTATGTTAGCCGATAAAGTAACCACAAAAGCTGCCTGCAAACTTTTGCAAGAGTACAAAGTGAACGCTTTGCTAAATTGCTTTAGGTTGGCAGTTTTTAAAAGGTTAAATGTCGGTATAACGGAAATGTTCGCCTGTGACGCGATACATACTGAAAGCATATATGCTCTGTCTAAGCTGTAACTGGAAACACTTGGTCGAGTGGAATAAACTCCCTTAAAGGAGTCCTGTGTCCAGCAAGAGGAGACATCTCTGGAAGTGGCAGCAGAGGAGGTAATAAGATCTTATTTTCTATTTACACCCAGTAACCCCCCACCCCATCATGTTTCGTCCTCTTCCTCCATAGTCACTGTGACGTCTTTTATCTCCGGCAGATGATGATACACACATATATTATTATTATACAGGATTTATATCGCGCCAACAGTTTGCACAGCATGACATATCATAAGTCTGATACCTAGACTTATAACTGGACAAACCCGGATCAGGATCAGCATCCTCACACATAGGGCACCACACGATCAACTTGCTGGCTTTAGTCTACGCGGCGGCAAGTTTGATACTTAGACTGATAACAAGACAAACCCGGATCCGGATCATCAGCTCAGTCATCCCGGACCATCAACTTCATCCTCTGGCCATGTGCTACCTTAAATATTCAGCTGAAGTCCTCCACAGACTAAGAAATACCACTGCAACATTGCCAGCTCCCATTCAAAAAATTCTACGAAAAGAACATCTATTAAAGACCGACCTACAATCAACCTGCAAAAACAGGAAGATACCTACCCAACCACAACAATTAGCATGCGCCATGATCAACACCAGATCTGCAGCCAAACACAGACTAGAAGTACACGACTTCATCACCCAAAACAATATAGACTGCCTCTTCATTACGGAAAGCTGGCTAACACCCGACTGCAACACCATCCTCACCGAATTGGTGCCGGAGAACTACAGGATCCTAACGGAACATCGGATAGGAAAAAAAGGAGGAGGCCTAGCAGTGATTTTTAAATCGCACTTGGCACTCACCAAACCAATCTTACAGAACCCAGTGCCTTTTATGGAGACACTGACGCTACATCTTCAATCAACACCCCATGAAACCACCCACATTCTACTTTGCTACAGACCACCAGGACCTAAGACCAATCTGCTTACACCCCTCACAGAGTTTATCTCAATACACACACTGAAATCCAAAAACCTGCTGGTACTTGGAGACTTCAACCTCTGGGCAAACTCTACCCAAGACCCGATCGCGACCGCCTGCATCAGCCAACTGGAAGAACTGGGTCTCCAGCAACTGATAAAGACCCCCACACACGGGTCAGGACATACTCTGGACCTCATCTTCAACCAAAATCTGGACATCAACACAGTAGACAACATACCACTACCATGGACGGACCACCACGCCATCAAATTCAAAATCTTCACCAACACCACCCGCCAAAAACAGAAACCTGCAACAACAACTCATTGGACCAGATCGCAGAAAAAAACTGCACTCCGACTCCTTCAAAACCATCTTATCAAACAAAATAGCAACTCTGAATTTAACCCACTCATCGGAGCAAACTCTCAGCTCCCTAAACAATGCATTACTACAATCAGCAGACTCAGTGGCTCCAAAACGCAGAACTCTCATCAAGAGGAAAAACGCAGGATGGTTCAATAGCTCGCTCACGCTACTCAAGCAAGAACGCAGAAGAGCCGAAAGAGCATGGAGAATAAATCCCACCAATGGAAATCACACAAAATACAAAGGACTCACACAGAATTATCAGAAGGCAATCTTCAAAGCAAAAAAAGACCATTTCTCAAATACCATCTCAGCGGCCTTAAATCGCCCCCGGGAACTTTTTAAAATAGTCGCTCAGTCGATGAACCCGGCATGCTTGGAGCCCCCCGCTAATGAAACCCAAGATTTCTGCAATGAATTATCAGATTTTTTCATCAATAAAATCGACAACATCAGGAAAACAATTGGTCAGAAAAAGACATCCGACGGCAGGCAGTCAGAGCAAAAAGTCGATATCGACACAAACATCCCACAACCACCAAAGTTTTCTCTGATCCAAATTACCACGGATACTACTAAAAACATCATCAAAAATCTCAGAGACAGCACATCCT
This sequence comes from Lithobates sylvaticus, assembly GCA_028564925.1. Lineage (NCBI taxonomy): Eukaryota > Metazoa > Chordata > Amphibia > Anura > Ranidae > Lithobates > Lithobates sylvaticus. The sequence goes on along the minus strand of CM053028.1, from coordinate 592,505,708 downwards.
CCATTGACATCATCCCCACAAAACTCCTGAAAGAATGCTCCGACATCCTGGCTCCCACCATAACACACCTCATAAATCAATCGTTCAAAGAAGGGATTGTTCCAGGCGCCCTCAAACAAGGCATCATCAAACCCCTGCTAAAGAAACCCAACCTCGACCCACGGGACCCCAACCATCGCAGACCAATTACAAGCTTGAACAACATCTCCAAGATTATGGAGAAAGCGGTAGTACAACAGATACAACGCCACCTGGACACACACACACTCCTGGACCCGTTACAATCAGGATTCCGCCCAGGCCATGGGACAGAAACCGCACTCCTGAAGATATGGGACGATGCCCTCGAAGCAGCGGATGACGGAGATTCATGTCTCCTGGTACTATTGGACCTCAGTGCAGCGTTTGATACTGTGGACCACAATACTCTACTCATCCGCCTCACAGAAGTAGCAGGAGTCACTGGCTCAGATCTGCAATGGTTTGCATCCTTCCTAGGAAATCGCTCTCAGACAGTGAAACTAGGAGGTTTCACCTCTGAAACCCGGGCAATCTCCTGTGGAGTCCCTCAAGGATCACCCTTGTCGCCAGTCCTCTTCAATATATACATTCGCCCACTCCTCAAAATCATCAGAAGATCAGACCTCTGCTTCCACTCATACGCCGACGACACTCAATTATATTTTCGTATCACCGGACAAAAAGACCATCATCAGCAATTAGGAAAATGCCTCACTATGATAGACGACTGGATGACCACTAGCTCCCTCAAACTTAATGAATCAAAAACAGAACTTCTTATTCTACATGCAAATCATAACCCCCGAACCAAGATCCCTTGGACACCTCCTACCATCTTTGGACAGACCATCGCCCCAAGGACCAAGGCTAAGAGTCTCGGAGTCATTTTTGACTCAGAAATGTCAATGGATGCCCAAATAGGAGCAGTGGTCAGTGGTTCTCACCATCTGCTCCGCCTGCTACGCAGACTCCTCCCCTTCATTCCAAAAGAGGACAAAGCAGTGGTAGTTGGAACGATCATCAATTCTCGACTCGACTATGCTAACTCCCTCTACATAGGGTTACCCCAATATCAACTTGCGCGCTTACAACTTATCCAAAACACAGCGGCAAGGCTGATAACAGGAAAAAAACCCTGGGAATCCATCTCCCCTTCCCTGAGGAACCTACATTGGCTAAATGTAAGGAGTCGGGTCGCATTCAAGACCCTCTGCCTCACCCACAAATGCGCACATGGAAACGCCCCGCAATACCTTCGCGAGAAAATAAAACACTACATACCGAATCGCAGTCTTCGATCGGCTAATCAAAATCTTCTCCTCATTCCCAAATCCCGCTACAAATCAAAGGGGGAACGGAGATTCGCTGTCCAAGGTCCACGGCTATGGAACGCTCTACCAACCGACATTCGCATGGAAGAAAACCATCAGGCCTTCAGGAAGAAACTCAAGACCCACCTCTTCTAGAAGCTCGACAACCAAATGTCAATACAGCGCCTTGAGGCGATTCAGTTCGCATTGTAGCGCTATACAAGTTATTCATTCATTCATTCATTCAGGGCAGACAGTACAGTTACAATACAATATAATAGAGGAGGAATCAGAGGGCCCTGATCCTGAGAGCTTACAATCTAAGAGGGGAGGTCAAATGATACAAAAGGCAATAACAGTGGGGGATGGGCTGATGGAGAAAAATAAAAGTACAGTTATTTTGGGGGGGGGGGGGGAGACTTCTCTGAAGAGAAGAGTTTTCAGGGACAAATTGCACGGATGGGAAAAGCTCTGTTAAAGTCCTGGAGATGGGCGTGGGAGGAGGTGACACGAAAGCTAGCGATCAGAAGGTATTGCAGCCAAAAAATCTATTTTTAAGCTTTTTGGAGAACATAGGGAAGGGTTATCACCCCTGTAACATTTGTTTTGCTGTCTTTGCACATCTGTTCAGAACATGTCACCTCACTTTCCATCCCAATGACAAATGTTTTTGGAAAAGTGGGGTTTTTATTGAAACAAGGATTGGTGATAAAGCATCAGTAGAGAGGAGATACCTTTTTCCCCAAATTAAATCTAACAGGATAGAGTTTTCCTTCCTGGGGGTAGATTTCCTCTCACTTCCTGTTTTCTCCTTCCGTTTGCAAGTAGGAGTCGTTTGTAAGTTGGATGTTTGAAAGTAGGGGCCTGGCGTATATACTCTGCAGAAATTTGCCCCATTAGATGTTGGTGTTGCCACAACACTGTAAGCCCTCACAGTTACTCTTGGTGGGCGCTGGAACACCCTTCTGTGATCTATTATATCAGGAATTGTAATTGCATGCCCCTGTTGAAGAGTGGTAGGAAAAATTGGGCCTTGGTGGTGGTGGTGGTGGACGGTGTTGCCACAACACTGTAAGCCCTCACAGTTACTCTTGGTGGGCACAGGAATGGGCCCTGCTGTGAATTATTAGATCAAGATTTGTAATTACACGCCCCTGTTAAACTGGGGCTGAAAAATTGGGCCTTAGCCACTGGTGGTGGCACCCAGAAACAAAAATGTTCTTCCAAGCTATCATCAGGATCATTGAGGAGGAAGAGGATAGTCAGTCAACATACCAGGACAGTCACTCAGCATCAGCATAGGCAGTCTTGAAGGGATGTGACATTTCAAAATAAATTATTCTGTTACATCAGCTTCAGGTGCCTGGTAGCTGGTGGTGATCCAAGACTGATTCATCTTTATGAAGGTCAGTCAATCAACCGAGTCGGTGGACAGGCGGTGACAAAGCCTCCAGCAGCTCTGAATGTGCGTTTGGAAAGAACGCTGGATCCAGGACAGGCCAGTAGCTCAATTGCATACTGTGTAAGCTCTGGCCAGTGATCCATCCTCAAGACCCAGTAAGCCAGAGAATTTTCGGTGGGAAAGGTGTCCAAGTCTGACCTTGCCCCTAGGTATTCCCGCACCATGTATATCAGACGCTGGCGATGGTTGCTGGAACCGATCATACCTTAGCCTCAGCAACTCGTTGTCCAGGACCAGGAGTTTGTAACCTAATGTCTCATCCTCTGCTCCCTCTGCGACGGCAAGATAAGGTCCGCAACCTTACCCTTGTACCGTGGATCAAGAGAGAGTGGCCAGCCAGTAATGGTCCCTCTCCTTGATCCAAAGAATACGAGGATCCTTCCGCAGGCTTTGCAGGATCAGGGAGGCCATGCAACGTAGGTTAGCTGAGGCATTCTGTCTGGAGTCTTCTGGGTCACTAAGGACGACATGATCCGCAGCCACCTCCTCCCAGCCACGTACAAGTCCACCGGTTTCTTGGGACTGTAAATCATCCATAAAAGACTGCTGCTGCTGCTGCTGATGCTGAGTGCCAGGCTCCACCTCTATGCTGACACAATCCTCCTCCTCATCCTCTTCTTGTGTGATCGGCGGGCTAGCAGGAACACTGTGTGGATAAAGGGGGCCTTGAGAGGCAAGGAAGTCCTCCTCTTCCTGCCTTTGTTCTGCCTCAAGTGCCCTGTCCATTATTCCATGCAGCGTATGCTCCAACAGGTCGACAAGAGGTACAGTGTCACTGATGCATGCACTATCACTGCTCACCATCCTCGTGGCCTCCTCAAATGGTGACAGGACAGTGCATACATCCCTGATCATGCTCTACTGGCGTGGTGAAAAAAATCCAAGCTCCCCTGACCATGTCCTGGTGCCGTAGTCGCACAGGTACTCATTGATGGCCCTCTGCTGCATGTGCAGTCGCTGCAGCATGGCCAACGTTGAGTTCCACCTGGTGGGCATGTCACATATAAGGCGGTTCTTGGGCAGGTTCAACTCCATTTGCAGCTCAGCCAGCCGAGCACTGGCATTATACGAGGAGGAAGAAGAAGAGGAGGGGGTGGAGGAGAGAGGTGTGTAACAACCAGTAGTAGCATTTTGGAGGCGTGGTGGCGGAACAACCTCCAACACTACTGCACCTTGTCCTGCATCCCTCCCAGCTGCCAATAGAGTGACCCAATGGGCCGTGAAAGAAAGATAACGTCCCTGTCCATGCCTGCTGGACCATGAGTCAGCGGTAATATGCACCTTAGCGCTGACTGCCCTGTCCAGCGAGGCATGGACATTGCCTTCCACATGCCGGTAGAGCCGGAATCGCCCTCCATGAGAAAAAGTGGCGTTTGGGAACCTGCCACTGAGGAACCGCACATTGCACAAACTCACGGAAGGGGGCCGAGTCTACCAACGGAAAAGGCAGCAGATAAAGTGCTAGCAATTTAGCCAAGCTAGCATTCAACCACTGGGCATGTGGATGGCTGGGAGTGAACTTCTTTCGATGGTCCAGCAGCTGGGGCAGGGAAATTTTCCTGGTACAATCGGACGTCGGTGTACTGCTAGCAGAGTGCCCGCAAGTACTTGGCGGTGACACACCTAATTCTACACCTTCATTCCTCTCAGTGCAGCTTTCAGAGAGGACTGAAGGTATAGTGGGGTTGGAGATCCCAGCTGATAAGGAGCAAGGAGAGGTCCGCTTTGTTCTATGGTGTGGGTCTTTAAGGTACGCTTGCCAACGAGCTGCATGGCAGGACAACATATGTCTGGTCATGCTTGTGGTGCCCAAGCAGCTGATGTTTTGGCCACGCGAGATACGCTTGAGACATATGTTGCAAATAGCAACGGTGCGATCTGATGCACTCGTCTCAAAAAAGGCCCACACCAAAGAACTTTTGTAATAACGCGCAGAGGCAGCGCCCTGCACAGGCGGAGCTCTGCGGTGTGATTCAGTCGGTGTGCTGCCCTTAAGCTGGCCCCCGGAGGGCATCCGGCCTCGTTGAAGATGTGCCTCCTCCTCCTCTTTCCTATCAGGCACCCACGTGGAGTCAGAGACCTCATCATCTTCTCCCTCTTCACCACTGGAGTAAACCTGGCAGTATGCTGCAGCTGCTGGAACATGACTGCCAGATTGCTGTCCTTGAGCATCCCCTCTCTCTGCGCTCACGCTACTGCCTTCCTCTAGCTGGGTATCATCATCAGAGCCTTCAAAACGCTGGGCATCCTCCTGGAGCATGTACCCAACACTGATGTCAAACAGTTCGGGGGACTCCTTAGGAGGACATGGTGGGTCTAGAGAAGGAGTGACTGATGACATTGAGACGAGGGAAGAGGACGCATTGGCAGCTGCTTTGCCAGTACCCTGAGCCTGGGTGAGAGAGGATGAGGACGATGAGGAGGGCTTGGTCATCCACTCTACCAAATCTTCAGCACGATGCGGCTCAACACATCCAGCTGCCGAAAATAAGAACAAGCGTGTCCCATGGCCACGGGCTGATGACGATGCACCGCGTCCATGATCAGAACTGTTGTCTCTAGACACAGAGCCTGCTTGCCCTCTTTTATTGGCTCGTGACTGTCTTCCTCTTCTTGTTGGCCTTCCAGACATTGTAATGGCCTGCAGGGAGATGGGAAAACCAGCCATTGGGTAGTGTATATTGTGCTGGAGGCACACAACACCCACTAACTCCTGCAGATGGCTGTATTAGAGAACACCAGCAAATAAGGGTAGATACAGGTGTATACTGTGCTGTGCTGGAGGCCCACAACACACACAAACTACTGCAGATGGCTGTATTAGAGAACACCAGCAAATATGGGTAGATACAGGTGTATACTGTGCTGTGCTGGAGGAACACAACACCCACTAACTCCTGCAGATGGCTGTATCAGAGAACACCAGTAAATATGGGTAGATACAGGTGTATACTGTGCTGTGCTGGAGTCACACAACACACACTAACTCCTGCAGATGGCTGTATTAGAGAACACCAGCAAATATGGGAAGATACAGGTGTATACTGTGCTGTGCTGGAGGCACAGAACACACACTTACTCCTGCAGATGGCTGTATCAGAGAACACCAGCAAATATGGGTGGATACAGGTGTATACTGTGCTGTGCTGGAGGCACACAACACACATTAACTCCTGCAGATGGCTGTATCAGAGAACACCAGCAAATATGGGTAGATACAGGTGTATACTGTGCTGTGCTGGAGGAACACAACACTCACTAACTCCTGCAGATGGCTGTATCAGAGAACACCAGCAAATATGGGTAGATACAGGTGTATACTGTGCTGTGCTGGTGGAACACAACACCCACTAACTCCTGCAGATGGCTGTATCAGAGAACACCAGCAAATATGGGTAGATACAGGTGTATTCTGTGCTGTGCTGGAGTCGCACAACACACACTAACACCTGCAGATGGCTGTATTAGAGAACACCAGCAAATATGGGTAGATACAGGTGTATACTGTGCTGTGCTGGAGGCACAGAACACACACTAACTCCTGCAGAAGCCTGAGTATATAACACACTGTCCCTGCCTATCTAGCTCTCTCCCTGCACGCCGAAATACACTACACAAGGCCGCCGCGCTGGCGGCCTTATATAGTGTGGGGCGTGTACTAAACCCCCTGAGCTATAATAGGCCACAGGCATACTGCCTGTGGCCAATTATGGCTCTCCTCGCTGCCAGCGCTGTGATTGGCCAAGCATGTGGGGTCACAGTGCATGCTTGGCCAATCATCAGCCAGCAATGCACTGCGACTGGCGCAGTGCATTGTGGGCCGTTCGTATCACACAAATTTGATGCGAACGGCCCACAGAGTTCTGGTTTAGTCGAACGGACGAACGGCCGATGTTCAAATTGAACATGGGTTCGAATCAAACACCGGGCTCATCCCTAGTCAGTAGCAGAGAAGAGAACGGTTAAGGTGGGTTAGGTGGTGAAGGTTTCTACGGGTAACTGTTAGATAGCTGTGAGGGGGAGGAGGTAAAAGACAAGGAGAGAGTGAAATTAATAAGGTGGTGATCAGAGAGAGGAAAAGGATTGTTGGAGAGGTTGCACGGAGTGCATAGATAGGAGAATACAAGGCTGAGGGTATTGCCATTAGAGTGAGTAGAAGCGTATATCCATTGCGTATCCATTGTGTATCCATTGTGTATCCATTGCTTCAAGTCAAAAGAGGAGGACGGAGAAGTTTAGAAGTAGCAGGAGTATTAGTATTAACAGGGATGTTTAAGTCACTGAGAATGATTGTGGGAATTTCAGAAGAGAGGAAGTAGGGTAGCCAGGCAGAGAAGTCATCAAGGAAGGTTGACACCGGTCCAGCAGGCCGATAGATCACAGCACTTCTAAAATAAAATGGGAAAAATAAATAAATACTATGCTCTTCAAATGAGGAGAGTGACAGAGAGAGAGGTGGGTGAAGTATTTGAAAGATGCTATGTGGGGCTAGAAGGATTCCCACTCCACCTCCCTTACATCCACTGGGTCTGGGGGAGTGAGTCCAGAGAAGCCCATCATGGGAGAGGGAAGCAGGAGAAGCAGTGTCGGATTCATGAAGTCAGGTTTCAGTAACAGCAAGTAGTGATAAAGAGGTGATGGACAGAAGTGAGTTTGTTACAGACAGATCAGGCGTTCCAAAGGGCGCAAGAGAAGGGGAGGCTGGTTTTAGGAAGAAGGGGAATAGAAACTAAATTGTGTGGATTGCAGCTGTTGCCAGAAGGCATGGGGGTGATGGGAGATTTGGGTACAGATAAACAATGGAGGCTCAGGGTTTGGGGTTTAATCTTCAGAGGTTAGGAGAAGCAGAAGGGTGGGGGAGGTAATATGGGAGTGTGATTTATATGAAGGGACATGCCTCAGAGTCCTGGAGGTTTTATTAGCATGTGAGTTTAGAATTATCAGGAGTTGGTGAGTGCAGGAATAGGGAGAGGACAGAAGTGAGGGTGATCTATACAGGCTGTGGGGTGGAGAAGAGGGGTGAGGGAAAGAGAGCTTAAGGAGAGAGGACACAACTGTCAGAAGGATTGGTAGAAAGCACATGTTACAGAGAGGAAGGAGAGCTGAATGGGGAAATAAGGTCACCTGCAGTCTGTTTGGTGTTTATCAAAGTAGTTTGCTGTATATTGTCGCTTTGTGCAATCGCTGAAGTGCAGAGCCGAAGTGCGCCCCCTTAACCACTTCCGGACTGCCCACCGTCGCTTTACGTCGCTACATTGAAGAGGAGTATCGTTGTTATGCCAGCAGCTAGCTACCATAACCCCGGTATCCTCTTCTTCAGCGGGCGGTCTGCTTCAAGATAAAAGTGGTCTCTGTGGCGGATTCGCCGCAAGATCACTTTTATCGGCGGCGGGAGAGGGCTCCATCTCCCGCCACTCTCCATTTTTTTTTTTTTTTTAAACGCGCCCTGTCCCGCCAAGTTTGGGGGTTCTAAGTAATTTGTTAGCAAAAAAAAAATAATTATTTTAACTTGTAAACAAATAAGTTTTCAAAAATAGGCACGGTCCTTAAGTGGTTAAATAAAGAACCAGGGGTGGACTGACAACTCATGGGCCCCCGGGGAATAGGAGATTATGGGGCCCAGAGGCAATCAGAGATTATGGGGCCACACAGTATACACACACAGTATACACATACATGTATACACAGACAAGTTTCTATTGGCTGAGAAGGTACTGGAGAGGTGGGGCAGCTATAATCTCTGGATTTTTAGACCAAAAGGATGTCGGTAAGGGACATTTCAGAAACAGATGTAAAAAAAAAACACAGATTTTTTACATACTGTCCCTGGTTTTATTGAGGCTGGCAACCCTGATGGGGCCCCCTAGTGGCCCGGGGCCCCTCGGGAAGTGCCCGAGTGGCCGAATGGTCAGTCCGCCCCTGTAAAGAACCCACTTATAGAAAGACATGTGCCCCCCAGATATATAATATGGAAATGTAGATGAACCCATTCAGGGTCAGAACATCCCCCCACTTACAGGGCTGAAACATTTCCTTCATTTTGGAGATGTCACCTTTTCTACCAACGACCTTCTCACCTCATCCGTCTTTTGTAGAATTTCTACATCTATACTAACAATGTCACACATACCCCTAATGCAGGTGGTCAGACACTATGGCTGGCTTCTGTGTTGTTCACTTATAGCAGCCCCCTTTCCCATACGGCAAGCGGGACTACCAGTACTTATACACAATGCTATAGTGCCTGCCCACCATGCCAGGGCAGGAACGAACTGAGCACAGCAATCAGGTACTTGCAGTTGGCAGACAGACAGAGTTGGGGGACACCCCCTAAAATGCATTTAATTTCAATTTAGGGTGTGCCCCCCAAATATGTTTTTGGATATTGTAGTAGACCCTGACCAGGTTTTTTTGGGCTGGAGAACCCCTCCCCCCTCCTCATTACCTCATATTAGTGGCCATCAGTGCATAAAGAGGAATCCCTTCAGTTCTCCCACATAGAGGAGTTTGGCTCCCATGGTTGAGACGCAGGATCTTTCATTCTATTACTAGGGTAGGACCCACTAATTCGGGGTACTTAAGTGGGCTTAGCACTATATGACCATATATTGTGACCAAACCCCATCATTTTTTGAATATGTTCAGGTGTTTTTAGCTAGTTTTGCAGGATAAATGTAATTCTTGAATGTGTGCGCGGTTCCTCTGTATGCCGCCCCCTCCCCCCCATCCAAGTGTAGAAAAATATGACAGGGGAGCTGCATTGGCAATTGTGACCCTATAGTTATGCCTCTGTCACAATCCCTCTCCTGTTATACATTTTTCAAGCAATTCATTACAAAAAGACAAAATTCCTAGACTGTCTATTGGAGCCGGAGTGAATGGACTGTTACTTGGGTGACTGGGGGGCCTCTGTACTGTTTGGGAAAGAACCAGTTAATATCACGCTCTCTGCGGGGGGAGCACTACACATCTATGAAGATATACAGTACATACACACAGCACAAGCCTTTTTTTCGGGGGGCTGCAGTTCCTCTGATCTCCAGAAGGTGGTGATCTTCTCTCTTCTACTCAGACAGGAAGTCTCTATGAAAGACAGGAAGTGATGTCAGCTACAGACAGGAAGTAACGTCAGCTACAGACAGGAAGCTCCTTGTGATACGAGGTAGAGGTGAAGTGGCTGAAATTGGCGGCAGAGGAGGTAATAAGATCTTATTTTCCTTTTACACCCAGTCACCCTCCCCCCTGTCATGTCCGTCCTCTTCCTCCATAGTCACTGTGACGTCTTTTATCTCCAGCAGATGATGATACACATATATTATTATTATTATACAGGATTTATATTGTGCCAATAGTTTGCACAACGTGAGGGCAGACAGTACAGTTAGAATACAATATAATACAGGAGGAATCAGAGGGCCCTGATTCGGAGAGCTTACAATCTAAGAGGCATGGTCAAACGATACATAAGGCAATAAGGGGGAGTGGGCTGATGGAGAAAATGGAAGTCCAGTTGTTAGGTGGGGGCAGGATAGGCTTCTCTGAAGAGAAGGGTTTTCAGGGATCATCTTAAAGTGGACAAAGTAGGAGATAGTCAGACAAATTGGGATAGGGAGTTCCAAAGGATGAGATAGACTCAGGAGAAGTCCTGAAGATCAGCATAGGAGGAAACCCCCGAAAAGGTTTACCCCCCTTTCCTGACCTGGCCATTTTTTGCGATCCGGCATTTCGTTAATTTACTGACAACGGTCGTGCAAGGCTGTACCCAAATGTGGGGCTAGAAGGATTCCCACTCCACCTCGCTTCCGTCCACTGGATCTGGGGGAGTGAGTCCAGAGAAGGCCATCATGGGAGAGGGAAGCAGGAGAAGCAGTGTCGGATTCATGAAGCCAGGTTTCAGCAAGTAATCTAAAATATTCTAAATTGCATGGATTGCAGCTACTGCCAGAGGGCATTAGGTGATGGGAGCGTTTTGACACAGTTAAAAGATGGAGTCCCCGGGTTTGTCTCCAGAGGTTAGGAGAAGCGGAAGGGTAAGGGAGGTCATATGGGAGTGTGATTTATATGAGCTTGGAGCAGGTGTTGCAAACAGAAGCATGAGACTGCAGGCTTGGCTGGCTTAAATCGGGTTTGTTCTCCACCCAGGGCCTGACCACATCGATCACCTTGCAGGTGGACAGACAGACAAAAATAATGCATCTAAGCCAAAATCAAGATGCAGGAATGAGGAGCAGGAGCACAACACACTCCTGGTAAACGGATTATACTACTTTTATTGGTGGGGGGGTTATTTAGGAGGGCTTGGAATATGTATGTCTTCATTTTACAAGATTCAAATAAGAAGAAAGAGGGAAAAATTTAATGTGTAGTAGGTGTCCAGAAGTATTTTTTCAGAATGATCCCAGTCTAGGATATTCATCCTAAAATGTAATCAGTAAAGTCTCCGGAGTACACTGAGATCACAGGAATATGATGTGTCCTGGCAAAGCCCAAAGACAAAGATCATCTTTCAGTTTAGGAGAGGAGGGACGCACCCGGGAGAAATGATTCTGTGTACAGAAACCTCACAGAGCGTCTCCACAGCTCCTCCTCCCAATGTCCCTCCAACCAGAGTCAGAGAATCCTATGACATCACACTGACCTCACAGCTCCTCCTCCTAATATCCCTCTATCTGACTCTTTTTTCTGATGCTCTTAGGTTGGGGGCCGACCCCTGACCTTCTAACTTTCAAAGTAGGGCTGTTGGACCTGCATTGTATGTAATATCAGAAACCTCAGCATGAAGTAGGGTTTAAAAAAAGTGAGACCCGACCAGTGAGGTGAGGAGGATTCTGGGAATGTCATTTGATTTTACTATTTGTGTTCAGATCTAGAGTTTTCCTCCTGTGAAGTCTGGAGATCATATGACCATCACATTGCCTCCACCTCCCTCCCTGATAGAATAGAGAAATACAAAGAAGATTCTAGAAGTCACCAGAGAGATCATCGAGCCGCTGACAGGAGAGGTGGGCGGAGCTTGGAAGGACGTCATGATGGACAATCAGCCGCCCCTCACATCACCGGGTAAGAGGAGACTTTATTGTAAAGGAGAGAGCAGTACGGAGGCTCCACCTAGATCCCCCATCATCTGATAAACACATAGAAACAATGTATTCAGTCAGTGTGTGTGTTTCCTACAGATGGATCCAGTAATGGGAACCCACCAGAGCGATGTCCCCGTCCTCTGTATTCCCGGGATCCCACACAGGAAGGTCACACCATCCCCCACCATCATCAGGTAGATGATTGACAATTATTGGTAGTTCTGATTTATACACAGCATGATTGTTACAATGAATGTTTTATTATATATTCAGAGTGGAAACCTCGGGGATGATAATATTGATGTTAAAGAAGAGTATAAAGAGGAGGATGAGGAGTATGGAGTGATGGAGGAGTTTTCAGAAGGACACAAGAATATGATGGAGCCACCAAATACCAGGAACCCACCAGAGAGATCCCCCCGTCCTCTGTATTCCCGGAATTCCACACAGGAAGGTCTCACCATCCCTCAATATTGCAAGGTTGGTGGGATGGAGAATCCAGAACATGGACTTCTGGAGAGGATGTGTATTTTCTTCTATATGATGTCATAATAATAAATCTTATATCTTACAGATGATATTCTCTCTCATTCTCTTGGTTTAGAGTGGAGATCCAATCGATATAGAATTTGAGGTGAAATCAGAAGAAGAAGAAGAGAGGTATGTGAGGGATGATCAGCAGTCTATGGAGGAGGATGGAATAACGGGGACATTTATAGAGGAGGACACTCCTACAGAGATCAGCACAGGTGGGTCATTAACACTAAATCCATTCCTCCACCCATACTGCTCACTGATTGGTCCAGAGTAGGGCGGGGACTGGGTGATATCAGCCTGTAATCCCCTGGTCACTTTCCTGAGCTGTGTTCCCCGTCCTGTATTCCTGTATTTCTCTCCGATAATCTTCCTTCTCTGTGCTGCAGACACAATTTATGTATCTAGACTGGATTTATGGAGATTCTGGGGATCAGCTGACTGCAAAATGTTGATTTTCACCATAGGCATTGCTCAGCCTAGGGACCTGGGGTATGTACCTTGGGTCTTCTGCCCCATGCCCGGGTCTAGCAACATCTCTGACAACAATTCTCCCGGGTTACTTGCTCTGTTATTGGCTGGCTGTGCCGGGTGGAGGGATATGTCTGTATAGTCTCAGACCCAAATCACTGAGTGCAGTCTCAGGAGATGGGAGGCAGCGGTGTCGGACCTCTGCAACTTGTCTCATGTAAACATTTCATCCACCACTGATTACTGAATACCAATATTATGAGTTCTGACTATTACATTGTATACTCTGTATTGTTCATTACATACTCCTGACCCCTGCACTATATTCTCTATGTTGTACATTACATACTCCTGACTTCCGCTCTCTCCCCTCCACCCACTGCTATATATACACATAATATGTATTCTCTTTTGTTACACCCATTTCCTACCAGCTGGACATTTTATATCTGATGATGTGATTGGAGCACAGACTTTTACATGTTGATAATAATGTGATAACATCCTCCAACTTTGGAACCTTTAACCACTTTCAGCCCCGGACCAATTGGCAGCCAAAGGACCAGGCCCCTTTTTGCGATTCGGCACTGCGTCGCTTTAACTGACAATTGCGCGGTCGTGCGGCGTGGCTCCCAAACAAAACTGGCGTCCTTTTTTTCCCACAAATAGAGCTTTTTTTTGGCGGTATTTGATCGCCCCTGCGGTTTTTATTTTTTGCGCTATAAACAAAAAAGAGCGACAATTTTGAAAAAAAAAACGCATTATTTTTTATTTTTTGCTATAATAAATATCCCCCAAAAAATATATAAAAAAATATTTTTTTTCCTCAGTTTAGGCCGATACGTATTCTTCTACATATTTTTGGTAAAAAAAAATTGCAATAAGCGATTATTGATTGGTTTGCGCAGAAGTTATAGCGTTTACAAGATAGGGGATAGTTTTATAGCATTTTTATTAATAATTTTTTTTTTTACTAGTAATGGCGGCGATCAGCGATTTTTATTGTGACTGCGACATTATGGCGGACACATCGGACATTTTTGACACATTTTTGGGACCATTGTCATTTATACAGCAATTAATGCTATTTAAATGCATTGATTCCTGTATAAATGACACTGTCAGTGAAGGAGTTAACCACAAGGGGGCAGTGTAGGGGTTAAGTATGCCTAGGGGTGTGTTTCTTACTGTAGGGGGTGGCGTTGCTGTCAGCTAGTGAATGCTGATCTCTGCTCCAATCACAGGGAGCAGAGATCGGCGTCACTAGTTGCTAGGCAGAACGGGGAGATGCTGTGTATTTCCGCATCTCCCGTTCAGCCTTCCCGTGAGACGTTCGCGGGTGTCCCCGCGGCGATCGAGTCCGCGGGACCCGCGACCGGGCTCACGGGGGTCCCGACCGGCGCGGGAGCGCGCCGCTCCCGATGGCACGGACAGGCATTAAGGAGGGACTTATATATACGCCCTCCTGCCTGTACGTGCCATTCTGCCGACGTATATCGTCGTGCGCCGGTTGGGAACCGGTTAAACAGAAAGTGATAATGAGGGAGGAGTCAGTAACCCAATGATGGAGGTCTTCAGGATCAGTCCAGTCTTCATCTTGGTTGTTCTCCCCCCATCCTCACTCTCTGACCTCTGGTGGGGCTCAGCCCCGCTGTTATTCATGACTAAATCATGGACTAAATAAGGAAGTGCAGGACTTCTTGTGTTGGGAAGATGGCAATGAGTGATAGAGTGGGAGGGGACACTCGTCCTATAATCCCCTCATCACTGTCACTCCTATAAAAGACAGTTCTCGTTGTTTCCTCACTCTCTGACTAAGGTCCATGAATAAAGAAATGATCTGGTAGGAGATCAGAGGACCCATTTACTAGTTACCTTGAGGGGGGAATTGTAAGATCCTCAGAGACAAAGCTGCCTGATGTGGGCGGAGTCCTGGTTTAGGGGAACCAATCAGCTCATGTCTAGTAATAATCTTTGTATTTCTATTTTAGTAGATGGACGGGAGATGAGGAAAACCTCAGAGGATTGTCTCACTTTGTCTCCAGACTGTAAAGTAGAAGATGAGGACATCACACAGTATAGTCCAGGAGAAAACCCGACTACCTCAAATGTCCATCCGGCACCACACAGTGTAGATGGACCATCGTATTCCTCTTATCCTGAGGAACCTCAGACTGTGCGGGACGGTGCCGGACCATCGTATTCCTCTTATCCTGAGGAACCTCAGACTGTGCGGGACGGTGCCGGACCATCGTATTCCTCTTATCCCGAGGAACCTCAGACTGTGCGGGACGGTGCCGGACCATCGTATTCCTCTTATCCTGAGGAACCTCAGACTGTGCGGGACGGTGCCGGACCATCGTATTCCTCTTATCCTGAGGAACCTCAGACTGTGCGGGACGGTGCCGGACCATCGTATTCCTCTTATCCTGAGGAACCTCAGACTGTGCGGGATGGTGCCGGACCATCGTATTCCTCTTATCCTGAGGAACCTCAGACTGTGCGGGACGGTGCCGGACCATCGTATTCCTCTTATCCCGAGGAACCTCAGACTGTGCGGGACGGTGCCGGACCATCGTATTCCTCTTATCCCGAGGAACCTCAGACTGTGAGGGACGGTGCCGGACCATCGTATTCCTCTTATCCCGAGGAACCTCAGACTGTGCGGGACGGTGCCGGACCATCGTATTCCTCTTATCCTGAGGAACCTCAGACTGTGCGGGACGGTGCCGGACCATCGTATTCCTCTTATCCTGAGGAACCTCAGACTGTGCGGGACGGTGCCGGACCATCGTATTCCTCTTATCCCGAGGAACCTCAGACTGTGCGGGACGGTGCCGGACCATCGTATTCCTCTTATCCTGAGGAACCTCAGACTGTGCGGGACGGTGCCGGACCATCGTATTCCTCTTATCCTGAGGAACCTCAGACTGTGCGGGACGGTGCCGGACCATCGTATTCCTCTTATCCTGAGGAACCTCAGACTGTGCGGGACGGTGCCGGACCATCGTATTCCTCTTATCCCGAGGAACCTCAGACTGTGCGGGACGGTGCCGGACCATCGTATTCCTCTTATCCTGAGGAACCTCAGACTGTGCGGGACGGTGCCGGACCATCGTATTCCTCTTATCCTGAGGAACCTCAGACTGTGCGGGACGGTGCCGGACCATCGTATTCCTCTTATCCTGAGGAACCTCAGACTGTGCGGGACGGTGCCGGACCATCGTATTCCTCTTATCCTGAGGAACCTCAGACTGTGCGGGACGGTGCCGGACCATCGTATTCCTCTTATCCCGAGGAACCTCAGACTGTGCGGGACGGTGCCGGACCATCGTATTCCTCTTATCCCGAGGAACCTCAGACTGTGAGGGACGGTGCCGGACCATCGTATTCCTCTTATCCTGAGGAACCTCACACTGTGCGGGACGGTGCCGGACAATCGTATTCCTCCTATCCCGAGGAACCTCAGATTGTGACGAGCAGTGCCGTCCTTTCAACAGATAAGAACTTTCTGTGTACTAAGTGCGGGAAATGGTTCTGTTTTAAATCTGACCTTTATGTGCATAAAATAACTCACACAGATGAGAACCCACATTCCTGTACCTGGTCTAAGAAATGTTTTGTTCAAAATTCAGATCTTGTCACACATCAAAAATCTTGCCTGTATGAAAAACCATATTCCTGTTTGGAGTGCGGGAAATGTTTTCGAACAAAATCCGAACTTGTCAAGCATCAGAGATCTCACACGGGGGAGAAGCCGTATTCCTGTCCTGAGTGCGGAAAATGTTTTTCAGTTAAATCCAATCTTTGCAATCATCAGAAATGTCACAGACAGGAGAAGCAATTTTCCTGTTCTGAGTGCGGGAAGACTTTTCGTTATAAATCCGGCCTAAATAAGCATAAAAAGACTCACACGGGGGAAAAGCCTTATTGCTGTACTGAGTGCGGGAAATGTTTTGTAAATAATTCAGAACTTGTCATACATCAGAGATCTCACACAGGAGAGAAGCCGTATTCCTGTCCTGAGTGCGGGAAATGTTTTTCACACAGGTCCGGTCTTTACCAACATCTGAAAATTCACACGGGGGAGAAGCAGTATTCCTGTCCTGAGTGCGGGAAATGTTTTTTACACAGGTCCGGTCTTTACCAACATCTGAAAATTCACACGGGGGAGAAGCAGTATTCCTGTCCTGAGTGCGGGAAATGTTTTGCACACAGGTCTGGTCTTTCCACACATCAGAGATCTCACACAGGTGAGAAGCCGTATTCTTGTCCTGAGTGCGGGAAATGTTTTACAGTGAAGATCAGTCTTGCCGCACATCAGAGATCGCATTCAGGGGAGAAGCCGTATTCCTGTTCTGAGTGCGGGAAATGTTTTTCATTTAAGTCCACTCTTTCTGCACATCAGAGATCTCACATGGGGGAGAAGCCGTATTCCAGTCCTGAGTGAGGGAATTGTTCCTCACTGAAGTCCTGTCTTCCTGTACATCAGGGGTCCCACACAACCCTGGAGGTGTATTAGTGAGTGCGGGAAATGTCTTGTATATGAATGTTGCTGGACATGTGGGGAAGAAGCACCCCCTGATATACACCTCAGATATACTCCATGGCTGATCTTCATCATGGAAGAAACAGTTGATAAGGAGATCAGAGATCACCAAAGACATGGATGAAGTGTTGTACCGTGTCGGCCATTGATAGCAGGAGAAAAATAAAAATGGAGTCATTACCTCTCATTGGCTGAGTACATTTTGTGGTGTAAACTTTAGCAAGAGGTCTGTTTTCTCAAGTCGTCTTCCAGGACGAAACGCGTTAACCCCACCACCTAAATAATAAAAATTTGAGTCATTACCTCTCATTGGCTGAGTACATTTGGGGTGGAAGATTTCACAAACACTTATGCCGCGTACACACAGTCGGAATTTCCAATGGAAACAGTCTGATGGGAGCTTTTCACCGGATTTTCCGACCGTGTGTATGCCCAACAGTCTTTTTCTGTCGGAATTTCCGACGGACTTTGGATTGAGAACCTGTTTTCAATTTTTCCGATGGAAAACCTTTCTATCGGATGTTCCGATCGTGTGTATGCAATAGACATGTGCAATTCGTTTTTTGTTTTTTTCGTTTTTTTTTTCGTTCGTTAGTTTTCGTACGAATGAACAAATCTTTCGATTCGTACGAATCCGATTAACGAATCGTTCGAAACGAACGAATCCGAAAAGCAACGAAAATCCGAAAAACGAAAAAAGGAACAACGAAAATGAACGAAAAAATTCGTACATTCGTAACTTTTTTTTTGTTGTTGAATTGGTAATTTTTCCGTGTCTCTTACAATGGCGCTGCTTAACGTGCTTCGAATGGATTGAACAAAAAAATTCGTACATTCGTAACTTTTTTTCGATTCGTAACTTTTTTTTTTCGATTCGTAACTTTTTTTTTTCGATTTGTAAATTATTAAAATGTAATAATAGCATACACATTACATAAAATTATGAATTATGCTCCGATTACGAATAACTACGAATGCGTCCAAATTTTGAATAAACGAAAATTAAACTAACGAAAAAACTAATCAACGAAAAATAACTCTTACAAATGTAGGAATCGTTACGAATACGAACGACGACGACTTACGAATGTACGAATCGTTACGAATCAACGGAAACAAAAAAAACAAAACGAAGATAAACAAATTTTTTCCGAAAACGAAACGAAAATAAACAAATTTTTTTGTTGTGCACATGTCTAGTATGCAATTCCGACGCATGCTCGAAAACAATTTGACGCATGCTCG
This sequence comes from Lithobates sylvaticus, assembly GCA_028564925.1. Taxonomy (NCBI): domain Eukaryota; kingdom Metazoa; phylum Chordata; class Amphibia; order Anura; family Ranidae; genus Lithobates; species Lithobates sylvaticus. The sequence goes on along the minus strand of CM053028.1, from coordinate 592,487,036 downwards.
GAAGCATTAAATTTGGTGCGACCGTGTGTAGGCAAGACAGTTTGAGCGAAATTGCATCGGAATTCCGACGGGAAAACCAATCAGCGTTTTTTCCGACGAAAATTCCGACCGTGTGTACGCGGCATAAGCCTATTTCTGACATTTGGTGTTTACAAGTTAAAATCCGTATTTTTTGCTAGAAAATTACTTAGAACCCCCAAACATTATATATATATATATATATATATATATATATATATTTTTTTAGCAGAGAATCTAAAGAATAAAACGGCGATTGTTGCAATATTTTATGTCACGCGGTATTTGTGCAGCGGTGTTTCAACTTTTTGTGAAAAAGATACTTTCTTGAATTAAAAAAAAACAAAACAGTTAGCCCAATTTTTTTGTATAATGTGAAAGATGATGTTACGCCGAGTAAATAGATACCAAACATGTCACGTTTTATAATTTGCACGCACTCGTGGAATGGCGACAAACTACGGTACCTAAAAATCTCCATAGGTGACGCTTAGAAAATGTTTTACGGTTACCAGGTTAGAGTTACAGAGGAGGTCTAGTGCTCGAATTATTGCTCTCGCTCTGACGATCGCGGCGATACCTCACATGTGTGATTTGAACACTGTTTACATATGCGGGCGTGACTTCCGTATCCGTTTTCTTTGCTGCACGAGCTCGCGGGGAAGGGGCGCTTTAAAAATGTTTTCTTTTTTTATTATTTATTTTATTTAATTTTAGATAATTAAATTGTGTTTTTTAAAAAAAAAATTTGATCACTTTTATTGCTGTCACAAGGAATGTAAAAATCCCTTGTGACAGTAATAGGAGGTGACAGGTCCTCTTTATGGAGAGATCTGGGGTCTATAATGAATGTAAACATCCCATGTGACAGTAATAGGTGGTGACGGGTCCTCTTTATGGAGGGATCTGGGGTCTATAATGAATGTAAACATCCCATGTGACAGTAATAGGTGGTGACGGGTCCTCTTTATGGAGAGATCTGGCGTCTATAATGAATGTAAACATCCCATGTGACAGTAATAGGTGGTGACGGGTCCTCTTTATGGAGGGATCAGGGTCTATAATGAATGTAAACATCCCATGTGACAGTAATAGGTGGTGACGGGTCCTCTTTATGGAGAGATCTGGCGTCTATAATGAATGTAAACATCCCATGTGACAGTAATAGGGGGTGACGGGTCCTCTTTATGGAGAGATCTGGGGTCTATAATGAATGTAAACATCCCATGTGACAGTAATAGGAGGTGACAGGTCCTCTTTATGGAGAGATCTGGCATCTATAATGAATGTAAACATCCCATGTGACAGTAATAGGGGGTGACGGGTCCTCTTTATGGAGAGATCTGGGGTCTATAATGAATGTAAACATCCCATGTGACAGGTCCTCTTTTGGAGAGATCTGGGGTCTATAATGAATGTAAACATCCCATGTGACAGTAATAGGGGGTGACGGGTCCTCTTTATGGAGAGATCTGGGGTCTATAATGAATGTAAACATCCCATGTGACAGTAATAGCCGGTGACATGTCCTCTTTATGTAGAGATCTATAATGAATGTAAACGTCCCATGTGACAGTAATAGGAGGTGACGGGTCCTCTTTATGGAGAGATCTGGGGTCTATAATGAATGTAAACATCTCATGTGACAGTAATAGGGGGTGACGGGTCCTCTTTATGGAGAGATCTGGGGTCTATAATGAATGTAAACATCCCATGTGACAGTGATAGGAGGTGACGGGTCCTCTTTATGGAGAGATCTGGGGTCTATAATGAATGTAAACATCCCATGTGACAGTAATAGAAGGTGACAGGTCCTCTTTATGGAGAGATCTGGGGTCTATAATGAATGTAAACATCCCGTGTGACAGTAATAGGAGGTGACGGGTCCTCTTTATGAAGAGATCTGGGGTCTATAATGAATGTAAACATCCCATGTGACAGTAATAGGAGGTAACGGGTCCTTTTTATGGAGAGATCTGGGGTCTATAATGAATGTAAACATCCCATGTGACAGTAATAGGAGGTAACGGGTCCTTTTTATGGAGATATTTGGGGTCTATAATGACTGTAAACATCCCATGTGACAGTAATAGGAGGTGACGGGTCCTCTTTATGGAGAGATCTGGGGTCTATAATGAATGTAAACATCCCATGTGACAGTAATAGGGGGTGACGGGTCCTCTTTATGGAGAGATCTGAGGTCTATAATGAATGTAAACATCCCATGTGACAGTAATAGGGGGTGACGGGTCCTCTTTATGGAGGGATCTGGGGTCTATAATGAATGTAAACATCCCATGTGACAGTAATAGGAGGTAACGGGTCCTTTTTATGGAGATATTTGGGGTCTATAATGACTGTAAACATCCCATGTGACAGTAATAGGAGGTGACGGGTCCTCTTTATGGAGAGATCTGGGGTCTATAATGAATGTAAACATCCCATGTGACAGTAATAGGGGGTGACGGGTCCTCTTTATGGAGAGATCTGAGGTCTATAATGAATGTAAACATCCCATGTGACAGTAATAGGGGGTGACGGGTCCTCTTTATGGAGGGATCTGGGGTCTATAATGAATGTAAACATCCCATGTGACAGTAATAGGAGGTGACGGGTCCTCTTTATGGAGAGATCTGGGGTCTATAATGAATGTAAACATCCCATGTGACAGTAATAGGTGGTGACGGGTCCTCTTTATGGAGAGATCTGGGGTCTATAATGAATGTAAACATCCCATGTGACAGTAATAGGTGGTGACGGGTCCTCTTTATGGAGAGATCTGGGGTCTATAATGAATGTAAACATCCCATGTGACAGTAATAGGGGGTTATCATCAGCGGCTCCTGCGGGGGGAGCACTACACATCTATAAGGATATATACAGTACACGTTATATATGTACCTCATTGTTTAGTACCTACAATTTGTACTTTTCTACTTCTGTTAAACAAAAAAAAAAAAAAGGATATCCATTACATACACACAGAGCACAAGGCCGTGTTCACACTACGAGGCGTTTCTCGGGGCTGCAGTTCCTCTGAGCTCCACAAGGTGGTGATATCACTTATTCCACGACAGGAAGTCTCTATGGAAGACAGGAAGTGATGTCAGGTATAAATAGGAAGTTGCGGGTGAGAGGTGAGTCGGGAGGAAGTAGAGAGGAGACATCGCTAGAAGTGGCAGCTGAGGCGGTAATACGATCTTATTTTCTATTTACACCCAGTAACCCCCCCCCCCGTCATGTCCGTCCTCTTCCTCCATAGTCACTGTGACGTCTTTTATCTCCAGCAGATGATGATACACACATATATATTATTATTATTATACAGGATTTATATTGTGCCAACAGTATGCGCAACATGAGGGCAGACAGTACAGTTACAATACAATATAATACAGGAGGAATCAGAGGGCCCTGATCCTTAGAGCTTACAATCTAAAGAGGGAGGGTCAAACGATACAAAAGGTAATAACTGTGGGGGATGGGCTGATGGAGAAATTAGAAGTCCAGCTGTTCGGTGGGGGCGGGATAGGCTGAAGAGAAGGGTTTTCAGTGATCGTCTTAAAGTGGACAGAGTAGGAGATAGACAAATTGGGATAGGGAATTCCAGAGGATGGGAGAGGCTCTGGAGATGCGTATGGGAGGAGGTGACTAGGGAGCTAGATAACGGGAGGTTTTGAAAGGTACGAAGAGATCGATTTGGTTGGTATTGTGAGACGAGGTTAGTGAAGTAGCTGGGGGCCGAGTTGTGTATGACTTTGTAAGTTGTTAGTATTTTGAACTTAATTGGTTGGGTGACCGGAAGCCAGTGGAGGGATTGGCAGAGAGGGGCGGAGGACACTGAATGGAGCTCAGTGGAGAGATTGGTAGAGAGGTGTGGAGGATACTGAATGGAGGCCAGTGGAGGGATTGGTAGAGAGGGGTGGAGGACACTGAATGGAGGACAGTGGAGGGATTGGTAGAGAGGGGTGGAGGACACTGAATGGAGGTCAGTGGAGGGATTGGTAGAGAGGGGTGGAGGACACTGAATGGAGGTCATTGGAGAGATTGGTAGAGAGGGGTGGAGGATACTGAATGGAGGCCAGTGGAGGGATTGGTAGAGAGGGGTGGAGGACACTGAATGGAGGACAGTGGAGGGATTGGTAGAGAGGGGTGGAGGACACTGAATGGAGGCCAGTGGACGGATTGGCAGAGAGGGGTGGAGGACACTGAATGGAGGCCAGTGGAGGGATTGGTAGAGAGGGGGTGGAGGACACTGAATGGAAGCCAGTGGAGGGATTGGCAGAGAGGGGTGGAGGACACTGAATGGAGACCAGTGTAGAGGGATTGGCAGAGAGGGGTGGAGGACACTGAATGGAGACCAGTGAAGGGATTGGCAGAGAGGGGTGGAGGACACTGAATGGAAGCCAGTGGAGGGATTGGCAGAGAGGGGTGGAGGCCACTGAATGGAAGCCAGTGGAGAGATTGGCAGAGAGGGGTGGAGGACACTGAATGGAGGCCAGCGGAGGGATTGGTAGAGAGGGGTGGAGGACACTGAATGGAGGTCAGTGGAGGGATTGGTAGAGAGGGGTGGAGGACACTGAATGGAGGTCAGTGGAGAGATTGGTAGAGAGGGGTGGAGGATACTGAATGGAGGCCAGTGGAGGGATTGGTAGAGAGGGGTGGAGGACACTGAATGGAGGACAGTGGAGGGATTGGTAGAGAGGGGTGGAGGACACTGAATGGAGGCCAGTGGAGGGATTGGCAGAGAGGGGAGGAGGACACTGAATGGAGGTCAGTGGAGAGATTGGTAGAGAGGTGTGGAGGACACTGAATGGAAGCCAGTGGAGGGATTGGCAGAGAGGGGGTGGAGGACACTGAATGGAGACCAGTGTAGAGGGATTGGCAGAGAGGGGTGGAGGACACTGAATGGAGGCCAGTGGACAGATTGGCAGAGAGGGGTGGAGGACACTGAATGGAGGCCAGTGGAGGGATTGGTAGAGAGGGGAGGACACTGAATGGAGGCCAGTGGACAGATTGGCAGAGAGGGGTGGAGGACACTGAATGGAAGCCAGTGGAGGGATTGGCAGAGAGGGGTGGAGGACACTGAATGGAGACCAGTGTAGAGGGATTGGCAGAGAGGGGTGGAGGACACTGAATGGAGACCAGTGAAGGGATTGGCAGAGAGGGGTGGAGGACACTGAATGGAAGCCAGTGGAGAGATTGGCAGAGAGGGGTGGAGGACACTGAATGGAGGCCAGTGGAGGGATTGGTAGAGAGGGGTGGAGGACACTGAATGGAGGTCAGTGGAGGGATTGGTAGAGAGGGGTGGAGGACACTGAATGGAGGTCAGTGGAGAGATTGGTAGAGAGGGGTGGAGGATACTGAATGAAGGCCAGTGGAGGGATTGGTAGAGAGGGGTGGAGGACACTGAATGGAGGACAGTGGAGGGATTGGTAGAGAGGGGTGGAGGACACTGAATGGAGGCCAGTGGAGGGATTGGCAGAGAGGGGTGGAGGACACTGAATGGAGACCAGTGGAGGGATTGGTAGAGAGGGGTGGAGGACACTGAATGGAAGCCAGTGGAGGGATTGGTAGAGAGGGGTGGAGGACACTGAATGGAGACCAGTGGAGCGATTGGCAGAGAGGGGTGGAGGACACTGAATGGAGACCAGTGGAGGGATTGGCAGAGAGGGGTGGAGGACACTGAATGGAGACCAGTGGAGGGATTGGTAGAGAGGGGTGGAGGACACTGAATGGAGGTCAGTGGAGGGATTGGCAGAGAGGGGTGGAGGACACTGAATGGAATCCAGTGGAGGGATTGGCAGAGAGGGGTGGAGGACACTGAATGGAAGCCAGTGGAGGGATTGGCAGAGAGGGGTGAGGGCACTGCATGGAGACCAGTGGAGGGATTGGAAGAGAGGAGTGGCACACATTGAACGGTTGGTAAGGTGGATGAGCCTGGCAGCAGCATTCATAATGGACTGAAGGGGGATATCCTATGTAAAGGTAAACCAATGAGGAGGGAGTTGCAGTAGTCGAGGCCAGAGATGACCAGGGAGTGGGTTAGCAGCTTTGTGGTGTCATTGGTTAGGAAGGGGCGTATTTTGGAGATGTTGCGGAGGTTGAGGCGGCAAGCTTTGGACTGTGATTGGATGTAGGGCCAAAAGTAGAGTTCAGAGTCTAGGATTTCCTTAGCACCCTGGCATTGGGAGACGGGTTGATGGTTGTGCCATCGATCTTGACAGAGAAGTCAGGGGAAGGGGCACGTGGTGGAGGAAATATTACGAGCTCGGTTTTGGATAGATTGAGTTGGAGGAAGTGGTGTGACATCCAGACTGATATGTCTGTTAGTAACTTAGTGTTGCATGAGAAGACTGATGGAGGGAGTTGAGGGGTAGAGATATAGATTTGGGTGTCATCAGCGTAGAAATGGTATTGGAAGCCATGGAGGCTATAAGCTGACCCAGGGAGGAGGTGTGTAGATCGAGAAAAGGAGAGGCCCAAGAACAGAACCTTGGGGGACCCCGAAGAAGAAAGGAAGAGGAGAGGAGGAAGTAAAGTTATGACGCTGAAGGTGCGGTGGGATAGGTAGGATGCGAACTAGTGAAGATTACAGTCACAGAGACCAAAGGATTGGCGGTTTTTGGGTAGGAAGGGGTGGTCTACTGTGTCACAGGCAGCAGAGAGGTACAGAAGTAGGAGTACAGAATAGCGTCCATTGGATTTAGCCATTAGCAGATGATTTTTTGAGTTTAAGGAGAGCAGTTTTTGTGGAGTGTTGAGGGTGAAATCCAGATTGAAGAGGATAAAGAAGGTCATTTTCAGTGAGGTGGTCACTCAGTCAGTTGTAGACCAGACGTTCTGGAGGTTTGGAGGAAAAGGGGAGCAAGGAGATGCAGCGTAGGCTGGTAAGATTGGTGGGGTCCAATGAAGGCTTTCTAAGTATGGGGGGGGGGGGGGGGGGGTGACTGGTGCGTGTTTTAGAAAGTTGGAGAAGATGCCAGAAAAGGAGAGCGTGTAGGATAGAGCCAGAGGGTGACTGCGGTAATTGCGAGGGAAGTGGGTACAGGGGGCAGGTGGTTGGGTGGGCATTAGAAAAAAGCAGCCTTGTCTAATGTCTATAGTAGCAGGGTTGAATAAGAGACGTGTTGATTGTACCTATGGATATGAAGTGATAGTGAGGGGGGGGGGGGGATATCTGTCTCATCACGAATTGTATCAATCTTATTTTTGAAGTGATTGGTGATCTCCTGGGCAGTGGATGAGTTAGTGGATGAAGGCAGTGGAGGACGAAGTAGAGTTGAAGGTAGAGAAGAGTTGACGGGGACGGGATGATAAGTTGTTAATGAGAGTGATAAAATAAGTCTGCTTGGCAGTGAGGAGACTTTTATTGGTTGAAGTCTTTCTAATGCCGCATACACACGACCGGACTTTCCGGGAGAAAAGGTCAGATGGAATCAGTCCGTCGGATATTCTGATTGTGTGTGGGCTTCATCTGACTTTTTTCTTCAAAAATTCTGACGGACCTAGAAGTAAAACATGTTTCAAATCTGTCCGACGGAATCAATTTCTATCGGAAAAAACGTTCGTCTGATTGATGGTCCGACGGACCAAATACGACGCTAGGGCAGCTATTGGCTACTGGCTATTGAACTTCCTTTTCTAGTCCCGTTGTACGTCATCGCGTTCAAACCGAAAGGACTTTGGCCCGTTCGTGTGTGGGCAAGTCCGTCGTAACTTCGTCAAAGGTCCTTTGGAACTCCGCCGGGAAGACCATCTGACCTTTTCTGCCAGAAAGTCCGGTCTTGTGTACGCGGCATCAGACTTAGCCCCCGTACACCCCGGTCGGAAATTCCGACCACAAAATCCGTCTGATTTTTTTCTGACGGATTTTGTCCGAAACTGGTGTTGCATACACGCGGTCGGACAAAGTTGTCGGAAAATCCGAACGTGGTGACGTTGGTTTGCGTACGACGGAACTACGTAGAGGCTAGTAGCTAATATCCTTGGTCTCGTAATTTGATCTGAGCATGCGTGGCACTTTGTCCGTCGGAATTCTCGACACACGATTGGAAAAAGTCTGATCGGATTTTGTTGTCGGAAAATTTGAGATCCTGCTCTCAAATTTTTTCCGTCGGAAATTCCGACGGAAAAAGCCCACTAGAACCCACACACAATCGGATTTTCCGACAACATAATCCGATCTGACTTTTTCCATCGGAATATCCGACCGTGTGTACGGGGCATTAGTCCTACGCCACAGGTGCTCGAGAGCACAGCTATGTTTTTTGAGACTTCTGGCGTCATCTGTTTACCAAGGTTGTAGGGGGTCGGGTCCTGATTCTGTGTGTAGTGAGGGGGGCCAGTGTGTGCAGGACGGAGGACAGGGATCTATTGTAGACAGAAGTGGCTAGGTTGGGACAGTTTCAGGAGTGAGATTCTGTCATAGAGGCGGTCAGTAGCAGAATTGAAAAGAGAAGGGTTGAGGTGGTGAAAGTTTCCACAAGTATCTGTTAGGCGGTTGGAGGGAGAGGAGGTGGAAGACTGGGAGAGAGTGAAACTAATAAGGTAGTGATCAGAGAGAGGGAGAGGATTGTTGGAGAGGTTGCATGGATAGGAGGGTGTTGCCATAAGAGTGAGTAGAAGCACGTATCCATTCCTCAAATCATCAAATGAGGAGAGTGACAGAGAGGGAGGAGGGTGAAGTACCTGAAAGATGCTATATGGGGCTAGAAGGATTCCCACTCCACCTCCCTTCTATCCACTGGGTCTGGGGGTGTGACTCCAAAAAAGGCCATCGTGGGAGAGGGAAGCAGGAGAAGCAGTGTCAGATTCATAAAGCCAGGTTTCAGTAACAGCAAGTCGTTTCTGATAAAGAGGTCATGGACAGAAGTGACTTTTTTTACCGACAGAGCAGACATTTCAAAGGACACAAGAGAAGGGGAGGCTGGTTTTGGGAAGAAGAGGAATAGAATTGAAAAGTGGGTTGCAGCTGCTGCCAGACGACATGGGGTGACGGGAGAGTTGGGCACAGTTAAACGATGGAGGCGCAGGGTTTGGGGTTTAATCTCGAGAGCTGAGGAGAAGCAGAAGGGTGAGTGAGGTAATATGGGAGTGTGATTTATATGAGCTTGGAGCGTGTGTTACAAATGCAATATCACAAGCATGAGACTGCAGGCTTAGCTGGCTTTAAATCAGGTTTGGTCTCCACCCAGAGACTGACCACATCAATCACCTTGCAGGTGGACAGACAGACAGAATGCATCACAGCCAAAACCAGGATGCTGGAATGAGGAGCGCAACACACTCCTGACAAATGGATTATACTACTTCTATTAGTAGTGGGGGGGGGGGGGGGGGGGGTTATTTAGGGGGAATTGGAATGTGTATGTCTTTATTTTATAAGATTCAAATAAGAAGAAATAGGAAAAAAATTGAATTTGCCATAAATGTCCAGAATTAATTTTATCCCCATAATGATCCCAGTCTCAGATATTCATTCTAAAATATGATCAGTAAAGTCTCCGGAGTACACGGAGATCACAGCAATATGATGTGTCCTGGCAAAGCCCAAAGACAAAGATCATCTTTCAGTTTAGGAGAGGAGGGACGCACCCAGGAGAAATTATTCTGTGTACAGAAACCTCACACAGCTCCCCCCACAGCTCCTCCTCCCAATGTCCCTCCAATCAGAGGCAGAGAATCCTATGACATCACACTGACCTCCACCTCCCTCCCACTTCAGGGAAAATATAGACCTGACCAGTAAGCTGAGGATTCTGGGAATGTCATTTGATTTTACTATTTGTGTTCAAATCTAGAGTTTTCCTCCTGTGAAGTCTGGAGATCATATGACCATCACATTGCCTCCACCTCCCTCCCTGATAGAATAGAGAAATACAAAGAAGATTCTAGAAGTCACCGGAGAGATCATCGAGCTGCTGACAGGAGAGGTGGGCGGAGCTCGGAAGGACGTCATGATGGAGAATCAGCCGCCCCTCCCATCACCGGGTAAGAGGAGACTTTATTGTAAAGGAGAGAGCAGTACGGAGGCTCCACCTAGATCCCCCATCATCTGATAAACACATAGAAACAATGTATTCAGTCAGTGTGTGTGTTTCCTACAGATGGATCCAGTAATGGGAACCCACCAGAGAGATCCCCCCGTCCTCTGTATTCCCGGGATTCCACACAGGAAGATCACACCATCCCCCACCATCATCAGGTAGATGATTGACAATTATTGGTAGTTCTGATTTATACACAGCATGTTTGTTACAATGAATGTTTTATTATATATTCAGAGTGGAAATCTCGGGGATTATAATATTGATGTTAAAGAAGAGTATAAAGAGGAGGATGAGGAGTATGGAGTGATGGAGGAGTTTTCAGAAAGACACAAGGATATGATGGAGCCACCAAATACCAGGAACCCACCAGAGAGATCCCCCCGTCCTCTGTATTCCCGGGATCCCACACAGGAAGGTCACACCATCCCCCACTGTTACAAGGTTGGTGGGGCGGAGCTTATAAAACACAGACTCATGGAGACGATGTGTGGATTTCTTATGTGATGTCATAATAATAAAGCTTCTATTCTACAGATGATATTTTCTCTCCTTCTCTTGGTTTAGAGTGGAGATCCAATCGATATAGAATTTGAGGTGAAATCAGAAGAAGAAGAAGAGAGGTATGTGAGGGATGATCAGCAGTCTATGGAGGAGGATGGAATAACGGGGACATTTATAGAGGAGGACACTCCTACAGAGATCAGCACAGGTGGGTCATTAACACTAAATACATTCCTCCACCCATACTGCTCCCTGATTGGTCCAGAGTAGGGTGGGGACTGGGTGATATCAGCCTGTAATCCCCTGGTCACTTTCCTGAGCTGTGTTCCCCGTCCTGTATTCCTGTATTTCTCTCGGATAATCTTCCTTCTCTGTGCTGCCGACACAATTTATGTATCTAGACTGGATTTATGGAGATTCTGGGGATCAGCTGGTAGTCACAATGCTGAATTTCACCATAAGCGTTGCTCAGCCTAGGCACTTGGGGTATGTACCTCGAGCAGAGCCGATCCTAGGGTCACAGACGCCTGGGTGCAGAAATATTTCTGGCATCCCCACGGGGTCATCTTACCAACTCCTCCCCTTTACATATGTTTCTATCGCTACGACTCAAACACAGAGATGCTCCCCTAAGAAGTCTTCATTACCCTGGGATCCTCCCATGATCTTTTAACAATAAAGAAAATGAGTACACTATTGGGACCTGGAGGGGGGTCTCTCTAAGGCCCCTTTCACACCGGGGCATTTTTCATGCGGTACAGCGCTAAATATAGCGCTGCTTTACCGTCACCGCGGCTCCCCGCCCCAGTGTGAAAGGGGCCTAATGCACACAGAGAGGGCTTCTGTTAGAGAGTCTGTTAGAAAGAGCCCCCAGACATACTGCAGACATGATGCATGAGATGGTCAGAGACTGCAGACATACTAGAGATTATATTAGTGGAGTCTAGTACCGGAAGGTGTTTCGGTACTAGGCTCCACAGCAGTACTCAAACAGCACGGATTCCGGGGACAGCGGGAGCGGTATGCGCACTTGTCAGTTGCAGGCGGGATGGGGAACCGCAGCACCTGTTACATGCGCTCCACCTCCGCCTCTGGATACAGACGAGGAGGAGGGAGGGGAGCAGAACTCTGGAGCTTCGGCGCCCCCACCTCTGCGGCGCGTGGGTGCGGAGCACCCCGCGCACCCTGCCTAGGATCGGCCCTGACCTTGAGTCTTCTGCCCCATGTTCGGGTCTAGTAGGATCTCTGACAGAACAATTCTCCCGGGGTTACTTGCTCTGTTATTTGCTGGCTGTGCCGGGTGGAGGGATATGTCTGTATAGTCTCAGACCCAAGTCACTGAGTGCAGTCTCAGGAGATGGGAGGCAGCGGGGTGGGACCTCTGCAACTTGTTTCAGTAAACATTTCAGCCACCAATATTATGAGTCTCCTGACCCCTGCACTATATTCTCTATGTTGTACATTACATACTCCTGACTTCTGCTCTCTCCCCTCCACCCACTGCTATATATACACATAATATGTATTCTCTTTTGTCACACCCATTTCCTACCAGCTGGACATTTTATATCTGATGATGTGATTGGAGCACAGACTTTTACATGTTGATAATAATGTGATAACATCCTCCAACTTTGGAACCTTAAACAGAAAGTGATAATGAGGGAGGAGTCAATAACCCAATGATGGAGGTCTTCAGGATCAGTCCAGTCTTCATCTTGGTTGTTCTCCCCCATCCTCACTCTCTGACCTCTGGTGGGGCTCAGCCCCGCTGTTATTCATGACTAAATCATGGACTAAATAAGGAAGTGCAGGACTTCTTGTGTTGGGAAGATGGCAATGAGTGATAGAGGGGGTGGGGACACTCGTCCTATAATCCCCTCATCACTGTCACTCCTATAAAAGACAGTTCTCGTTGTTTCCTCACTCTCTGACTAAGGTCCATGAATAAAGAAATGATCTGGTAGGAGATCAGAGGACCCATTTACTAGTTACCTTGAGGGGGGAATTGTAAGATCCTCAGAGACAAAGCTGCCTGAGGTAGGCGGAGTCCTGGTTTAGGGGAACCAATCAGCTCATGTCTAGTAATAATCTTTGTATTTCTATTTTAGTAGATGGACGGGAGATGAGGAAAACCTCAGAGGATTGTCTCACTTTGTCTCCAGACTGTAAAGTAGAAGATGAGGACATCACACAGTATAGTCCAGGAGAAAACCCGACTACCTCAAATGTCCATCCGGCACCACACAGTGTAGATGGACCATCGTATTCCTCTTATCCTGAGGAACCTCAGACTGTGCGGGACGGTGCCGGACCATCGTATTCCTCTTATCCTGAGGAACCTCAGACTGTGCGGGACGGTGCCGTCCTTCCAATAGACAAGAGGTTTTCCTGTACGGAGTGCGGGAAGTGTTTCCGTTTGAAATCCAAACTTAATTTGCATAAAATGACTCACACAGGAGAGAAGCCATATTCCTGCCCTGAGTGCGGGAAATGTTTTTCAGATAAGTCCAAATTTTCTAGACACCAGAGAATGCACATGGGGGAGAAGCCATATTCCTGTCCTGAGTGCGGAAAATGTTTTTCACAGAAGTCCCATCTTAACACACATATAAGATTGCACACAGGAGAGAAAAAGTATTCCTGCCCTGAGTGCGGGAAATGTTTTTCAGATAAGTCCAAATTGTATAGACACCAGAGAATACACATGGGGGAAAAGCCGTTTTCCTGTTCTGAGTGCGGGAAATGTTTTTCAGATAAGTCCCATCTTACCATACATATAAGATTGCACACAGGTGAGAAGCCATATCCCTGTCTTGAGTGTGGGAAATGTTTTTCACGGAAGTCCCATCTTAACAGACATCAGATATCGCACACAGGTGAGAAGCCATTTTCCTGTACTGAGTGCGGGAAATGTTTTGGGCACAAAAGAGAACTTGTCGCACATCAGAGGTCTCACACGGGGGAGAAGCCGTTTTCCTGTCCTGAGTGCGGGAAATGTTTTTCAAGGAAGTCCAATCTTCACACACATAAGAGACTGCACACGGGAGAAAAGCCGTATTCCTGTATCGAGTGCGGAAAATGTTTTGTAAAGAATTCAAAACTTGTCACACATCGGAGGTCCCACACGGGCGAAAAGCCGTATTGTTGCCCTGAGTGCGGCAAATGTTTTTCAGATAAGTGCAATGTTTACAAACACATCAAATTTCACATGGGGGAGAAGCCGTATTCCTGTTCGTGGTGCGGCAAATGTTTTGTACAAAAATCTGAATTCGTCGCACACCAGAGATCTCACACGGGGGACAAGCCATTTTCCTGTCCTGTGTGCGGGAAATGTTTTTCACGGACGAGCAACCTTTACAGACATCAGAGATTGCACACAGAAGAAAAACCTTGAAATGTTTTGTACAAAGTTCACAACTTGTGATTCGTCAGAGGTCTCACACGGGGGAGGGGGGAGCCGTATTGTTGTTCCGAGTGCAGGAACAACAATACGCACTGGGAAGTTGTCGAGTTGTTCCGAGTGCGGAACTTTTTGGATGTGGTTCTCCTCTCCATTGTGGAAATTTTTGTTTTCCGAGTGCGGGAAATGTTTATCAGATAAGTACAGTTTAAATAAACACTGGAAATCTCACACGAAGCAGAAGCCGTTTTCCTCTTTTGAGTGCGAAAAATGTTTTTTCAGATAAGATCAGATTATTGAACTATCAGAGATCTCACACAAGGGAGAAGCCATATCCCCGTCCTGAGTGAGTTCCATCTTTGCAGACATCGAAGATCTACTCACCGAATTAACCTGTCCAACAGTCTGCATTAAAAACAGGATGCATGCAAGGCCTCTTCACGGCACCCTGTGTATGCTTGCAGACTAGACATGTGCAATTCGTTTAGTTACGAATTCGTCTTCCGTTAAAATTCGTTATATTCGTTCATTCGTAATCTTACGAATGAACGAATGGTTTACTAAAAATTCTAAGGAAAAACGAACTATCGAAAAGAACGAATATGAAAAACAACGAAAATATGAAATAATTAAATTAGAAAACAACGAAACTACGAAAGAATAGACATGTGCACAACAAAAAAATTAGTTTATTTTCGTTTCGTTTTTTTCGTTTCCGTTGATTCGTAACGATTCGTAAGTCGTCAGTGTTCGTATTCGTAACGATTCGTATTTTCGAGATATTTTTTCGTTGCTTCGTTTTTTTCGTTAGTTTAATTTTCGGACGCACTTGTATTTATTCGTACATTCGTAACATTCGTAGATTCGTAATCGGAGCATAATTCATAATTTTATGTAATGTGTATGCTATTATTACATTTTAATAATTTACGAATCGAAAAAAAAAGTTACGAATCGAAAAAAAAAGTTACGAATCGAAAAAAAAAGTTACGAATTTTTTTGTTCAATAGAGAGACACGGAAAATTCCGAATCGAAAAAAAAAAAGTTGCGAATCGAAAAAAAAAAAAGTTGCGAATCGAAAAAAAAAAAAGTTACGAATCGAAAAAAAAAGTTACGAATGTACGAATTTTTTTGTTCAATCCATTCGAAGCACGTTTAGCAGCACCATTGTAAGGGACACGGAAAATTACCAATTCAACAAAAAAAAAAAGTTACGAATGTATGAATTTTTTTCGTTCGTTTTCTGGATTTTCTTCATTAGTACATTCGTTGTTTCTAATTATTTTTTTTCGGTTTTTCGTTGTTTTTCGGATTCGTTCGATTCAAATGATTCATTAATCGGATTCGTACGATTCGAACGATTCGTTATTCGGATTCGTACGATTGGAACGATTCGTTCATTCGTACGAAAACGAACGAACGAAAATAACGAAAGAAAAACGAAAAAAAACTAAACGAATTGCACATGTCTACTAGACATGTGCAATTAGTTTAGTTACGAATTTGTTTTCCGTTCAAATTTACGAATGTACGAATTTACGAATGTACAATTTTACGAATGTACAATTTTACGAATGTACAAATGTACGAATTTACGAATGTACGAATTTAAGAATGTACAAATTTAAGAATTTACGAATGTGATAATGTACGAATTTACACATTTTTTAATAATCTAATTTACGAAAATTCAGAAAAATTTGTTAAACGGGTTTTTGTTAATTTGGATATTTCCGAATTAACTAATTTGTCGAAATTCGTAAAAAAACTAATTTGGAACTAAATGAATTTCACATGTCTACACCACAAGGGTTGTGTGGGACCCCTGATGTACAGGAAGACAGGACTTCAGTGAGGAACAATTCCCTCAGTCAGCACAGGAAAGTGGCTTCTCCCCCGTGTGCGATCTTCGATGTCTGCAAAGATGAGACTAGACATGTGCAATTCGTTTAGTTACGAATTCGTTTTCCGTTAAAATTCGTTATATTCATTCATTTGTAATCGTACGCATGAACGAATGGTTTACTAAAAATTCTAACGAAAAACGAACTATCGAAAAGAACGAATATGAAAAACAACGAAAATACGAAATAATTAAATTAGAAACAACGAAACTACGAAAGAATGAAAATCCGAAAAACAGAAACAATGAAAATACCGAACAAAGATTCAAAAATAATGAAAATCAAAATGAATTGAAAAATCTAAATTACGAATATTCGGAAAAAAGGAAATCAAAACAACGGAAATACGAAATAACGAAAATTCTGCTGATCGAGAATTCGAAAGAACGAATGTTAGTTCTGATTCTGAAATATTCCATCCAGAGTCCAGATAGGGTGTGGTTGGGTCGGAGGCTCTGTGTTTTGGTGGATTTTTGAGTTAAGTTCTGACTTGTGAGAGAGAAATTCTTTGTTTCTTAAACATATAAATAGCATACACATTACATAAAATTATGAATTATGCTCCGATTACGAATCTACGAAAACAATGTTACGAAAGTATGAATAAATCAATCTCACGAAAGTACGAATGTAATTAAATCTACGAAAATACGAATTTCAAATTGACGAAAATTAGATTAACGGAAATACGAATCATTTCAAATCAACGAAAATATAGCTCTTCCGAAAATACGAATGAGTCCGAATACGAAATATAAAGAAAATACGAATTTCGAATAAACGAAAATTAGACTAACGTAAATACGAATCAACAAAAAAAAAACTCTTACGAAAATACGAACACCCACGACTTACGAAATTACGAATCATTACGAATCAACGGAAACGAACAGAAACAAAAGGAAACTAAACAAATTTTTCTATTGTGCACATGTCTATTGCAGACCTAAATGCTACTGAATTTATGAGGGTCTCCACAGTGGGAGCGCATGCATTCAATGGATAGATGAGGTGCAGGTGGGCCTGGAGGCAGCCCAATCCCCCTTATTTCGGTTGGTGAGTTGAGCTATGGAATGTTCTGTTTTTATCTTTTATGCGTTTGCCCTTCCATGTGCTCCTTGCTGTGAAGGCCAGTTATAGGTGGGGGCAGGGGCCATTTTTTTGTGACATCAGAGATCTCACACGGGGGAGAAGCCATATTCCTGTCCTGAGTGCTGGAAATGTTTTTCACGGAAGTCCCATCTAGACATGTGCACAATTGAAAAATTTGTTTAGTTTCGTTTCATTTCTGTTCGTTTCCGTTGATTCGTAATTTCGTAAGTCGTCGGTGTTCGTATTCGGACTCGTTCGTATTTTCGTAAGAGTTATTTTTTCGTTGATTCGTATTTCCGTTAGTCTAATTTTCGTTTATTCGAAATTCGTATTTTCGTTATATTTCGTATTCGGACGCATTCGTATTTTCGGAAAAGAGCTATATTTTCGTTGAAATGATTCGTATTTCCGTTAATCTAATTTTCGTTGATTCGAAATTCGTATTTTCGTAGATTTAATTACATTCGTACTTTCATAACATTGTTTTCGTAGATTCGTAATCAGAGCGTAATTCATAATTTTATGTAATGTGTATGCTATTTATATGTTTAAGAAACAAAGAATTTCTCTCTTTTACAAGTCAGAACTTAACTCAAAAATCCACCAAAACACAGTGCCACCGACCCAACCACACCCAATCTGGACTCTGGATGGAATATTTCAGAATCAGAACTAACATTCGTTCTTTCGAATTCTCGATCAGCAGAATTTTCGTTATTTCGTATTTTCGTTGTTTTGATTTCCTTTTTTCCGAATATTCGTCATTTCGCTTTTTCGTTCATTTTGATTTTCGTTATTTTTGAATCTTTGTTCGGTATTTTCGTTTTCTGTTTTTCGGATTTTCATTCTTTCGTAGTTTCATTGTTTCTAATTTAATTATTTCGTATTTTCATTGTTTTTCATATTCGTTCTTTTCGATAGTTAGTTTTTCATTAGAATTTTTAGTAAACCATTCGTTCATTCGTACGATTATGAATGAACGAATATAACGAATTTGAACGGAAAACAAATTCTTAACTAAACGAATTGCACATGTCTAGTTTTTATCTTTTATGCGTTTGCCCTTCCATGTGCTCCTTGTTGTGAAGGACAGTTATAGGTGGGGGCAGGGGCCACTTGTTTGTGACATCAGAGATCTCACACGGGGGAGAAGCCGTATTTCTGTCCTGAGTACGGGAAATGTTTTTCATGGAAGTCCCATCTTTGCAGACATCGAAGATCGCACACGGGGGAGAAGCCGTATTTCTGTCCTGAGTACGGGAAATGTTTTTCACGGAAGTCCCATCTTTGCAGACATCGAAGATCGCACACGGGGGAGAAGCCACTTTCCTGTCCTGAGTGAGGGAATTGTTCCTCACTGAAGTCCTGTCTTCCTGTACATCAGGGGGTCCCCACACAACCCTTGTGGTGTAGACATGTGAAATTCATTTCGTTCCAAATTCGTTTTTTAACAAATTAGTTCATTCGGAATTATCCGAATTTACGAAAACCCGTTTAACGACTTTTTCCGAATATTCGTAAATTTGAATATTAAAAAATGTGTAAATTCATACATTCGTAAATTCGTACATTATCACATTCGTAAATTCGTACATTTGTACATTGGTACATTCGTAAATTTGTACATTCCTTAATTCGGAAATTTGGAAATTCGGAAATCTGAAATAATAACTTAACTATTAAATTATAGGTATTGTAATTTCCTTTCAAATTTGTCTGTTAGTGAACGTAACAAATACAAATTTATCCCAAGTTACGAATTATCTGAAATAACGAATGTCGTATCTAAACAAATGGAATGTAATGAATTAATAATAATAAATAACAATAATAATATTAAAAACGTTTTATTATTATTTGTTATTAATTTGTTCCCTTCCATTTGTTTAGATGCGGCATTCGTTATTTCGGATAAGTCGTAACTTGGGATAAATTTGTATTTGTTACGTTCACTAATAGCCAAATTTGAAAGGAAATTACAATACCTATAATTTAATAGTTATTTACTTTTTCTGATTTTCTCATTTCCAAATTTAAGAATTTTCTAATTTACGAATATGAATTTTCTAATTTACGAATGTACGAATATGAATTTTCTAATTTACGAATGTACGAATTTACGAATATGAATTTTCTAATTTACGAATGTATGAATTTACGAATGGCGATCATAACGAATGACCCAAAAACAACAAAAAAAAAAACGAATAAAAAGAAAAGAAAATTAACAAATTTTTTGGCAGTGCACATGTCTATTGTGGTGTGATAGTGAGTGCGGGAAATGTCTTGTATATGAATGTTGCTGGACATGTGGGGAAGAAGCACACCCTGATATACACCTCAGATATACTCCATGGCTGATCTTCATCATGGAAGAAACATTTCATAGACCTCAACCATAGCCTGACCTTTTGACAGCGATGTCCTATAGAATGGAATGGATGATACAACAGTGCCATCTAGAGGTTGGATTGATAAATGTTTCTCCCATTGAAACCTAGTATTGAGAAAGGGGCCACACCCATGTGGGGAATAATAAAACTTTCCAAATAAAAAGGTAACAACATAAGAAACAGTTGATAAGGAGATCAGAGATCACCAAAGACATGGATGAAGTGTTGTACCGTGTTGGCCATTGATAGCAGGAGAAAAATAAAAAGGGAGTCATTACCTCTCATTGGCTGAGTGCATTTTGTGGTGTAAACTCTTGCAAGAGGTCTGTTTTCTCAAGTCGTCTTCTAGGACGAAACACGTTAACCTCACCACTTAAAAGGCGACCCTCTGGGGCTTTTTAAAAAAAAATTGAGTCATTACCTCTCATTGGCTGAGTACATTTTGTGGTGGAAGATTTCACAAACACTTACAGGTCTGTTTCTAAAAACTTTGTAGAATGAATGTGTAAAGGAAATGTGTAAGTTCTGTATAGAATTGTATTTTGTATGTATTGCACACGGCAGTCCTGATTAGAATTAGCCTGCCTATGTTACGCCCCTATATATGTTTGGGGGTTCTAAGTAATTTTCTAGCAAAAAAAAGTATTTTACCGTGTAAACACAGAGTCTGAAAAATAGGTCCGGTCCTTAAGTGGTGAATCCTAACCCCCTATATGTGTACAATCAGAACGGATTTTTTTCCCCCCCCGCTTGTTCATAGTACCAGCAAAAAAAATGCTGTTCCTCTGAAAAGTGATCCATGCTCAGATCGCTTTTAAGAGGCATTTGACAGCCGGTAAAGAGTCAATATGTTGCCTCCTGACTGCCTGTTTTAATCCCTTTTAAATGCATCATCGCTATGCTGCAACTGCATGCAATGCACACAGTTGCGGGGTGGTTGGAGTGCAGCCCCATTCACCTAGGGGTATACTTCAAGGGGGCCCTGGCTGGAAAAAAAGAATGAGAGACACTGGCATAGAACTGATCTCTCCATTTTCCTCCTGCAGCCGCTGAATGCCTGCGGGAGGGAGAGGAGGAGAACCGGGGGGGGGGGGGGGGGTGGAGAAATCGGTTCCTTTATATGCACTGGCGACCAGGCCGTGGCGTTCCACCACCAAGCTCGAAGGAATGGGCCCTGTCCGGGGGGTCAGGGGGGTCTTTTATGGCTTCTTGCTTCGGGGGACCTGAAGGTTCTAGTTATGCCACTGCCCCACCCCATAATCCCCCCCCCCCCCTCCGCCAAATGATTTGGACCAGTGCACAAAGCAAGGTCCAAAAAGACATGCATGAGCGAGTTTGAGGTGGAGGAACTTGACTGGCCTGACCTCAACCCGATAGAACACCTTTGAAAGGAATTAGAGCAGAGACTACGAGCCAGGCCTTCTTCTCCAACATCAGTGCTTGACCTCACAAATGCGCTTCTGGAAGAATGGTCAAACCTTCCCATAGACACCCTCCTAAACCTTGTGGACGGCCTTCCCAGAAGAGTTGAAGCTGTTATAACTGCAAAGGGTGGGCCAACCCAATATTGAACCCTACGGACTAAGACTGGGACGCCATTAAAGTTCATGTGCGTGTAAAGGCATGTGTCCCAATACTTTTGGTAATATAGTGTATGTCTATGACTGAATACTGGGAATACTGTATCTTTAATAACACAGAATTATGCTCTATCTACAATTATATACTTCTACAGATCACATCTCAGCTACGGGCAAAACTACCCGACTCTTCTTTTTAGGGGACCTGTGACTAGTGACCCTGAACTGAATGAATGAATGAATGATTTGTATAGCGCTACAACTGCGAACTGAATCGCCTCTAGGCGCTGTCTGCTCTTGTTGTGAACTGATTCCTGGTGACCGTGTGCTCCTCTTGGATATAGGTATCAGAGGCTGCTTGGACTGAGACCACATCTCATAGGGATCTCATATGGTCCTCATAGGGTTTCAGATACCGGCCTTTCCCCGGTCCTCAGCAAGAACCTCATCTGTGAGCTAAAAGAAGAGCGCCCTCCTGCACTGTGTGGGGGTTTCTGAGATTGCACTGGATGCCAATACTTGTGCTGGGTCGCAATTGTGACCCCCCCTATATTTATGCCTCTGCCCCAATCCCTCTCCTGTTACAAGTTCTACAAGCAATTCAGTACAAAAGACAAACCCTGAGACTTTATTGGAGCCAGAAAGTGAATGGACAGTTGCTTGGGTGACCGGGGGGCCTCTGTTCGGGAAAGAACCAGTTATCATCAGTGGCTCCTGTGGAGGGAGCACTACACATAAGGATATACAGTACATACACACACAGCACAAGGCCGTGTTCACACTACGAGACGTTTCTCGGGGCTGCAGTTCCTCTGAACTCCACAAGATGGTGATCTCACTTCTACCAAGACAGGAAGTCTCTATGGAAGGCAGGAAGTGATGTCAGCTACAGACAGGAAGTAATAAAAGGTATAAATAGGAAGTTCCGGGTGAGAGGTGAGTCGGGAGGAAGTAGAGAGGAGACATTGCTGAAAGTGGCAGCAGAGGAGGTAATAAGATCTTATTTTCTATTTACACCCAGTAACCCTCCGTCATGTCCGTCCTCTTCCTCCATAGTCACTGTGATGTCTTTTATCTCCAGCAGATGATGATACACACACATATATATATATGTATATATTATTTAAACAAAGGATTCCGCGCTTAGGAGAAAAGTCTGAGGCTGCAGCCTCCCCCAAAAAAGACACCACAAAATGGTGTCCAAAGTAAAAGTAATGACAAAAGGGGAAATGGCGCTGCTAGTAACTGCATAAATGTCACCTGATCAGGTCAAATATTGAAAATAATGGGTAACAATGGGGCAGGAAACGGTATATATGTGAATCAAGATCCATGTGTGCAGTGGCGTCGCTAGGGGGTGGCTTTTGGGGCTATAGCCCCGAATCTGGGGCCCATAGCCCGAGCCTCTGCAGGGGTCCCCGAGGGGAGGCTCTCTGGGGACCCTGATGTAAGTGGGGGGCTCCCTGGGGACCCTGATGCAAGCGGGAGGCTCTCTGGGGACCCTAATTTTAAGGTCAATGCAAAGCCAAAGTAACTAAAAAAATCATAATCACACCTGAAAATGATAAATATATCAACACCATAAAAATAATACCATAAAATGAATAACTGATCAAATAGATCAAAGGAAATGTGTGTAATGCCGCATACACACGATCGGAATTTTCGTCGGAATAACCTTGGATGGTTTTTCCAGCGGAATTCCGCTCAAGTTTGGCTTGCATACACACGGTCACACAAAAGTTCTCTGAACTTTCGACCGTCAAGAAGGCGTGCACATACAACACTACGACGAGCAAAAATTCAATGCTTCCGAGGATGCGTCAAATTGTTTCCGAGCATGCGTAGGAATTTAGCACGTCGGAATTGCTACAGACAATCGGAAATCCCGATAGGAACTTTTTCCGTCGGAAAAATAGAGAACCTGCTCTCAATCTTTTGCTGGCAGAAATTCCGCCAGAAAAAGTCAGATGGAGCATATACACGGTCGCAATTTCCGACCAAAAGCTCACATCGGACATTTACTGGCGGAATTTCCGATCGTGTGTACGCGGCATTAGAGCGAGTATCCAATCCACGAATGAAAAGGAGCTGTGCGGCAAACAAGAAATTTCTGACTTTCTGCCAACACAGCCAAAAAACACAAAAATATGTGTAAAGGTAAGTAAATATACACTTAGTCCATTAATGAGATGATAAAAAAGAAAGTCTCTTAATATAAAAGGTTCATATTTCCAGTGAAGTGATTATTTTCAAGTGATGCGATTTTTATCTCGACTTCTGTGCAACAAACAAGGTGACTCCTCGTGCTCCCCCTTAGATATATGCCTCGCCAGAAGCCCTCACCCCTGCAGGGGGGTAAAGAGCATGTAGTATATGCAATTTCCAATCCTGGGACCGATACTTTCTTTCGTTCCGGAACATATAATGCGGTATCCATACAAAAACGAGCATCTATAGTGTAAATCCCAAAAACATTTATTTAACACAGACCAAAACCGGAGAACTGGAAACGACCGGAAGTGACATTGACGTGTACTAAATGCTTCACCTTACGCGTTTCGTCATGGGACGTCGCATGACAAAACGCGCAAGGCTGGGCTTTTGGTACACGCCAACGTCACTTCAGGACCTTCGCGGTTCTCTGGTTTTGGTCTGGGGAGCGGAAACGGATAAAGGGTTGCCACCGAAAATTAAACCAAAAAAAAAAACGGCTCCACGTAGTGCAAAATAAACCTCTGATAGCCCACAGCTTGAATTTCTCCCATCACAACACCGCCAAATTCTCTGCTGGACTGAGCAGGAAAACAAGCCCAAAATCACACTACACTGATGGGGGGGGCTTGAAAGCACCTTAATGGCGTCACCCCACTGGCCGGATGCAGCACCTCAATAGAGACGCAACTGTGCTGAATTTAAGATCCGATCCCTGATTCCTGATCCATGATTCCAGGGGGGGCACTTGACCCCCCTTGCCCCTACCTGTGGACACCCATGCTTCCTAAATAAAGTGGAAAAAATACACAAATACAATGTGCCTCAGATTAGTAGAGTGACAGAGAGGGAGGTGGGTGAAGTACCTGAAAGATGCTATGTGGGACTAGAAGGATTCCCACTCCATCTTCCTTCCATCCACTGGGTCTGGGGGAGTGAGTTCAGAGAAGGCCATCATGGGAGAGGGAAGCAGGAGAAGCAGTGTCGGATTCATGAAGCCAGGTTTCAGTAACAGCAAGTAGTTAGTGATTAAGAGGTGATGGACAGAAGTGAGTTTGTTACAGACAGAGCAGGTGTTCCAAAGGGCGCAAGAGAAGGGGAGGCTGGTTTGAGGAGGAATGGAAACTAAATTGTGTGGATTGCAGCTGCTGCCAGGGGGCATTAGGTGATGGGAGCGTTTGACACAGTTAAACGATGGAGGATTTGGGATTTAATCTCCAGAGGTTAGGAGAAGAAGAAGGGTGAGGGAGGTCGTATGGGAGTGTGATTTATAGGAGCTTGGAGCATGTGTTACAAACACAAAATCACAAGGATGAGACTGCAGGCTTGGCTGGCTTTAAATCAGGTTTGGTCTCCACCCAGAGACTGACCACATCAATCACCTTGCAGATGGACAGACAGAGAGAAAGAATGCATCACAGCCAAAACCAGGATGCTAGAATGAGGAGCAGGAGTGCAACACATTCATACTTTTATTAGTAGTGGGGGGGGGGGCTATTTAGAGAGGATTGGAATATGTATGTCTTTATTTTATAAGACTCAAATAAAAAGAAATAGGAAATAAAAATGTAATTGGTAGTAAATGTCCGTAATTTTTTTTTCCCATAATGATCCCAGTCTCAGATATTCATCCTAAAATGTGATCAGTAAAGTCTCCGGAGTACACGGAGATCACAGGAATATGATGTGTCCTGGCAAAGCCCAAAGACAACATCCATGTTTCAGTTTAGGAGAGAAATTATTCTGTGTACAGAAACCTCACAGAGCACCCCCACAGCTCCTCCTCCCAATGTCCCTCCAACCAGAGTCTGAGAATCTTATGACATCACACTGACCTCACCTCCTAATTTCCCTCCCACTTCAGGTAAAATGGAGACCTGACCAGTGAGGTGAGGAGGATTCTGGGAATGTCATTTGATTTTACTATTTGTGTTCAAATCTAGAGTTTTCCTCCTGTGAAGTCTGGAGATCATATGACCATCACATTGCCTCCACCTCCCTCCCTGATAGAATAGAGAAATACAAAGAAGATTCTAGAAGTCACCAGAGAGATCATCGAGCCGCTGACAGGAGAGGTGGGCGGAGCTCGGAAGGACGTCATGATGGACAATCAGCCGCCCCTCACATCACCGGGTAAGAGGAGACTTTATTGTAAAGGAGAGAGCAGTACGGAGGCTCCACCTAGATCCCCCATCATCTGATAAACACATAGAAACAATGTATTCAGTCAGTGTGTGTGTTTCCTACAGATGGATCCAGTAATGGGAACCCACCAGAGAGATCCCCCCGTCCTCTGTATTCCCGGGATCCCACACAGGAAGGTCACACCATCCCCCACCATCATCAGGTAGATGATTGACAATTATTGGTAGTTCTGATTTATACACAGCATGTTTGTTACAATGAATGTTTTATTATATATTCAGAGTGGAATCCTCGGGGATGATAATATTGTTGTTAAAGAAGAGTATAAAGAGGAGGATGAGGAGTATGGAGTGATGGAGGAGTTTTCTGAAGGACACAAGGATATGATGGAGCCACCAAATACCAGGAACCCACCAGAGAGATGTCCCCGTCCTCTGTATTCCCGGGATTACACACAGGAAGGTCACACCATCCCTCAATATTGCAAGGTTGGTGGGACGGAGCTTCTAGAAGATGGACTCATGGCGAAGATGTGTGGATTTTGTATGTAAGCTTATATCTTACAGATGATATTCTCTCTCATTTTCTTGGTTTAGAGTGGAGATCCAATCGATATAGAATTTGAGGTGAAATCAGAAGAAGAAGAAGAGAGGTATGTGAGGGATGATCAGCAGTCTATGGAGGAGGATGGAATAACGGGGACATTTATAGAGGAGGACACTCCTACAGAGATCAGCACAGGTGGGTCATTAAACAGGAGCTCCAGTCTGCAAAAAAAAATTTAAAGTCACCGGCTACAAATACTGAAGCTGCTGACTTTTATTATAAGGACACCTACCTGTCCAGGGAACCCCTCGATGTTGGCACCCGGAACTCTTTTGTCTATCGGCTCTCGGTGCAGGCGCTGGCATTGCAAGTAAGGGAAACCAGCAGTGAAGCCTTTAGGCCTCATCACTGTCACTCCTATAAAAGACAGTTCTCGTTGTTTCCTCTCTCTGACTAAGGTCCATGAATAAAGAAATGATCTGTTAGGAGATCAGAGACCCATTTACTAGTTACCTTGAGGGGGGAATTGTAAGATCCTCAGAGACAAAGCTGTCTGATGTGGGCGGAGTCCTGGTTTAGGGGAACCAATCAGCTCATGTCTAGTAATAATCTTTGTGTTTCTATTTTAGTAGATGGACGGGAGATGAGGAAAACCTCAGAGGATTGTCTCACTTTGTCTCCAGACTGTAAAGTAGAAGATGAGGACATCACACAGTATAGTCCAGGAGAAAACCCGACTACCTCAAATGTCCATCCGGCACCACACAGTGTAGATGGACCATCGTATTCCTCTTATCCTGAGGAACCTCAGACTGTGCGGGACGGTGCCGGACCATCGTATTCCTCTTATCCTGAGGAATCTCAGACTGTGCGGGACGGTGCTGGACCATCGTATTCCTCTTATCCTGAGGAACCTCAGACTATGCGGGACGGTGCCAGACCATCGTATTCCTCTTATCCTGAGGAACCTCAGACTGTGCGGGACGGTGCCAGACCATCGTATTCCTCTTATCCTGAGGAACCTCAGACTGTGCGGGACGGTGCCGGACCATCGTATTCCTCTTATCCCGAGGAACCTCAGACTGTGCGGGACGGTGCCGGACCATCGTATTCCTCTTATCCTGAGGAACCTCAGACTGTGCGGGACGGTGCCGGACCATCGTATTCCTCTTATCCTGAGGAACCTCAGACTGTGCGGGACGGTGCCGGACCATCGTATTCCTCTTATCCCGAGGAACCTCAGACTGTGCGGGACGGTGCCGGACCATCGTATTCCTCTTATCCTGAGGAACCTCAGACTGTGCGGGACGGTGCCGGACCATCGTATTCCTCTTATCCTGAGGAACCTCAGACTGTGAGGGACGGTGCCGGACCATCATATTCCTCTTATCCTGAGGAACCTCAGACTGTGCGGGACGGTGCTGTCCTTCCAACAGATAAAAGGTTTCCCTGTCCTGAGTGCGGGAAATGTTTCCGTTTTAAATTCAAACTTAATGTGCATAGAAGAACTCACACGGGGGAGAAGCCGTATTCCTGTCCTGAGTGTGGGAAATGTTTTTCACGGAAGTCCCATCGTAACGGACATATAAGAGTGCACACAGGTGAGAAGCCATATTCCTGTCCTGAGTGCGGGAAATGTTTTTCACGGAAGTCCCATCTTAACAAACATCAGATATCACACACAGGTGAGAAGCCGTATTTGTGTACTGAGTGCTTGAAATGTTTTAGACACAAAACGGACCTTGTCGCACATCAGAGGTCTCACACGGGGGAGAAGCCATTTTCCTGTCCTGAGTGTGGGAAATGTTTTTCAAGGAGCGCCAATCTTTACACACATAAGAGACTGCACACGGGAGAAAAGCCGTATTCCTGTACTGAGTGCGGGAAATGTTTTGTAAAAAATTCAGAACTTGTCACACATCGGAGGTCTCACACGGGGGAAAAGCCGTATGGCTGTCCTCAGTGCGGGAAATGTTTTTCAGATAAGTACAGTTTTAATAAACACCTGAAATTTCACACGGGAGAGAAGCCTTATTCCTGTCCTGAGTGCGGGAAATGTTTTGTACAAAAATCACAACTTGTCGCACATCAGAGGTCTCACACGGGAGAGAAGCCATTTTCCTGTCCTGAGTGCGGTAAATGTTTTTCACAGTGGTCTGGTCTTTACAGACATCAGCAATGGCACAACGGGGAGAAGCCGTATTCCTGTCTTGAGTGCGGGAAATGTTTTTCACAGAAATCCACCCTTTTCACACATCAGAGATTGCACACAGGAGAAAAGCCGTATTCCTGTAATGAGTGCGGGAAATGTTTTACAGTGAAGTCCGCTCTTACCTCACATCAGAGAGTGCACACAAAAAAGAAGGAATTTTCCTCACACCGAGGAGAAGCCACTTCCCTGTCCTGAGTGAGGGAATTGTTCCTCACTGAAGTCCTGTCTTCCCGTACATCAGGGGTCCCACACATCCCTGGAGGTGTATTAGTGAGTGTGGGAAATGTCTTGTATATGAATGTTGCTGGACATGTGAGGAAGAAGCACACCCTGATATACACCTCAGATATACTCCATGGCTGATCTTCATCATGGAAGAAACAGTTGATAAGGAGATCAGAGATCACCAAAGACATGGATGAAGTGTTGTACCGTGTCGGCCATTGATAGCAGGAGAAAAATTAAAATGGAGTCATTACCTCTCATTGGCTGAGTACATTTTGTGGTGGAAGATTTCACAAACACTTACAGGTCTGTTTCTAAAAACTTTAGTGAATGAATGTGTAATATACAGAATGCAGGGGACGGGAGTGTGTAATGTACAGAATGCAGGGGACAGGAGTGTGTAATGTACAGAATGTAGGGGACAGGAGTGTGTAATGTACAGAATGCAGATGACAGGAGTGTGTGATGTACAGAATACAGGGGACAGGGGTGTGTAATGTACAGAATGCAGGGGACAGGAGTGTGTAATGTACAGAATGCAGGGGACAGGAGTGTGTAATGTACAGAATGCAGAGGACAGGAGTGTGTACTGTACAGAATGCAGGGGACAGGAGTGTGTAATGTACAGAATGCAGAGGACAGGAGTGTGTAATGTACAGAATGCAGGTGACAGGAGTGTGTACTGTACAGAATGCAGGGGACAGGAGTGTGTAATGTACAGAATGCAGAGGACAGGAGTGTGTAATGTACAGAATGCAGGGGACAGGAGTGTGTAATGTACAGAATGCAGAGGACAGGAGTGTGTAATGTACAGAATGCAGGGGACAGGAGTGTGTAATGTACAGAATGCAGGGGACAGGAGTGTGTAATGTACAGAATGCAGGGGACAGGAGTGTGTAATGTACAGAATGCAGGGGACAGGAGTGTGTAATGTACAGAATGTAGGGGACAGGAGTGTGTAATGTACAGAATGCAGGGGACAGGAGTGTGTAATGTACAGAATGCAGGGGACAGGAGTGTGTAATGTACAGAATGCAGAGGACAGGAGTGTGTAATGTACAGAATGCAGGGGACAGGAGTGTGTAATGTACAGAATGCAGAGGACAGGAGTGTGTAATGTACAGAATGCAGGGGGCAGGAGTGTGTAATGTACAGAATGCAGATGACAGGAGTGTGTAATGTACAGAATGCAGGGGACAGGAGTGTGTAATGTACAGAATGCAGGGGGCAGGAGTGTGTAATGTACAGAATGCAGGGGACAGGAGTGTGTAATGTACAGAATGCAGGGGACAGGAGTGTGTAATGTACAGAATGCAGGGGACAGGAGTGTGTAATGTACAGAATGCAGGGGACAGGAGTGTGTAATGTACAGAATGTAGGGGACAGGAGTGTGTAATGTACAGAATGCAGGGGACAGGAGTGTGTAATGTACAGAATGCAGGGGACAGGAGTGTGTAATGTACAGAATGCAGGGGACAGGAGTGTGTAATGTGCAGAATGCAGAGGACAGGAGTGTGTAATGTACAGAATGCAGGAGACAGGAGTGTGTAATGTGCAGAATGCAGAGGACAGGAGTGTGTAATGTACAGAATGCAAGGGGACAGGAGTGTGTAATGTACAGAATGTAGGGGGCAGGAGTGTGTAATGTACAGAATGCAGGGGGCAGGATTGTGTAATGTACAGAATGCAGGGGATAGGACTGTGTAATGTACAGAATGCAGGGGACAGGAGTGTGTAATGTACAGAATGCAGGGGATAGGATTGTGTAATGTACAGAATGCAGGGGACAGGATTGTGTAATGTACAGAATGCAGGGGACAGGATTGTGTAATGTACAGAATGCAGGGGACAGGAGTGTATAATGTACAGAATGCAGGGGACAGGATTGTGTAATGTACATTGGCTGCATTAGAGCAGCATTCTTCCCTGGCTCCTCCTCCTGACCTGTGTACATGAAACGTCAGAGCTGAAGAGGAGGAGCCAAAGAGGAGAGGGTGTCACTGTTCTACAGTGAGAAATAGAACTGGCAGCCGGTACGGCGAGATGTCGGCTTCAATAGAACGGTGCAATCATGACGAGAACCTGGGGCAAGAGATACGGGGCCCTTGTTGCTGTTACTCGAACTACCGCACCCCTCTTAGACCAGTTACTGGAGCCAAGTGCCAGAACTTGTTCCACGACTGGGCTCCGGGCCTCAGCCTTGATTTGCCGGGACGCTGGGATTTTAATCAAATCCTGGGACGCTCCCGTTGTATCTGGGGCGGTTGGGAGGTATGTGTAACCCCCCCCCCCCCACTCAGTGAGTTTGGAACGATCCCTCTATGAAGAAGGGGTGTACAGGCAACAGTCTCTCTCTCTACCTGTGACACAGGTAATCTGAAGACCTTCTCTCAGCTTCAGCTTGGTTCCGACATAAATTCTCCCAGTTAGATCCCCTCTGGGTGTCACCTTGAATGTTCCTGTGACTTTGAGTGTGATCCTATGGCTCCTCACTAAGCCAGAATTATCCAGAACTTCTTAAGGCCCCTCAATGAGCGAGAATCATCCAGAACTTCTTAAGGCCCCTCACTGAGCGAGAATCATCCAGAACTTCTTAAGGCTCTTCACTAAGCGAGAATCATCCAGAACTTCTTAAGGCTCCTCACTAAGCGAGAATCATCCAGAACTTCTTAAGGCCCCTCACTGAGCGAGAATCATCCAGAACTTCTTAAGGCTCCTCACTGAGCAAGAATCATCCAGAACTTCTTAAGGCTCCTCACTAAGCGAGAATCATCCAGAGCTTCTTAAGGCTCCTCACTAAGCGAGAATCATCCAGGACTTCTTAAGGCTCCTCACTGAGCAAGAATCATCTAGGACTTATTAAAGCTCCTCACTGAGCAAGGATTATCTAGGACTTCTTAAGGCTCCTCACTAAGTGATGATAATCCAGGACTTCTTAAGGCTCCTCACTAAGCGAGAATCATCCAGAACTTCTTAAGGCTCCTCACTGAGCGAGAATCATCCAGAACTTCTTAAGGCTCCTCACTAAGCGAGAATCATCCAGAACTTCTTAAGGCTCCTCACTAAGCGAGAATCATCCAGGACTTCTTAAGGCTCCTCACTGAGCAAGAATCATCTAGGACTTATTAAAGCTCCTCACTGAGCGAAGATTATCTAGGACTTCTTAAGGCTCCTCACTGAGCGAGAATCATCCAGAACTTCTTAAGGCTCCTCACTAAGCGAGAATCATCCAGAACTTCTTAAGGCTCCTCACTAAGCGAGAATCATTCACGACTTCTTAAGGCTCCTCACTGAGCGAGAATCATCCACGACTTCTTAAGGCTCCTCACTGAGCGAGAATCATCCACGACTTCTTAAGGCTCCTCACTAAGCGAGAATCATCCAGAACTTCTTAAGGCTCCTCACTGAGCGAGAATCATCCAGGACTTCTTAAGGCTCCTCGTTAAGCGAGAATCATCCAGGACTTCTTAAGGCCCCTCACTGAGCGAGAATCATCCAGAACGTCTTAAGGCTCCTCACTAAGCGAGAATCATCCAAGACTTCTTAAGGCTCCTCACTAAGCGAGAATCATCCAGGACTTCTTAAGGCTCCTCATTAAGCGAGAATCATCCAGAACTTCTTAAGGCTCCTCATTAAGCGAGAATCATCCAGAACTTCTTAAGGCTCCTCACTGAGCGAGAATCATCCAGAACTTCTTAAGGCTCCTCACTGAGCGAGAATCATCCAGGACTTCTTAAGGCTCCTCACTGAGCGAGAATCATCCACGACTTCTTAAGGCTCCTCACTGAGCGAGAATCATCCACGACTTCTTAAGGCTCCTCACTGAGCGAGAATCATCCAGAACTTCTTAAGGCTCCTCACTAAGCGAGAATCATCCAGGACTTCTTAAGGCTCCTCACTAAGCGAGAATCAGCCCAGAACTTCTTAAGGCTCCTCACTAAGCGAGAATCATCCAGAACTTCTTAAGGCTTCTCACTAAGCGAGAATCATCCAGAACTTCTTAAGGCTCCTCACTAAACGAGAATCATCCAGAACTTCTTAAGGCTCCTCACTGAGCAAGAATCATCCAAGACTTATTAAAGCTCCTCACTGAGCGAGGATTATCTAGGACTTCTTAAGGCTCCTCACTGAGCGAGAATCATCCCAGGACTTCTTAAGGCTCCTCACTAAGCGAGAATCATCCAGAACTTCTTAAGGCTCCTCACTGAGCGAGAATCATCCAGGACTTATTAAAGCCCCTCACTGTGCCCTGGAAGGTTTGACAGCATTTCTGGGTCACTCTCCTGTTGGCAAAGGACCCTGCTACTCTTTCCTCTTAGCCTAATATAGACCTATAAGCCCCCTGCTAGCCATTCTTCTTGACCAGGGATTGGCTGAAGCTGTATCCAGGGCCAGCTCAGACTCTGCCCTCTCCTGCTCACTATGTTTCCAAAAAGTTCTGAAAAGACAGGGGGAGACAGGCAAACCTGCAGCTAGAGTAGGCAAAACACAATTAAATCTCTACTTTTAACAGCAGAGCAATAAAACTAAACTTTCCTCACTTCTAGCACCTGACTTAGGAGGGCGCTATATTACATACCAGACCCTTTGAGTCTGGTAAAGTTTGTAGGAGGGATCTTTACACGAAAAAACAAAAAATAGTGTGAGGCCCCCTGGAAATTCATTGTATGTATGTATGTATATATATATAAAAAGGTGTGCTGTTTTCTTAAATAATACAAATGAATAGTGAATTATGTGACATACAATAAATAAATGTGTCACACAAGACATGGAGAACCGTCCAAATGGCAGCAATCCTTAGTGATATTCATCCGTCACCAGACAGGAACATTAGCCCTCCCCTCTGAATCGGTCTAAAGCACTTAAAATTTGTTTCAGCCCAGCGGTCACAAGATCAAGCCACCACATACACAACTCCGCTTCCGGGAATGCAATGGTTAATTGTTGGGGGATCCGAAGCAAGGTCACATTCTCATAAGAAGCCCCGTGTTACCACAAATAAGAAGAGGATCCATAAAACTGCTCCTATATTACATCTCCATGTACTCACAAAGTGCATGTAACTCAATCGCAAGTACAATACAGCATGCCACCCATCCTGGCACGCATGCTTGAGGACGTCAAAGCTCTGACCCTACGCGTTTTGTTTCCATAGACGTTCTCAAAGAAAAGTGGAAATCTCCATCCTTTTCTATCCAGGCATTTATGTTTGCAGCATCTCATGGCTTGAAAAACTAAGGGCAGGGCCCCCATCAAGGGGAGATAGCCCATACACATCTAGGGGGCCCGGGCGTCGGATAGTGTGGAGAGCGCCTATACCTCTCTAGCTCCGGCTCTCCATAGTCACTTGCAGCCTGACATACTAATAACGTGAGAGTGGGGAAAGCAGCTGGCATGGGAGTCGGAATGTGTCCATCTACCATCCACTGTCCTCCTGGCCCTTCCCTCGCTCCACTGCTTGTCCAATCCGACACTCCCTCTCCCATTGGAGTACGCCCATCATTGCTTTCACTCCATCCACCTGCATCCAATGCAGTGCTGTAAGAGGAGTTCTGTGGGCAGCTGGGCGGCAGTTTTGAAACAATAGCTGCTAGCTGCCACAGCCCTGGTGGAGACCAGCCCTGGGGGGGGGGGCATTTGGTGACATTTGGTGAATGAGCCTTCCGCACCCAGAACAGCTCTAGTTCTCTATTCCTCTCATTATCTCTCTACCACTCATTCTCTTTTCCCCTTGTTCTCTCTCTGCCGCTCATTCTCTCTCCCCCTCATTCCCTCTCTCCATCATTCTCTCTCTCCCTCTCATTCTCTCTCCCCCTCATTCCCTCTCTCCCTCTCATTCTCTCTTCACCCCTCATTCCCTCTCTCCCTCTCATTCTCTCTTCACCCCTCATTCTCTCCCTCCCTCATTCTCGCTCTCCCTCTCATTCTCTCTCCCCCTCGTTCTCCCTCTCATTCTCTCTCCCCTCATTCTCCCTCTCCCTCTCATTCTCTCTCCCCCTCATTCCCTCTCCCCCCCTCGTTCTCCCTCTCATTCTCTCTCCCCCTCATTCTCCCTCTCCTTCTCATTCTCTCTCCCCCTCATTCCCTCTCTCCCTTGTTCTCTCTCTCCCTCTCGTTCTCTGCCTCTCATTCTTTCCCTTGCGTTCTCTCTCTGCCACTCATTCTCTTTTCCCCTTGTTCTCTCTCTGCCACTCATTCTCTCTCCCCTCGTTCTCACTCTCACTCTCACTCTCTTTCTCTCCCTCTCATTCTCTCTCTCCCTCTTATTCTCTCTCCCCCTCGTTCTCACTCTCCCTCTTGTTCTCTCCCTCTCATTCTCTCTCCCTCTCATTCTCTCTCCCCCTCATTCTCTCGCCCCCTCGTTCTCCCTCTCATTCTCTCTCCCCCTAATTCACTCTCCCCCTCGTTCTCCCTCTCATTCTCTCTCCCCCTGATTCCCTCTCCTCCTCGTTCTCCCTCTCCCTCTCATTATCTCTCCCTCTCATTCTCTCTATCCCTCTCATTCTCTGCCTCTCATTCTCTCCCTTGTGTTCTCTCTCTACCACTTATTCTTTTTTTCCCTTGTTCTCTCTCTGCCACTCATTCTCTCTCCCCCTCGTTCTCCCTCTCATTCTCTCTCTCTCTCTCTCTCTCTCTCTCTCTCTCATTCTCTCTCTCTCTCCCTCTTATTCTCTCTCCCCCTCATTCCATCTCTCCCTCGTTCTCTCCCCCTTGTTCTCTCTCCCCCTCTTTCTCTCTCTCCCTCTTTTTCTCTGTCCCCCTCTTGTTCTCTCTCCCCCCTATTCTCTCTACCACTCATTCTCTTTCCCCCTTGTTCTCTCTCTCCCCTCATTCTCTCTCTTTCTCTCTCTCTCTGGACTGGAGGAGGAGGAGGACATGGGATGGAGTAGATGAGACTGGAGGAGGAGGACATGGGATGGAGTAGATAAGACTGGAGGAGAAGGACATGGGATGGAGGAGATGAGACTGGAGGAGGAGGACATGGGATGGAGGAGATGGAACTAGAGGAGGACGTGGGATGGAGAAGGAGGAGGACATGGGGTGGAGGAGCTAGGACTGGAGGAGGAAGTGGGATGAAGGAGATGGGATTTGAGGAAAAGCAGATGGGACTGGAGAAGGAGGACTTGGGACTAGAGAAGTAGGAGGACATAAGATGGAGGATATATTAAGTTGAAAGAGCGTTAAAATAAAAGTGGTTGCACTCAAGGACTCGAAGAGATGGCCAGTGGGTGAATTCGGTGAGACAGCCATTAGGGAGGGCTCTGGAAAATGTTAGTGGTCAGGCCCGGGGGAGGCATGGAGGCCCAGGCCTAAAGCTCCCTGGGTCAGATAGTGGTCGATTACATTGGTGACCAAAAAGAGAAGGACCTCCTTATATCAGTGATCAGTATAGTGGTCCCTTACACTGGTGACCAATAAGAGAAGGACCCCTTTATATCAGTGGTCAGTGTAATGGTCCCTTAAATTGGTGACCAATTGAAGAAGGATCCCTGCATATCAGTGATTAGTGTAGAGGTCCCTTACGTTGGTGACCAATGGGAAAAAGACCTCCTTACATAAGTGATCAGTGTAGAGGTCCCTTACATTGGTGGCCAATGGAAAAAGGACTCTCATATAACAGTGGTTAGTGTAGTGGTACCTTACATTGGTGACCAATGGGAGAAGGACACCCTTGTATCAGTGGTCAGTGAGAGAAGGACATTCTCACATTGTCATTTGTGGTATAACTAATCCCCCTTATAGATCATTAATGCCAATTGTCACTACAAGACAAAAATTGTTCATTGCTCAGGGAACCCATAGAAACATTTGGATGAACCCTGGCTGAGAAAGGCTGGACTAGGCAGTAATATATTTCTCTCCCCCTTGGTGGGAGTGGAGATGACCCCATCTATAAGGATATACAGTACATACACACACAGCACAAGGCCGTGTTCACACTACGAGATGTTTCTCAGGGCTGCAGTTCCTCTGAGCTCCACAAGGTGGGGATTTTACTTTTGCCATAGAGACAGGACGTCTCTATGGAAGACGTGAGATCAAGTATACGAAGGAAGTTCCGGGTGAGAGGCGAGTCGGGAGGAAGTAGAGAGAAGACATTGTTGGAAGAGACAGCAGAGGAGGTAATAAGATCTTATTTTTTATTTACACCCAGTAACCCCCCCGTCATGTCCGTCCTCTTCCTCCATAGTCACTGTGACGTCTTTTATCTCCAGCAGATGATGACACACCCACATATAATTATTATTATTAGTCAGGATTTATATCACGCCAACAGTTCGCACACGATAGCAGACAGCACCATACCACCCAACGTTTGAACTTCAGAATGAGGCCCACCCAGTGGAGGAAGTGATCGGCGGTGGAAAAATGTGGGTGTGGCCATACTCTTAATAGTGGGAGGGGTTTAAGGAGTGTGGTTAAACAAAACCTGGGCTTCCTTGTACCTATACAGGGGGTCAGTAGGGAAGGGTAGAGAGGTCAGCAGGACGGAGGACAGGAATCAGTAGGGCAGGGTACAGGGGCAACAAGACAGGAGACAGTAGGGCAGGTTACAGAGGCAGCAGGACGGAGGACAGGAGTCAGTAGGGCAGGGGCAGCAGGATGGAGGACAGGAGTCAGTAGGGAAGGGTACAGGGGCAGCAGGATGGAGGACAGGAGTCAGTTGGGAAGGGTACAGGGGCAGCAGGATGGAGGACCGGAGTCAGTAGGACAGGGTACAGGGGCAACAGGACAGAAGACAGTAGGGCAGGTTACAGGGGTCAGCAGGATGGAGGACAGGAGTCAGTAGGGAAGGGTACAGGGGCAGCAGGACAGAGAACAGGAGTCAGTAGGGCAGGGTACAGGGGCAACAGGATAGGAGACAGTAGGGCAGGTTACAGGGGTCAGCAGGATGGAGGACAGGTGTCAGTAGAGAAGGGTACAGGGGCAGCAGGACAAAGGACAGGAATCAGTAGGACAGGGTACAGGGGCAATAAGACAGGAGACAGTAGGGCAGGTTACAGGGGTCAGCAGGACGGAGGACAGGAGTCAGTAGGGAAGGGTACAGGCGCAGCAGGACAGAGGACAGGAGTCAGTAGGGAAGGGTACAGGCGCAGCAGGACAGAGGACAGGAATCAGTAGAGCAGGGTACAGGGGCAGCAGGACTGGAGACAGGACAGGGTACAAGGGCAGCAGGACAGGAAAAAGTAGGACAGGGGTCAGCAGGACGGAGGACAGGAGTCAGTAGGGCAGGGTATAGGGGTCAGCAGGGCACGGGTCAGTAGGGTGGGTTACAGGGGTCCGCAGGACGGAGGACAGGAGTCAGTAGGGAAGACTACAGGGGTTAGCAGGACGGAGGAAAGGAGTCAGTAGGGAAAGGTACAGGGGTTAGCAGGATGGAGGACAGTAGGAAAGGGTACAGGGGGTCAATTCCCCCCCATTCTTCCTCTTAAACAAAATCCCCCCCACCCCCTCCTAGCACAAATTCACCCCCCTCATTCCTCCACTTAGCAAGAATACCCCCACTCCCAAATTAACCTTCCCTGTGCAATAGCCCCCCCTCCCCCATGTCATGCTAGAGCTCCTCCATACAGCACATGACACCGGTTGGAACCATAGATCAAATTGCACACTGTATGATTACCACCCCCCCACCCCTTCATCCACATTTCCTGCACAAGGGAAAGGGCGGATGTTACTGGTGCCCGCGCTAGTGCATGCTTGTGGGCAAGCCACTGGAGCCAAGTGCTGGAACCTGTTCAAACACTTGGCTACACTCCGGGGGGGACAAACCCTTGATTCGCCGGGACAGTACCGGCAAATCTGTCACAGTTGGGAGGTATGCAGTACAGTTACAATACAATTCAATACAGGAGGAATCAGAGGGCCCTGCTCGTCAGAGCTTACAATCTAAAAGTATGTTCACATTGGAGGCAGGTTTGAAATCGTGCGAGTTCGGCTGAACTCGCACAATTTCAAACCCGTATTTCATTGCGAGTTCGAGGGCGATTTGAAAGACATCTGCACAACCTCATTGCACACATGTCTATTGAAATTGCCCACAAAGTTGCCAAAAGTAGTGCAGAAACTACTTTTGAAAATTGGTGTGGCATCGCAAAGTCAGAGTCGCACAGATTAGGACGGTGCCGTTGCCGGCAATAGGCTGCGATTTGGCATGTGATTTGACATGTCAAATCGCCCCTGTGTGAACATCGGGGCTAAGAGGGGAGGGTCAAAGGATACCTATGATGCTGAAGGTGCAGTGATATAGTAAGGATGATAACTAGTGAAGAGTACAGTCACAGAGACCAAAGGATAGGAGTTTTTTGGGGGAGGGAGTGGTCCACTGTGTGAAAGGATGTCATATGGGAATGTGATTTATATGAGCTTGGAGCACGTGTTACAAACGCAATATCAGAAGCATGAGACTGCAGGCTTGGCTGGCTTAAATCAGGTTTGGTCTCAACCCAGAGACTGACCACATCAATCACCTTGCAGATGGACAGAGAGAGAGAGAATGCATCACAACCAAAACCAGGATGCTGGAATGAGGAGCAGGAGCGCAACACACTCCTGACAAACGGATTATACTACTTTTACTAGTGGCGGGGGGGGGGGGTAATTAGGAGGGATTGGGATTTGTATGTCTTTATTTTATAAGATTCAAATAAGAAGAAATAGGGAAGAATGTCATTTGTAGTAGATATCCAGATTTTTTTCCCCATAATGACCCCGTTACAGTTACTCATCCTAAAATGTAATCGGTAAAGTCTCTGGAGAACACAGGAATATGATGTGTCCTGGCAAAGCCCAAAGGCAACGTTCATCTTTTAGTTTAGGAGAGAAGGAACGCACCGGTAGAAATTATTCTGTGTACAGAAACCTCACACAGCACCCCCCACAGCTCCTCCTCCCAATGTCCCTCCAATCAGAGTTAGAGAATCCTATGACATCACACTGACCTCACAGCTCCTCCTCCTAATGTCCCTCTATCTGACTCTTTGTTCTGATGCTCTTAGGATGGGGGCCGACCCCTGACCTCCTCACTTTTAAAGTAGGGCTGTTGAACCTGCATTGTATGTAATATCAGAAACCTCAGCATGAAGTGGGGTTTAAATAAAGAGAGACCTGACCAGTGAGGTGAGGAGGATTCTGGGAATGTCATTTGATTTTACTATTTGTGTTCAAATCTAGAGTTTTCCTCCTGTGAAGTCTGGAGATCATATGACCATCACATTGCCTCCACCTCCCTCCCTGATAGAATAGAGAAATACAAAGAAGATTCTAGAAGTCACCAGAGAGATCATCGAGCTGCTGACAGGAGAGGTGAGCGGAGCTCGGAAGGACGTCATGATGGACAATCAGCCGCCCCTCACATCACCGGGTAAGAGGAGACTTTATTGTAAAGGAGAGAGCAGTACGGAGGCTCCACCTAGATCCCCCATCATCTGATAAACACATAGAAACAATGTATTCAGTCAGTGTGTGTGTTTCCTACAGATGGATCCAGTAATGGGAACCCACCAGAGAGATGTCCCCATCCTCTGTATTCCCGGGATTCTACACAGGAAGATCACACCATCCCCCACCATCATCAGGTAGATGATTGACAATTATTGGTAGTTATGATTTATACACAGCATGTTTGTTACAATGCATGTTTTATTATATATTCAGAGTGA
Source organism: Lithobates sylvaticus (assembly GCA_028564925.1). NCBI lineage: Eukaryota > Metazoa > Chordata > Amphibia > Anura > Ranidae > Lithobates > Lithobates sylvaticus. The sequence goes on along the minus strand of CM053028.1, from coordinate 592,447,084 downwards.
AAACCTCTGGGATGATAATAAAGAAGTGTATTATGAGGAGTATGAGGAGTATGGAATGCTGGAGGACTTTTTAGATCAACACAAGGACATCATGGAGCCACCTCTGTATTGCCGGGATTCCACACAGGAAGGTCACAGCATCCTTCACTGTTACAAGGTTGGTGGGATTGAGAATCTAGAACATGGACTTGTGGAGAAGATGTGTTTTTCTATATGATGTCACAATAATAAAGTTTATATCTTACAGATGATATTTTCTCTCATTTTCTTGGTTTAGAGTGGAGATCCAATCGATATAGAATTTGAGGTTAAATCAGAAGAAGAAGAAGAGAGGTATGTGAGGGATGATCAGCAGTCTATGGAGGAGGATGGAATAACGGGGACATTTATAGAGGAGGACACTCCTACAGAGATCAGTACAGGTGGGTCATTAACACTAATTACATTCCTCCACCCATACTGCTCACTGATTGGTCCAGAATATTATTATTGTTATACAGGATTTATTTAGCACCAACAGTTTGCGCAGCGCTTTACAACATGAGGGCAGACAGTACAGTTACCATACAATTCAATACAGGAGGAATCAGCGGACCCTGCTCCTTAGAGCTTATAATCTAGAAGGGATTTATGCAGATTCTGGGGTTCAGCTGGCAGCAAAATATTGATTTTCACCATAGGCATTGCTCAGGCTAGGCACCTGGGGTATGTGCCTTTAGTCTTCTGCCCCATGCCCGGGTCAAGCAAGATCTCACTCTCTGACTAAGGTCCATGAATAAAGAAATTAACTGGTAGGAGATCAGAGGACCCATTTACTAGTTACCTTTGTTAAGTTTCCTGTATTTTCCTCTGCATCAGCCCCTCTTTCTGTTAGGTCCTCTGCATCAGCCCCTCTTTCACTCAATTGGACTTTGGCGGTCAATGGAAAAAACTCTCGCCCTTTTCCCCCCTTGTCTGTCCGGACAGGCAAAAAAGACACCATACACCGTGTGTGGTTGAAAAAAGAATGCCTTTACTTCCCGTTTCACAGAGCATATACAATACAAAAAAGGGGGAAGAACGCAATTGAACAACCAATCGCATTCAAGCATTTAAGCATTTTGTTATACAATCAATATTGATCTGCAAGATTCATAATATTTCTTCCTTCAGACTCAACATCATATTTACTCTAAAAATGTCTCACGCAATATATGTCCTTGATAAGGTTCTCAGTATGTTTTGATAATATAGAAGTACAAAACAGCATACTTGTTATGGGAAGCAGACCCGTTACTAGAAGTCAACTTGCCATGAGAACTAAAACTTGTTATGGAAATGTGTGAGATAAACAGAATTTACAGTGAGTTTCTACAGAAAAACAGAAAAACATCTTTGTTACAATACTATTAAATCTTAAAGGGTAACTCTACACTTCCCACGTTTCCTTACAATCCCTCCTTTGATCATAGGAGACTTTAAGAAGTCTCCGCTGATCACTCATTGTACCACCTATATCCTGCCTTGAACATGGTCATGGCTGTTTCAGACTTATCAACTAGGTTCTTTGATTTTGCTACTTTACTTATCAGGCAGAACACCAATTTGATTGTCACATAAACAGCCAGAGCTAAAATAAGTATCGTGAGGAGTATCATACCCGCTTTCTTAAAGAAATTCATAATGTTTTCCCAAATAGAATCCTCCTACACCTGAAAAGGGATTCCATGAGTGGCATTCATCCATGAATCCATTAACATCCCAAATCCATCTACCTTTGTGAGGGCATTGTATACGCCTACCCACAAATCTTAGTGACTTCTTCCCATTCCTCCGCAGAATATTGGCCGCACTCACTTAGCCCCGCAATTTGTAGACCATGTGCTCTGGTCAATATGTTTTTTCCAGAAGGGTTCAGTATAATATGTTCCATAGTTTCCAGACACAAAATCTAAAGGAGTGGGCTGATCCTGCTTACATTCCGAACCTCCCTTTCCCGGCAGATTTCCCATGTTTACAATTCTTATACTTTATCTTATATTATAACTCTATTTATACACATCAGCTGCAGAACATACAGTTAATGACTTAGGACAAGCCACAAAAGTTTCACCCGTTCCACATTCAATAGTACCTATGACACCTTTAACAGTTAAAGCTTCTTGAAATTAAAAAGTTTTTATTTCTTGGCAAAATGCCAAAAAACACTCCCTCTGGCCAGAGGTTCCCCTGATTATAAGCAAGCTTTGTACGTTATTACTTTCCTTATTCTTATAACCAAACAATTTTTATTTATATTTCAAATTTCTTGGCAAAGTGCCAACAGGTTTAAACAGTACTTTCAATTGCTGTAATACTAATGCCGCAAACAATTCCCCACTATCCATTACGGTTGGTGAGATATTAGCATTTGAACCCTTGTTGGCAAAACGCCAAAATATTCAAAATTTGCACCTGACTTCCCCTGCGCAAAAGATGTCAGTGGCAAAAGGAATTATTCACATAACATGTTTTGATCAAAAGTTAGCCTCACCAATCCATGTATTACCCCAAAAAAAATGTTACAACGTCCCTGTTGTCACGATGTATCAAAGACCCTCCTGGAACACAAAACTATTATGTATATTAAACCTGGTAATAACCTCCGGGAATTCTAGTAACCAAATAAGTATTTGATCCCTTATACACAAATAATAGGCTTGTTACACAATTTGGGCAGCGTCCTGCCAAAAAACTCTTAGGACAAGGTCCTGACGTTAAGTGTTTAAATGATTTAGAGGTTTCCAATGAACAGTCCTTCTGGTTAAAAACAAGGTTTTCAACCTGCTATGGTATTAATACAATATATGGGAGGGATCCTGGGCAATTTTAGCAAGTATCCTTGTCCCCTATATTTTGATACCTGGGATCCCGGAATCCTCGACAGGTATATCCCGTTCTTTTATATTAATACCCGGAACCCTGGCCCCACCTAGGCAGCAGGCATTCCTGTTTATGAGCGAGCTGTATTACAATACCCGGAACCCTGGCGCCCCAATTAGGCAGCAGGCATTCCTATCTATGAGCGAGCTGTATTACAATTCTCCTGGAACCCTGGCCCCAATTAGGCAGCAGGCATTCCTGTTTAATGTCCCTATCTCTCAGGCAAGCTAATCAAAATAAATAGATCAATTATGCCTTGAGTTCTATAATGCGACGGGTTATAACATTGACAGAGTAAGCTGTTCAAAAATACTTTGAAAAAGTAATTTTAAAGAAAGCTTACCTGTAATGTACCCCACTTCTGGTACCATCTGTTAAGTTTCCTGTATTTTCCTCTGCATCAGCCCCTCTTTCTGTTAGGTCCTCTGCATCAGCCCCTCTTTCACTCAATTGGACTTTGGTGGTCAATGGAAAAAACTCTCGCCCTTTTCCCCCCTTGTCTGTCCAGACAGGCAAAAAAGACACCATACACCGTGTGTGGTTGAAAAAAGAATGCCTTTACTTCCCGTTTCACAGAGCATATACAATACAAAAAAGGGGGAAGAACGCAATTGAACAACCAATCACATTCAAGCATTTAAGCATTTTGTTATACAATTCAATATTGATCTGCAAGATTCATAATATTTCTTCCTTCAGACTCAACATCGTATTTACTCTAAAAATGTCTCACGCAATATATGTCCTTGATAAGGTTCTCAGTATGTTTTGATAATATAGAAGTACAAAACAGCAAATTTGTTATGGGAAGCAGACCTGTTACTAGAAGTCAACTTGCCATGAGAACTAAAACTTGTTATGGGAATGTGTGAGTGTGAGATAAACAGAATTTACAGTGAGTTTCTACAGAAAAACATCTTTGTTACAATACTATTAAATCTTAAAGGGGAACTCTACACTTCCCACGTTTCCTTACAACCTAGGGGGGAATTGTAAGATCCTCAGAGACAAAGCTGCCTGATGTGGGCGGAGTCCTGGTTTAGGGGAACCAATCAGCTCGTGTCTAGTAATAATCTTTGTATTTCTATTTTAGTAGATGGACGGGAGATGAGGAAAACCTCAGAGGATTGTCTCACTTTGTCTCCAGACTGTAAAGTAGAAGATGAGGACATCACACAGTATAGTCCAGGAGAAAACCCGACTACCTTAAATGTCCATCCGGCACCACACAGTGTAGATGGACCATCGTATTCTTCTTATCCTGAGGAACCTCAGACTGTGCGGGACGGTGCCGGACCATCGTATTCCTCTTATCCTGAGGAACCTCAGACTATGAGGGACAGTGCCGGACCATCGTATTTCTCTTATCCTGAGGAACCTCAGACTGTGCGGGACGGTGCCGGACCATCGTATTCCTCTTATCTTGAGGAACCTCAGACTGTGCGGGACGGTGCCGGACCATCATATTTCTTTTATCCAGAAGAACCTCAGACTGTGCGGGACGGTGCCGAACCATCATATTCCTCTTATCTTGAGGAACTTCAGACTGTGAGGGACGGTGCCGGACCATCGTATTCCTCTTATCCTGAGGAACCTCAGACTGTGCGGGACGGTGCCGAACCATCGTATTCCTCTTATCCTGAGGAACCTCAGACTGTGCGGGACGGTGCCGAACCATCGTATTCCTCTTATCCTGAGGAACCTCAGACTGTGCGGGACAGTGCCGGACCATCGTATTCCTCTTATCCTGAGGAACCTCAGACTGTGCGGGACGGTGCCGGATTATCGTATTCCTCTTATCCTGAGGAACCTCAGACTGTGCGGGACGGTGCCGAACCATCGTATTCCTCTTATCCTGAGGAACCTCAGACTGTGCGGGACGGTGCCGGACCATCGTATTCCTCTTATCCTGAGGAACCTCAGAATGTGCGGGACAGTGCTGTCCTTCCAACACATAAGATGTTTCCCTGTCCTGAGTCCAGGAAATGTTTTTCAAGGAGCTCCAATCTTTACACACATAAGAGACTGCATACGGGAGAAAAGCGGTATTCCTGTACTGACTGTGGGAAATGTTTTGTAAAAAATTCAGAACTTGTCATACATCAGAGGTCTCACACGGGGGAGAAGCCGTATTGTTGTCTTGAGTGTGGGAAATGTTTCACAGTGAAGAATAGTTTTAATAAACACCGAAGATCTCACACAGAAGTGAAGCCGTATTCCTGTTCTGAGTGCGGGAAATGCTTTTTAGATAAGTCCAGTTTTTATGACCATCTGAGCTCTCACACAGGGGAGAAGCCGTATTCCTGTCCTCAGTGCGAGAAATGTTTTTCACAGAGGTCCGGTCTTTACAGACATCAGAAATTTCACACCGGAGAGAAGCCGTATTCCTGTCTTGAGTGCGGGAAATGTTTTTCAGAGAAGTCCACTCTTTCCACACATCAGGAATTGCACACTGGGGAGAAGCTGTATTCCTGTCCTGAGTGCGGGAAATGTTTTTCACAGAAGTCCGGTCTTGGCAAACATCAGAGAGTGCACGCGGAGGCAAATCCACTTTCCTCTTCTGATTGGAGGAAGTGTAACCCACAGAAGTCCTCTGTTTACAGTCATCTGAGATTGGACACGGAGGAGAATGAACTTTCCTGGTCTGACTGAGGGAATTGTTCCTCACTGAAGTCCTGTCTTCCTGTACATCAGGGGTCCCACACAACCCTGGAGGTGTATTAGTGAGTGCGGGAAATGTCTTGTATATGAATGTTGCTGGACATGTGGGGAAGAAGCACACCCTGATATACACCTCAGATATACTCCATGGCTGATCTTCATCATGGAAGAAACAGTTGATAAGGAGATCAGAGATCACCAAAGACATGGATGAAGTGTTGTACCGTGTCGGCCATTGATAGCAGGAGAAAAATAAAAATTGAGTCATTACCTCTCATTGGCTGAGTACATTTTGTGATATGGAGACTTAGAGGTCTATTCTCTTGCAAGAGGTCTGTTTTCTCAAGTCGTCTTCCAGGACGAAACACGTTAACCCCACCACTTAAAAAAAGGCCCTCTGGGGCTTTTAAAATAAAAATGGAGTCATTACCTCTCATTGGCTGAGTACATTTTGTGGTGGAAGATTTCACAAACACTTACAGGTCTGTTTCTAAAAACTTTGTAGAATGAATGTGTAAAGGAAATGTGTAAGTTCTGTATAGAATTGTATTGTATTTTGTACGTATTGCACACGGCACTAATAAAGTTTTCATTACATGTTTGCATTCTTTCCGGTCCTGATTAGAATTAGCCTGCCTATGTTACGCCCCTTGTTACCATAAAAGTACAATTGTAATATTAATGTGATCGCTACGTAATCATGTGTATAAAAACCTTCAATTGTGTCATAATAAAACAGAAGAGTTATTTGGGAAGATGCGGAGTGTATCTTTTGTGTCTGTTCCCTACTGCAGTAGTTATTTATTTGGAACCGCTAATCAATATGAGGATAGAAGTCGCCTATCAATAAAATTTCAGAACAAATGTGATGCGCATTCCCCCAGCCATGACCAGTATTGGTCATATTTTATTTCAGTGATTTCCTATTAGTGATGGACGAACTTCTGACGGGACGTTTCGCGAACGCGGTCGCGCAAACGTGCCCAAATGTTTGCGAGCTGCTGGTTCGCGGCGGGCCCCATTCATTTTAATGGCAGGTGAACATTAAAAACCTCCAGGTCATGTTTGCAGCCACAAAATACTTACTAGCTGTGCACACATAGTCCCACAACATGGACACTGACAGACCAGAAGTATTAAGTGAATCTGGGATCGACAACGACAAGCATTCTTTTTTTTATCTGTGAAAATTTGTCAGTTCAGGACTCAGGAGCGCATGAAGGCCATGGAGGAGAGGCAAGGTCAGGCTAGGCTATGAAGGGGGTGCAGGAGATGATCAGTGCCACAGTCAGGGCAGCGCAGTCCTGTGCCAGTGTCCCAGTGTGCCAACCTGTGCTTGAGCCCCTGACCCCTCCCTCTGCCCGGCCCTTACCCCCACTTATGCATGGCTTCACTGCGGTGGTCCGAAGGTGCCAGTCCAGTGCTGATCCTCAGCCATGGTGCTGGCACTGCCTGCTGATTGGCTTCTCCGCTGCTATTTTCCTCACTGACACCAGCACTGAGATAGAACACTGACACCAGCACCGAGATAGAGAGCACTGACATTTGGCCCACGGAAGCCTGCCTTTTTCCAGAAAAACGTGAGGACAGCATGATGGAAGGTGGAGTGGAGGACAATTCTGAGGAGAGAGGAGAAGTAGAAGAGGCTGGATGGTGGGAGCCTGGAGTGTGGCTTTGTGGGTTCTGACGGCGTTGCTCCCACTGGGCTCGGTGATGGCAGCTCATGTGCCTTCTTAAGGCGGTCGTCCCTAGGTGAGTGTTGGGCTTACCACGACTTATGCGTTGACTGCAAGGGCTGCAGATGGCAACACTATTGTCAGCAGAGGACACGTTAAAAAAAAAAGCCCACATTGAGGAGCCATGTGCCGGCGTCCTGGGAGCGCCAGATGTGACCGTACATGGTTGATGCCTCGCTCCTGATACATTAGCAGTCTGGTTTGTCCCTCCTGTGCAATGTAAGTTCCGCCTGCTTCTCCTCCCTATCTGCTGGTCCATCTCTCCCTCTGAACTCCTCTCCTCTTCCTCTCTTGTGGGCACCCACGTGACGTCCCTAGACACGTCATCATCAACGTCACATTCTCCACCGCTATAATTAGAGATCTCGGAGTAGGCAGCAACAGCGGGGACCAACCTCCTTGGGCTGATCTGGGTACTGTCCTCAGACTGCTGAGTGGCGCTTGTTGCTACCTCCTCTTTCTGATCCAATGCCAAGAATGGCTGCGCATCGAAAATGTCTTGTGATGATGGATCGGAAAATAATTCCTGTGACTCAAGCGGAGGGTATATGGTGGTGTTGGTGGTAGTGTCTTTGGGGGGTGCACACAGCAGAGAGTGAAGAGGGTGCAGATCGAGAGGATGAGGAGGGTGCAGAAGAGTAATGCCGCGTACACACGAAGGGACTATCCCGCGGGATTATCCGCTGGACCGAAGTCGAGCGGATAATCCCCTCGTGTGTGGGCGTCGGCGGACTTTTTTTGCCCAAAGTACGGCGGACTAAAGTTTTAAGTTTTGTTTTAAAATTATCCGCTGGACTTGGCAGTCCGGCGGACAATCCGGCCGTGTGTAGTATGGTCCGGCGGACCAAAAAGGACGCATGCTCAGTAGCAAGTATTTTTCTAGTATTTTTCGTTTTTTAGTCCCGTCGTACGTGCTGTACGTCATCGCGTGAACCGTCGGACTTTTAGCGTGATCGTGTGTGGTCAAGTCCGTTCGCTTTTTAGTCCAGCGGACCCAGCTGGAAAGTCCAGCGGATTGTCCGCTGGACTTAGGTCCGCCGGCAAAAGTCTGCACGTGTGTACGTGGCATTAGGCTGAGTGAGCCACTCAACCAAGTCTGGTGCGTCCTTTGACGTAATCGAACGCACCTTCTGCAACTTCCCACTTTGGCCCAAGCCTGGTGCTCCTGCCCTACCCCTACCACCCCTGCCTCTTCCTCTGCCTGTCATTTTTTAAATGACCCTGTGACAAAAGTCTCTAGAGAAGTGCAGTATATGTGGAAGAAGGTATATAACACGTTTTGGGGGGGCCACTGGTCTATCACACCAGTTATAATACTTTTTTCTAATTGCGTTTGTCACTCTTTGTAGTATTGCTGCAGAACCGCTCAGCAGTCACAATGCTGCACAGTAGAAATGCACTATACTATGCTTTCTATATTTGAAAGTATTTTATACGTGTATTACACCAAATAGTACACCTATACCAGTCCCTAAAAGGACTTTTGTGGACCTATATTCATTAGCGATTTGTGTCACTACAATCTGTCCCTGCGACACACAGCAACCTCTCCCTACACTGACAAAAGATCTGCGGAACCGCTCAGCAGTCACAATGCTGCAGAGTAGGAATGCACTCACTATACTATGCTTTCTATATTTGAAAGTATATTAGAAGTGTATTACACCCCTATATACTGTACACCTATACCAGTCCTTAAAAGGACTTTTGTGGACCTAATAGTAGCTAGTGAGTACAGACTGTCCCTGCTCCAAACAGCAAACTCTCTCCCTACACCTCTCTCCCTCTCCTATACACCTACACCAGTCCTTAAAAGGACTTTTGTAGACCTAATAGCTAGTGAGTAAAGACTCCACACAGCATCCTATCCTAAGGTGACCAGATTTTTTAAAATGAAATCCGGGGACATATTTTTTTTTTTTTACTAGTAATGGCAGCAATTGGCGACTCTTTGCCCATCTCCGCCACCGCCGCCCGCCTCACAGCCTGTCAAGTCTTACTCTCCGGGCCCCGGGTACTACTGGGTGGGGAGCAGAGGAAGATCACTCCACCAGGTAAGGCAAGGCAAGGATATAAACAGGCAGGCGTCTGGCCGGGACTTGAGCCAAAGCAGGAGAACATGCGAGCTGAATGAGCATGCGCCCCAAAACTGAAGAAATAGTCCCTCCACTCCGACCAGAACATGATCATCAGAAAGGGGTACAAATAATGTAAAAAAATAAACCCCCATAAGCTAGTAGGAGCGGCAGAGGAGGGGGGTGCAATTCAGATTTTTTTTGGATTCTGCACGGGCTGTCTTTGAAATTTCCCCAGCCCCTGTTCAAATTCCAATCCGGGGACAAAACCGGGGACAGACTTGGTCCGGGGTCAGTTTCCTCAATCCGGGGACTGTCCCTGGAAACCGGGGATGTCTGGTCACCCTATCCTATCCCTACACTGACAAAAGACAGAATGTAAAATGGCAGCCAGATCAGGTCTATTTATAAGGTAGGGGGTATGTCCATGTGCTGAAATGTCTCAATTGGCTGTCCTGTACCCCATGATGGATGTGTCATGGGTCAAAGTTCTTCACAATGTAAAAGAATATGGCCGCCGCAAACAGGTTTGGAGCGGCAATTATCTTCCTGGATTTTCCCATTACCTTAGAGCAGGGGTCTCCAAACTTTCTAGGCAAAGGGTCAGTTTACTGGCCTTCAGACTTTAGGAGGGCCGGATTGTGACCATTGAGAGTAAAAAATTCCTCATACTTGGTGATCAGAGGTGGTAAAAAAAAAAAAAATTCCATACATTTTTTTACATAACACCGCCTGTAGGTGGTAGGAGGAGAAACAGTGCCTTATCATTGGTATTAGTGGGAAGAATAATTTCCATTGTTAGTGTCAGTGGGAGGAATGGTGCCCCATCCTTGGTATCAGTGGGAGGAATGGTGCCCCATCCTTGGTATTAGTGGGACGAATGGTGCCCCATCCTTGGTATCAGTGGGAGGAATGGTGCCCCATCCTTGGTATCAGTGGGAGGAATGGTGCCCTATCATTGGTATCAGTGGGAGGAATGGTGCCCCATCCTTGGTATCAGTGGGACGAATGGTGCCCCATCCTTGGTATCAGTGGGAGGAATGGTGCCCCATCCTTGGTATCAGTGGGAGGAATGGTGCCCCATCCTTGGTATCAGTGGGAGGAAGTGGGTATCAGTGGGAGGAATGGTGCCCCATCCTTGGTATCAGTGGGACGAATGGTGCCCCATCCTTGGTATCAGTGGGACGAATGGTGCCCCATCCTTGGTATCAGTGGGAGGAATGGTGCCCCATCCTTGGTATCAGTGGGACGAATGGTGCCCCATCCTTGGTATCAGTGGGAGGAATGGTGCCCTATCATTGGTATTAGTGGGAGTAGTAGAGCCCCATCAAGAATAATCCTCATCATTGGTGTCAGTGCGAAGAATTGTGCCCCAACGATGGTGTCAGTGGATGGGATAGTGCCCCATTGTTGGTGTCAGTGGGAGATATAGTGCCCTGTATCAGTGGAAGGAATAGTGCCCTGCGGGCCGGATAAAGGCAAGCAAAGGGCCACATCCGGCCTGCGGGCTGCAGTTTGGAGACCACTGCCTTAGAGGAATTACAGAAACTCATCAAAGCCTGGTAAAGCACCGGGCCCAGATGGCTTCACTGTATACTATTACAAACAACCAATGGCTACTCTAGGGCCCTACCTCGTAAAAATGTTTACTGGACTGGGCGCTTTAACCTCTATTTTTTCCATGCATAAACCTTGAGAGCCCACATTACCGTATTACCGAAAGAAAGGTAAAGATCCCACGCAATGCGGGAGTTATAGGCCAATCTCTCTCCTAAACACAGATCTGAAACGTTTCGCTAAAATGGTTGCGACGCGCATGCAAGAACATCTGCCCTCCCTGATACATTTGGATCAGGTGGGGTTTGTCCCCGGGGAGGGAGGCACGGGCCAATACTATGAAGGCTTTGAATTTAATTCATGTAGCCAATACATCCAAGGTCACATGCGTGTTTTTAGGAACAGACACAGAGAAAGCCTTCGACAGAGTGAATTGGAAGTATATATTTTCGGTGCTACGACATGTGGGGATGGGAGACCAATGTTGAGATGGATTAGGAGCAGGGGGCGGACTGACAACTCATGGGGCCCCCGGGCAATAGGAGATTATGGGGCCCCCAGGCAATCAGAGATTATGGGGCCACACAGTATACACACACACACAGTATACAATCACACAGTATACGCAGACATGTTTCTATTGGCTGATAAGGTACTGGAGAGGTGGGGCAGCTATAATTTCTGGATTTTTAGACCAAAAGGATGTCAGTAAGGGACATTTTAGAAACAGATGTAAACAAAAACACAGATTTTTACATACTGTCCCTGGTTTTACTGAGGCTGGCAACCCTGATGGGGCCCCCTAGTGGCCCGGGGCCCTCGGGAAGTGCCCGAGTGGCCGAATGGTCAGTCCGCCCCTGATTAGGAGTATATACACACTCCCATCCGCACAGGTTAAGGTAAACGGAATTCTATCCCACACATTTATGGTTAAGTAAAAAAATGTGAAATGTTACTGCGCTAACTCAAAAAAATGAAAAGTGAAAAGCTACATGAATAATGTGACAACGATGCTAAATAGTGAATAATGAAAAATGTAGCGCTAAAGGGTGAACATGTATGGCCGTATGCAGATAATAAATGGGTGATGAGGAATCAATCATACAAAAAAATTAAAAAGGATGGAAATGTGGAAAGTCCAATGAGTGTAAAGGTCCTGGAAAGGACCGGTGTAAGTCCACCACCAGATAGTGGCTAGTCAGGGATGGAGTACACTGGCACTGTCTGGCATGTAGAGCATCAGGGATGGTACATCTTCAACCAAAGGGAGAAGTATGTCTACCTATACTGGAACAGGTGGACTCGAATGTCAAATCGACAAATCTCCAAGGAACCCAGGACCTCCAAACACGACTCCAAGCGTGTGTGCAGGTAACCGCCAGACCGGAACTCGGATGTGGGGGACACCAAGGCTGGAAATCAGGCGTTGAAGGCCAGACTGGACGGCCCAAGAAATCTCCTCCGGAAGGTTATGGAAAGAAAAAATGCCTCCATATGGTAAAGTGTTTTTTTTTAAATAAAAACCAACATACATCGGTAAGAATAAAAACTGTGATCAGAGTAAAAAGGTAGGGCAATGTGGGAAGCAGAAAGTAAAACCTGACACGTTTCGTCCCAATAGACTGGGGCATACCAATGGGACCAGGCAGGGGTGTCCCTTGTCACCTATACTCTTTTCTTTAGAACCTTTTTTATGTAAGATTCGGGCAAATACAGATATACAGGGAGGGAAAGTAGGCAGCGTCCAACATAAGTTATCGGTATACGCAGATGGTATGCTTTTTTTACTAGTAAACCCAAAGATATCCCACCCCAATCTTTTGCAGGAAATAGAGAAATATGGTTGGTTTATCATATTTTAAGATGACCTTTAGCAAGTCAGAGGCAACGGGAATAGCCGTTCCTAATATTTTGATAAAAACATTAAAATCTAGCTATAAATTTAAATGGACAGATCAAGCACTGACATACCTGGGGACTATGATCCGCAGCAGACCTTACACGCACATTTGGGCTCAATTTTGTCAACACTTTTTATGTAAAGTGCGGACACCTTTGAAGAAATGGCAGTTCCATTCTTGGATTGGGAGGTGCAACATTTGTCGTAGAATTTTGGCTGTATGCAGAGCACACAGCCACATCTACTGTGCTCATATAAGCACCTATTTTCCATCCTAATGATATAATGACTTACCTTTAGATCGTATGTCTTCCATTACCTCCCAACCCCCTCATCCAAGCATTCATCAGCATTACTACATCCCCCATGCCAGCCTGGCCTGGCTGCTTTTCAGCAGCCCCCTCTGGTTCCCCAGTAAAAGACATCACCATCATTCTTCAGTTCTCAATTCGGTCAGCATCCTTGCCCCACACTAGCCAGCAAGGCCTTTTATTTACATATCAACTGGAAGCCACACCCTGGAGGGTTTGCCCCCAACAGCTAAACCCCTCCTACAAAGCTTGTGACCTCACATGAGCAACACAGGATGTGAATGACCATATAAGGACATGACACAGAATAAATGAATTAACAATACAGGATGTTACAATACAGAGAAAGGTGGTGTCTTCTTTAAACACCCCGGATAGCTATAATCAGAATGCACAGAATGCAGGGGACAGGAGTGTGTAATGTACAGAATACAGGGGGCAGGAGCGTGTAATGTACAGCATGCAGGGGACAGGGGTATGTAACATACAGAGTGCAGGGGACAGGAGTGTGTAATGTACAGAATGCAGAGGTCAGGAGTGTGTAATGTACAGAATGCAGAGGACAGGAGTGTGTAATGCACAGAATGCAGGGGACAGGAGTGTGTAATGCACAAAATGCAGGGGACAGGGGTTTGTAACATACAGAATGCAGGGGACAGGGGTATGTAATGTACAGAATGCAGGGGGCAGGAGCGTGTAATGTACAGCATGCAGGGGACAGGGGTATGTAACATACAGAGTGCAGGGGACAGGAGTGTGTAATGTACAGAATGCAGGGGACAGGAGTGTGTAATGTACAGAATGCAGGGGACAGGAGAATGTAATGTACAGAATGCAGGGGACAGGGGTGTGTAATGTACAGAATGCAGGGGACAGGAGTGTGTAATGTACAGAATGCAGGGGACAGGGGTATGTAATGTACAGAATGCAGGGGGCAGGAGCGTGTAATGTACAGAATGCAGGGGACAGGAGTGTGTAATGTACAGAATGCAGGGGACAGGAGTGTGTAATGTACAGAATGCAGGGGACAGGAGTGTGTAATGTACAGAATGCAGGGGACAGGAGAATGTAATGTACAGAATGCAGGGGACAGGGGTGTGTAATGTACAGAATGCAGGGGACAGGAGTGTGTAATGTACAGAATGCAGGGGACAGGAGTGTGTAATGTACAGAATGCAGGGGACAGGAGTGTGTAATGTACAGAATGTAGGGGACAGGAGTGTGTAATGTACAGAATGCAGGGGACAGGAGTGTGTAATGTACAGAATGTAGGGGACAGTAGTTTGTAATGTACAGAATGCAGGGGACAGGAGTGTGTAATGTACAGAATGCAGGGGACAGGAGTGTGTAATGTACAGAATGCAGGGGACAGGAGTGTGTAATGTACAGAATGCAGGGGACAGGAGTGTGTAATGTACAGAATGCAGGGGACAGGAGTGTGTAATGTACAGAATGCAGGGGACAGGAGTGTGTAATGTACAGAATGTAGGGGACGGGAGTGTGTAATGTACAGAATGAAGGGGACAGGAGTGTGTAATGTACAGTGCAGGGGACAGGAGTGTGTAATGTACAGGGGACAGGAGTGTGTAATGTACAGAATGCAGGGGACAGGAGTGTGTAATGTACAGAATACAGGGGACAGGAGTGTGTAATGTACAGAATGCAGGGGACAGGAGTGTGTAATGTACAGAATGCAGGGGACAGGAGTGTGTAATGTACAGAATGCAGGGGACAGGAGTGTGTAATGTACAGAATGCAGGGGACAGGAGTGTGTAATGTACAGAATGCAGGGGACAGGAGTGTGTAATGTACAGAATGCAGGGGACAGGAGTGTGTAATGTACAGAATACATAGGACAGGAGTGTGTAATGTACAGAATGCAGGGGACAGGAGTGTGTAATAGGAATCAGGAGTACAAAGAAAAAAGAGTTCAGGAGTCAGGGATGTGTAGCATGAAGTGCAGGGATAAAGAGTACACCCCCCCCCCCCCACACACACACACACACTTAACCCTTGCAGCAAAAAAAAACCAACTTCTTCCCCTCCACAAAAAAAATAGCACTAATTTACACAATTCCCCCCTCCCAACACAAATTATCTTCCCCGTACTCAGCACAAGTCCTCCTCCACCCTCCCCAAACCCCCCCCTTCCAGCATAATCCCTCCTTCTTCCCCTTCCCAGCACTTATCCTCACCCCCCTCAATTTACCCCTCTTAACACAAATCCTCTGCTGCTCAAAGCACAAATCTCTTCTCCCCCACTCTCCCTCCCAGAATAAACCCCCCCCCCCCCCCAATTCTACCTCCCAACACAATCCCCCGTTCCAGTAGAAATCCTCCCCCACCCTATTTAACTCCAAAATTTTCTCCCCCCACTTCTAGCACAAATCCTCTCCCTCCAAGCATAAATATTTTCCCCACTTCTAGTACAAATCATCTTCCCCATATCCCCCCTCCCAACACTAATTCGATTCCTTTTCCCACTTTCTAGCACAAATAAATAATAAAGTCCTTGTAAAAACGTGGACTACAAATGACAGCAATCCCCCCGAAACTGAAGATGTCTAAAATTCGGTTCAGCCCAGCAGTCACAGGATCAAGCCACCCCATACACAACTCAGCTTCTGGGAATGTAATGGTTTATTGCTGCCAATAGGGGGATCCGACACAAGGTCACATTCTCATAAGAAGCCCCGTGTTACCACAAATAAGAAGAGGATCCATAAAACGGCTTGCTTATTAAATCTCCATGTACTCACAAAGGGCATGTATTGAATCGTAAGTACAATACATCACGCTGCCCATCCTGGCACGCATGCGTGAGGACATCAACGCCAAAGCTCCGCCCCTACGCGTTTTGTTCCTGTAGACGTTCTCAAATAGAAGTGGAGATCTCCATCCTTCTTATATACAATTATTTTATGTTGTTTATCCGGACCTTTAGGTGTGCAGCATCTCTTGACTGGAAAGACTGGTTTGAAGTAATTGTAAAGGTAATTTTATAATATTTTTTAAAAATAACAAACATGTAAATGGGAGACAGTTCCTAAAACTAGTCTCCACCAAAGAAGGGGGGGGGGGGGGGGGGGGGAAGGACTATCT
The DNA here is from genome assembly GCA_028564925.1 of Lithobates sylvaticus. Lineage (NCBI taxonomy): Eukaryota > Metazoa > Chordata > Amphibia > Anura > Ranidae > Lithobates > Lithobates sylvaticus. The sequence continues at coordinate 592,430,841 of CM053028.1, read as the reverse complement.
TGGTACCGGTAGGCAATATACACTGTCACAGGGACCCTATTTCCCCTGATTGCCCTATCGTTCCCCAGCACCAGCCCTACAAGTCTTTGCGTCACTGTGACGGAAGTCACTTTGGGTGTATTCCATGTAAAGCTCTGCCCCTACGCGTTTTGTCCACTTAGATGTTCTTAAAGGGAAGAAGTGGAGATCTCCATCTGTTTTATATACAATTATTTTATTTTGGTTTCTCTGGACCTTTAGGTGTGCAGCATGTCTTGGCTGGAAAAGACTGGTTTAACCACTTCAGCCCCGGAAGATTTTACCCCCTTCCTGACCAGAGCACTTTTTACAATTTGGCACTGCGTCGTTTTAACCGACGATTGCGCGGTCATGCAATGCTATACCTAAACGAAATTTGCGTCCTTTTTTCCCCACAAACAGAGCTTTCTTTTGGTGTTATTTGATCACCTCTACTGTTTTTATTTTTTTGCGTTATAAATAGGGTTGAGCGAACCCGAACTGTAAAGTTCGGGTCCGTACCGGACTTTAGGGTGTTCGGGTCCCGGACCCGAACCCGAACAATTGACTGTATGTTTGGGTTCGGGTCCGGTGTTCGGGGATTTAATGTTGCTTTTTAAAATGTCTTTTAAAAGCACTCGCGGCTATATGAATTGATATTCATATAGCCGCGAGTGCTTTTAATACAGAGAACAGTCATTGAAGTCATTTATTTTTAAAAAGTTAGTCATAAAAAGTGTTTGGGGACCCGGGTCCTGCCCCAGGGGACATGTATCAATGCAAAAAAAAACTTTTAAAAACGGACGTTTTTTCGGGAGCAGTGATTTTAATAATGATTAAAGTGAAACAATAAAAGTGTAATATTCCTTTTAATTTCGTACCTGGGGGGTGTCTATAGTATGCCTGTAAAGGGGCGCATGTTTCCCGTGCTTAGAACTGTCTCTGCAAAAAGTGTCATTTTTGCAGGAAAAAAAGCATTTAAAATCACTCGCGGCTATATGAATTGTCGGCTCCCCGTAACACAGAGAACAGTCATTCATTGAAAGTCATTCATAAAAAAAAAGTCATTGATAAAAAAAAAAAAAAAAAAAAAAATAAAAAGCGTAGGGGTCCCCCCAAATTCAATAACCAGGCCCTTCAGGTCTGGGATGGATATTAAGGGGGATCCCAGCCAAAAAAAAAATGGCGTAGGGTCCCCCTCAAAATCCATACCAGACCCTTGAGGTCTGGGATGGATTTTAAGGGGAAACACAGCCAAAAAAAATGGCTTGGAGTTCCCCCTCAAAATCCATACCAGACCCTTATCCGAGCACGCAACCTGGCAGGCCGCAGGAAAAGAGGGGGGGACGAGAGCGGCCCCCCTCCCGCCTGAACCGTACCAGGCCACATGCCCTCAACATTGGGAGGATGCTTTCGGGGTCTAAGACCCCCAAAGCATCTTGTCCCCATGTTGATGAGGACAAGGGCCTCATCCCCACAACCGTGCCCGGTGGTTGTGGGGGTCTGCGGGCGGGGGGCTTATCGGAATCTGGAAGCCCCCTTTAACAAGGGGACGCCCAGATCCCGCCCCCCCCCCCCCCCTGTGTGAAATGGTAAGGGGGTACAAAAGTACCCCTACCATTTCACCAAAAAAGTGTCAAAAATGGTAAAAATTACAGGAGACAGTCTTTGACAATTCCTTTATTAAAATCTTCTTTCTTCTGGTCTTCCTTTCTTCATCTTCTCCTTCCGGCATCTTCTTCTTCCATCTTCTTCTTCCTCCGATCCGCTTCTTCTTGGCCTTCTCGTCCAGCATCGGTGTCTCTTCTGGGCCACTCCGCGCAATGGGAGGCTCCCGCTGGAAGCCTCAGAGACCGACGCCATGGAAGAAGTTACCGAAGAGAAGCCTCACCCAGCGGGAGCCTCCCATGGTACCCCCCAGGTACGAAATTTAAAGGAATATTACACTTTTATTGTTTCACTTTAATCATTATTAAAATCACTGCTCCCGAAAAAACGGCCGTTTTTAAAAGTTTTTTTTTGCATTGATACATGTCCCCTGGGGCAGGACCCGGGTCCCCAAACACTTTTTATGACTAACTTTTTAAAAATAAATGACTTCAATGACTGTTCTCTGTATTAAGGGGGACGGCAGCCGACACTTTATTATAGCGGTTCGGGTCCCCATTGACTTCAATGGGGTTCGGTGTTCGGGGTCAAGTTCGGGCCAAGTTCGGGTTCCCGAACCCGAACTTTTTTCCGAAGTTCGGCCGAACCTGCCGAACCCGAACATCCAGGTGTCCGCTCAACTCTAGTTATAAACAAAAGTAGAGCGACAATTTTGAAAAAAAATAATTTTTTTTACTTTTTCCTATAATAAATATCCCCACAAATTAAAAAAAATAAAAATACAATTTCTTCATCAGTTTAGGCCAATATATATTCTTAAGTCCGGTAGTGCAGCACTACACAGCAGTTTTAAATGTGATTGTCCATAATGTGAATAAAAGCAATGATTGTCCATACAAAATAAATGTGAATAAAAGAGCTTTAACCACTTTCAGATCGGACCAATTTGCAGCCAAAGGACCACTGACAGCAGTGACACCTCCTGTCAGAAGGAGCAGCAGGCGATAGCTGCAGCTGGAGAGAGGATTTGGCTAGATAGAGAGCCGGTGCTGAGACTGAGAACTCAGCTCAGTCTCAGCACGGTGCTTCTGAGGAGTGACTGCCCTTCTACCTCTCTACCCTTGTCATGTGATACATCACATGACTGGAGAGGGGAAGAAAATGCCTCTAAATTCCAGATGATGGAAATTCAGGGGGGAAAGGGGGGAAATTCAGCCCCAGAACTCCACCCTCCTCGTCAGATCCCTCCAGACCGCCTCAGACCCCTCCAGACCTCCCTCTCCACCTCAGACCCCTCCAGACCTCCCTCTCCTCCTCATACCCCTCCAGACCTCCCCAGACCTCCCTCTCCTCCTCAGACCTCCCTCTCCTCCTCAGACCCCACCAGACCTCCCTCTCCTCCTCATACCCCTCCAGACCTCCTCTCTCCTCCTCATACCCCTCCAGACCTCCCTCTCCTCCTCAGACCCCTCCAGACCTCCCTCTCCAGACCTCCTCTCTCCGTCTCATACCCCTCCAGACCTCCTCTTTCCTCCTCAGACCCCTCTCTCCTCCTCAGACCCCTCCAGACCTCCCTCTCCTCCTCATACCCCTCCAGACCTTCCTTCTCTCCTCACACCCCTCCAGACCTCCTCCTTATACCCCTCCAGACCTCCCTCTCCTCCTCAGACCCCTCCACACCTCCCTCTCCAGACCTCCTCTCTCCGTCTCATACCCCTCCAGACCTCCTCTCTCCTCCTCAGACCCCTCCAGACCTCCTCTCTCCTCCTCAGACCTCCCTCTCCTCCTCAGACCCCTCCAGACCTACCTATCCTCCTTATAACCCTACAGACCTCCTCTCTCCCCCTCAGACCCCTCCCCTCCTCATACCCCTCCAGACCACTTCTCTCCTCCTCAGACCCCTCCAGACCACCTCTCTTCTCCTCAGACCCCTCCAGACCTCCTCTCTCCTCCTCAGACCCCTCCCCTCCTCATACCCCTCCAGACCACCTCTCTCCTCCTCAGACCCCTCCAGACCACCTCTCTTCTCCTCAGACCCCTCCAGACCTCCTCTCTCCGTCTCATACCCCTCCAGACCTCCTCCTCAGACCCCTCCAGACCTCCCTCTCCTCCTCCAGACCTCCCTCTCCTCCTCATACCCCTCCAGACCTCCTCTCTACTCCTCAGACACCCCCAGACCTCGTCTCTCCTCCTCAGACCTGATCTTATGAACTGTTTCTTCCATGATGAAGATCAGCCATGGAGTATATCTGAGGTGTATATCAGGGTGTGCTTCTTCCCCACATGTCCAGCAACATTCATATACAAGACATTTCCCGCACTCACTAATACACCTCGAGGGTTGTGTGGGACCCCTGATGTACAGGAAGACAGGACTTCAGTGAGGAACAATATCCCTCACTCAGACCAGGAAAGTTCATTCTCCTCCGTGTCCAATCTCAGATGACTGTAAACAGAGGACTTCTGTGAGTGACAATTCCCGTACTCAGAAGAGGAAAATTTCTTCTCCCCTGTGTGCGATCTCTGATGTTTGTTAAGGTTGAACTTCACTGAAAAACATTTCCCGCACTCAGGACAGGAATATGGCTTTTCCCCCATGTGTGATCTTTGATGGTGGGAAAGATTGGACCTCTGTGAAAAACATTTCCCACACTCAGGACAGGAATACGGCTTCTCGCCCGAGGGAGATCTCTGATGTATGACAAGGTCTGATTTTTGTACAAAACATTTCCTGCACTCAGAACATGAATGTAGCTTCTCCCCCGTGTGAAGTCTCAGATGTGTGTAAAGATTACTCGTCCTTGAAAAACATTTCCCACACTCAGGACAGAAATACGGCTTCTCACCTGTGTGAGATCTTATATGCTCATTAAGAGCGGATTTATAAAGAAAATGCTTCCCACACTCAGGACAGGAAAACCTCTTATATGTTGCAAAGACGGCACCGTCCCGCACAGTCTGAGGTTCCTCAGGATAAGAGGAATACGATGGTCCGGCACCGTCCCGCACAGTCTGAGGTTCCTGAGGATAAGAGGAATACGATGGTCCGGCACCGTCCCGCACAGTCTGAGGTTCCTCAGGATAAGAGGAATACGATGGTCCGGCACCGTCCCGCACAGTCTGAGGTTCCTCAGGATAAGAGGAATACGATGGTCCGGCACCGTCCCGCACAGTCTGAGGTTCCTCAGGATAAGAGGAATACGATGGTCCGGCACCGTCCCGCACAGTCTGAGGTTCCTCAGGATAAGAGGAATACGATGGTCCGGCACCGTCCCGCACAGTCTGAGGTTCCTCAGGATAAGAGGAATACGATGGTCCATCTACACTGTGTGGTGCCGGATGGACATTTGAGGTAGTCGGGTTTTCTCCTGGACTATACTGTGTGATGTCCTCATCTTCTACTTTACAGTCTGGAGACAAAGTGAGACAATCCTCTGAGGTTTTCCTCATCTCCCGTCCATCTACTAAAATAGAAATACAAAGATTATTACTAGACATGAGCTGATTGGTTCCCCTAAACCAGGACTCCGCCCACATCAGGCAGCTTTGTCTCTGAGGATCTTACAATTCCCCCCTCAAGGTAACTAGTAAATGGGTCCTCTGATCTCCTACCAGTTAATTTCTCTATTCATGGACCTTAGTCAGAGAGTGAGGAAACAACGAGAACTGTCTTTTATAGGAGTGACAGTGATGAGGGGATTATAGGACGAGTGTCCCCTCCCCCTCTATCACTCATTGCCATCTTCCCAACACAAGAAGTCCTGCACTTCCTTATTTAGTCCATGATTTAGTCATGAATAACAGCGGGGCTGAGCCCCACCAGAGGTCAGAGAGTGAGGATGGGGGGGAGAACCATCAACAGTTAAGAAGTGGATGCCAAGTCTCTAACTAATTAAGGAATAATTACGCAGAGAGGGTCCTGGTGGCCCAAAGTGATCTGGTGAGTGGCCCCCCCTTACATTAGGTGGTGGAGCACATCATTAAATTAATTTAAGATTTAAATGTCAAGATTAAACATGTGGTGATAAAGAAAGAAGTGGAATAGAAGATTCACAATATATATTTTTTTATCTTCCATTTATTTATTTTTTAATTTTTTAAGTATTTTTATTATTTTTCCATTTTCCTAACATCATTGAATTACCAAAATGGTGGAATATGTGATACATTTGTATTGTTACTTATTGGCAATTATTGGTTGCACAGAATTGCATATTTACACATGTGTAGTTTAATGTTATATTATTACATAGTTTGCAGCCAACACCTCAACTAAATAATCATGGCGTATATATAGTGTAATAATAAGGACTCCTATCACTGGTGTTCAGTAATCAGTAATGGCTTCAATATTTACTTAACTGAGACAAGTTGCAGAGGTCCCACACCGCTGCCTCCCATCTCCTGATGGGAGGCAGCGGTCTCTCCTGAGACTGCACTCAGTGACTTGGGTCTGAGACTATACAGACATCCCTCCACCCGGCACAGCCAGCAAATAACAGAGCAAGTAACCCGGGAGAATTGTTCTGTCTGAGATCTTGCTAGACCCGGGCATGAGACAGTAGACCCAAGGTACATACCCCAGGTCCCTAGGCTTAGCAACCCCTATGGTGAAATACAACATTTTTCTGCCAGTTGAACCCCAGAATCTCCATAAATCCAGTCTAGATACATAAATTGTGTCTGCAGCACAGAGAAGGAAGATTATCCGAGAGAAATACAGGAATACAGGACGGGGAACACAGCTCAGGAAAGTGACCAGGGGATTACAGGCTGATATCACCCAGTCCCCGCCCTACTCTGGACCAATCAGTGAGCAGTATGGGTGGAGGAATGTATTTAGTGTTAATGACCCACCTGTGCTGATCTCTGTAGGAGTGTCCTCCTCTATAAATGTCCCCGTTATTCCATCCTCCTCCATAGACTGCTGATCATCCCTCACATACCTCTCTTCTTCTTCTTCTTCTGATTTCACCTCAAATTCTATATCGATTGGATCTCCACTCTAAACCAAGAAAATCAGAGAAAATATCATCTGTAAGATATAAGCTTTATTATTGTGACATCATATATAAAATCCTCTACACAAGTTCATGTTCTAGATGCTCCGTCCCACCAACCTTGTAACAGTGGGGGATGGTGTGATCTTCCTGTGTGGAATCCCGGGAATACAGAGGACGGGGACATCTCTCTGGTGGGTTCCTGGTATTTGGTGGCTCCATCATATCCTTGTGTCCTTCTGAAAACTCCTCCATCACTCCATACTCCTCATCCTCCTCTTTATACTCTTCTTTAACATCAATATTATCATCCCCGAGGTTTCCACTCTGAATATATAATAAAACATTCATTGTAACAATCATGCTGTGTATAAATCAGATCTACCAATAATTGTCAATCATCTACCTGATGATGGTGGGGGATGGTGTGACCTTCCTGTGTGGAATCCCGGGAATACAGAGGACGGGGACATCTCTCTGGTGGGTTCCCATTACTGGATCCATCTGTAGGAAACACACACACTGACTGAATACATTGTTTCTATGTGTTTATCAGATGATGGGGGATCTAGGTGGAGCCTCCGTACTGCTCTCTCCTTTACAATAAAGTCTCCTCTTACCCGGTGATGTGAGGGGCGGCTGATTGTCCATCATGACGTCCTTCCGAGCTCCGCCCACCTCTCCTGTCAGCAGCTCGATGATCTCTCTGGTGACTTCTAGAATCTTCTTTGTATTTCTCTATTCTATCGGGGAGGGAGGTGGAGGCAATGTGATAGTCATATGATCTCCAGACTTCACAGGAGGAAAATTCTAGATTTGAACACAAAGAGTAAAATAAATGTAATTTCCAGAATCCCCCTCACCTCACTGGCCAGGTCTTATTTTTACTAAAACCCCACTTCAGGCTGAGGTATAATGTACCTATACAGGGACCACCACTATATAGGCAAAAGCTTTTCATAAGGAAATCTGGTGTCATTACACACAATACAGGCCAAAACTCCAGCTTTGGTTCTCTACCTCTGGATGGAGGGACATTGGGAGGAGGAGCTGTGAGGTCAGTGTGATGTCACAGGATTCTCTAACTTTGGTTGGAGAGACATTGGGAGGAGGAGCTGTGAGGTCAGTGTGATGTCACAGGATTCTCGGACTCTGATTGGAGAGATATAGGGAGGAGGAGCTGTGAGGTCAGTGTGATGTCATAGGATTCTCTGACTCTGGTTGGAGAGACATTGGGAGGAGGAGCTGTGAGGTCAGTGTGATGTCATAGGATTCTCTAACTTTGGTTGGAGAGATATAGGGAGGAGGAGCTGTGAGATCAGTGTGATCTCATAGGATTCTCTGACACTGGTTGGACCCCCTCCGCTCGGCTCCCTTAGCGGCGCTCCTGGCTCCTCCTCTTCTTAAGTGCCCCGTCGGAGAAGCGGTCTCCCTCGGGGGGCACTCATGCAAGTTGTGCTCCTGTGTCCTGCTGCTGCGTCTATTGACACATACTACCCACCATACACTCCGCACCCCTCTCATCTACATACTACCCAGCATACACTCCACACCTCTCTAATCTACATACTACCCACCATACACTCCGCACCCCTCTCATCTAAATAATACCCACCATACACTCCGCACCCCTCTCATCTACATACTACCCACCATACACTCCACACCTCTCTAATCTACATACTACCCACCATACACTCCGCACCCCTCTCATCTAAATAATACCCACCATACACTCCGCACCCCTCTCATCTACATACTACCCACCATACACGCCGCACCCCTCTAATTCTACATACTACCCACCATACACTCCGCACCCCTTTGATCTACATACTTCCCAGCAGGATTCGGCTCTGCCCCCCGGCTCCCACATCATTGGATTTGATTGAAAGCAGTGGGAGCCGATGGCTGCGCTGCTATTAATCTATCCAATCAGGAGCCAAGACATCGGCTGGAGGCTGTGTGCTCATCCCTGGCGCAGGAATGATTGGGCTCTGGTAAGTAAAAGGGGGGCTCTGGAGCACTACAAGAGGTTTTTCACCTCAATGCATAGAACGCATTGAGGTGAAGAACGGCAAGGGTTTACAACCCCTTTAATCTAGGTTTCCACACTATATATGTGTGTATCATCATCATCTGCTGAGATAAAAGACATCACAGTGACTAGGGAGGAAGAGGACGGACATGACGGGGGGGGGGGGGTTACTGGGTGTAAATAGAAAATAAGATCTTATTACCTCCTCTGCTGCCATTTCCAGCAATGTCTCCTCTCTACTTCCTCCCGATTCACCTCTCACCCGGAACTTCCTTTTTATAACTGACATCACTTCCTGTCTTCCATAGAGACTTCCTGTCTGGGTAAAAGTGAGATCACCATCTTGTGGAGCTCAGAGAAACTGCAGCCCCCCAAGAAACGTCTCGTAGTGTGAACACGGCCTTGTTCTGTGTGTGTATGTACCGTATATCCTTATAGATGGGGGTCATCTCCACTCCCATAGATATTTTCGGTATAAGTGAAGGGATTCTGGCACCTTTGATCTGCAGATTTGGTCATAATTTAGTTTTTTTTGTGGCACTGCTGAGAAGAAATTAGCTTGAAAACCTTGCTTGTGCAAGCTTTGTGACATCTCTATTCATCCAAATGTAGCAGCTGTGAAAGGAGCCACTATTTCTCGGTTCTCCTCCTTCCTGTCCCCTGCAGGTAGCATCACGCTCTCTGACACATCTGCGCTTAATGGAGGGAATATTTATTGCAAATGTTTATATACTCCAGTAGCCTAAAGAATGGAAACAGCGGTAATTGCACCAACGAATAGGTGAAGAATGGCAAAGAAAACCTATTGTTTATAACAAATGAGTGGAAAAGACGGGAACCCTTAAACGCTATACCAGGGGTAATCCTACCTAAAAGGAGTTATGTAGAAGAAACGATCCACACTCCGGTTGTTGCTCTTAAAATGTCTTCATTTTATTGAATAGCCACAGTGAACAAAACGCAAATGAAGTCAGTTGACGCGTTTCAGCCTATAAGGCCTTAGTCATATCATATGACAAAGGCCTTATAGGCTGAAACGCGTCAACTGTGGATTAGACATGTGCACAACAGAAAAATTCATTTATTTTCGTTTAGTTTCTTGCGTTTCCGTTGATTTGTAACGATTCGTAAACTCATAAGTCGTCGGTGTTCGTATTCGTAACGATTCGTATTTTCGTAAGAGTTATTTTTTCGTTGATTCGTTTTTCTGTTAGTTTAATTTTCGTTCTTTTCGAAATTCGGACGCATTCGTATTTTCGTAGATTTAGTTACATTCGTACTTTTGTAAGATTGATTTATTCGTACTTTCATAACATTGTTTTCGTAGATTCGTAATCGGAGCATAATTCATAATTTTATGTAATGTGTATGCTATTATTACATTGTAAGAGACACGGAAAATTACGAATCGAAAAAAAAAAAAAAAAAAAAAAAAAAAAAAAAAAAAAAAATAAAAAAAAAAAAAAAAGTTACGAATATACAAATTTTTTCGTTCATTTTGATTTTCATTGTCCTGTTTTAGTTTTTCAGATTTTCTTCTTTCGTAGTTATGTTGTTTCTAATTTGGTTATTTCGGATTTTCGTTGTTTTCGTATTAGTTCGAAAAAAAACAAAACGAATTGCACATGTCTACTGTGGATCGGGCACCTGGGAGCTCTGCTATCTATGTGGTGTGTGGGTAGTAGCACTGACTGGTCTGTTTATACTAAAAGGAGTTATGCCGCAATGACAGATTGTCAGTCTATATTAAACCCTTTCTCCCCACTGGCCAGCCCATTGGGGCCCAGATGTGGTGTTGGTGCGCTCGGGATAAAGATTCTCTGTACACTGGTAACGGCACCTGAACTGTAACCCAGGCCTGCAACATTATTCCTCTTTATTAACCACTTCCCTACCGGGGGCCTATTCTGGCACTTCTCTACTTCATGAAAAAAATCATAATTTTTTGGCTAGAAAATTACTCAGAACCCCCAAACATTATATATGTTTTTTTTTTTTTTTTTTTAGCAGACACCCTAGGGAATAAAATGGCGGTCATTGCAACTTTTTATCTCAATAACTTGCGCAATAACTTTTCAAACGCCTTTTTTTTGGGGGAAAAAAAACGGTTTAGTGAATTAAAAAAGAATAGAACAGTAAAGTTAGCCCAATTTTTTTTATATAATGTGAAAGATGATGTTACGCAGAGTAAATAGATACCTAACATGTCACGCTTTAAAATTGCGCACAATCATGGAATGGCGCCAAACTTCGGTACTTAAAAATCTCCATAGGCGACGCTTTATTTTTATTTTTTTACAGGTTACCAGTTTAGAGTTACAGAGGGGGTCTAGTGCTGGAATTGTTGCACGCACTCTAACGCACGGGGCGATACCTCACATGTGTGGTTTGAGCGGCGTTTACATATGTAGGCGGGACTTACGTGTGCGTTCGCTTCTGAGCGCGAGCTACCGGGGACAGGGTCGTTTTAAAGTTTTTTTTTTTTTTTTTACTTTTACACTTTTTTTGTGTTGTGGAGTAATCTCCTAAGGCCTGATGGTGGCTTCTGCGTCTCCCCCCTCCCCCTTGTGTGTATTGCTTCGGGACATCCCAGGTAGTCATGATTTAAAGCCTGCTCTGTGTCCTGTAATGTACAATAAAGAAAACTAGATTCTTGTACTTACCTGTAGGGGTGTCCCGATACCATTTTTTAAGACCGAGTACAAAGTACCGATACTTTTTTTCAAGTACTCGCCGATACCGATACTTTTTTTTAATGTCATGTGACAGTTTTCAAAGCACAATACAGATTAGGTGGCACTGACATGCAGCACTGATGAGCACTGATAGGATTAGGTGGCACTGATGAGCACTGACAGATGGCGGGCACTGACAGATGGCAATGACAGGTGGCAGGCACTGACAGGTGGCACTGATGGCGGGCACTGACAGGCGGCTGGCACGGACAGGTGGTACTGACAGATGGCGGGCACTGACAGGTGGCGAGCACTGACAGGTGGCTGGCACTGATGGTGGGCACTGACAGGTGGCTGGCACTGACAGGTGGTACTGACAGATGGCGGGCACTGACAGGTGGCTGGCACTGACAGATGGCAATGACAGGTGGCGGGCTCTGACAGGTGGCACTGATGGCGGGCACTGACAGGTGGCTGGCACGGACAGGTGGTACTGACAGATGGCGGGCACTGACAGATGGCACTGATGGTGGGCACTGACAGGTGGCGGGCACTGACAGGTGGCGGGGCACTGACAGGTGGCACTGATGGTGGGCACTGACAGATGGCGGGCACTGACAGGCGGCTGGCACTGACAAATGGCAATGATGGCGAGCACTGACAGGTGGCTGGCACTGACAGTTGGCACTGATGGTGGGCACTGACAGGTGGCTGGCACTGACAGGTGGTACTGACAGATGGCGGGCACTGACAGGTGGCTGGCACTGACAGATGGCAATGACAGGTGGCGGGCACTGATGGCGGGCACTGACAGGTGGCTGGCACGGACAGGTGGTACTGACAGATGGCAGGCACTGACAGGTGGCTGGCACTGATGCTGGGCACTGACAGGTGGCGGGCACTGATGGTGGGCACTGACAGATGGCGGGCACTGACAGGCGGCTGGCACTGACAAATGGCAATGATGGCGAGCACTGACAGGTGGCTGGCACTGACAGATGGCACTGACAGGCGGCTGGCACTGACAAATGGCAATGATGGCGAGCACTGACAGGTGGCTGGAACTGACAGATGGCACTAACAGGTGGCTGGCACTGATAGATGGCATTGATAGGTGGCCCTGGCACTGACAGGTGGCTGGCACTGATGAGCGGCACTTATGGACATTGGGCACTGATAGGTGGCATTTATGAGCACTGAAGGACTGCCTGCCACGGCCCCTCATGGTACTCCTTGCACTCGGCCGCATAAAAGCAGCAGCGGCCATCTTGTTACACCCAGCCTGAACTATATGGGCTGGGTGTAACAAGATGTCCACTGCTGGCTTACTGCGGCCGAGAGCAGGGTGTACCAAGATGGGATGTCCAAACGCCAAGATCGACACGGAGCATCACTTCCGCTGTTCCGCCGGCTGACTTCCGGACGCGCCGGGTCGCTTTCCCGGGTATCGGATCTGGCATCGGGAGCATTTGTGCGAGTTCAAGTACTCTCACAAATGCTCGGTATCGGTTCCGATACTAGTATCGGGACAACCCTACTTCCCTGTGTAGAACCTCTCCCATGGGAGCCGCAGGAATCACTTATCCAGGTCTTCCCAACTTCAGCCTCGCAGCCAGTCACCCAACAAGCATATTCACCCTTTCTCCAAAGACCAGTCTAGGGAATATTGTTTTTATTTTTGGAGAACTTGGATAGGGATGAGGGAAGTGATGGGAAACTACTGAGGACCTAATCTTACTTTTAGCTTTAGCAGTAGTAGAGCCAGTAGAGCAAAGTCCCATTAAGTAGGTACGTGTCTGGACAAAGCTCTTCTTCAGAACACCAGCTGGTGTCCCCTTTAATAGACCCACAGCTGACTATAACTAGGCTCCAGGGGGGCAGCTAGAGCACAAGGTCCCCAAGATCTTTCCACCTTTTAAGTGGTGGGGTTTACGTGTTTCGTCCTGGAAGACAACTTAAAAAAACAGACCTCTTGCAAGAGAATAATAGACCTCTAAGTCTCTATACCACAAAATGTACTCAGCCAATGAGAGGTAATGACTCCATTTTTATTTTAAAAGCCCTAGAGGGCCGCCTTTTGAGTGGTGGGGTTTACGTGTTTCGTCCTGGAAGACGACTTGAGAAAACAGACCTCTTGCAAGAGAATAATAGACCTCTAAGTCTCCACACCACAAAATGTACTCAGCCAATGAGAGGTAATGACTCAATTTTTATTTTAAAAGCCCTAGAGGGCCGCCTTTTAAGTGGTGGGGTTTACGTGTTTCGTCCTGGAAGACGACTTAAGAAAACAGACCTCCTGCAAGAGAATAATAGACCTCTAAGTCTCTATACCACAAAATGTACTCAGCCAATGGGAGGTAATGACTCCATTTTTATTTTAAAAGCCCTAGAGGACCGCCTTTTAAGTGGTGGGGTTTACGTGTTTCGTCGTGGATGCCGACTTAAGAAAATAGACCTCTTGCAAGAGAATAATAGACCTCTAAGTCTCTATACCACAAAATGTACTCAGCCAATGAGAGGTAATGACTCAATTTTTATTTTAAAAGCCCTAGAGGGCCGCCTTTCAAGTGGTGGGGTTTACGTGTTTCGTCCTGGAAGACGACTTAAGAAAACAGACCCCTTGCAAGAGAATAATAGACCTCCATACCACAAAATGTACTCAGCCAATGAGAGGTAATGACTCTCAGTCAGACCAGGAAAGTTCATTCTCCTCCGTGTCCAATCTCAGATGACTGTAAACGGTGGACTTCTGTGGGTCACACTTCCTCCAATCAGAAGAGGAAACTGGATCTATCACCGTGTGCAAGCTCTGATGTTTGTTAAGACCGGACTTAGTTTGAAAATATTTACCGCACTCAGGACAGGAATACGGCTTCTCCCCCGTGTGCGATCTCTGATGGCTGTGAAGTTTGCACTTCTCTGAAAAACTTTTCCCGCACTCAGAACAGGAATACGGCTTCTCCCCCGAGTGCCATCTCAGGTGGATGTGAAGATGTGAATTCTCCGTAAAACGTTTCCCGCACTCAGGACAGGAATACGGCTTCACCCCTGTGTGATACCTCATGTGATTTGAAAGAGAGCCCTTCCGTGAAAAACATTTCCCGCACTCAGGACAGGAGTAAGGCTTCTCCCCCGTGTGAATCCTCTGATGAAAAATAAAATGTGATTTTATTGAAAATTTTTTCCCACACTCAGCACAGGAATACGGCTTCTCCCCCGTGTGCACTCTCTGATGCAAGGTAAGATTGGACTTCTGTGAAAAACCTTTCCCGCACTCAGGACAAGAATACGGCTTCTCCCCCGTGTGAGTTCTTTTATGAAGATCAAGAGTGGATTTCAAACTGAAACATTTCCCGCACTCAGGACAGGAATATGGCTTCTCACCTGTGTGAGACCTTTTATGAAGATCAAGACTGGATTTAGTGTGGAAACACTTCCCGCACTCCGGACAGGAATATGGTTTCTCTCCTGTGTGAGATTTTCTATGCACACTAAGACTGCAATTAAAACGGAAACACTTCCCGCACTCAGGGCAGGAATATCGTTTCTCCCCTGTGTGCAATCTCTGATGTATGGAAAGATTGGACTTATGCGAGAAACATTTCCCGCACACAGGACAGGAATAGGGCTTCTCACCCGTGTGAGATCTTTTATGAATATTAAGATTGTATTTAAAACGGAAACACTTCCGGCACTCAGTACAGGGAAATCTCTTATGTGTTGCAAGGATGGCACCGTCCCGCACAGTCTGAGGTTCCTCGGGATAAGAGGAATACGATGGTCCGGCACCGTCCCGCACAGTCTGAGGTTCCTCAGGATAAGACGAATACGATGGTCCGGCACCATCCCGCACAGTCTGAGGTTCTTCAGGATAAGAGGAATACGATGGTCCGGCACCGTCCCGCACAGTCTGAGGTTCCTCAGGATAAGAGGAATACGATGGTCCGGCACCGTCCCGCACAGTCTGAGGTTCCTCAGGATAAGAGGAATACGATGGTCCGGCACCGTCCCGCACAGTCTGAGGTTCCTCAGGATAAGAGGAATACGATGGTCCGGCACCGTCCCGCACAGTCTGAGGTTCCTCAGGATAAGAGGAATACGATGGTCCGGCACCGTCCCGCACAGTCTGAGGTTCCTCAGGATAAGAGGAATACGATGGTCCGGCACCGTCCCGCACAGTCTGAGGTTCCTCAGGATAAGAGGAATACGATGTTCCGGCACCGTCCCGCACAGTCTGAGGTTCCTCAGGATAAGAGGAATACGATGGTCCAGGACCGTCCCGCACAGTCTGAGGTTCCTCAGGATAAGAGGAATACGATGGTCCGGCACCGTCCCGCACAGTCTGAGGTTCCTTGGGATAAGAGGAATACGATGGTCCGGCACCGTCCCGCACAGTCTGAGGTTCCTCGGGATAAGAGGAATACGATGGTCCGGCACCGTCCCGCACAGTCTGAGGTTCCTCAGGATAAGAGGAATACGATGGTCCGGCACCATCCCGCACAGTCTGAGGTTCCTCAGGATAAGAGGAATACGATGGTCCGGCACCGTCCCGCACAGTCTGAGGTTCCTCAGGATAAGAGGAATACGATGGTCCATCTACACTGTGTGGTGCCGGATGGACATTTGAGGTAGTCGGGTTTTCTCCTGGACTATACTGTGTGATGTCCTCATCTTCTACTTTACAGTCTGGAGACAAAGTGAGACAATCCTCTGAGGTTTTCCTCATCTCCCGTCCATCTACTAAAATAGAAACACAAAGATTATTACTAGACATGAGCTGATTGGTTCCCCTAAACCAGGACTCCGCCCACATCAGGCAGCTTTGTCTCTGAGGATCTTACAATTCCCCCCTCAAGGTAACTAGTAAATGGGTCCTCTGATCTCCTACCAGATCATTTCTTTATTCATGGGCCTTAGTCAGAGAGAGGAAACAACGAGAACTGTCTTTTATAGGAGTGACAGTGATGAGTATATAGTTCAGGGGTCAGGAGTATGTAATGTACAATATAAATTATCTATTAAAAAAGAGTCAGGACTCATATTACTGGTGCTCAGTAATCAGTGGTGGCTAAATATTTACTTAGCTGAGACAAGTTGCAGAGGTCCCACACCGCTGCCTCCCATCTCCTGAGACTGCACTCAGTGACTTGGGTCTGAGACTATACAGACATATCCCTCCACCCGGCACAGCCAGCAAATTACAGAGCAAGTAATCCCGGGAGAATTGTTCTGTCTGAGATCTTGCTGGACCCAGGTATGGGGCAGAAGACCCAAGGTACATACCCCAGATGCCTAGGCTGAGCAACACCTACGGTGAAAATCAACATTTTGCTGAACCCCAGAATCTCCATAAATCCAGTCTAGATACATAAATTGTGTCTGCAGCACAGAGAAGGAAGATTATCCGAGAGAAATACAGGAATACAGGACGGGGAACACAGCTCAGGAAAGTGACCAGGGGATTACAGGCTGATATCACCCAGTCCCCGCCCTACTCTGGACCAATCAGTGAGCAGTATGGGTGGAGGAATGTATTTAGTGTTAATGACCCACCTGTGCTGATCTCTGTAGGAGTGTCCTCCTCTATAAATGTCCCCGTTATTCCATCCTCCTCCATAGACTGCTGATCATCCCTCACATACCTCTCTTCTTCTTCTTCTGATTTCACCTCAAATTCTATATCGATTGGATCTCCACTCTAAACCAAGAAAATGAGAGAAAATATCATCTGTAAGATATAAGATTTATTATTGTGGCATCATATAAGAAATCCACACATCGTCTCCATGAGTCTGTGTTTTATAAGCTTTGTCTCACCAACCTTGTAACAGTGGGGGATGGTGTGATCTTCCTGTGTGGAATACAGAGGACGGGGACATCTCTCTGGTGGGTTTCTGTAGCTGGATGACTCCACCATGGTGTCCTGGTACAGATCTTTGTGTTCTTCCTCCATCACCCCATCCTCATCATCCTCCTCTTTTATCTCTTCTTTAACCTCAACTTTAGGATCTCTCAGGTTTCCACTCTGAATATATAATAATAATGACATCAATGGTAACAATGCATATAATGTACAGATCCTAATGATACTATCAGTGATTGTTCCTCATCTACCTGATGATGGTGGGGGATGGTGAGACCTTCCTGTGTGGAATCCCGGGAATACAGAGGACGGGGACATCTCTCTGGTGGGTTCCTGGTATTTGGTGGCTCCATCATATCCTTGTGTCCTTCTGAAAACTCCTCCATCACTCCATACTCCTCATCCTCCTCTTTATACTCTTCTTTAACATCAATATTATCATCCCCGAGGTTTCCACTCTGAAATATAAGAAAACATTCATTATAACAATCATGCTGTGTATAAATCATAACTACCAATAATTGTTCCTCATCTACCTGATGATGGTGGGGGATGGTGTGATCTTCCTGTGTGGGATCCCGGGAATACAGAGGACGGGGGGATCTCTCTGGGGGGTTCCCATTACTGGATCCATCTGTAGGAAACACACACACTGACTGAATACATTGTTTCTATGTGTTTATCAGATGATGGGGGATCTAGGTGGAGCCTCCGTACTGCTCTCTCCTTTACAATAAAGTCTCCTCTTACCCGGTGATGTGAGGGGCGGCTGATTGTCCATCATGACGTCCTTGTAGAGATCCTTGTGTCCTTCTAAATACTCCCACTCCTCCATGGAGAAATAGACAGTGACATCCTGACACCTTATAGGAACCTGACACACACAATGATACAGTCACCATCCAGACACATCCCTTGTGTTGAACCTTCACAGACATCAGGAATACTTATTTTTCCCTCTTCTACATAAAGCTTATAAAATACAAAATGTGCATTATAAATCCACCCCCCATATTATCGTATAATCCGTTAGTATAGACTGAGGAGGTGAGAAGGTGATTGGTGGGAAAGGTGACACATCTCTAATATGAAGATAATGTTCCGGCCCCGTAAGTGGGGGAATGTTCTGCCCCTGAAGGGGTTAATCTAGGTTCCCACACTATATATATGTGTATCATCATCTACTGGAGATAAAAGACGTCACAGTGACTATGGAGGAAGAGGACGGACATGACGGGGGGGTTACTGGGTGTAAATAGAAAATAAGATCTTATTACCTCCTCTACTGCCACTTCCAACAATGTCTCCTCTCTACTTCCTCCCGACTCGCCTCTCACCCGGAACTTCCTGTCTGTAGCTGACATCACTTCCTGTCTTCCATAGAGACTTCCTGTCTTTGTATAAGTGAGATCACCACCTTGTGGAGCTCAGAGGAACTGCAGCCCCCGAGAAACGTCTCGTAGTGTGAACACGGCCTTGTGCTGTGTGTGTATTTACTGTATATATCCTTACAGATGGGGTCATCTCCACTCCCACCAAGAGGGAGAGAAATATATTACTGCCTAGTCCAGCGTTTCTCAGCCAGGGTTCCTCCAAAGGTTTCTACGAGTAACAATTTCTGTTTCTCAGTATCACAGACATCCCAACCTGCAAAAACTAATTTCAGGGAGGTGGCAAACTAGGGTTGCCACCTCATCCCTTTAAACCCGAACACATATTAATTACACGGGTTCTGTGGCTGATTAAGATGGTAATTAAACTCACTTGGTGCCTTATCTGCATTTAATTAGCCTCAGAACCCGTGTAATTCATGTGTTTGGGTTTAAAAGGTTGAGGTGGCATCTCTATGGCAAACACGTTTCAGGGAGGTGGTCGCAAGCCCCCCACCCACGGCAAAAAAAAATTTAAATCACTTTTTTTTATATTTTTTCACAGTGCTTTTGGGGAAGGAGGTGGGGGGGGGGGGGGTATGTGGCAGTGGAGGATATCAGTAGTTTTCTTTTTTTACGTATTGATTTTTTTACAATGTAATTAATTTTTTCACAATGCTTTTTGGGGGGAGGGGCAGTGTTGGTATGGCAGGGATGAGTGGCATCAGTTGTTTTTTACATTCTTACTTACATTCTTACTTCTTTCATTTTTTAGAAATTTTTTTGTATTTTTTTTATATTTTTGGGGGGCTTTGGTGAGATATCAGGGGTCTAAACAGACCCCTGACATCTCCCCTTTGAGACAGAGAAAGAGACTGAGGACACAAGTTCCCCAGTCCCTTTCTCAACACCGAAGATGAATGGAGAGGAGACAAAGTCCCACCTACATATTGCATTGCCAACATTGTTGTTTTTTCATGGGGTCTCCTACTGGCACCAGGCCCTCGGGCAGTATCTAAGTGCCTGAATGCTCAGTCTGCCCCTGCATCTACCATATGTGTGCTGCCATGTCCGTGCCAGGAAAGCGGAAAATTGTATCAAATACTGTAATTTTCCTTTCCTTTCCTGGATCCAATTGATGGCAGCACGCTTGTAAGAGTCCAGGGCTTACTGCGCACAGGAAGTGACCTCAACCTGATGGAAAAAGGCGGGAAAATGCCCAGGAGGCGCACCGGAAGTGACCTCAAACTTCCCTATATAAGCCCAGCCCAGACACTGCCCAATTGCTGGATTATCTTCAGTCCCCCCTTGTTCCTGTGCTAGTGTGTGATCTGTCTGAACTTGTTGTGACTTGGAAACCTATTTGACTACTCTTGATTGCTGCTTGCCATTACCAATGTAAGAGACCATTACACTGACCACTGATATAAGGGGGTCCTTCTCCTATTGGTCACCAATGTAAGAGACCATTACACTGACCACTGAAATAAAGGGGTCCTTCTCCCATTGATCACCAATGTAAGAGACCACTACACTGACCACTGAAATAAAGGGGTCCTTCTCCCATTGGTCACCAATGTAAGGGAAAACTACACTGACCACTGATATAAGGGGGTCCTTCTCCCATTGGTCACCAATGTAAGAGACCACTACACTGACCACTGATATAAGGGGGTCCTTCTCCCATTGGTCACCAATGTAAGAGACCATTACACTGACCACTGATATAAGGGGGTCCCTCTCCCATTGGTCACCAATGTAAGGGACCTCTACACTGACCACTGATATAAGGGGGTCCTTCTCCCATTGGTCACCAATGTAAGGGACCTCTACACTGACCACTGATATAAGGGGGTCCTTCTCCCATTGGTCACCAATGTAAGGGACCACTACACTGACCACTGATATAAGGGGGTCCTTCTCCCATTGGTCACCAATGAAAGAGACCACTACACTAATCATTGATATAAGAGGTCCACTGGGGATGAGCCCCTTGGTTTAGTTGGTATAAAGTAGAGATGAGCCAAACTTTGGCTGTCCTTGGCCCCTTTTTGTCAGGAGCCGAGCATCAGATATAGAAGCAATATTTCTACTACTTCTATACATGACAGCTTCCCGCTGTCATTGGGGACTAAAGAAGCAGCAGGTGCTTGAACCCACCTCGTCCCTATGACCCACGGATGTCTGACATCACTTCCCAAATATGGCCACTGGCATTACTGGCCAATGATCTCACCATTCTCCCCACCGTTCTTTTTTGTAGATGATGACAACTCAGGGAGCCGTCATATTGCTAGTGGTACTGTTGGGTGCCATGTACCCCCCTACCAATTCAAGTAAAAGGAGGGGGAGGGGTATCTGGGCGGTAAATAGTAAAAAGGATTTTCCAGATTCTGATAAACCCCCCTGCCTGTAGACCCCACAACCACCAGCCAGGATTGTGGAGAAGTCCTTGTCCCCTCCAACGTGGGGGCAAGGTGCTTCTCTGAGGGTCGACCTTTTAATGGCACCTCCCCATGTTGGGGGCATGTTTGGGCGGTGGGAGGGGGGGGGGTTCAAGTTCTCCTCACTTCTGGCCAGGCTGCATTCTTGGATTATGGATCTGGTGTGGATTTTTCTGGAGGATCTCACATTTTCTTTTTGTTTTTAGATTGTTCCCCTTTATATTCATACTCTTTTGTTCCCCTTTATATTCATAGAAGTTCCCCTTTATATTCATACCAGACCAAAGAACTATCTTCAGTGTAAAGAAGAACAAGGAGTCCTGGAAGTGATGGTTTGGCCCTCACAGAGCCCTGATCTCACCATCATGGAGTCTGTCTGGGAAACATGAAGAGACAGAAGGTTTGGAGACAGCTGATATCCACAGAAGATCTGTGCTTAGTTCTCCAAGCTGTACATAGAGCAACCTACCTGTAAGTGTTTGTGAAATCTTCCACCACAAAATGTACTCAGCCAATGAGAGGTAATAACTAAATTTTTATTATTCAAGTGGTGGGGTTAACGCGTTTCGTCCTGAAGGACAACTTGAGAAAACAGACCTCTTGCTAAAGTTTACACCACAAAATGTACTCAGCCAATGAGAGGTAATGACTCAATTTTTATTTTCCTCCTGCTATCAATGGCCGACACGGTCCATGTCTTTGGTGATCTCTGATCTCCTTATCAACTGTTTCGTATGTTGTTGCCTTTTTATTTGGAAAGTTTTATTATTCCCCACAAGGGTGTGGCCCCTTTCTCAATACTATGTTTCAATGGTAGAAACATTTACCAATCCAACCTCTAGATGGCACTGTTGTATCATCCATTCCATAGGACATTGTTGTCAAAAGGTCAGGCTAGTAGTATAGTAATAGTTGAGGTCTGTGACGGAACGTCCCTACACTCCTCTTGAGTGCGTTCGTCATATATCACTTCCTCCCAGTCTGGATATAGATATCAGATATTCCAACTGCTCCCAAGCACCAAACGAGACGAGACTTGCTTAGCTGCTCAACATGGACTCTTTTATTACAACCAAACTGACCAGTATTTATATACAGTAGAAGAGGAGGTCCCCCCTCCTGCTCCTATTACTCTAACAATACACCTGTAACAACTTAACATAAACAAATTAACTAATCCGTTTAAGCAGCCGATGTGACTCAAGATTTCACTACAGGTCAGACTTGTTGTCACCAAGCTAAACACAGTTGATTATAAATTATCATAATTACCACCACAAGACATTTTATCACAATAGCAGGAGACCATCAGTAACAGACGGACCATCTACTTCATTGTACAGAGGACAATGTGATCAGCTCTCTCAATTAACATCTTGAGTTCATGACACTAGCATCTGACAGTGTGTCCCCCAACAGCATGAGACAACACACATTATATATACACATATATACAGCATTGAATCTGACTGGGGTTGGGGTTCTCCTTCACCCTGTGCCCCTTAAAATCCAGGGCCCATAATCGGTTGGCAGGAGGCTCGCATTTAGTCCACTCAAAAAGCCTGTGTCCTGGCTAGGTCCGTCACATTTCTCCCCTTTCGGCAGGAGACTAACACAGGAGGAGACCCCAGACGGGTTGACTCCGAAGTTAGTCCATAGTTCCAGTCCTCTAATGCCTGTACCCACACAGTATCCGAAAAACAAAATTGTTTCAAACAGAGCACTACTCACCCAGCCAACCTCTGCCTCTCTCAGAGAACATATCTGCCACTGGGGAGAGGCCTGGACTGGCCCTCCTCCCTGGAGTCTTTTCAGCCGCTGGAGAGAAGACAGGGTGACTGGGCTCACTCCATCATGCTGTTGGGGATCTGGGCCGACCGCCAAGCGTCCCTGGAGTATACAAGTGGGGACTGAAGTCCCATCCACCGATATCAGCTCAAGCTGCAGTTGTGAAGTGCAGATTGCATCCTCTCCTTGGGTCCTGAGCTGCTGCTCGGGAGTGACCACCACCTCCTCACATGGGGCCTCCAGAACTGCCACAAGTGTGGGGCAGAGGTCTTGGACCCTCTGTCCGGTTGCCAGCACTTTAGCTGGGTTGGTGTTATCATTCTGGGGCACCGCCTGCTGCTGGACAGTGTGACCGATTGCCCCAGCTTCTTGAAGCTGTAGAGACACTGTAGGTGCTAGGCAGAGGCCAGCGGTGCTCTGCCCTGTTGCCAGTGATTCAGCTGGGAGTAGCAGCTTCACTACATCAGCTTGTCGCCGGAGAGAGGGGCCAACTGCCCCGGCTTCCTGGAACTCCACAGTTGTTGCTGGTGCCGGACAGAGGTGGGTAGCACTCTGCCCTGTTGCCAGCACTTCTGCTGGGGACTCCACATCCTCCGCTCTGGTTAACCGTTGGGGCAGGAGGCTGGCTTCCTCCACTCCCAAAATGTGTAGCTGCCATTGGGGACGTGAGCCGGCTGCTTCCTTTTCCATTACCTCATCTGGCTGCTAGGATGACATGTCTGTGGTATTGTCTCCCAGGTGCACGGATCTTTGCTGGGGAGGAAAGACCGCTTTCTCCACCCTGGCCGACTGTTGAGGAGGGACAACAAACACCTCCTCTCCCTTCTCCCCCTGTATCTGCTGCTGGGAAGTGATCGGCACCTTCTCACCCTGAGCCTCCAAAACTGACACAGGTGTGGGGCAGAGATCTTGGACCCTCTGTCCGGTGACCAGTGCTTCAGCTGAGGAAGTTCCTTGTAACTCCCCAGATACTGCTGTTGATGCTGGGCAGAAGTTAGCAGAGCTCTGCCCTGTTGTCAGCACTTCAGGTTTGGGGACGGCAATCTCCAGAGTTTCCACTGCCGATTCTCTGGCAAGCTGCTGAACGTGTTCTAGCAGTTCCCTGTATGCCCTTTCCAGATGCTGTTCCTTCCTTAGCAAATGGCCCAGATTTGGTTTAAGCTCTGAGACCCCTGCAAGACCGAGCATAGCCTCTCTATATTCTCGCAGGTCCTCAAGGGTAGATTCCCCTTCATCGCCAAACACAAAACGATCTGTAAGGCTCTCCCACAGCAATCCAGGGCCTCCAAAGTCATATCCCTCCGGAAAGCATTCTGTTGTCTCCCCTAAATATCCCTGCTCTGCGTGCCATTGCAGAGCCCGATAATGATTGTCCAGCTCCATCTCCTGCTGGACCAGCCTGTCCAACTCAGTCACCCATTGCTCCTGGGGCTGCTCTCCCAGAAATGCCATCCGCAATGCCCGTTGGTCACTGGCCCGTTGCTCTTGGGTTGGAAAGCACTTGCCCCGTTTTATACTAGCGAGCTGGAGGGCTCCAATCCAGAGCTCCACCCGAATCTGCTGCCTGAGCTCCAGGTATTCCTCCTCAGACACAGTCCTTGTGTATGCTGCAAGGATGATCCGCAGCAGCCCCGGGAACTCTGATGCCAGGTCCATATCTCCGCTGGGGTGACCGAAGTCTGCTATCCTGATCTTGGATCCCGGTGGAGGTTTGGATGTCCCAGACTGCAGGAAGCACGATCCCACTGCTTGCCAACAATGTGACGGAACGTCCCTACACTCCTCTTGAGTGCGTTCGTCATATATCACTTCCTCCCAGTCTGGATATAGATATCTGATATTCCAACCTCTCCCAAGCACCAAACGAGACGAGACTTGCTTAGTGCTAACATGGACTCTTTTATTACAACCAAACTGACCAGTATTTATATACAGTAGAAGAGGAGGTCCCCCTCCTGCTCCTATTACTCTGACAATACACCTGTAACAACTTAACATAAACTAATTAACTAACCCCTTTAAGCAGCCGATGTGACTCAGGATTTCACTACAGGTCAGACTTGTTGTCACTGAGCTAAACACAGTTGATTATAAATTATCATAATTACCAGCACAAGACATTTCATCATAATAGCAGGAGACCACCAGTAACAGACGGACCGTCTACTTCATTGTACAGAGGACAATGTGATCAGCTCTCTCAATTAACATCTTGAGTTCATGACACTAGCATCTGACAGTGTGTCCACCAACAGCATGAGACAACACACATTATATATACACATATATACAGCATTGAATCTGACTGGGGTTGGGGTTCTCCTTTACCCTGTGCCCCTTAAAATCCAGGGCCCATAATCGGTTGGCAGGAGGCTCGCATTTAGTCCTCTCAAAAAGCCTGTGTCCCGGCTAGGTCTGTCACAAGGTTTATTTATAAAACATTTGTTGGATGATTGTAACAAGCATCCCTCCCCCCCAGTGATTTCCCATGATCATCAACTCCATCTAGTGGCCATAATCCAGCAAAAACACTACAACATCACATTATTGCCATTAGATGGCGCTGATGATCATAGGAAATCACTGCTCACATTCGTTGAAAAAATGTTTAACAAACAGACCTGTAAGTGTTTGTGAAATCTTCCACCACAAAATGTACTCAGCCAATGAGAGGTAATGACTCCATTTTTATTTTAAAAGCCCTAGAGGGCCGCCTTTTAAGTGGCGGAGTTAACGTGTTTCGTCCTGGAAGACGACTTGAGAAAACAGACCTCTTGCAAGAGAATAATAGACCTCTAAGTCTCCATATCACAAAATGTACTCAGCCAATGAGAGGTAATGACTCAATTTTTATTTTTCTCCTGCTATCAATGGCCGACACGGTACAACACTTCATCCATGTCTTTGGTGATCTCTGATCTCCTTATCAACTGTTTCTTCCATGATGAAGATCAGCCATGGAGTATATCTGAGGTGTATATCAGGGTGTGCTTCTTCCCCACATGTCCAGCAACATTCATATACAAGACATTTCCCGCACTCACTAATACACCTCAAGGGTTGTGTGGGACCCCTGATGTACAGGAAGACAGGACTTCAGTGAGGAACATTTCCCTCACTCAGGACAGGAAAGTGGCTTCTCCCTCGTGTGAGATCTCTGATGTAAGGATAGATTGGACTTGCGTGTAAAACATTTCCCGCGTGTGCACTCTCTGATGTCTGTAAAGAGTGTCCTTATATGAAAAACATTTCCCACATTTAGGACAGAAATACGACTTCTCACCCTTGTGAGATCTCTTATGTGTGGAAAGATCGGTCTTCCGTGAAAAACATTTCCCGCACTCAGGACAGGAATACGGATTTTCAACCATGTGGGTTCTTTTATGTATATTAAGTCCGGATTTATAATAAAAACTCTTCCCGCACTCAGTACAGGGAAACCTCTTATCTGTTGGATCATCCCTCACAGTCTGAGGTCCAACCACAATATAGGGCACCGCAATATACAAGGTGTTTTCTGAATGCTGTGTGATGTCCTCATCTTCTACTTTACAGTCTGGAGACAAAGTGAGACAATCCTCTGAGGTTTTCCTCATCTCCCGTCCATCTACTAAAATAGAAATACAAAGATTTTTACTAGACATGAGCTGATTGGTTCCCCTAAACCAGGACTCCGCCCACATCAGGCAGCTTTGTCTCTGAGGATCTTACAATTCCCCCCTCAAGGTAACTAGTAAATGGGTCTCTGATCTCCTACCAGTTAATTTCTTTATTCATGGACCTTAGTCAGAGAGTGAGGAAACAACGAGAACTGTCTATTATAGGAGTGACAGTGATGAGGGGATTATAGGACGAGTGTCCCCACCCCCTCTATCACTCATTGCCATCTTCCCAACACAAGAAGTCCTGCACTTCCTTATTTAGTCGATGATTTAGTCATGAATAACAGCGGGGCTGAGCCCCACCAGAGGTCAGAGAGTGAGGATGGGGGGAGAACAACCAAGATGAAGACTGGACTGATCCTGAAGACCCCCATCATTGGGTTATTGACTCCTCCCTCATTATCACTTTCTGTTTAAGGTTCCAAAGTCTGAGGATGTTATCACATTATTATCAACATGTAATAGTCTGTGCTCCAATCAAATCATCCGATATAAAATGTCCAGCTGGTAGGAAATGGGTGTAACAAAAGAGAATACATATTATGTGTATATATAGCAGTGGGTGGAGGGGAGAGAGCAGAAGTCAGGAGTATGTAATGTACAACATAGAGAATATAGTGCAGGGGTCAGGAGTATATAATATGCAATATATAATTACTGTATACGGTGTAATATTTAGGGGAACTCATAATATTGGTATTCAGTAATCAGTGGAAGATGAAATGTTTACATGAGACAAGTTGCAGAGGTCCCACACCGCTGCCTCCCATCTCCTGAGACTGCACTCAGTGACTTGGGTCTGAGACTATACAGACATATCCCTCCACCCGGCACAGCCAGCAAATAACAGAGCAAGTAACCCCGGGAGAATTGTTCTGTCAGAGGTCTTGCTATACCTGGGCATGGGGCAGAAGTCTCAAGGTACCCCAGGTGTCTAGGCCGAGCAACCCCTATGGTGAAAATCTAAATTTTACTACCAGCTGAACCCCAGAATCTCCATAAATCCAGTCTAGATACATAAATTGTGTCGGCAGCACAGAGAAGGAAGATTATCGGAGAGAAATACAGGAATACAGGACGGGGAACACAGCTCAGGAAAGTGACCAGGATATTACAGGCTGATATCACCCAGTCCCCGCCCTACTCTGGACCAATCAGTGAGCAGTATGGGTGGAGGAATGGATTTAGTGTTAATGACCCACCTGTGCTGATCTCTGTAGGAGTGTCCTCCTCTATAAATGTCCCCGTTATTCCATCCTCCTCCGTAGACTGCTGATCATCCCTCACATACCTCTCTTCTTCTTCTTCTGATTTAACCTCAAATTCTATATCGATTGGATCTCCACTCTAAACCAAGAGAATGAGAGAGAATATCATCTGTAAGATATAAGCTTTAATATTGAAAAATCATCGTCTCCATGATTCTGTGTTTTATAAGCTTTGTCCCACCAACCTTGTAACAGTGGGGGATGGTGTGACCTTCCTGTGTGGAATACAGAGGACGGGGGGATCTCTCTGATTGGTTTCTGTAGCTGGATGACTCCACCATGGTGTCCTGGTACAGATCTTTGTGTCTTTCCTCCATCACCTTATCCTCATCATCCTCCTCTTTTATCTCTTCTTTAACCTCAACTTTAGGATCTCTCAGGTTTCCACTCTGAATATATAATAAAAAATGACATCAATGGTAACAATGCAGATAATGTACAGATGATGATACATTATACTATAGTATACTATAGTATACTAATGATACTATCAGTGATTGTTCCTCATCTACCTGATGATGGTGGGGGATGGTGTGACCTTCCTGTGTGGGATCCCGGGAATACAGAGAACGGGGACATCTCTCTGGTGGGCTCCTGGTATTTGGTGGCTCCATCATATCCTTGTGTCCTTCTGAAAACTCCTCCATCACTCCATACTCCTCATCCTCCTCTTTATACTCTTCTTTAACAACAATATTATCATCCCCGAGGTTTCCACTCTGAAATATAATAAAACATTCATTGTAACAAATACACTTCTGTATAAATTATAACTTCCAACAATCTTTGATGATGGCGAGGGATGGTTTTGACCTACCTGATGATGGTGGGGGATGGTGTGACCTTTCTGTGTAGAATCCCGGGAATACAGAGGACGGGGACATCTCTCTGGTGGGTTCCCATTACTGGATCCATCTGTAGGAAACACACACACTGACTGAATACATTGTTTCTATGTGTTTATCAGATGATGGGGGATCTAGGTGGAGCCTCCGTACTGCTCTCTCCTTTACAATAAAGTCTCCTCTTACCCGGTGATGTGAGGGGCGGCTGATTGTCCATCATGACGTCCTTGTAGAGATCCTTGTGTCCTTCTAAATACTCCCACTCCTCCATGGAGAAATAGACAGTGACATCCTGACACCTTATAGGAACCTGACACACACAATGATACAGTCACCATCCAGACACATCCCTTGTGTTGAACCTTCACAGACATCAGGAATACTTATTTTTCCCTCTTCTACATAAAGCTTATAAAATACAAAATGTGCATTATAAATCCACCCCCCATATTATCGTATAATCCGTTAGTATAGACTGAGGAGGTGAGAAGGTGATTGGTGGGAAAGGTGACACATCTCTAATATGAAGAGAATGTTCCGGCCCCGTAAGTGGGGGAATGTTCTGCCCCTGAAGGGGTTAATCTAGGTTTCCACACTATATATGTGTGTATCATCATCTACTGGAGATAAAAGACGTCACAGTGACTATGGAGGAAGAGGACGGACATGACGGGGGGGGGGGGGTTACTGGGTGTAAATAGAAAATAAGATCTTATTACCTCCTCTACTGCCACTTCCAACAATGTCTCCTCTCTACTTCCTCCCGACTCGCCTCTCACCCGGAACTTCCTGTCTGTAGCTGACATCACTTCCTGTCTTCCATAGAGACTTCCTGTCTTTGTATAAGTGAGATCACCACCTTGTGGAGCTCAGAGGAACTGCAGCCCCCGAGAAACATCTCGTAGTGTGAACACGGCCTTGTGCTGTGTGTATATGTACTGTATATATCTTTACAGATGGGGTCATCTCCACTCCCACCAAGAGGGAGAGAAATATATTACTGCCTAGTCCAGCGTTTCTCAGCCAGGGTTCCTCCAAAGGTTTCTAGGAGTAACAATTTCTGTTTCTCAGTATCACAGACATCCCAACCTGCAAAAACTAATTTCAGGGAGGTGGCAAACTAGGGTTGCCACCTCATCCCTTTAAACCCGAACACATATTAATTACACGGGTTCTGTGGCTGATTAAGATGGTAATTAAACTCACTTGGTGCCTTATCTGCATTTAATTAGCCTCAGAACCCGTGTAATTCATGTGTTTGGGTTTAAAAGGTTGAGGTGGCATCTCTATGGCAAACACGTTTCAGGGAGGTGGTCGCAAGCCCCCCACCCACGGCAAAAAAAAAATTTAAATCACTTTTTTTTATATTTTTTCACAGTGCTTTTGGGGAAGGAGGTGGGGGGGGGGGTATGTGGCAGTGGAGGATATCAGTAGTTTTCTTTTTTTACGTATTGATTTTTTTACAATGTAATTAATTTTTTCACAATGCTTTTTGGGGGGAGGGGCAGTGTTGGTAAGGCAGGGATGAGTGGCATCAGTTGTTTTTTACATTCTTACTTACATTCTTACTTCTTTCATTTTTTAGAAATTTTTTTGTATTTTTTTTATATTTTTGGGGGGCTTTGGTGAGATATCAGGGGTCTAAACAGACCCCTGACATCTCCCCTTTGAGACAGAGAAAGAGACTGAGGACACAAGTTCCCCAGTCCCTTTCTCAACACCGAAGATGAATGGAGAGGAGACAAAGTCCCACCTACATATTGCATTGCCAACATTATTGTTTTTTCATGGGGTCTCCTACTGGCACCAGGCCCTCGGGCAGTATCTAAGTGCCTGAATGCTCAGTCTGCCCCTGCATCTACCATATGTGTGCTGCCATGTCCGTGCCAGGAAAGCGGAAAATTGTATCAAATACTGTAATTTTCCTTTCCTTTCCTGGATCCAATTGATGGCAGCACGCTTGTACGAGTCCAGGGCTTACTGCGCACAGGAAGTGACCTCAACCTGATGGAAAAAGGCGGGAAAATGCCCAGGAGGCGCACCGGAAGTGACCTCAAACTTCCCTATATAAGCCCAGCCCAGACACTGCCCAATTGCTGGATTATCTTCAGTCCCCCCTTGTTCCTGTGCTAGTGTGTGATCTGTCTGAACTTGTTGTGACTTGGAAACCTATTTGACTACTCTTGATTGCTGCTTGCCATTACCAATGTAAGAGACCATTACACTGACCACTGATATAAGGGGGTCCTTCTCCCATCGGTCACCAATGTAAGAGACCACTACACTGACCACTGATATAAGGGGGTCCTTCTCCCATTGGTCACCAATGTAAGAGACCATTACACTGACCACTGATATAAGGGGGTCCTTCTCCCATTGGTCACCAATGTAAGGGACCACTACACTGACCACTGATATAAGGGGGTCCTTCTCCTATTGATCACCAATGTAAGAGACCACTACACTGACCACTGAAATAAAGGGGTCCTTCTCCCATTGGTCACCAATGTAAGGGACCTCTACACTGACCACTGATATAAGGGGGTCCTTCTCCCATTGGTCACCAATGTAAGGGACCACTACACTGACCACTGATATAAGGGGGTCCTTCTCCCATTGGTCACCAAAGTAAGAGACCACTACACTAATCATTGATATAAGAGGTCCACTGGGGATGAGCCCCTTGGTTTAGTTGGTATAAAGTAGAGATGAGCCAAACTTTGGCTGTCCTTGGCCCCTCTTTGTCAGGAGCCGAGCATCAGATATAGAAGCAATATTTCTACTACTTCTATACATGACAGCTTCCCGCTGTCATTGGGGCCTAAAGAAGCAGCAGGTGCTTGAACCCACCTCGTCCCTATGACCCACGGATGTCTGACATCACTTCCCAAATATGGCCACTGGCATTACTGGCCAATGATCTCACCATTCTCCCCACCGTTCTTTTTTGTAGATGATGACAACTCAGGGAGCCGTCATATTGCTAGTGGTACTGTTGGGTGCCATGTACCCCCCTACCAATTCAAGTAAAAGGAGGGGGAGGGGTATCTGGGCGGTAAATAGTAAAAAGGATTTTCCAGATTCTGATAAACCCCCCTGCCTGTAGACCCCACAACCACCAGCCAGGATTGTGGAGAAGTCCTTGTCCCCTCCAACGTGGGGGCAAGGTGCTTCTCTGAGGGTCGACCTTTTAATGGCACCTCCCCATGTTGGGGGCATGTTTGGGCGGTGGGAGGGGGGGGTTCAAGTTCTCCTCACTTCTGGCCAGGCTGCATTCTTGGATTATGGATCTGGTGTGGATTTTTCTGGAGGATCTCACATTTTCTTTTTGTTTTTAGATTGTTCCCCTTTATATTCATACTCCTTTGTTCCCCTTTATATTCATACCAGACCAAAGAACTATCTTCAGTGTAAAGAAGAACAAGGAGTCCTGGAAGTGATGGTTTGGCCCTCACAGAGCCCTGATCTCACCATCATGAAGTCTGTCTGGGAAACATGAAGAGACAGAAGGTTTGGAGACAGCTGATATCCACAGAAGATCTGTGCTTAGTTCTCCAAGCTGTACATAGAGCAACCTACCTGTAAGTGTTTGTGAAATCTTCCACCACAAAATGTACTCAGCCAATGAGAGGTAATAACTAAATTTTTATTATTTAAGTGGTGGGGTTAACGCGTTTCGTAATGAAGGACAACTTGAGAAAACAGACCTCTTGCTAAAGTTTACACCACAAAATGTACTCAGCCAATGAGAGGTAATGACTCCATTTTTATTTTTCTCCTGCTATCAATGGCCGACACGGTACAACACTTCATCCATGTCTTTGGTGATCTCTGATCTCCTTATCAACTGTTTCTTATGTTGTTGCCTTTTTATTTGGAAAGTTTTATTATTCCCCACAAGGGTGTGGCCCCTTTCTCAATACTATGTTTCAATGGTAGAAACATTTACCAATCCAACCTCTAGATGGCACTGTTGTATCATCCATTCCATAGGACATTGTTGTCAAAAGGTCAGGCTAGTAGTATAGTAATAGTTGAGGTCTGTGACGGAACGTCCCTACACTCCTCTTGAGTGCATTCGTCATATATCACTTCCTCCCAGTCTGGATATAGATATCAGATATTCCAACTGCTCCCAAGCACCAAACGAGACGAGACTTGCTTAGCTGCTCAACATGGACTCTTTTATTACAACCAAACTGACCAGTATTTATATACAGTAGAAGAGGAGGTCCCCCCTCCTGCTCCTATTACTCTAACAATACACCTGTAACAACTTAACATAAACAAATTAACTAATCCGTTTAAGCAGCCGATGTGACTCAGGATTTCACTACAGGTCAGACTTGTTGTCACCAAGCTAAACACAGTTGATTATAAATTATCATAATTACCACCACAAGACATTTTATCACAATAGCAGGAGACCACCAGTAACAGACGGACCGTCTACTTCATTGTACAGAGGACAATGTGATCAGCTCTCTCAATTAACATCTTGAGTTCATGACACTAGCATCTGACAGTGTGTCCCCCAACAGCATGAGACAACACACATTATATATACACATATATACAGCATTGAATCTGACTGGGGTTGGGGTTCTCCTTCACCCTGTGCCCCTTAAAATCCAGGGCCCATAATCGGTTGGCAGGAGGCTCGCATTTAGTCCACTCAAAAAGCCTGTGTCCTGGCTAGGTCCGTCACATTTCT
Source organism: Lithobates sylvaticus (assembly GCA_028564925.1). NCBI lineage: Eukaryota > Metazoa > Chordata > Amphibia > Anura > Ranidae > Lithobates > Lithobates sylvaticus. The sequence continues at coordinate 592,397,569 of CM053028.1, read as the reverse complement.
CCCCTTTCGGCAGGAGACTAACACAGGAGGAGACCCCAGATGGGTTGACTCCGAAGTTAGTCCATAGTTCCAGTCCTCTAATGCCTGTACCCACACAGTATCCCAAACAAATTGTTTCAAACAGAGCACTACTCACCCAGCCAACCTCTGCCTCTCTCAGAGAACATATCCGCCGCTGGGGAGAGGCCTGGACTGGCCCTCCTCCCTGGAGTCTTTTCAGCCGCTGGAGAGAAGACAGGGTGACTGGGCTCACTCCATCATGCTGTTGGGGATCTGGGCCGACCGCCAAGCGTCCCTGGAGTATACAAGTGGGGACTGAAGTCCCATCCACCGATATCAGCTCAAGCTGCAGTTGTGAAGTGCAGATTGCATCCTCTCCTTGGGTCCTGAGCTGCTGCTCGGGAGTGACCACCACCTCCTCACCCTGGGCCTCCAGAACTGCCACAAGTGTGGGGCAGAGGTCTTGGACCCTCTGTCCGGTTGCCAGCACTTTAGCTGGGTTGGTGTTATCATTCTGGGGCACCGTCTGCTGCTGGACAGTGTGACCGATTGCCCCAGCTTCTTGAAGCTGTAGAGACACTGTAGGTGCTAGGCAGAGGCCAGCGGTGCTCTGCCCTGTTGCCAGTGATTCAGCTGGGAGTAGCAGCTTCACTACATCAGCTTGTCGCCGGAGAGAGGGGCCAACTGCCCCGGCTTCCTGGAACTCCACAGTTGTTGCTGGTGCCGGACAGAGGTGGGTAGCACTCTGCCCTGTTGCCAGCACTTCTGCTGGGGACTCCACATCCTCCGCTCTGGTTAACCGTTGGGGAAGGAGGCTGGCTTCCTCCACTCCCAAAATGTGTAGCTGCCATTGGGGACGTGAGCCGGCTGCTTCCTTTTCCATTACCTCATCTGGCTGCTGGGATGACATGAGTGTGGTATTGTCTCCCAGGTGCACGGATCTTTGCTGGGGAGGAAAGACCGCTTTCTCCACCCTGGCCGACTGTTGAGGAGGGACAACAAACACCTCCTCTCCCTTCTCCCCCTGTATCTGCTGCTGGGAAGTGATCGGCACCTTCTCACCCTGAGCCTCCAAAACTGACACAGGTGTGGGGCAGAGATCTTGGACCCTCTGTCCGGTGACCAGCGCTTCAGCTGAGGGAAGTTCCTTGTAACTCCCCAGATACTGCTGTTGATGCTGGGCAGAAGTTAGCAGAGCTCTGCCCTGTTGTCAGCACTTCAGGTTTGGGGACGGCAATCTCCAGAGTTTCCACTGCCGATTCTCTGGCATGCTGCTGAACGTGTTCTAGCAGTTTCCTGTATGCCCTTTCCAGATGCTGTTCCTTCCTTAGCAAATGGCCCAGATTTGGTTTAAGCTCTGAGACCCCTGCAAGACCGAGCATAGCCTCTCTATATTCTCGCAGGTCCTCAAGGGTAGATTCCCCTTCATCGCCAAACACAAAACGATCTGTAAGGCTCTCCCACAGCAATCCAGGGCCTCCAAAGTCATATCCCTCCGGAAAGCATTCTGTTGTCTCCCCTAAATATCCCTGCTCTGCGTGCCATTGCAGAGCCCGATAATGCTTGTCCAGCTCCATCTCCTGCTGGACCAGCCTGTCCAACTCAGTCACCCATTGCTCCTGGGGCTGCTCTCCCAGAAATGCCATCCGCAATGCCCGTTGGTCACTGGCCCGTTGCTCTTGGGTTGGAAAGCACTTGCCCCGTTTTATACTAGCGAGCTGGAGGGCTCCAATCCAGAGCTCCACCCGAATCTGCTGCCTGAGCTCCAGGTATTCCTCCTCAGACACAGTCCTTGTGTATGCTGCAAGGATGATCCGCAGCAGCCCCGGGAACTCTGATGCCAGGTCCATATCTCCGCTGGGGTGACCGAAGTCTGCTATCCTGATCTTGGATCCCGGTGGAGGTTTGGATGTCCCAGACTGCAGGAAGCACGATCCCACTGCTTGCCAACAATGTGACGGAACGTCCCTACACTCCTCTTGAGTGCGTTCGTCATATATCACTTCCTCCCAGTCTGGATATAGATATCTGATATTCCAACCGCTCCCAAGCACCAAACGAGACGAGACTTGCTTAGTGCTAACATGGACTCTTTTATTACAACCAAACTGACCAGTATTTATATACAGTAAAAGAGGAGGTCCCCCCTCCTGCTCCTATTACTCTGACAATACACCTGTAACAACTTAACATAAACTAATTAACTAACCCCTTTAAGCAGCTGATGTGACTCAGGATTTCACTACAGGTCAGACTTGTTGTCAGCAAGCTAAACACAGTTGATTATAAATTATCATAATTACCAGCACAAGACATTTCATCATAATAGCAGGAGACCACCAGTAACAGACGGACCGTCTACTTCATTGTACAGAGGACAATGTGATCAGCTCTCTCAATTAACATCTTGAGTTCATGACACTAGCATCTGACAGTGTGTCCACCAACAGCATGAGACAACACACATTATATATACACATATATACAGCATTGAATCTGACTGGGGTTGGGGTTCTCCTTTACCCTGTGCCCCTTAAAATCCAGGGCCCATAATCGGTTGGCAGGAGGCTCGCATTTAGTCCTCTCAAAAAGCCTGTGTCCCGGCTAGGTCTGTCACAAGGTTTATTTATAAAACATTTGTTGGATGATTGTAACAAGCATCCCTCCCCCCCAGTGATTTCCCATGATCATCAACTCCATCTAGTGGCCATAATCCAGCAAAAACACTACAACATCACATTATTGCCATTAGATGGCGCTGATGATCATAGGAAATCACTGCTCACATTCGTTGAAAAAATGTTTAACAAACAGACCTGTAAGTGTTTGTGAAATCTTCCACCACAAAATTTACTCAGCCAATGAGAGGTAATGACTCCATTTTTATTTTAAAAGCCCTAGAGGGCCGCCTTTTAAGTGGCGGAGTTAACGTGTTTCGTCCTGGAAGACGACTTGAGAAAACAGACCTCTTGCAAGAGAATAATAGACCTCTAAGTCTCCATATCACAAAATGTACTCAGCCAATGAGAGGTAATGACTCAATTTTTATTTTTCTCCTGCTATCAATGGCCGACACGGTACAACACTTCATCCATGTCTTTGGTGATCTCTGATCTCCTTATCAACTGTTTCTTCCATGATGAAGATCAGCCATGGAGTATATCTGAGGTGTATATCAGGGTGTGCTTCTTCCCCACATGTCCAGCAACATTCATATACAAGACATTTCCCGCACTCACTAATACACCTCAAGGGTTGTGTGGGACCCCTGATGTACAGGAAGACAGGACTTCAGTGAGGAACAATTCCCTCACTCAGGACGGGAATACGGCTTCTCCCCCGTGTGAGATCTCTGATATCTGTATAGCACTACCGCCGAAAGGGCAGCTGAATTGTTGGGCTCCCCTTACATACACAGCATGGCAACAGGAATTTTCCGGCATTCACTCAGTAGTCAAAAACCAGTCCAGGGTGCTTTGTTTTTGGTTTATTAGGGGAGGAACTTGGATAGGGACGGGAAAGGTATAGGATGCCGGAAACCGTAACTTGAATACAACTTGAGGACTTAAAACTGTCTCTGGTTTCCAGAAAATCACTAGGCCAGTGATGGCGAACCTTGGCACCCCAGATGTTTTGGAACTACATTTCCCATGATGCTCAACTACATTGCAGAGTGCATGAGCATCATGGGAAATGTAGTTCCAAAACATCTGGGGTGCCAAGGTTCGCAATCACTGCCCTAGGCTGTCCTCCCGTAGGATAACCGGATCAGCAGGTGAGGAAGGATTTCAAACAATGAATGCAGGTGCTCCATCTCCACGGAAAATGCCAGGGCACCTGGCTGGTCCTTAGATTCCCCAAGTAAGATGTGTAGGGTAGCTGTACTGGCTCTAAGCCGTTCCTTGTCAATAGACAAGCTGGCTATTGCACCTGGCTGCTTCTCCACGTATAGGCTCTGGGGTGTAGTGGTTGAAGCTACTCATCCATAATACTCCCCTCGACTACTGCAACTCACTCCTCATTGGACTACCTTTACATAGACTATCCCCCCTTCAGTCCATAATGAATGCTGCTGTAAGACTCATCCACCTTACCAACCGTTCAGTGTCCTTCACCCCTCTTTGCCAATCCCTCCACCGGCCTCCATTCAGTGGCCTCCACCCCTCTCTGCCAATCCCTCCACTGGCCTCCATCCAGTGTCCTCCACCCCTTTCTGCCAATCCCTCCACTGGCTTCCATTTAGTGCCCTCCACACCTCTCTGCCAATCCCTCCACTGGCTTCCATTCAGTGCCCTCCACACCTCTCTGCCAATCCCTCCACTGGCTTCCATTCAGTGTCCTCCACCCCTCTCTGCCAATCCCTCCACTGGCTTACACTCACCCAACAAAAAAAATTCAAAGTACAATAATTTACAAAGCCATGCATAAGTCTGCCCCCAGCTACATCACTAACCTAGTCCCAAAATACCAACCAAGCAAACATTGTTGGGTCTGTACTCGGCCACCGTGAAGTCCATGCACAGGAGATGGACAAAGCAGTAGGAGAGCAGCCAGGTGAACAGAGCCAGGCTGCAGCACGCTCCAACGACAAACATCGCCATCTTTCTTCTCCCAGCTCAACTCTGCCTCTGCACGTCACCCCTGGAGACTTCACTCTCATTGGCTGCCGCCAGCTCCCCCCGCCTCCTCCTCCGCTCCTCTACTTCTCCTCTCCGCTGCTTATCTGCTCCAAGCACCACCACACACACCGTACAAGTGGGTGGGCTCGGGGCGCAGTGCTTTGCGCCCCGAGCCCAACCTTTTTGAAGCCAATTAGAGCCTCAGGCTCTAATCATGTGCTTCTGAAAAAAAAATTAGATTAGGGGGACTGTGCCCCTAATGAGTGGGCTGCCACTGCTCTGCACACCCCCCCCCCCCAGCACAGGGGATCCCCTGGATCCTGCACATCACATGGCCAGGCTTCAGAATATTTATGGCCCATCTCTCCACCTTCTGGGCCATCCCCAGCCAGGGATTGGAGGGGATTATATAGATATTTAGGCCTCATCTCTGCTCCTCTGCCCTTGGAGCTCTGCCAACTAACACTAAAAAAATTAACCTCACCTCCTCTGCCTACAGAATAGCCCAGCTAAATTTTCCCACACTGTACACAGAGGGGGGCTACATCTGTAGAGATTGGACTTCAGTGGAGAACATTTCCCTCACTCCAGGACCGGAAAGTGGCTTTTTCCCCTGTGTGCAATCTGTGATGTTCGTAAAGATTAGACATATCTGAAAAAAAATTCCCACACTATGGACAGGAGCATGCCTTCTGCCCCCCCCCCCCCCCCGTGTGCAATCTCTGATGTACAAGAGTTGTGATATCCAGCAAAATTCATATAGAAGAAATTTCATTAATACACCTCGAGGGTTGTGTGGGAACCCTGATGTACAGGAAGACAGGACTTCAGTGAGGAACACTTCCCTCACTCAGGACAGGAAAGTGGCTTCTCCCCCGTGTGAGACCTCTGATGTCTGTAAAGATGGGACTTCTGTGTAAAACATTTCCCGCACTCAGGACAAGAAAATGGCTTCTCACCTGTGTGAGATCTCTGATGTATGACAAGTTCTGATTTTCGTACAAAGCGTTTACCGCACTGAGGACAGGAATGTGGCTTCTCCCCCGTGTGCAACCTCTGATGTCTGTAAAGATGGGAGTTCTGTAAAAAAGTTTTCCCGCACTCAAGACAGAAATACGGCTTCTCCCCCGTGTGAGATCTCTGATGATTATTAAGAACGGACTTCAGTGAAAAACATTTTCCGCACTCGGGACAGGAATAGGGTTTCTCCCCCGTGTGAGATCTCTGATGTGTGTAAAGATTGGATTTCTCTGAAAAATGTTTTCCACACTCAGGACATGAATACGGCTTCTCCCCCGTGTGAGACCTCTGATGTTTTACAAGTTCAGATTTTTTTAGAAAACATTTTCCGCACTCAGAACAGGAAACCACATTCTCACCTGTGTGAGATCTTTTATGCACATTAAGATGAGATTTAAAATGAAAACACTTCCCGCACTCAGTACAGGAAAACTTCTTATCTGTTGGAAGGACGGCACCGTCCCGCACAGTCTGAGGTTCCTCAGGATAAGAGGAATACGATGGTCCGGCACCATCCCGCACAGTCTGAGGTTCCTCGGGATAAGAGGAATACGATGGTCCGGCACCGTCCCGCACAGTCTGAGGTTCCTCGGGATAAGAGGAATACGATGGTCCGGCACCGTCCCGCACAGTCTGAGGTTCCTCAGGATAAGAGGAATACGATGGTCCGGCACCGTCCCGCACAGTCTGAGGTTCCTCAGGATAAGAGGAATACGATGGTCCATCTACACTGTGTGGTGCCGCATGGACATTTGAGGTAGTCGGGTTTTCTCCTGGACTATACTGTGTGATGTCCTCATCTTCTACTTTACAGTCTGGAGACAAAGTGAGACAATATTTATATATATATAGCAGAGGATAGAAGTCAGGACTATGTAATGTACAACATATTGTATAAGATACAAAACTTATGACTATATACCAGATGTGTATTTCCTGTTTTTACTACACTCAGGGCACCGGGTAGGTTGAGAAAATGGTAAAACTAGAAGCCAACATTTTGCTGAACCCCAGAATCTCCATAAATCCAGTCTAGATACATAAATTGTGTCGGCAGCACAGAGAAGGAAGATTATCCGAGAGAAATACAGGAATACAGGACGGGGAACACAGCTCAGGAAAGTGACCAGGGGATTACAGGCTGATATCACCCAGTCCCCGCCCTACTCTGGACCAATCAGTGAGCAGTATGGGTGGAGGAATGGATTTAGTGTTAATGACCCACCTGTGCTGATCTCTGTAGGAGTGTCCTCCTCTATAAATGTCCCCGTTATTCCATCCTCCTCCATAGACTGCTGATCATCCCTCACATACCTCTCTTCTTCTTCTTCTGATTTCACCTCAACTTTTATAACAATCAGATCTTCACCCTAAACCAAGAGAATGAGAGAAAATATCAATTAAAAATATAAGCTTTATTACTGTGACATCACATAAAATATCCTCACATCATCTCCATGAGTCTGTGTTCTAGATGCTCCAACCTTGGGGTAACAGTGAGGGACGGAGTGACCTTCCTGTGTGGGATCCCGGGAATACAGAGGACGGGGACATCTCTCTGGTGGGTTCCCATTACTGGATCCATCTGTAGGAAACACACACACTGACTGAATACATTGTTTCTATGTGTTTATCAGATGATGGGGGATCTAGGTGGAGCCTCCGTACTGCTCTCTCCTTTACAATAAAGTCTCCTCTTACCCGGTGATGTGAGGGGCGGCTGATTGTCCATCATGACGTCCTTCCGAGCTCCGCCCACCTCTCCTGTCAGCAGCTCCATCATCTTCTTGGTGACTTCTAGAATCTTCTCCATGTTGTGTCTCTCAGGTTTTAGGGAGTCACATGGAGGCACTGTGATGGTCATATGATCACCTGACTTCACAAGAGGAAATCTCTGTATTGAGGAACCAATAGGAATATCATGTTAGAATCCCAGAATCCTCCTCACCTCTCCGGTCAGGTCTGTGTTTTATTAATAGAGATAAGAGTGATGTCATGTGACCTCCCAGAATCCTCCTCACCTCTCCGGTCAGGTCTGTGTTTTATTAATAGAGATAAGAGTGATGTCATGTGACCTCCCAGAATCCTCCTCACCTCTCCGGTCAGGTCTGTGTTTTATTAATAGAGATAAGAGTGATGTCATGTGACCTCCCAGAATCCTCCTCACCTCTCCGGTCAGGTCTGTGTTTTATTAATAGAGATAAGAGTGATGTCATGTGACCTCCCAGAATCCCCCTCACCTCTCCGGTCAGGTCTGTGTTTTATTAATAGAGATAAGAGTGATGTCATGTGACCTCCCAGAATCCTCCTCACCTCTCCGGTCAGGTCTGTGTTTTATTAATAGAGGTAAGAGTGATGTCATGTGACCTCCCAGAATCCTCCTCACCTCTCCGGTCAGGTCTGTGTTTTATTAATAGAGATAAGAGTGATGTCATGTGACCTCCCAGAATCCTCCTCACCTCTCCGGTCAGGTCTGTGTTTTATTAATAGAGATAAGAGTGATGTCATGTGACCTCCCAGAATCCTCCTCACCTCTCCGGTCAGGTCTGTGTTTTATTAATAGAGGTAAGAGTGATGTCATGTGACCTCCCAGAATCCCCCTCACCTCTCCGGTCAGGTCTGTGTTTTATTAATAGAGATAAGAGTGATGTCATGTGACCTCCCAGAATCCTCCTCACCTCTCCGGTCAGGTCTGTGTTTTATTAATAGAGATAAGAGTGATGTCATGTGACCTCCCAGAATCCTCCTCACCTCTCCGGTCAGCAGGTAGATGATCTCCAGGGTGAGGTTTAGTATCTTCTCAGTCATGTGACTCCGGTCCTCCTCCATCCTCATCGGTGCCGTCATTTGGTCTATACAGGTCTCCTTGTAGACGGATAACTTTGGGAAATGAAAGTAAGAATTATTTGGATGGTATTGGTCACACAATAATAGGATGTGGATGTGAGGGGGTGGATCTATTGTGTTCTCCCAAAAGGGATTGGGGGGGGGGGGCAAGAAGAACACAGTGTTTATTGCGACCACGAATGTTGGGTCATCATGATATCCCGGAAGGGGAACTTTCTCACATTACCAACAAATCTGGATAATTGGCAGAACTCCATCTGCAAGGCTCCAATCTCCAGCAGCCTGCTGACTGGAGTTATGTCCCGGTCACTCTCTGCAGTAAGAGAAGGGATTGGATTGGATAACATTAGGATGCACCTGGTGTAGTAGAGAGCTTTGTGGGAGGAGTCTGTTCTCTTCCCTCCAATGGCAGCCCGGTGTGGATAGGAGGAGGACAACGGGCAGTGAGAGGTTTGTTTTCCATTGGTTGCCAAATATGTTGTTTGATCCAGGACATTGTACAGGGTGGTGGCGGGTTCCCGGGGCTCTGAATTCCTGCACCGGGCACTGCCATACCCTGTGTCATGGGAATGTACTGGAATGCCCCACAAGAAAGACCTATGGCTACCTGGATGCTACACAAACAGACCTCCTCTAAGTACGAGTGCCCACCAAGGGGTGAAGGACTGCCCTTCTTTATTTCACTTGGTATCTAAGTTTTATTGGATGGTAAGTAGTGTAATGATTGTCAATTGGCTGCCTGTGTAGTGTAATAATTGCCCAATGGAGGCCATGTAGGGTCCTTGCCTTGTCTATTTATTGTCAGGGCTGTTTGTTAAGAGGACCGTATTACTAGAATTTATCTCCAATATGAAGTGAATGTTCCGGCCCCCGATGTAAATAGAAAATAAGATCTTATTACCTCCTCTGCTCCACTTTCAGCGATGTCTCCTCTCTACTTCCTCCCGACTCACCTCTCACCCGGAACTTCCCATTTATATCCGACATCACTTCCTGTCTTCCATAGAGACTTCCTGTCCGGGTAGAAGTGAGGAGCTGAGAGGAACTGCGATCCAGAGAAAGGTCTCGAACACGGCCTTGTGCTGTGTGTGTATGTACTGTATATCCTTATAGATGGATCTCCACTCCCACCAAGGGGGAGAGGAATATATTACTGTCACCAATGTAAGGGACCACTACACTGATATAAGAGATTCCTTCTCCCATTGGTCACCAATGTAAGGGACCACTGTGATGGGAGTCACTTTGGGCAACCACTACACTGACCAAGAGAGACCAGATATAGTGAATGCAGAGTCCTTGGGAGATCAGATATAATGAATGCAGAGTCCTGGGGAGATCAGATATAGTGAATGCAGAGTCCTGGGGAGATCAGATATAATGAATGCAGAGTCCTGGGGAGATCAGATATAGTGAATGCAGAGTCCTGGGGAGATCAGATATAATGAATGCAGAGTCCTGGGGAGATCAGATATAGTGAATGCAGAGTCCTGGGGAGATCAGATATAATGAATGCAGAGTCCTGGGGAGATCAGATATAGTGAATGCAGAGTCCTGGGGAGATCAGATATAGTGACTGCAGAGTCCTGGGAAGATCAGATATAGTGAATGCAGAGTCCTGGGGAGACCAGATATAGTGAATGCAGAGTCCTGGGGAGATCAGATATAGTGAATGCAGAGTCCTGGGGAGATCAGATATAGTGAATGCAGAGTCCTGGGGAGACCAGATATAGTGAATGCAGAGTCCTGGGGAGAGCAGATATAGTGAGTGCAGAGTCCTGGGGAGATCAGATATAGTGAGTGCAGAGTCCTGGGGAGATCAGATATAGTGAATGCAGAGTCCTGGGGAGACCAGATATAGTGAATGCAGAGTCCTGGGGAGATCAGATATAGTGAATGCAGAGTCCTGGGGAGATCAGATATAGTGAATGCATGGTCCTGGGGAGACCAGATATAGTGAATGCAGAGTCCTGGGGAGATCAGATATAGTGAATGCAGAGTCCTGGGGAGATCAGATATAGTGAATGCAGAGTCCTGGGGAGAGCAGATATAGTGAATGCAGAGTCCTGGGAAGATCAGATATAGTGAATGCATGGTCCTGGGGAGACCAGATATAGTGAATGCAGAGTCCTGGGGAGATCAGATATAGTGAATGCAGAGTCCTGGGGAGATCAGATATAGTGAATGCAGAGTCCTGGGGAGAGCAGATATAGTGAATGCAGAGTCCTGGGGAGACCAGATATAGTGAATGCAGAGTCCTAGGGAGACCAGATATAGTGAATGCAGAGTCCTGGGGAGATCAGATATAGTGAGTGCAGAGTCCTGGGGAGAGCAGATATAGTGAGTGCAGAGTCCTGGGGAGAGCAGATATAGTGAATGCAGAGTCCTGGGGAGACCAGATATAGTGAATGCAGAGTCCGGGGAGATCAGATATAGTGAATGCAGAGTCCTGGGGAGAGCAGATATAGTGAATGCAGGCTCCTGGTGAGACCAGATATAGTGAATGCAGAGTCCTGGGGAGATCAGATATAGTGAATGCAGAGTCCTGGGGGAAGCAGATATAGTGAGTGCAGAGTCCTGGGGAGATCAGATATAGTGAATGCAGAGTCCTGGGGAGAGCAGATATAGTGAATGCAGAGTCCTAGGGAGACCAGATATAGTGAATGCAGAGTCCTGGGGAGATCAGATATAGTGAATGCAGAGTCCTGGGGAGATCAGATATAGTGAATGCAGAGTCCTGGGGAGATCAGATATAGTGAATGCAGAGTCCTGGGGAGATCAGATATAGTGAATGCAGAGTCCTGGGGAGAGCAGATATAGTGAGTGCAGAGTCCTGGGGAGAGCAGATATAGTGAATGCAGAGTCCTGGGGGGATCAGATATAGTGAATGCAGAGTCCTGGGGAGATCAGATGTAGTGAATGAAGAGCCCTGGGGAGACCAGATATAGTGAATGCAGAGTCCTGGGAAGATCAGATATAGTGAATGCAGAGTCCTGTGGAGATCAGATATAGTGAATGCAGGCTCCTGGGGAGAGCAGATATAGTGAATGAAGAGCCCTGGGGAGACCAGATATAGTGAATGCAGAGTCCTGGGGAGAGCAGATATAGTGAATGCAGAGTCCTGGGGAGAGCAGATATAGTGAATGCAGAGTCCTGGGGAGATCAGATATAGTGAATGCAGAGTCCTGGGGAGATCAGATATAGTGAATGCAGGCTCCTGGGGAGAGCAGATATAGTGAATGAAGAGCCCTGGGGAGACCAGATATAGTGAATGCAGAGTCCTGGGAAGAGCAGATATAGTGAATGCAGAGTCCTGGGGAGAGCAGATATAGTGAATGCAGAGTCCTGGGGAGAGCAGATATAGTGAATGCAGAGTCCTGGGAAGAGCAGATATAGTGAATGCAGAGTCCTGGGGAGAGCAGATATAGTGAATGCAGAGTCCTGGGGAGAGCAGATATAGTGAGTGCAGGCTCCTGGGGAGAGCAGATATAGTGAATGAAGAGCCCTGGGGAGACCAGATATAGTGAATGCAGAGTCCTGGGGAGACCAGATATAGTGAATGCAGAGTCCTGGGGAGAGCAGATATAGTGAATGCAGAGTCCTGGGGAGATCAGATATAGTGAGTGCAGAGTCCTGGGGAGATCAGATATAGTGAATGCAGAGTCCTGGGGAGATCAGATATAGTGAATGCAGAGTCCTGGGGAGATCAGATATAGTGAATGCAGAGTCCTGGGGAGAGCAGATATAGTGAATGCAGAGCCCTGGGGAGATCAGATATAGTGACTGCAGAGTCCTGGGGAGATCAGATATAGTGAATGCAGAGTCCTGGGGAGATCAGATATAGTGAATGCAGGCTCCTGGGGAGATCAGATATAGTGAATGCAGAGTCCTGAGTTTAGTAACACTTTAACCATTGCATTGCCAAGAGTGGAGTGGTGTATGCGGTGGCTTGATCTGTGCTGAACCTCTTTTTAAGAGCGTTAGACCTCTTCAGTTTTCGGGGTTCTCGATCCTGTAAACAGGTAGAGTTGGTGACAGAGCGTGATCGTTAGGATGTGCTACAGCAACTTAAATTTATAAACAAAGAAATGGTAGAGTTTAAAGAGTCTGCAAATGACATTTTATTGCCGGCTCCTTAAAAAAAAAAACAGCACAGGGGCCCCTCCAAAATACATACAGTGCATTGAAAAAGTATTCATACCCCTTGAAATTCTCCACATTTTCTCATGTTACAACCAAAAACGTAAATGTATTTTATTGGGATTTTATGTGATCGACCAACACAAAGTGTCACATAATTGTGAAGTGGAAGGGAAATGATAAATTATACAAATAAATATGTGAAAAGTGTGGGGGGGGGGGGGCATTTGTATTCAGCCCCCTTTACTCTGATACCCCCAACTAAAATCCAGTGAAACCAATTGCCTTCAGAAGTCACCTAATTAGTAAATAGAGTCCACCTGTGTGTATTGTAATCTCGGTATAAATACAGCTGTTCTGTGAAGCCCTCTGAGGTTTGTTAGAGAACCTCAGTGAACAAACAGCATCATGAAGGCCAAGGAACACACCAGACAGGTCAGGGATAAAGTTGTGGAGAAGTATAAAGCAGGGTTAGGTTTTTAAAAAATCTCCCAAGTTTTGACCATCTCACGGAGCTCTGTTCAATCCATCATCGGAAAATGGAAAGAGTATGGCACAACCGCAAACCTACCAAGACATGGCCGTCCACCTAAACTGACCGGGCCGGGCAAGGAGAGCATTCATCCGAGAAGAGCCAAGAGGTCCATGGTAACTCTGGAGGAGCTGCAGAGATCCACAGCTCAGGGGGGAGAGTCTGTCCACAGGACAACTATTAGTCGTGTTCTCCACAAATCTGCCCTTTATGGAAGAGTGACAAGAAGAAAGACATTGGAGAAAGAAAGTCATAAGAAGTCCTGTTTGTAGTTTGTGAGAAGCCATGTGGGGGAGGGGAGCAAACATGTGGAAGAAGGTGATCTGCTCACATGAGACCAAAATTCAACTTTTTGGCTTAAAAGCAAAACGCTATGTGTGGCGGAAAACTAACACTGCACATCACCCTGAACACACCATCCCCACCGTGAAACATGGTGGTGGCAGCATCATGTGGTGGGTATGCTTTTCTTCAGCAGGGACAGGGAAGCTGGTCAGAGTTGATGGGAAGATGGATGGAGCCAAATACAGGACAATCTTAGAAAACCTGTTAGACACTGCAAAAGACTTGAGACTGGGGGGGAGGTTCACCTTCCAGCAGGACAACGACCTGAAACATACAGCCAGAGCTACAATGGAATGGTTTAGATCAAAGTATATTTATGTGTTAGAATGGCCCAGTCACAGTCCAGTCCTAAATCCAGTTGAGAATCTGTGGCAAGTGTGACGGGAGTCACTTTGGGTGGGGGGTTTGTGGAACTCAGCTTACCTTGGAAAGCTCTGGAGACTCCATGTCCAGCTCCCCTGGCCCCTCTTATGTGTAAATCACCCTGCGTCCATTAGGGGCACAGGGTTACTGAGAACCCCACTATGATCTGTGCTATTTAGACACACTGGAATGATGTATATATTGTGTGTTGTCTCATGCTCTTGTGGACTCTTTGCTGGGATCGTTTGGGGTGTGGTTGTATTCCAATGTTCTATTGTGTCTGTCTGCCTTGGATATTATGGGATGTGTATGGAAAAAGTCAGATTGGATTATGTTGTTGGAAAATCCAATCGTGTCTGGGCTCTAGCGGGCTTTTTCCATCGGAATTTCCGACGGTAAAAATTTGAGAGCAGGATCTCAAATTTTCCGACAACAAAATCCGATCGGACTTTTTCCGATCGTGTGTAGAGAATTCCGACGGACAAAGTGCCACGCATGCTCAGATCAAATTTGAGACCAAAGCTATTGGCTACTAGCATCTACGTAGTTCCGTCGTATGCAACGAATGTCACCACGTTCGGAACGATCGGATTTTCCGACAACTTTGTCCGACCGTGTGTATGCAACACCAGTTTCGGACGAAATCCGTCTGAAAAAAATCGGAACGGATTTTGTGGTCGGAATTTCCGAGCGTGTGTACGGGAGCTAAGAATGGCCCAGTCACAGTATAGACCTAAATCCAGTTGAGAATCTGTGGCAAGTGTGACGGCAGTCACTTTGGGTGGGGAGTTTGGGGAACTCAGCTTACCTTGGAGAGCTCTGGAGACTCCATGTCCAGCTCCCCTGGCCCCCCTTATGTGTAAATCACCCAGCATCCATTAGGGGCACAGGGTGACTGAGAACCCCACTTTGCTAGGATCATTTAGGGTGTGGCTGTATTCCAATCTTATATTGTGTCTGTCTGCCTTGGATATTATGGGATGTGTATGTAGATTAGCTGTGAGATTGGTGGGGCGAATTCCTCCAACAGCTCTCCCTGCTGGTAAGACTGTTTACTGATGAGGTTTGACTACCTGACCTGTGTGTCTATTGTGATTGGACAGTTTACTCCGCCCTTAATCCAACGGTGGGGTTGAGTGTTTCGGAGTTAGATATCTGTTATAACATGTGCTTGAATAAAGGGGATTTGATGTTTTTCACCCTACACTGAGTTACGGCTGGTGACTGGGTGAGCTAAAGGGTCTTGGATAGTGCTGGTTCTGGACAGAGGAAGCATTTAGGGCAGACATAGACTTGTTGAGGACAGGGGTTCGTCACAACTGGTTGGCAGCAGCGGGATCGTGCTTCCTGGCTGTGAACACATCCAAACCTCCACCTGGATCCAAGATCAGGATAGCAGACTTCAGTCACCCCAGCGCAGATATGGATCTGACATCAGAGTTTCCGTGGGGCTGCTGCGGATCGTCCTTTCAGCATACACCAGGTCTGTGTCTGCGGATGAATACCGGGAGCTCAGGCAGCAGATTTGGGTAGGACTCTGGATTAGAGCCCTCCAGGTTGCTGATATGCAACCGGGCAAGTGCTTTCCAACCCCAGAGCGACAGGCCAGTGAACAACGGGAGTTACGGATGCAATTCCTGGGAGAGCGGCCCCAAGAGCAATGGGTGACTAATAGGGATGGGCCCGGTGTTCGTTTCGAACCCACGTTCGAATCGAACATCGGGCGTTTGCCCGCTCGGCGAGCCCAGAACTATTTGGGCCGCTCGCATCAAATTCGTGTGATGCGAGTGGCCCGCAATGCACTGCGCTAGTTGAAGTGCATTGCTGGCTGATGATTGGCCAAGCATGCACTGTGACCCGCATGCTTGGCCAATCAAAGAGCCAGCGGTGAGGAGATCAATAATTGGCCACAGGCAGGATGCCTGTGGCCAATTATAGCTCAGGGGGTTTAGTACACGCTCCACAGTATAAAAGGCCGCCGCGCCGGCAGCCTCGCATATTGTGTTGTCAGTGTCAGCGTGTCAGTGTTATGTGCTGCTGACTGCTGACATTATGTGCTATGATTCTGGGGATTAGTGTGTGCGTGCTGTTAGTACAGCATTGCAGTATCACATCTGGGGGGTGTCTATAGTATGTCTGTGAAGCGGCGCATGTTTCCTGTGCTTAGAACTGTCCCTGCAAAAAGTGTAATTTTTGCAGGAAAAAAAGCTATTTAAAATCTCACACGGCTAATGAATTGACGGTTCCCGTAACACAGAGAACAGTCATTCATTAAAAGCCATTCATAAAAAAAAAAGTCATTGATAAAAAAAAAAAAAAGCGTGGGGGTCCCCCCCAAATTCAATAACCAGGCCCTTCAGGCCTGCTATGGATATTAAGGGGGACCCCAGCCAAAAAAAAAAAAAGGCGTGGGGTCCCCCTCAAAATCCATACCAGACCCTTATCCGAGCACGCAACCTGGCAGGCCGCAGGAAAAGAGACGCAAAAAAACAGTATCTGGAAAGGGCATACATAAAACTGCTAGAACACGTTCAGCAGCATGCCATAGAATCGGCCCAGGGGGAGATGGTCACTCCCCAACAAGGATTCGTCCACCTGGGAGACAGTGACAGAGAAATGTCATCCTAGCAGCCAGATGAGGGAAAGGCTGAGGAAGCAGCCGGCTCACCTCCCCAATAGCAGCTACACAGTTTGGGAGAGACGGAGGTCATCCTTCCACCCCAGCAGCAAATCCACAGTCTGGGAGTGGAAGAAGCTGGCCTCCCGCCCCAGCAGTTAGCACTTCAGCTGAGGACCCCACCCCGGCTAATAGGTCAGAATGCTACTGCCCTCTACACACAACTGCAGCTTGAGCTGATATCGGTGGATGGGATTGTGGTCTCCACTCACAGTAAACCAGCAGAAGGGCTGGCAACAAGGCAGAGTGCTGATGGCCTCTGCCCTCAACTAACAGAAGAGGGAGTTCCTGTGAAAGTGGAGGGGACCCCGTTCTCCACTGACACAACCCCCGAAAATGGTGCGGCACCGAGACAGGAGGATGTCAGCCATGCTTTGCAAGCACTGGGGGATTTTCACCTACCAAAAGTGGATGGGACTTCAGTCTCCACTTGTATACCCCAGGGATGCTGGGCAGTTGGCCCAGATCCCAAACAGCATGATGGAGTGAGCCCAGTCACCCTGTCTTCTCTCCAGCGGCTGAAAGGACTCCTGGGAGAAGGGCCAGTCCATGCCTCACCCCAGCGGCGGGCATGTTCTCTGAGAGAGGCAAAGGTTGGCTGGGTGAGTAATGCTATGTTTGGGACAATTTATTTGGGATACTGTGTGGATACCGGCATTGGGGGACTGGAACTGCCTTCGGAGTCAACCCGTCTGGGGTCTCCTCCTGTGTTAGTCTCCTGCCAAAAGGGGAGATGTGTGACAGGAATCACTTTGGGTGGGGGGTTTGTGGAACTCAGCTTAGCTTGGAGAGCTCTGGAGACTCTGTGGACAACTCTTAGTCATGTTCTCCACAAATCTGCCCTTTATGGAAGAGTGACAAGAAGAAAGACATTGGAGAAAGAAAGTCATAAGAAGTCCTGTTTGTAGTTTGTGAGAAGCCATGTGGGGGAGGGGAGCAAACATGTGGAAGAAGGTGATCTGGTCAGATGAGACCAAAATGTAACTTTTTGATTTAAAAGCAAAATGCTATGTGTGGGGGGGGAACTAACACTGCAAATCACCCTGAACACACCATTCCCACCGTGGAACATGGTGGTGGCAGCATCATGTGGTGGGGATGATTTTCTTCAGCAGAGACAGAGAAGCTGGTCAGAGTTGATGGGAAGATGGATGGAGCCAAATACAGGGCAATCTTAGAAGAAAACCTGTTAGAGTCTGCTAAAGACTTGAGACTGGGGGGGGAGGGTCACCTTCCAGCAGGACAACGGCCCGAAACATACAGCCAGAGCTACAATGGAATGGTTTAGATCAAAGCATATTCATGTGTTAGAATGCCCCAGTCACAGTCCAGACCTATATCCAGTTGAGAATCTGTGGCAAGTGTGACGGGAGTCACTTTGGGTGGTTGGTTTGTGGAACTCAGCTTACCTTGGAAAGCTCTGGAGACTCAATGTCCAGCTCCCCTGACCCCTCTTATGTGTAAATCACCCTGCGTCCATTAGGGGCACAGGGTTACTGAGAACCCTACTATGATCTGTGCTATTTAGACACACTGTACAGTCACACTGGGATGATGTATGCATTGTGTGTTGTCTCATGCTCTTGTGGACTCTTTGCTGGGATCGTTTGGGGTGTGGTTGTATTCCAATATTCTATTGTGTCTGTCTGCCTTGGATATTATGGGATGTGTATGTAGATTAGCTCTGAGATTGGTGGGGGCGAATTCCTCCAACAGCTCTCCCTGTTGATAAGACTGTTTACTGATGAGAAGTTTGAATACACCTGACCTGTGTGTCTATTGTGATTGGACAGTCTACCCCGCCCTGAATCCAAGGGTGGGGGGATTGTCTCTGAGTTGTATATCTGTGGTAACGTGTGCTTGAATAAAGGAGTTTGATGTTGTTGTTCACCTTACGCTGAGTTACGGCTGGTGACTGGGTGGGCTAAAGGGTCTCAGATAGTGCTGGTTCTGGACAAAGGAAGCATTTACTGCGGACATAGTCCTTTTGAGGACACAACAAGACGCTCTCCATCCAATCTGACAGAGCTTGAGATATTTTACAAAGAAGAATGACCAAAAATGTCCCTCTCTAGATGTGCAAAGCTGGTAGAGACATCCCCAAAAAGACTTGTAGAGAAAGGGGGGTTCTACAAAGTATTGACTCCGGGGGGCGCCATACAAATGCCCCCCCCCCACACTTTTCACATATTTATTTGTATTATTTATCACTTTCCTTCCACTTCACAATTATGTGACACTTTGTGTTGGTCCATCACATAAAATCCACATAAAGTACATTTACGTTTTTGGTTGTGACGTGACAAAATGTGGGAAATGTCAAGGGGTATGAATACTTTTTCAAGGCGCTGTAGCAGATCCTTAGAGAAGATACACTCCGCATCTTCCCAAATAACTGTTCTGTTTTATTATGACACAATTGAAGGTTTTTATACACATGATTACGTAGCGATCACATTAATATTACAATTGTACTTTTATGGTAACAAGGGGCGTAACATAGGCAGGCTAATTCTAATCAGGACTGGAAAGAATGCAAAACATGTAATGAAAACTTTATTAGTGCCGTGTGCGATACATACAAAATACAATACAATTCTATACAGAACTTACACATTTCCTTTACACATTCATTCTACAAAGTTTTTAGAAACAGACCTGTAAGTGTTTGTGAAATCTTCCACCACAAAATGTACTCAGCCAATGAGAGGTAATGACTCCATTTTTATTATCTAGGTGGTGGGGTTAACGCGTTTCGTCCTGAAGGACAACTTGAGAAAACAGACCTCTTGCTAAAGTTTACACCACAAAATGTACTCAGCCAATGAGAGGTAATGACTCCATTTTTATTTTTCTCCTGCTATCAATGGCCGACACGGTACAACACTTCATCCATGTCTTTGGTGATCTCTGATCTCCTTATCAACAGTTTCTTCCATGATGAAGATCAGCCATGGAGTATATCTGAGGTGTATATCAGGGTGTGCTTCTTCCCCACATGTCCAGCAACATTCATATACAAGACATTTCCCGCACTCGCCAATACACCTCCAGGGTTGTGTGGGACCCCTGATGTACAGGAAGACAGGACTTCAGTGAGGAACATTTACCTCACTCAGGACAGGAATACGGCTTCTCCTCCTGTGTGAGATCTCTGATGTCTTTTAAGATAGGACCTGTCTGAAAAACATTTCCCGCACTCAAAACAGCAATATGGTTTCTCCCCGTGTGAGACCTCCGATGAAAGGAGAGATGGGACTTCTGTGAAAAACCTTTTTCCGCACTCAGGACAAGAATATGTTTTTTCCCCCGTGTGCAATTTCTGATGATATGAAAGATTGGACTTCACTGAAAAACATTTCCCGCACTCAGGACAGGAATACGACTTTTCCCCCCCGTGTGCAATTTCTGATGATATGAAAGATTGCACTTCTGTGAAAAACATTTTCCGCACTCAGCACAGGAATACGGCTTCTCCCCCGTGTGTGATCTCTGATGATTGGAAAGATAGGACTTCAGCGAAAAACATTTCCCGCACTCAGGACAGGAATACGGCTTCTCCCCCGTGTGCAATCTCTGATGTGTGGTAAGACTGGTCTTCTGTGAAAAACATTTTCCGCACTCAGCACAGGAATACGGCTTCTCCCCCGTGTGTGATCTCTGATGATTGGAAAGATAGGACTTTAGCGAAAAACATTTCCCGCACTCAGGACAGGAATACGGCTTCTCCCCCGTGTGCAATCTCTGATGTGTGGTAAGACTGGTCTTCTGTGAAAAACATTTTCCGCACTCAGCACAGGAATATGGCTTCTCCCCCGTGTGTGATCTCTGATGATTGGAAAGATAGGACTTCAGCGAAAAACATTTCCCACACTCAGGACAGGAATACGGCTTTTCCCCCGTGTGAGATCTCAGATGATAGGAAAGAGCGGACTTCTGTAAAAAACATTTCCCGCACTTAGGACAGGAATACGGCTTCTCCCCCGTGTGCAATCTCTGATGTTTGGAAAGAGCGGACTTTACCGAAAAACATTTCTCACACTCAGGACAGGAATACGGCTTATCCCCCGTGTGCAATCTCTGATGATCGGAAAGATAGGACTTCTGTAAAAAACATTTCCCGCACTCAGGACAGGAATACAGCTTTTTCCCCGTGTGGGTTCTTTTATGTACATTAAGTCTGGATTCATAATAGAAACACTTCCCGCACTCAGTACAGGGAAACCTCTTTTCTGTTGGATTATCCCGCACAGTCTGAGGTTCCTCGGGATAAGAGGAATACGATGGTCCGGCACCGTCCCGCACAGTCTGAGGTTCCTCAGGATAAGAGGAATACGATGGTCCGGCACCGTCCCGCACAGTCTGAGGTTCCTCAGGATAAGAGGAATACGATGGTCCGGCACCATCCCGCACAGTCTGAGGTTCCTCAAGATAAGAGGAATACGATGGTTCGGCACCGTCCCGCACAGTCTGAGGTTCCTCGGGATAAGAGGAATACGATGGTCCGGCACCGTCCCGCACAGTCTGAGGTTCCTCAAGATAAGAGGAATACGATGGTTCGGCACCGTCCCGCACAGTCTGAGGTTCCTCAGGATAAGAGGAATACGATGGTCCGGCACCGTCCCGCACAGTCTGAGGTTCCTCAGGATAAGAGGAATACGATAGTCTGGCACCGTCCCGCACAGTCTGAGGCTCCTCAGGATAAGAGAAATACGATGGTCCGGCACCGTCCCGCACAGTCTGAGGTTCCTCAGGATAAGAGGAATACGATGGTCCGGCACCGTCCCTCACAGTCTGGGGCTCTACAGGATAAGAGGAATACGATGGTCCGGCACCGTCCCGCACAGTCTGAGGTTCCTCAGGATAAGAGGAATACGATGGTCCGGCACCGTCCCGCACAGTCTGAGGTTCCTCAGGATAAGAGGAATACGATGGTCCAGCACCGTCCCGCACAGTCTGAGGTTCCTCAGGATAAGAGGAATACGATAGTCCGGCACCGTCCCACACAGTCTGAGGTTCCTCAGGATAAGAGAAATACGATGGTCCGGCACCGTCCCGCACAGTCTGAGGCACCTCAGGATAAGAGAAATACGATGGTCCGGCACCGTCCCGCACAGTCTGGGGCTCTTCAGGATAAGAGGAATACGATGGTCCGGCACCGTCCCGCACAGTCTGAGGTTCCTCAGGATAAGAGGAATACGATGGTCCGTCACCGTCCCGCACAGTCTGAGGTTCCTCAGAATAAGAGGAAAACGATGGTCCGGCACCGTCCCGCACAGTCTGAGGTTCCTCAGGATAAGAGGAATACGATGGTCCATCTACACTGTGTGGTGCCGGATGGACATTTGAGGTAGTCGGGTTTTCTCCTGGACTATACTGTGTGATGTCCTCATCTTCTACTTTACAGTCTGGAGACAAAGTGAGACAATCCTCTGAGGTTTTCCTCATCTCCCGTCCATCTACTAAAATAGAAATACAAAGATTATTACTAGACATGAGCTGATTGGTTCCCCTAACCAACCAAGGAGTATGTATTGTACAACAGAGTATATAGTGCAGGGGTCAGGACTCATAATATTGGTGGATGAAATGTTTACTGGAGACAAGTTGCAGAGGTCCCACCCCGCTGCCTCCCATCTCCTGAGACTGCACTCAGTGACTTGGGTCTGAGACTATACAGACATATCCCTCCACCCGGCACAGCCAGCAAATAACAGAGCAAGTAACCCGGGAGAATTACCCTGCCAGGGATCTTGCTAGACCCGGGCATGGGGCAGAAGACCCAAGGTACATACCCCAGGTGCCTAGGCTGAGCAACACCTATGGTGAAAATCAACATTTTATTGCCAGCTAAACCCCAGAATCTCCGGTAGGAAAGTGACCAGGGGATTACAGGCTGATATCACCCAGTCCCCGCCCTACTCTGGACCAATCAGTGAGCAGTATGGGTGGAGGAATGTATTTAGTGTTAATGACCCACCTGTGCTGATCTCTGTAGGAGTGTCCTCCTCTATAAATGTCCCCGTTATTCCATCCTCCTCCATAGACTGCTGATCATCCCTCACATACCTCTCTTCTTCTTCTTCTGATTTAACCTCAAATTCTATATCGATTGGATCTCCACTCTAAACCAAGAAAATGAGAGAGAATATCATCTGTAAGATATAAGTTTTATTATTGTGACATCATATATAAAAAATACACATCCTCTCCAGAAGTCCATGTTCTAGATTCTCCATCCCACCAACCTTGCAATAGTGAGGGATGGTGTGACCTTCCTGTGTGGGATCCCGGGAATACAGAGGATGAGGACATCTCTCTGGTGGGTTCCTGGTATTTGGTGGCTCCATCATATCCTTGTGTCCTTCTGAAAACTCCTCCATCACTCCATACTCCTCATCCTCCTCTTTATACTCTTCTTTAACATCAATATTATCATCCCCGAGGTTTCCTCTCTGAATATATAATAAAACATTCATTATAACAATCATGCTGTGTATAAATCAGAACTACCAATAATTGTTCCTCATCTACCTGATGATGGTGGGGGATGGTGTGATCTTCCTGTGTGGGATCCCGGGAATACAGAGGACGGGGGGATCTCTCTGGTGGGTTCCCATTACTGGATCCATCTGTAGGAAACACACACACTGACTGAATACATTGTTTCTATGTGTTTATCAGATGATGGGGGATCTAGGTGGAGCCTCCGTACTGCTCTCTCCTTTACAATAAAGTCTCCTCTTACCCGGTGATGTGAGGGGCGGCTGATTGTCCATCATGACGTCCTTGTAGAGATCCTTGTGTCCTTCTAAATACTCCCACTCCTCCATGGAGAAATAGACAGTGACATCCTGACACCTTATAGGAACCTGACACACACAATGATACAGTCACCATCCAGACACATCCCTTGTCTGTTACTGGATAATGTCACAGAATTCCCAGAATCCTCCTCACCTCTCCTGTCAGCAGCTCCATCATCTTCTTGGTGACTTCTAGAATCTTCTCCATGTTGTGTCTCTCAGGTTTTAGGGAGTTACATGGAGGCACTGTGATGGTCATATGAACACCTGACTTCACAAGAGGAAATCTCTGTATTGGAGAACCAATAGGAATATCATGTTAGAACCCCAGAATCCTCCTCACCTCTCCGGTCAGGTCTGTGTTTTATTAATAGAGATAAGAGTGATGTCATGTGACCTTCCAAAATCCTCCTCACCTCTCCGGCCAGGTCTGTGTTTTATTAATAAAGATAAGAGTGATGTCATGTGACCTCCTAGAATCCTCCTCACCTCTCCGGTCAGGTCTGTGTTTTATCAATAGAGATAAGAGTGATGTCATGTGACCTCCTAGAATCCTCCTCACCTCTCCGGTCAGGTCTGTGTGTTATTAATAGAGATAAGAGTGATGTCATGTGACCTCCCAGAATCCTCCTCACCTCTCCGGTCAGGTCTGTGTTTTATTAATAGAGATAAGAGTGATGTCATGTGACCTCCCAAAATCCTCCTCACCTCTCTGGTCAGGTCTGTGTTTTAGTAATAGAGATAAGAGTGATGTCATGTGACCTCCCAGAATCCTCCTCACCTCTCCGGTCAGGTCTGTGTTTTATTAATAGAGATAAGATTGATGTCATGTGACCTCCCAGAATCCTCCTCACCTCTCCGGTCAGGTCTGTGTTTTATTAATAGAGATAAGAGTGATGTCATGTGACCTCCCAGAATCCTCCTCACCTCTCCGGTCAGCAGGTAGATGATCTCCAGGGAGAGGTTTAGTATCTTCTCAGTCATGTGACTCCGGTCCTCCTCCATCCTCATTGGTGCCGTCATTTGATCTATACAGGTCTCCTTGTAGACGGATAACTTTTGGAAATGAAAGTAAGAATTATTTGGATGGTATTGGTCACACAATAATAGGATGTGGATGTGA